>JAYESA010000011.1:100534843-101141484 GCA_036927795.1 Iris macrosiphon
ATAAATTCAGCCTCATTTTCTACTAGTTATGACGAATTAAAAAGACGATATCTCCTAGCTCCGGACTCCAAATATGCTCTAGTTTTTTTTGTTAGAACGATAATGAGGTTAGCTTTCTGATAATATAGATTATTTTTCTAAATTATTAGTATTAAATTCTAGAAAATTCGTAGAGCACAGTATGTCCAAAAAATAGACGTGTTTCGATGTTTTCGCGATTTTGGGGAGAACCAGGAATCAGAATCATGAACTGTTTAAAGTTTCAGAAAGCTAATGTCGAGATCATCGACATATATTTTTTCCAGAATTTATTCCAGAGTATTTACATACTGTTAATTCTGTAGAACTTCTAGGTTAGAATTTAACCATCGGTGCACAATACAAAATTTGTATGTGCCATAATTCCCAAACGAATTTGAATTCAGATGAGCCGTAAATTCTAGTATGTTTTTGATGCTGAAATCTACAAGAAATTATGCATGAAAGTCGAGTTTGTATCGGTTGACTTTTTGGTCAACAGATCGCCTCGATTTGCGTGCCATGAGTCTCGAGTTGATAAAATTCAGTTTCTTTGGACAAAATTTAGGAATTAACATAAAAATCAAAATAATAAGATTAAAATAAGATTTTAGAGTAATTATTCCAGAATTAAATAAATTAAAATAAACTAATGGTTATATTATTATATAGTTATATGAATATATATGTAAGTAAATGCTAATTGATAATTATGACTAAATATTCAGACTGTATGACCCTAGGACATCGTGAACTATCCCATACTTACCTTGACCATGTTGACCCTAAGAACTTGTGAATTTGTCTGCCTTGCATACACTAACGTACTGGCATAGACACCTGTCAGTTGACTGACTGATTTCGTACAGTACTTGAAGACGCGACACCCGCGTAATTCAATGCATAATTGACCGTGTTAGATGACTAGTGTTACCCCTAGTATACCCCCCTGATTCCAGTGTAAATATGGTTGAGTATGTGCTAGAGTGTAATGACTAATGATTCTATTATATTATATTTATGTGTACATAGGATATTGGATTGTTCTGCGCGATTTCTGGAGCAGGTTATTGGTACATTGCAGCTTCCTTGTCAGGCAAGTATACCTTGTCATTGTACTATTATTTATATTCCATATGTTGCATGCATCTTTATTTTCTGTCTTTAGTTCATATATTTTAACTGTTATATAAAATGTGCGTGACGGTGACGTCGCGATATATTTTTATTTATGTATTGCATTGACCTTGTTCATGAGACTACCCCATTATCATGTAGCACCATTAGGTTCATTGGCCGTGACACAGTGGTTACACGAGTGTGAGTCTCATATAGATCACGGACTACGTGACAGGTCTGGTCTCCTGTACGTATGGACCGTGCGTTAGAAATAGCTGCTGTTAGAAACTTTGTATGCTAGTAGACTTGGCAGTTATTAGAGGTATTATTGTGTCATGGATGTGACATGCTTAGAGCATGGGGTGGGGAGAACAACAAGTACCGCATTTGAGCTCCTTTATACTTTTTCTGTGACGCCCGGATTTTCCGCTGGAGATACGGGTGGTGATGACCCATATATATACATTGGCGGGCCTCCGCCGTTCAAAAGACGACGTGCCTTTGGGCCCCTGGATCTTCAAAAGAGAACCATGCCAAATCCCAGTTTTCAGCCAGATAGCTCACTTGTGGGGAAATGTGTTCTTAACTGCATTCACTTAGACGGTTAGGCGACCCAATAGATGTTTATTTTCAGTACTTTATTGGCATGTGTTTAAGTATCTTGTTATGTCCCTCTGAGGACCTGGTCCGCTGCCAGGTGTATCTTTTCTTGAGTATTTGCAGGAGCGCAGATTTGGATGGTTATATGTGATCCGAAGATGTCTTCTCTTCGAGCTGTGATGGATAGCTGGTATTCTTATATTGTGTTGTGGTGTTGTACTCATATTGTATTTGCTCTTATATTCGAGTTGGTAGTGGATTTGTTTCCATCCAACTATCATCCTTAGATACTTCTTATTGAGATCTAGTTTCATAGATACTGGTTATTTATTTCTATATGATTTTGGTGGATGAGATTTAGATTTTACCCTGTGACTTGTGACATATGTTTATACCACTTGTGGATTTTGTATTCATATTACAGCGTACGTATGAATTTGGTTTCCATATATTGGAGTTGCCATATCCATGCGGCTGGCATGCTTACGTGTTCTTAGTCCTACATATTTGGGACTGGGGCGTGACGTGTTTTTGTGGTGGCCCATGCAGGTCGAGAGCATATTGTCTCAGTTACGTTAATGTACCGAACAAGCCTGCACATAGGACTAGAGTATAGGATCTCATCCACAATTGACTATGATTCACCTTCCTCCTCTATGATCTATTCAAACAATTATATCCTGCTTGATTCCTGTACTTCCCTAATAAGTTCCTTGAGTATATATGGCCTTCTGCTAGAATATAGGAACCCCTGTTATTAGGATGATAATTAGAGTAGCACACCTATTAAGAATACAACGAGAATATAGACACACCACTAAGTTTAGAATATCTAGTGAGCCCTAGAATTCCTTATCTTTAGAATTGATTTATCATTACCCCCTGATGTATTATGAAGACTTGAGAGTAGTATAGACACTACTAGAGTTAGTTAGAAGTTTTACCATAATGTTTGACCCTAGTATTGAGGAACCAATGGAGAACCAATATTGAACATTAGGACTGAACCTAACCCTCATAATTGGATAGTATTAGAGAACTATAAAACTTATGTCATTATCTTGTTACTAGTAGACAGCACCCTAGGAAGCCTAGAGAAATGTAATCAACCCTTTCCCTTGATCATACCCCGAACATGGCAACTAGCATGCCACCCCCTTAGAGAACCATGATGCTATCTAGAGCCCTCTATTTTTTATTTCATAACTTGTCCCCCTGCAACCTTAGCATTCGCTAATTGTGTGACGACTAAATTATGATTCTTCTTTCTTCATCATTTAACTCGTGCCACATAACTCGTATGATTGAAGGCCAAGTAATCTTATTCTATGTTAGGACATGTAGTTTGCTAGGGTATAGCTTGGTAATTTGAACTTTGAATTTTGTGCGTGATAGTTGGGATTTGATAGTTTGCGTAGTTCCCTTAGGTTGTGACCTAATGATTACCCCTTAGCTTTAAATCACGAAATTTGTACCCATAGCTCGATACGAGTTAAATCCCTTTCCCCTTAACGGCTAGTAACTCTTCTATCCCTACGATTGACACCTGTTCTATGAGCACTTGACCCTTACCTATATAATGCAATAGGAGACCCTAATAGGAGTTTCTGTTCTATGTACATGTGCAAGGTTATTTTTGTAGGTATCCTTAAGGCAATACAATAGTAGTTAAATTATTTTAAGTTGGATAGTATACCTCACCACCTAGTATCACGTAGTCCCTGTGATCCATTGATGAAGTGTAACTGAATGACATTAATTGTATGCTAGCAAAGACGACAGTGTTTATTCAGACGATAGAATTTAGAGGTCCATGTCCCTATTAGTCGACTAGCGACTTAGACAAGGAATTAGTATGACAACTGTAGAGATTGTGTAGTCTTTCATTATTATTGCTTATTTTGCTTTTGTTTTTGTGAATTTGAATTGTTATGAACCTTCTTTCATCATAATCTAGCGTATTCATATTTGCTGTACTACCTTGACTTATGCTTCTATTATAGCCTAGTTTTTGCAAGCTTATTCTTTATCGAGCTTGTTCATGACATACGTATTATTGGGGGCCCACAATAATATATTTCAGAATCAGTGTATTAGGGTCTAGCTAACCTTAGTGCGCTTGGTTCGCCCTTCGCATAACTACTTTACGTGGATTGAGATATGTAGTGATTAGTAGACGAATATACTTACCCTCTAGATACGACAAAGCATATCATATCAAGTACATAACTGCACCGATGTGAGCATGCGAATAGGAAATTACCAAATTAAGATTTCAATCCACAACTGTCTTGACAATTCCCATTTAAATTCTTTAAACGCTTTGATTCCCATACTTCCATTCTATTACCCCTTCTTGAAATCTTTTCCGTTGCTTTCCGTCTTTCCTTGTTTCGGAAAGACGAAATCTCGTGCTTGGATATAAGTGATACACGGATAGTACAAGATATACCCCATAGGCCAATCATATTATTTGGTGACTATCTTTCATAATTGATTAAGGGCATATCACATATGATATAGTTGGTGTTAAATTTTTGAGGATTGAATGATATGAGAAAATAAATTGAGGAATATTTTTCTTAAGTGTAAGAGCCTTATGTGATAGATGGATAAATTCTAAGTTGGGTAGAAATTGCAGTATTAAACTTGAGGAGAATTTTTTTAGATTGTGATCAAGTATGATTAGATTGAGAGATTAAGTCCTTTTAAATGTGGAGAATTTTAAAAGATGGATTAAGATAATGAGAATTTAATGAATTTTAAAAATCTAGATATTGAGGACCCAATATTTATACTTTGAGCACATGATTTAAATTTTGAATATTGAAGGATGAATCATCGATTTAAATTTTGAGGATAAATATAGAATTTTAGACTTGAACAATTGGTTAATTAGATTTAAATTTTACAATTTGATGATTTGAATTAAAAGTTCAATTTTGATTGTTGGGTCACCTATTTAAAATATTGAGGATGTAAATTGAGTTTAAATATTTGAATAGTACAAAATTCTTAAGTTAAGAATAGGAATAAGATTTGATTAGAATTGTTTATTGTTCAAAGTCTAGAGGAGATTATGATAGTTGAAAATTATGATATAAATTTTGATGTGGGATGTCATATAGACTTGAGTCAGATTTGGATGTTGATTATTTAAAAATCGAGAAGAGATTACGACAGGTTAAATTTTGATTTAAACAGTGGTTATATTAATTTTAAAGTGATCGCGATAGATTCGAATAGATTTTGTTATTTAAATTTTTGGAAGAGATTGCGATTGACATACCTTATGTACGAATGTGAAGGATTTAACAAATTATGTCTTATTTTAATTTTGAGGACGAAATTATTTTAAGTTGGGTAGATTGTAAATTCCCTCACCCAAAATAGGTATTTTGTGTATATTTTATATTATTATATTTATTATATATGTTGAATTTATTTAGAATATGCTCTTAGTTAATTAGAAAATAAATTTCTTGATATATTTACTTATATAAATATTCATTTTGAATTATTTTAGGTTATTTTAGATTTTTGGAGATTTTTCTAGAATTTTTGGTAATTAAAACTTAGAAAACATAAATTTCTAGGACTTCTATGATTTACTATACGACCATACTTGCATGTCATTCCTACCAAATATTTATTTTAGTTTAAAATATTTAATTATATTTTTTTTGTAATTTATTTAGAATTTTAGGAAATTTATTTAGATTTTAAAATTATTTAGAATTTATTTGGATATATATAGTCTTAATATTAGATAGATACTAATTTAGTGTTAATAGATATTAATAAGATTTTATAAATTATTTGTATTATCTTTAATTATATTTAAGATTATAAATTATTGAGATAAATTCAAACTCTATTTTAAATTAATTCAAATCATGAACCTACTAGGAAATCAACTTCATGCATATCCTATCCTTATTTAAATTCATCATAATCCTATCCAAATTAACCAATCCTATTCGTATTTAATTAAGTAGTGTCCACCATTATAAATACCTCATCCTTCATATTTTTCTTTCCCAAATTCCTCTCTTTTTCGTCCAAAAAATAGTCAAAATTCGTCATAAATTCAGCCTCATTTTCTACTACTTATGACGAATTAAAAAGACGATATCTCCTAGCTCCGGACTCCAAACATGCTCCAGTTTTTTTTTTTAGAACGATAATGAGATTAGCTTTCTGATAATATAAATCGTTTTTCTAAATTATTAGTATTAAATTCTGGAAAATTCGTAGAGCACAGCATGTCCAAAAAATAGACGTGTTTTGATGTTTACGCGATTCCGGGAGAACCAGGAATCAGAATCATGAACTGTTTAAAGTTTCAGAAAGCTAATGTCGAGATCATCGACATATATTTTTCCCAGAATTTATTTCAAAGTATTTACATACTATTAATTCTATAGAACTTCTAGGTTAGAATTTAACCATCGGTGCACAATACAAAATTTGTATGTGCCATAATTCCCAAACGAATTTGAATTCAGATGAGCCATAAATTCCAGTATGTTTTTGATACTAAAATCTATAGAAAATCATGCATGAAAGTCGAGTTTGTATCGGTTGACTTTTTGGTCAACAGATCGCCTCGATTTGCGTGCCATGAGTCTCGAGTTGATAAAATTCTGTTTCTTTGGACAAAATTTAGGAATTAACATAAAAATCAGAATAATAAGATTAAAATAGGATTTTAGAGTAATTATTCCAGAATTAAATAAATTAAAATAAACTAATGGTTATATTATTATATAGTTATATGAATATATATGTAAGTAAATGCTAATTGATAATTATGACTAAATATTCAGACTGTATGACCCTAGGACATCGTGGACTATCCCATACTTACCTTGACCATGTTGACCCTAAGAACATGTGAATTTGTCTGCCTTGCATACACTAACGTACTGGCATAGACACCTGTCAGTTGACTGACTGATTTCGTACAGTACTTGAAGACGCGACACCCGCATAATTCAATGCGTAATTGACCGTGTTAGATGACTAGTGTTACCCCTAGTATATCCCCTGATTCCAGTGTAAATGTGGTTGAGTATGTGCTAGTGTATGACTAATGATTCTATTATATTATATTTATGTGTACATAGGATATTGGATTGTTCTGCGCGATTTCTGGAGCTGGTTATTGGTACATTGTAGCTTCCTTATCAGGCAAGTATACCTTGCCATTGTACTTTTATTTATATTCCATATGTTGCATGCATCTTTATTTTGTCTTTAGTTCATATATTTTAACTGTTATATAAAATGCGTGCGACGGTGACGTCGCGATATATTTTTATTTATGTATTGCATTGACCTTGTTTATGAGACTACCCCATTATCATGTAGCACCATTAGGTTCATTGGCCGTGACACAGTGGTTACACGAGTGTGAGTCTCATATAGATCACGGACTGCGTGACAGGTCTGGCCTCCTGTACGTATGGGCCGTGCGTTAGGAATAGCTACTGTTAGAAACTTTGCATGCTAGTAGACTTGGCAGTTATTAGAGGTGTTATTATGTCATGGATGTGACATGCTTAGAGCATGGGGTAGGGAGAATAACAAGTATCGTATTTGAGCTCCTTTACACTTTTTCTGTGACGCCCGAATTCTCCGCTGGAGATACGGGTGGTGATGACCCATATATATACATTGGCGGGCCTCCGCCGTTCAAAAAACGACGTGCCTTTGGGCCCCTGGATCTTCAAGAGAACCATGCCAAATCCCAGTTTTCAGCCAGATAGCTCACTTGTGGGGAAAGGTGTTCTTAACTGCATTCACTTAGACGGTTAGGCGACCCAATGGATGTTTATTTTTATTACTTTATTGGCATGTGTTTAAGTATCTTGTTATGTCCCTCTGAGGACCTGGTCCACTGTCAGGTGTATCTTTTCTTGAGTATTTGCAGGAGCGCAGATTTGGATGGTTACATATGATCCGAGGATGTCTTCTCTTCGAGCTGTGATGGATAGCTGGTATTCTTATATTGTGTTGTGGTGTTGTACTCATATTGTATTTGCTCTTATATTCGAGTTGGTAGTGGATTTGTTTTCATCCAACTATCATCCTTAGATACTTCTTATTGAGATCTAGTTTCATAGATACTGGTTATTTATTTCTATATAATTTTGGTGGATGAGATTTAGATTTTACCCTGTGACTTGTGATATATGTTTATACCACTTGTGGATTTTGTATTCATATTACAGCGTACGTATGGATTTGGTTTCCATATATTGGAGTTGCCATATCCATGCGGCTGGCATGCTTACATGTTCCTAGTTCTACGTATTTGGGACTGGGGCGTGACAGTACACGCGTATGTGTACGCGAGGGAGGAGAAACCGTACCTGTGCGTGTGTACGACGACGGCGAAGACGACGACGACGACGAGGTGGTGGGGGCTTGTGGCACAGGGTGGTTCAGTGGTCGATGTAGGGTGGTGGTTGCTCGTGGCCGGATGGAAAGAGGGGAGTGGCCGAAGGGAGGATGCTGCTGCGGGAAGATGGAAGCTTCAGGCGAGGCTTGGCCGGAGGAGGAAAGAGCAGGGTGGTGGAGGGATGAAGCTGAACTGATGATGGTGGTGGTGAAGGCTGAACTGATGATGGTGGAACAGCCGGGGAAGGGAGGTGGCGAGCTCGGGATGGGGGAGAAGAGCAGGGTATGCAACGGGGAAGATGGCTGGACTGAGGGGGAGTCTCGGGATGAGTCGTGCTGACTCGCCGGGGTGATGCAGTGTCGGAGAAGAAACAGTGGCCGATGACAGTGGGTGGTTGCGTCAGGCCGAGGAAGGAAGCAGTAGCAGCCCGGGTTGGAGGAGGAGCGATGGTCGGAGTGATGTCAGTCGACGGGGCTTCAGGCGGGGGAGAGGGTGCTATGTAGGGGTGGTCGGGGAGTCGGTTCAGGCGAGGAGGAGGAGAGGACTGAGGTGGTAGTAATGGCAGAGGTGGTCGGGGATCCGCTCGGCGAGGGTGGCGGAGCCGATGATGGCGGGAGGTGGTACGGTGAGTGAAGCCGAAGAATGAGGCTGGTCGAGGAGGAGGCAGGGGGTGATGGTGTGAAGTGGTGGTGATGATGACTGGTGGTGGTTCGTCAGGGTGATGCTGGGTCGACCGGAGTGAGGCTGGATCGGGTGGCCGGGCCGGAGATGGCCGGAGAAGAGGGCTCGGGTGTAAAGTGGAGTTGGTGTATTCCCCCCGCCCCCTTTTTATTTAAAAGTCGGAGGAGAAGAAGAAGAAGAAGAAGAAAGGAAGAAGAAGAAGAAGAAGAAGAAGAAGAAGGAAAGAAATGGAAAAATTCCTACGGTTGAGGGAGGAGTGAGGAGAGAGAGAGGTGGGGGCTTTCCTAGGTTTGGGGATTAGGGCATGCTTGGGAAGAGTGTATTGAGGAGACATTAAATAGGAGATGGTGAGGGGAAAATGTGTGGTGATGATGACCCCATTTTGAATGGGTGGCCAGGATTTGACATGAGGGAAATCATTCATGCAAGGAGAGGGTTGGGTTGACTAATCAAATATTAGGGCTTCTCCATTTGGTTTGAACCAATGAGGTGTTGACACCTAATGCAACAATTGCAAATAAGCCCCCTTAAATTTGGGTATTTGCACAGACACATGAAATGATAAAAAATTTGTGGGAAAATTGGTGTTTGGTATTTTGTAGGGTGAGGGGGTATTGTGTGTTTTGTATGGGCTTAATGAATAGGGTATTTGGATTAAATTGGGATTAAATAGGATTAGTCAAAGTTGGTATCCCCAATTTAATTAGAAACAAATGCAAGCGATGTTCTAAAATTAATTAGAAATACATGGGGCTAAAATTAGGTTGGGACACAAATATCATTAGTGAAGAAGACTTAGAACAGAATATTATCCTAATTTGGGTTGCACGAAAAATGGGTCAAGATTGTCTCTAATTTCGATTGGAAAGCACAACGATACAAAGTTAGAATTTATTTAGAAATTAAATAAACGACCGCGACGAATATTGTGCGGCTAAAATGAAGCACAAGAGAGCTTAATTATGAGTTGCAAAAAGGTCAGAATGGATGGCGGGCACGTCTAGAGCAAGGTTGTAAAATTTGTTGGAAGACAAAAAATAGGGGAGCGCTCCAAATATCGAAGCAACGGTAGGGCGCAACAATTAAATAAAATTACGGTAATTAATTACAACCTCAAATAATTAGATTCTAAATAATACAAATAAATTCATAACCCTATAATTCGGTCAGGTGTTTCATCTAGTGGGCTTCTAGGTCAAGTCTACTAGCTCAAACATTAAGAACACTGTACATAATATATATGTAAATACACATCTCATACAATTATTTAAATTAAATACACACAATATTAATAATATACAAAAGTCAAAAATATTCCTGTTTTTAGAATGTGGTAGTGACAAGTCTACCCTCCTTAAAAGAATTTCGTCCTCGAAATTTAAAATCCTTAATAGTAGTATTTACTCGTATATTAATTTCCATCAAAATTTAAATTCATCAAACCTATAATCATAAAGTAATCCATATTGTCATTTCACAAAATTCGTAAAATTCTATGAATATAATATTTCTGAAAATTCTCAAATTTAAAAATCAAATTCAATTCTTATCATAATCTCCTTCAAAAATTTAAGTTTATTTCTAAATACTCAAAATTTGATATCCAATCCTCTAATTTAAACTCAATCAATGCACACTTTTATAAATTAAGAAATCCCATCTAAAAATACTAATCCATGAATCTGTAAAACCCCCTTCCTAGAAAATCGTATATACCTTTTATTTATTATTTATTTATTAAATTGTAGTAATTAGGTTTAAATAGGAGAAATAGATTTTTAATAATTTTTATTTTAGGTGTTCGGACACTTAGATGACTTATGGGACCATCAGGAATTTTTTCGAAATTTATTCCATGTAGGAGACCCCTTGAACTGTTGCTAGCCTAGCGATGTGCAATACCCTAATCTATAAATTTTTTTATGAGTATATATATAATATATGTGTATATACAAATATATATATATGTATATATATATATATTTAGAAAGGAAAAGATAAGAAAGTAAAAGAATTAAATAAGAATTAATAATAATAATAATAATAATAATAATAATAATAACATTACAGCTTTGCTATTCCTTAGCAAACTTTACTTTAAACTCTTTAACAATTAACTTGCTGTGACCCTTAGCATTTCATTAACCCAGAGGACCCCGGCCCTTCGGCCAATTTCCTTAGCACAGACCCGACTCTTTGCACGCGGCCGCCTATTCACCCTCTCTCTTCTTATATATATATATATATATATATATATATATATATATATATATATATATATATATATATATATATATATATATATATATTTCTCTCTCAAACCCTAACCTAAAACTCCAGACCTCCTCTTCCCATCTAAGAGCCGTCACCGCAGCCAGAGAAGCCCCGCCAAGCCATCCAACCATTCCGTCGACTCCGACCTCGCGCCCTGCAGAATCCCACTCGAAGCACCTTCGCTCCGGAGTGATTTTTCGTCGACTCGCTCAACCAAACGCTGTTCCATCTTCATAGGTATGATCACCCCTTAACCCTCTCCCATATTTGTTTTATAGCCAATCTCGGAAAACGTGTGTCCCTAGGTGAAAAATAGTGCCCAAGTTGGGCGAGCAGACAGAATTCTGGAATCGCAAAATTCCAGAATGACCACCCATATTGCCGAGTTCATATCTCCCACCATAGAGATCCGAATTCGGTGATTCTTTTTGATACCTGTAGAATACCTGACCTAGTTTATTTTCTGTTAAATAACCCTAAGCTATTAGTTGCTGTGGACATAATGATATTCGTCACAAAACTGCGCGCACCCACTTTTTCCAGATTTCTAAAAGTTGGAAAACGGAGCGCGCCCCGCCAAACGGGACCGCCCCGCCGTGTGCCAAGTGTACCGAATGGTGCACGCAGCATAACCGGACACGTGAAAATTCGTGGGGGCTGATTCGGACGCATGTGCGCGCCGAAATCAGGCCGTATCCGCGGACACATTTCGTGTCGTAACTTTTGTGGAACTCGCGCGTATTTTGTGCACGCTTGTCAGATTGCGACAAAACTTGTGCCACTGGACTCGTGGTAACGCGCTGGTCCTGTGACCCAATTTTCACGCATTTCTGAGACGGTTGACCAGATCGCCAATTGGCGGGTCCCATAGTTGACTTTTTGAACAAAATTCTGTTCGGCCCATCGGAATCCACATTTGGACATACCGTTGGGTTCGTATTGACATCTAGAGTTGTTTGACCTATAGTTTGTCCCAATTAGAGACTGTTACCCTCGGCACGTTTTTCGGTGCATAGTGGGCCACACGTGGACTCCACTTTTGCTCGAAATTACCGTTTTGCCCCTGTGTCCAAATTGGACGAAAGGGATGTGTTTTTTAGCTATCTTGCTCATTTCGGAAATGTTGGTGGTGTTTATTTCAGCATCCGGAGACGTTTGTTCGGAGTCCTTAGTTCGAGGTTCAGTGTCCTTGACATTTGGGCGCGTACACTTTACAGATTTCTTGCCAGGCAAGTATACCTTGCCATTGTACTGTTTTTACATTTCATATGAGGCATGAATGTTTACTTTCTGTTTATTTAGTTTATTTATTTTAACTGTTATATAAACTGCGCGTCCAAGGAAACTTGGGTGCAACGACGGTGTCGTCGTACTATATTTTTATTTATGTATATGCATTGGACGTACTTTATGAGACTACCCCATTTTCATGAGGCATTTATGTTTCATTGGCCATGACACTATTCTTACACGAGTGTGAGTCACATGTAGGACACGAACTTGCGTACTCGGCTGGCCATCGGTACGTATAGGTCGTGCGACGGATAGGGATAACTGCCAATAGAAACTTTGTATGCTAGTAGACCTGGCGGTTATTAGAGGTATTATCGTGTCATGGACATGACATGCTTAGAGCATTGGGTGGGAAGAACAACAAGTAAGGCATTTGGGCTCCTTTGCACTTTCCTTGTGTAACCCGTACGCTCCGCCGGAGATGCGCGGTCATGATGACACCTATACTACTTGGCGGGCCTCCGCCGTTCAAAAGATGACGTGCTTTTGTAGGCCCCTAGATCTCCAAGAGAACCATGCCAATCCTATTTATGGCCAGATAGCCCACTTGTTAGAAAGTTATTCTCAAACTGCATTCACATAAATGGTTAGGCGACCCCAACGGATGTTTATTTTCAGTACTTTATTGGCATGTGTTTTTTGTATCTTGTTACGTCCCTCTGAGGACCTGGTCTCTTCCAGATACAGGTGAGCATGAGTACCCGCAGGAGTATGGACCTGGACCTGACGCTACCTATCAGTCTGAGGAGATCTTACCTTCTGATTATATGTGATTCATTGCAGCTGTTTAGAGATTCTAGTTGCTATTCTTTTCTAGACATTTATTCTATTATTAGAGTTTATTCTCTTCTCTCTTTAGTAGTTTATTATAGTCGATTTACAGTGGATTTGTTTTCACCCGACTATCACACTTTGAGATTACTATTTGAGACTGCTTCTTTGATATTCAGTTATTGATTTCCATTATTCTATTATTTGTGTTGTGGATGAGATATAGAACTACGTGTGACTTATTGTGACATATATTACCACTGTGGATTGGATATTTATGTATAGCGTACGTGTGTATATGGTTTCCATATATTGGAGTTCGTATACATACGGCTGTCGTGTTACGTATTCCTAGTCCTACGTATTTTGGGACTAGGGCGTGACATATTTTTGTGGTGGCCCATGCAGGTCTAGAATATATTGTCTCGGTTACGTAACTGTACCGAACAAGCCTGCGTATAGGAATAGAGTATAAGGATCTCATCCACACTTGATTGAAACTCATTCTTCCTATTTAATACTTGCATCCTGTTTGATTTTTGTACTTTTTCTAATCGTTTCGTACATCAACTGCAGAGAGATGGATATGCAAAATGGATGTACTGCCGCCAATGGCGACACAATTTATGGAGTCAATGATCAGACTCAAGGAGGGACCCCAACGATTCCTAGACTTCCGGGACCAGATGGACAGACTCACACCCCAGTTCCATCTGATCTTCCCGCTTCACCTATTGGGAACCTTCCACCTGTCCCAGTACCGCAAGATGGCCAAGCGCAGATGTTCCAATTCTTTCAGATGATGATACAGGAACAGAGGCAGCAGGCAGCCGAGCAGAGGCAGCTGGCAGCTGAGCAGAGGCAAGAATTTTTGGCAGCACTGGAGAGGATGGCTGCACATGCTACTGTACCAGCCCAAGCACTAGCTCCAGTACCTCAAGCTAGGGTTGGATCAGTAAAGGATTTTGTTCAGATGGGTGCAAGGCAGTACAAGGGCACTGAGAGCCCGAAGGAGACCACCAGCTGGATCACTCACACGCAGAAGCTACTGGAGGCATCGCAGTTACCCACGGACCTATGGATGATGGGTGTACGGATGCTTCTAGATGGTAATGCCCATCACTGGTGGGAATCCATGGAGCGCCAGTTGGGTACTTACCAGACTTGGGAGCAGTTCTTGGAGTTCTTTGAGGGAAAGTACTTCCCGGACACTGTCAGGGACACCTTGTATGATCGGTTTCTTCACTTAGAGCAAGGAAACTGAATCGTGGACGAGTATGATGCCAAGTTTAGTCGACTCAGTAAATATGGCGCTGCTTTGATACCAAATGACTTGGCTAAGGCTAAGAGGTTTCATCGAGGACTGACCCAGGAGCTACAACATTATACAAGCTCGCAGTCCCGAGTCTCTTATGCTGAACTACTGACAGAGGCCAGATTTCAGGAAACCATTAGCAGAGGAAAAGGAGGTCAGCTGAGGACACAACAAGGATCAGCAAGGGTACAGCAAGGACCAGCCAGGACACAACAGGGAGGACCTATCAGACGTCCCTTAGCACAGCAGCATCAGCAACACAGAGCTGGACCATACCAGAATCCAGAGAAGCCCTACTGCAATTATTGTGGGAAACGCGGACATGTATCGAGAGATTGTCGAACTCGCTTGGGTCAGTGTCTAAGATGTGGCTCCGGGCAGCACATGGCGAGAGACTGCCCAATGCAGACATCGACACTCTCTCCACCAGTTCAGAGACTAGCGCTTCCAGCACCGAAGCCAGCCCAGCAGATGACCGGACCGGGAGCACCCCGTCCCCCAGCAGCAGGAGGATTTTAGAGAGGACCACCGCTACCCACTCAGGAGGAGCAGTATATGAGGACCGGACATGGACAGCCACAGAGGAACGGGCGAGCTTTTGCATTGGAGGTAGATGACCTGGATCATGAGGTGGATGTCATAGCAGGTATTACCCTTGCTTTTACTTTTCCTGCGGTGACATTATTTGATACGGGAGCCACCCACTCATTCATATCATCTAGTTTTATTGCCAAACACAACATTGCTTCTACACCATTATCTAGTTGTGTTAGAATTCTAACCGGAGGAGGAGTTGTACCAGTTAGTCGAGTTTGTAGATCGGGTCCTATAGTGATTCGTGGCAGAGAGATGAATGTCCAACTCTTAGTCCTTCCTATGCTGTCTTTTGATATTGTGCTTAGAATGGACTGGCTAAGCAAGTACCATGCTTTCTTCGATTGCTTTGGAGGAAGCATTCTTTTTAAGGTACCAGGCCAGCCTGAACTTGAGTTTGCTCGAGGATCCACAGAAATCCTTGATGGTATGCAGCTCGCAATGGACGATGTGGTCTATCACCCTATTATTTCAGAATTTCTAGACATTTTTCCAGAGGATTTGCCAGGACTACCCCCAGACAGAGACGTAGAGTTTTTAATTGAACTAGCACCCGGATCAGCACCTATAGCATCGCATGTTTACAGACTGGCGAAGAAAGAGATGGACGAGCTGAAGGCACAGTTAAAAGAGCTAGAGGAGAAAGGTTTCATCCGACCGAGTGCATCACCCTGGGGAGCACCAGTGTTGTTTGTACCCAAGAAGGATGGGTCAGTGCGTATGTGCATTGACTACAGAGCCTTGAATGCAGTGACAGTGAAGAACAAATATCCATTGCCACGCATTGATGACCTGTTTGATCAACTCAGTGGAGCTAAGGTATTCTCGAAGATAGATCTGAGATCGGGATATCACCAAGTGAAGGTACGGAAGCAGGACATTCCGAAGACCGTATTCAGAACAAGATATGGGCACTACGAGTTTTTGGTCATGCCATTTGGATTGACCAATGCTCCAGCGATCTTCATGGACTTGATGAATCGAGTCTTCCACCAGTACTTGGACCAGTTCGTGGTCGTCTTCATAGATGATATACTTGTCTATTCGAAGAGCCATGAGGAGCACGATGAGCACCTGCGGATTGTTCTAGAGACTTTGAGGAGAGAGCAGTTATATGCTAAACTCAGCAAATGTGAGTTCTTCTTGGACAGAGTTTTATTTCTTGGACATGTTGTTACAGGAGATGGTATTTCTGTTGATCCAGAAGATCTCAGCAGTTGAGACATGGCCTGTTCCTAAATCAGCAGCAGAGGTGAGGAGTTTCCTTGGACTTGCGGGATATTACCGATGGTTCGTGGAAAACTTCTCAAGGATAGCGGCACCTATGACTCGTTTGACTTGTAAGGATCAAGAATTTATATGGATCGACGAGTGTCAAGCCGCCTTTGAAGAGTTGAAGAAACGACTGACTACAGCACCAGTATTGGCAATTCCGTCAGGATCAGGAGGATATGTGATCTACAGTGACGCATCAGGAAAAGGCTTAGGATGCGTATTGATGCAGCATGGCAAGGTGATTGCATATGCATCTAGACAGTTACGAGTACATGAGAAGAATTATCCGACTCATAACTTGGAACTTGCAGCCGTTGTATTTGCTCTGAAACTATGGAGACATTACTTATATGGGGAACGAGTGGAAATCTATACAGACCACAAAAGCCTCAAGTACGTCTTCACGCAGAAGGAGTTAAATATGAGGCAACGTTGATGGCTCGAGTTGATGAAAGATTTCGAGATAGAGCTACATTATCATCCAGGCAAGGCTAACGTGGTAGCAGACGCGTTAAGCCGGAAACCAACAGCTTACTTCTTGACAGCACAGAGGGAACTATTGGAGGACTTGCAAGAGCTTGGCATTGAAGTGATATTACCCGGAGCAGATGGGACACTAGCCAACTTACAAGTTCAATCATCATTGGTAGAGAGGATTATGGCAGCTTTGCCTACAGATGCCAGATTTCGGAGACTAAAGGAAAGGACAGAGGCCGGAGAGCAGACCGGATTGCGCATTCATGAGGATGGGACATTACGATGTGGTGATCGTCTTTATGTTCCAAATGGAGAGATTCGACAGGAGCTGATGACAGAGCCTCATAGTTCGATTTATTCTATTCATCCTGGAGGCACCAAGATGTATCGTGACTTACGACAGCATTTTTGGTGGCATGGGATGAAGAGAGAGATAGCTCGCTTTGTAGCTAAATGTCTGGTATATCAACAAGTGAAGGCGGAGCACCAGAGGATAGCAGGATTATTGCAACCACTTTCGATTCCAGAGTGGAAATGGGAGCACATCACTATGGACTTCGTCACGGGTTTTTCCAAGAGTCCAAGTGGGAGAGATACAGTGTGGGTAATAGTGGACCGACTCACCAAGTCAGCCCATTTTATACCTTTTAGAGTGGGTCAGTCTACGGAAGCTTTAGCTAATTTATATATGAGGCAGATCATGAGATTGCACGGCATACCAGTCAGCATTGTATCGGACAGAGATTCGCGCTTCACATCGCACTTTTGGAGGAGTATGCAAGAGAGTCTTGGTACTCGTCTGAAGTTCAGTACATCTTACCACCCGCAGACAGATGGGCAGTCGGAGCATACTATTCAAACCTTGGAGGATATGTTGAGGGCTTGCATGTTAGACTTCGGAGGATCATGGGAGGACCACCTACATCTTGTAGAGTTTTCTTACAATAATAGCTATCAAGCGAGTATTCAGATGGCTCCGTTTGAAGCATTGTATGGAAGAAAATGTAGATCTCCTGTGTGTTGGAGTGACGTGGGAGAACGTCAGATTTTGGGACCCGAGTTGGTGGTCAACACCGTAGAGACAGTCAAGAAGATTCAGGGACACTTGCGAGCAGCGCAAGACAGGCAGAAGCAGTGGGCAGACCTTCATCGTCGTCCCTTGGAGTTCAAAGAGGGCGATCACGTATTCTTGAGGATATCATCGACGACCAGAGGCACCATCCGATTCGGAGGGCGCGACAAATTGAGTCCAAGGTATATTGGACCATTTGACGTGCTCGAGAGAGTTGGAGAGGTGTCATATCGACTTGTGCTACCACCTTCACTGGAGGGAGTACATGACATATTCCATGTGTCGCAGCTCAGGCGATATGTGGCAGACAGCAGTCATGTTCTTGACCATTCAAAGATCACCATTGGGCCGAGCTTGTCATACCAAGAGCAACCCGTGGGAATCCTTGATCGTCGAGAGAAGGTAATGAGGAACCAGTCTATTCCCTTGGTTCGCGTAGCATGGAGGCATGGCGCGCCAGGAGAATCAACTTGGGAGTGCGAGGACGATATGCGCAAGCATTTTCTGAACCTATTCGCAGACCAAGGTATGAATTTATATTGTTAATTTATATCTTATACCATCCTTGCATTCTATCGTGGCTTAATTTTAATTTCGAGGACAAAATTTTTACAAGTTGGGTAGAATGTAAAACCCCTTTCCTAAAAAATTGTATATACCTTTTATTTATTATTTATTAATTAAATTGTAGTAATTAGGTCTAAATAGGAGAAATAGATTTTTAATAATTTTTATTTTAGGTGTTCGGACACTTAGATGACTTATGGGACCATCAGGAATTTTTTCGGAATTTATTCCATGTAGGAGACCCCTTGAGCTGTTGCTAGCCTAGCGATGTGCAATACCCTAATCTATAAATTTTTTTATGAGTATATATATAATATATGTGTATATACAAATATATATATATATATATATATATATATATATATATATATATATATATATATATATATGTATATATATATATTTAGAAAGGAAAAGATAAGAAAGTAAAAGAATTAAATAATAATTAATAATAATAATAACATTACAGCTTTGCTATTCCTTAGCAAACTTTACTTTAAACTCTTTAGAAATTAACTTGCTGTGACCCTTAGCATTTCATTAACCCAGAGGACCCCGCCCCTTCGGCCAATTTCCTTAGCACAGACCCGACTCTTTGCACGCGGCCGCCTATTCACCCTATCTCTTCTTATATATATATATATATATATATATATATATATATATATATATATATATATATATATATATATATATATATATATATATATATATATATATATATTTCTCTCTCAAAACCTAACCTAAAACTCCAGACCTCCTCTTCCCATCTAAGAGCCGTCACCGCAGCCAGAGAAGCCCCGCCAAGCCATCCAACCATTCCGTCGACTCCGACCTCGCGCCCAGCAGAATCCCACTCGAAGCACCTTCGTTCCGGAGTAATTTTCTGTCGACTCACTCAACCAAACGCTGTTCCATCTTCATAGGTATGATCACCCCTTAACCCTCTCCCATATTTGTTTTATAGCCAATCTCGAAAAATGTGTGCCCCTAGGTGAAAAATAGCGCCCAAGTTGGGGGAGCAGACAGAATTCTGGAATCGCAGAATTCCATAATGACCACCCATATTGCCGAGTTCGTATCTCCCACCACAGAGATCCAAATTCGGTGATTCTTTTTGATACCTGTAGAATACCTGACCTAGTTTATTTTCTGTTAAATAACCCTAAGCTATTAGTTGCTGTGGACATAATGATATTCGTCACAAAACTGCGCGCACCCACTTTTTCCAGATTTCCAAAAGTTGGAAAACGGAGCGCGCCCCGCCAAACGGGACCGCCCTGCCGTATGCCAAGTGTACCGAATGGTGCACGCAGCATAACCAGACACATAAAAATTTGTGGAGGCTGATTCGGACGCGTGTGCGCGCCGGAATCAGGTCGTATCTGCGGACACATTTCGTGTCGCAACTTTTGTGGAACTCGCGCGTATTTTGTGCACGCTTGTCAGATTGTGACAAAACTTGCGCCACTGGACTCGTGGTAACGCGCTGGTCCTGTGACCCAGTTTTCACGTATTTCTGAGACGGTTGACCAGATCGCCAATTGGCGGGCCCCATAGTTGACTTTTTGGACAAAATTTTGTTCGGCCCATCGGAATCCACATTTGGACATACCGTTGGGTTCGTATTGACATCTAGAGTTGTTTGAACTATAGTTTGTCCCAATTAGAGACTGTTACCCTCGGCACGCTTTTTGGTGCAAAGTGGGCCACACGTAGACCCCACTTTTGCCCGAAATTACCGTTTTGCCCCTGTGTCCAAATTGGACGAAAGGGATGTACTTTTTAGCTATCTTGCTCATTCCGGAAACGTTGGTGGTGTTTATTTCAGCATCCGGAGACGTTTGTTCGGAGTCCTTAGTTCCAGGTTCAGTGTCCTTGACATTTGGGCGCGTACACTTTACAGATTTCTTGTCCGGCAAGTATACCTTGCCATTGTACTGTTTTTACATTCCATATGAGGCATGAATGTTTACTTTCTGTTTATTTAGTTCATTTATTTTAACTGTTATATAAACTGCGCGTCCAAGGAAACTTGGGTGCAACGACGGTGTCGTCGTAGTATATTTTTATTTATGTATATGCATTGGACCTACTTTATGAGACTACCCCATTTTCATGAGACATTTATGTTTCATTGGCTATGACACTATTCTTACACGAGTGTGAGTCACATGTAGGACACGGACTTGCGTACTCGGCTGGCCACCGGTACGTATAGGTTGTGCGACGGATAGGGATAACTGCCAATAGAAACTTTGCATGCTAGTAGACCTGGCAGTTATTAGAGGTATTATCGTGTCATGGACATGACATGCTTAGAGCATTGGGTGGAGAGAACAACAAGTAAGGCATTTGGGCTCTTTTGTACTTTCCTTGTGTAACCCGTACGCTCCGCCGGAGATGCGCGGTCATGATGACACCTATACTACTTGGCGGGCCTCCGCCGTTCAAAAGACGACGTGCCTTTGTAGGCCCCTGGATCTACAAGAGAACCATGCCAATCCTATTTATGGCCAGATAGCCCACTTGTTAGAAAGTTGTTCTCAAACTGCATTCACATAGATGGTTAGGCGACCCCAACGGATGTTTATTTTCAGTACTTTATTGGCATGTGCTTTTTGTATCTTGTTACGTCCCTCTGAGGACCTGGTCCCTTCCAGATACAGGTGAACAGGAGTACCCGCAGGAGTATGGACCTGGACCTGACGCTACCTATCAGTCTGAGGAGATCTTACCTTCTGATTATATGTGATTCATTGCAGCTGTTTAGAGATTCTAGTTGCTATTCTTTTCTAGACATTTATTCTATTATTAGAGTTTATTCTCTTCTCTCTTTAGTAGTTTATTATAGTCAATTTGCAGTGGATTTGTTTCCACCCGACTATCACACTTTGAGATTACTATTTGAGACTGCTTCTTTGATATTCAGTTATTGATTTCCATTATTCTATTATTTGTGTTGTGGATGAGATATAGAACTGTGTGTGACTTGTTGTGACATATATTACCACTGTGGATTGGATATTCATGTATAGCGTACGTGTGTATATGGTTTCCATATATTGGAGTTCGTATACATACGGCTGGCGTGTTACGTATTCCTAGTCCTACGTATTTTGGGACTGGGGCGTGACAGAATCCAATCGATGCATATTTATAAAATTTAAATTCTCATCTCGGAAATTGAATTCAAACACTAATCCATTAGTGATCTTAATCCTCGATTTCTTTTTCCACGCAATACTCAAATAATATAATACTCGCAAAATCTTCAATTGCAATATTCAAAATAAATCTATATCTTGCAGTCAAATAAAAACAATGATAATCTTCTTAACTTCCTTAAAATTTAATGACAAATTTAATCATTTCATAATCCTCATAAAATTAACGTTTTAGCAAGATCGCGATCCTGTCATATTCAGTTCTCAACTCTTTATTTAAATTAATATTTTATCCTCGAAATTTAGGGCACCTTGTCTCTCTTTGTCACATCATGACATTTTCATTAATTCTTTCACTACGGTCAACTCTCAACAATCAAAGTCTAAGAGAATCCTACCTATAGTCATACAACACGTAATACAACACGCAATCTAGATAAAATATGCACTCTAGATGAAACATGTATGGTTATGGTCTCTTTTGTCATGGTATTGCAGTCTCTGTCAGGGTGTACTACTAACTACATTCTAACAAGAAAATCATTGATACAAGCTATGGTACTAAGGAATCAATCAATCAATTGAATAGGTGGAAAAGGAGCAGAAGGAAAGAACATAACATAGTCTTCTAATCCATTACTCGGACATCTACAACCTCCATCATACACTTAACTCTGGCACATTTATTCATAAATTCCTGTCCCTATGAACTGTTACCCATATCAATCAATCACTAGTCCACAAGATATCCATGGATAAATCCATATTACACATATCTGTCTATTGATACCAAAATCTGATACCAAGGACCTCTTAACATAATAATCCGTCAAATGATGCATGTAAAGTTTGATACCTCTATCTCTTTAGGTACCACAGTTCTACTACAAGTACACCCACTGCTAGTTCTCTTTCCTACTATAATTGTTCATACTAGTTGTTCTTATCACTCAAGTACACACCAAGTGCAACACACCATACTAAGTACTGCTCTCTCTAATACAACTCTAGATGGACACCCAAGTCAGTTTGCAGTGCCATCTCAATCTGCTCAAGTCAACAGATCCTTACACATGCACTTCATCCACTCATATACTATTATATATTTTTTACCCACCATAAAATTTTATCCTTAAAATAAAACCCTCAAAATTTAACTCGTGAACAACAAAATGCATATACTTTCCTCAAAAGTCAAATATTCAAATATCGAAATAAAATTTTAATCACTTCCAAAAATCTTTATAGCTTTGACTGTGTTTATTGAATTAAATTTTGAATCCTCAATATTTTAATAACATAAAATCTCAACTCCTTAAAATTCTTAAAAATTGTAATTCATTTCCACTCTTAAAACGATAAAATTAAATCCATAAGTATACATATAAATACTCACAGTCTCTAATACTCAAGGTGCACACAAATACACCAATTATCTACAACCTCAACTGTGTACTAAAATTTGCACTACCCGGATTACTTGCACTATTACTCCCAATAATTAAAGTTATCATCACACGTATTTTCTCCCATGATTCTCAATCTATATTAACTGGTATACCAATCTAATTATCATCACACGAAGTGCTTACTGTTATTAGCATTATTCTCGACTAATCCTTGATATATATAATCATTAGTATTATTGATATGGTAACACTAGCTTCGTCATTAGATCATCTCATCACTTATTAGAACTCACGATCATTCACACCTTTTATAATACACCTGTTTCACTTTACTCTCATGGGCAAGTATATGGTTCCTCATCTTGATTAATGTATATGTATTTCCCTTTTAATCTTTTACAGACTGTTACACTAAGCTGTGATACACTTCATACCTTTTATGATTAATCTTGATATTCCTCTACCCTTGGCACACATCATTAATACCCTTTATGCATATATATTTCTTTACTCTTGACACACCCAAGTAATCAATCATCAAATTGAACATCATGCTCCATTAATCTTTAACACAATTCCTTGATACTTAATTGTTTACCTAGATCATCTAATTACATAAATTAATGACTATCCAGGACTGGCATGCTGATTCTGATACTTACTATTGGAACCTTCACTGATACTCTTTTCTCCTTCTATCTATAGTACCAATACTAATAATAATGATACATTATCATAGAACCATTGCTACAAGGCACTACGCTATGGGTTAACTTTAGATTAATGTCTACTGTTCACATGTCCAACTAAGAAACACTTACAACGAACATGTCACACTCAGTCAAAACTAATACAAGACAGAGACATAATTACAAGTCACTTATTATCATACTTAACAAGGAATCCTCAAAGAATAGAAGCTCAAAAAGGAACTGGATTGAGGACTGAAGGTATCTCTACTACTAGCAACAAAAGAAAGCGATGGAACAAAGTCCTGTATTAACGGAAATAGATAAGTATTGAGATGAGACTTTAAGAACCAATTTAAGATACAACCTGATAATCATACACGTTTGTCCGAAATCATGACACTCAAAATCCTCGCCACGCCAGTAAGCATAGATGCGATAAATGACAGGTTCCGTAACTAAGGTATGCAACTCTATAATCATGTCATCTAGAATCCTCGCCACGCCAACCGGTATGGCTGCGAGAGACTCTAAGTTTCATAATTACAGTATGTACATCCAAGTCAGGTTTCTACGTTCTCGTCACGACAGCTAATATGGCTGCGATAAATTCTATGTTCCATAACCAAAGTAGACGTTATACCTTTCTCACTGTCCTTATCAATATATGCCATCAGATGATACCATAAATTTTAGCCCGTAAAATTCATCTCGATAAGAAATCAACTCAACAACGTTACCAAGATTTAAATTTAACAACTGATCAACAAAGATCAAGTTCAATAACAACAAGCGAGAGCGGACGGAAACAAGGAAAAGATTTAAATTGGGAAATTATAATAAGATTCTCAAGGGGTCGTCCCAGGAATCTCTCAAAAAAATTTGTGATTGAGTATCCTTTCTCATCCTAGTATCCTATGTCCTATATTCTATAGCAGGCACGTAGTAGTACAACTAAGACGTCGCACTACCACGACATCGCACAACTTACGAAGTCAGACCTGCATAGGCCACCAATAAAAATGTGTCACGACCCACACCCGAATTCTGGGGCATGAGTACGTGGGTACGTCCAGCCTACGCCGCAGCATCGACGGTAGAACGCTGTCTAAGTCATGATACTATCTAAACAATCTCACACGAGCATCCAACTCCATAAGGAGACACGGATACCACAATATAATATGAACAATATACTCAATCACATAACTACAGCACGATAAGATCTCAAAGAAATAAGTAAGATGCAACACAAGTCTAAATAGAAATAATCTAACTCAACAATAATATCCAATCTCAACAAAGTATGCCGGAGACAAATCCGGTACCAAACAATCTGCTAAAAGAACTAACTAGATAACTAGTGATTCCGGCTAGACCTCCCGGAATTACAACTGAACTATCAAGTCCAAGTCTGCAGTTACCCTCCCTGTGGTCCATAAAATGTCGGACACCAGTCCTCTAAGGCATAGTCTGAAAAAATATTTTCAGTCAGAAAGGAGCAAAGTACATCTCAAATAACAGTTCCATTTAATTGATAAGGACTATAAAACAATAAACAGATCATGCTATATACTGAGAGAAAATAATGAATAAATACAATGACATAATAAAGAGATAGGCAATATAAAGAGACAGGCAATATAGGCAATATGATACAATCAGTGCATATATGAAATGAAGAGAACGAGGTACAATATCATATACGGATGATGTAGTATATGATCTAAAATAAAGAACTGTAACTATTCTAAGTGTTTGAAATATCAGCCTATCATGTGATCGACTTGGGACAAGATCAGGCTTGTTACATATGATTAGCTATGAATACATATATCATTAGTGAAGAAGACTCAAAACAGAATATTACCCTAATTTGGGTTGCACGAAAAATAGGTCGAGATTGTCTCCAATTTTGATTGGAACGCACAACGATACAAAGTTAGAATTTATTTAGAAATTAAATAAACGTCCGTGACGAATATTGTGCGGCTAAAATGAAGCACAAGAGAGCACAATTACGAGTTACAAAAATGTCAGAATGGAAGGCGGGCACGTCTAGAGCAAGGTTGTGAAATTTGTTGGAAGACAAAAGATAGGGGAGCGCTCCAAATATCGAAGCAATGACAAGGCGCAACAATTAAATAAAATTACGGTAATTAATTACAACCACAAATAATTAGATTCTAAATAATACAAATAAATTCATAACCCTATAATTCGGTCAGGTGTTTCATCTAGTGGGCTTCTAGGTCAAGTCTACTAGCTCAAACATTAAGAACACTGTACATAATATATATATAAATATACATCTCATACAATTATTTAAATTAAATACACACAATATTAATAATATACAAAAGTCAAAAATACCCCTAATTTTAGAATGTGGTAGTGACAACTTGCTGCCTGCTTAATACGTGGCTTCCTATACGAGAAAAGCATAGGTCATGTGACAGTTATTTGTGTGCGTTTTACGAGAAACATGTCATATAGGACACATAATCGTAACTTCTCTTTGTCAGTTAGAATCGTAGGCGTACATTAGAAGTGGTCTGGAGACTGGCGCATTTTTGATAAAATTGTTCAAATGAGCACACTTTTGAAGAAATCGGTCGTGATGGCGCATATTTGAGGATTTTGGCCGTGATGGGGCACTTTTGAGGAAGTAGCTATGATGGCACACTTTTAAAATTTTGGCCGTGATGGTACACTTTTGGGAATTTTGGACTTGATGGCGCACTTTTGAGGAAGTAGCCATGATGGTGCACTCTTGAGAAAGTAGCCATGATGGCAAATTTTTGAAGAAGTTACCCTTACCGCACACTTTTGAAGAAGCTGATTCGTACTGGCCGCTAAACGACAACCTGGATCTGCGAGTCGTAGCTCAGCTATAATAACGGCTTTTGACATCCTCGACTGCTGTTCAGCTGTCAGATTTATCGCATTTAATGCTCGGGGGAAAAATGATAGGCCAATTGTGCACCTGTATTGGGCTGGATAAGAACAGCTTTAGAGTGCGCCACCGTTCTGTTCTTTAGAAGAGTGCTCCATCCTTTGAAGGAAGTAAAAAGTGCGCCATTCTTTATAATAGAGAGAAAGTGAGCCATTTTTTTCTATTTTAGTTTATTTGTAGGAAACTGTGTCGTTTTCAAGAGGCGCACTTTTTATGCTTCTACAAACATGTCATGTCAGCTGCGACATAAGAAGTGATGGTTTGGAGGCACATTTTGGAGGGATGAATATCATTACTCTATAAAAAACAAAAATACAACTCATTATCAAAAAAAAAAATTGATAATAATGACTCCCATAATACGATTGTCACGCCCCAGTCCCAAAATACGTAGGACTAGGAATACGTAACACGCCCAGCCGTATGTATATGAACTCAATATATGGAAACCACATACACACGTATACTGTATATGAATATCCAATCCACCAGTGGTAATATACTGTCACAACAAGTCACACACAATCTAGATCTCATCCACAGCACAAATAATAAATAGGAATAAAGAGCTGAATAATAACTGAATATCCAAGATGAGTATCAAGTCTGATAGTCGGGTGGAAACAAATCCACTACAAAACGAATATACTAAAGTAGCAACATGGATCTCTAAACAGCGATAATAAAATCACAGATACTTCGAGGGTAAGACCTCCTCAGTCTGGTAAGTAGCGTCAGGTCCAGGTCCGTACTCCTGCGGGTACTCCTGCTCTTCTATATCTGGAAATGGACCAGGTCCTCAGAGGGACGTAACAAGATACATAATAACATGCCAATAAGTACTAAAAAATAAACATCCAATGGGTCGCCTAACCATCTAAGTGAATACAGTTTGAGAACAACTTTCCAACACGTGGGCTATCTGGCTATAAATAGGATTGGCATAATTCTCTCGGAGAATCAGGGGCCTACAAGCATGTCGTCTTTTGAACGACAGAGGCCGCCATGAAATATATAGGGTCATCACCACCCGTTTCTCCTGCGAAGAATCCGGGCGAACAAGGGAAAGTGTAAAGGAGCCCAAACGCCTTACTTGTTGTTCTCTCCACCCCATGCTCTAAACATGCCACATCCATGACACGATAAAACCTCTAAATAACTGCCAGGTCTACTAGCATACAAAGTTTCTATCAGTGGTCATCCCTAATGTACGGCCAATACGTACAGGAGGTCAGACCTGTCACGCAGTCCGTGATCTATATGAGACTCACAACTCGTGTAACAACTGTGTCACGGCCAATGAATCTAATGATGCTTCATAATACTGGGGTGGTCTCATAAAGTAGGTGCAAAAATCTACATAAATAAACATGATACGACGACATCGTCGTTTCACCCAAGTTTCCTTGGACGCACAATTTATTAGCAATAATTGAACTAATTAAGTAGAAATAAATATGCATGCATCAGCTGGAATGTAAATAATTGTACAATGGCAAGGTATACTTGCCGAGCAAGAGTTCTGTATAGTGCAAGCGTCCAATATTGTGTTTAAGTTTAGTGTAAGAAGTGGAGTTAGGTTTGGGAGAGTTGTAATATATATATAGAGATAAGAGGCGGTGGGGTATGTTTAGTGGTCTCAAAAGCCACTGCTGCTACTGTTTCTTTCTTTCTTTCTTTGGTTTTTGGGTTTCGGTTGAGGAGAGTTTAGTAATAGTAGAGTTAAGAGGCGGTGGAATGAGGCGGTGGTGTTGCTGCTGATATTTTTCTTCACACGCGCGAAGAAGGAAGCAAAGTTAGTTTTTGCTACTACTGCTGTTGATATTTTTTTCTCCTAACGTATCCGGGTAGGGTTGAACGGGTAGTGGATTTGGGTTTGGGTTTGAGATCCAAT
Source organism: Iris macrosiphon (assembly GCA_036927795.1). Lineage (NCBI taxonomy): Eukaryota > Viridiplantae > Streptophyta > Magnoliopsida > Asparagales > Iridaceae > Iris > Iris macrosiphon. The sequence continues at coordinate 100,563,421 of JAYESA010000011.1, forward strand.
AGGAATTACACATATCTATTCACAGAAATTCTCCAAAAATTATATTGGTACCTACCATTAAGCTAGCAACTGTCCAAAGGGTCTCCTATATGGAATAAATTAGGAAAAATTTATAATCGCTCCATAAATCCCCTAAATGTACAAACTCCTCAAATAAAGTTTAAATAAAATCTATTTTCTCTATTTAGCTCATAACTACTATAAATAAATAATTAATACGGTTTTCAAAATTAGAGGTTTTACATTCTACCCAACTTATAAAAATTTCGTCCTCGAAATTAAAATAGGGTAGGGTCTCTCTATCTAATCTCTCTTGATCACAATCTAAAAAAATTTACCTCAAGTTTAATAATGCAATTTCTACCCAACTTAGAATTTACCTATCTATCAAAATAGGCTATTCTTCTAAGAAAACTATTCCTCAAATTATTTAATCATGTTATTCAATTCTCAAGGTTTACACAAATATATCGCCTATAATATACCCTTAATTATGGAAAGTAATCATCAAGTAATGTGATTGGCCTATAGGGTATATCTAGTACTATCTACATATCAAACTTATACCAAGCACGAGGTTTCGTCTTTCCGAAGTAAGGGAAGACGGAGAGCAATAATAAAGAATTCCAGGTGAAGGTGATAGAATACAAGTACGATGTTCAAGGAGTTTTGAAGAATTCAATTGGGAATCGTCAAGGCGGTTATGGGTTAAAATCATATTTTGGTAATTCCTATTCACATGCTCGTATCAGTACAGTTATGTAACTGATGTGATATGCCAGACATGTCTAGGGACAAGTATATTCGTCTACTAGTCAACTATGTATCTCAATCTACGTAAAGTAGTATTGCGAAGGGCGAACCAAGCGCACTATGGTTGATCAGACCGTAATACACTAATTCTGAAATATATTAATGTATGCATCTACTAATACATATATCATGAACAAGCTCGATAAAAGAATAAGCTCGCAAAACTAGGCTGTAACAACAACATAAGTCAAGGTAGTTCAAAAAATATAAATACGCTAGATTATGATGAGAGATGTTACAAAATAATCCAAGTCACAAAGAGATAAGACTCTACAGTCTCTACAGTTGTCATACTAACTCCTTGTCTAAGTCGATAGTTGACCAAATAGGGTATGGATCTCTAAAATTTATAGTCTGGATAAACATTATCTTCTTATGCTAGCGTACAATTAATGTTATTCAACTATACTTTATTAAGGAGTCAAGAGGACTATGTGATACTTGGTTGTGAGGCATACTACCCAACTTATAAGAATAAACTAATACTGTGACAGTCTTACGGAAAATCTGCAAAATAATCTTGTACTTGTAAATAAAGCAGAAACTCTTATTGGGGTACACGAGAAAAAATCTTGGTACCTATTAGGGTATCCTATTGCATTATATAGGTAAGTGTCACCTTAAGTCTTAATCATAGTGCTCATAGAACATGTGTCAATAGTAAGAATGGAAAAGTTACTGGCCTTTAAGTGAGAGGGGATATAACTCGTATCAAGGTGGGGGTACATGTTATATGATAAAAACTAAGAGATAATCATCAGGTCGCAATCTACAAGAATAACTTAAAACTATCAAGTTCTAACTACCAAGCACAGAAATTCAAAATTTTAAGATTACAACTATAATCCTAGCAAGCTAGAGATCCTAACATAGAATAAAATTACTTGGTCTATAATCAGAGGTGTCAAGTGGCACAAGTTGAAAGATAAAGAATAGAAGAACATAATTAGTCGTCGCACAACTAGCGAGCGCTAAGGGTTCAGAGGAACAAGTCATAAAGATAGAAAGACTCTAGATAATGTCATGGTTTCTTGAGGGAAGGTAGTTGCTAATCTCTGTGTTCGAGGTATGATCAAGAGAAATATTCTAGTCATTTTCCTTGGCTTCCTAAGATACTGTTCTACTAATATCAAGTCAAGAAGCTAAATTTTGTAGTGCTGTAGTACTATCTCACCATGAAAAGCTAGGTTAGTCCTAATATTCAACCTTGGATTTTTATTGGTTCCTTAATACTACTATGGACAAACTTCTAACTAACTCTAGTAGTGTCTATACTTCTCTCAAGTCATCCCTAATTATCAAGGGATAATGGTCGAACCATCTAGAGGTAAGGGTGCTATGGTTCATTAAATATTCTAACTCAGTGATGTATCAACACTCTAGTTGTACTCTTAATAGGAATGTTACCCTACTTATCATCTAACAACAGGGACTTCTATATTCTAGGAGGGGCTATACTCAAGGAACTATTAAAGAAGTACATGAATCAAGCAGGATGCAACTATTAAATAGGATGTAGAAGCATGAAATATGCTGGAGAATTGTCCGCGTATTTTTTTTTTACAGCCAAAACCCCCAACATACATGAAGTCTCTCCCTGCGTAAAACAGGGCTTCAAGGTTGTTTGCGTAAAACAGGTTGCTAAGCTTCCTGCGTAAAGCAGAGCTTCAAGATAGTTTGGCGTAAAGTAGAGATTCAAAGCTGTCGGCGTAAAGCAGAGAAGCGTAAGATAGAGCTTCAGAGTTGTCCGCGTAAAACAGAGAATCAAGGTGGTTTAGCGTAAAACAGAGATTCAAAACCGTCGGCGTAAAACATGGCTTCAGAATTGACCGCGTAAAAGGTTGCTATAATTCCTGCATAAAGTCTGCGTAGAAAGTCTACGCGTAAAAGCTGCGTAAAAGTTTCCTGCGTAAAGTCTGCGTAAAGTCTGCGTAAAAATCTGTCTGCATAAAGTCTGTAAAAAGTCTGCGTAAAAGGTTTCCTACGTAGTCTGTGCGTAAAAGGTCGGCGCGTAAAATCAGCTTGCGTAAAGTCTGCGTAAAATCTGTGCGCGTAAAATCTGCGTGCGTAAAGTCTGCGCGTAAAAGATCTCCTGCATAAAGTCTCGCATACGTTGCAGCGTAAAGTTGTACAAGGAGCTCTTCGTATTCCTCGGATGAATTTGTCAAACAAATCAGTGAACCTGACGTCTGACAAAAGTACTGTACGATGATCGAGAGGACGGCTGTGATGATGATTTTGCACAGAGACCCAGGTTGTCGTTTAGTGACATATTTGATACAAGTCATTTTTATGCGTCCAAAAGGAAGAAAGTGGAGTCTTCTGAATACGCTGCCTATTCTACATGGACAGAAATAAGTTTTTACGCTCAAGACAGGACAAAATCAGACGCCATGTCAAAAGCTATTTCTTGCACAGGGCTCGAGGCATATCTCTGCATTTAATGTACGAGATTGGTCATGACTGGGAAAGCTAAGACTGTGACAAATACGCTCACATCACCATCCTTATATTTTACGCCAATCAGGCTACTTTACGCTGGTTATCTATTATTCATGAATCACCAAGTTTAAGCAAGGTAGTTACCTACGTAGCTTCTATGCCATGATCTTATAAAGGGATACGTGTCATACACAGATTTGAACGTGGGTAGCAGTTGTCATAACCGCAGCGTAAAGTAGGCAACCTTCTTCATATTTTGGCTTTTACGCCAACAAGACAGTTATTTGGCTTTTACGCCAACTAGGCAATCTTTTGGCTTTTACGCCAACTACAGTCATTTGGTTTTTACGCCAACAAGGGTAAAAGATTTTGGCGTAAAACTTTGTTTATCCAAACATAGGATGGTTTGAAGGGAAGAATGAGGTTTTAGTCAAGTGTGGATGAGATCCTTATACTCTATTCCTATACGCAGGCTTGTTCGGTACAGTTACGTAACCGAGACAATATATTCTCGACCTACATGGGCCAACACCAAAAATATGTCACGTCCAGTCCCAAAATACGTAGGATTAGGAATACGTAATACGCCCAGCCGTATGTATATGAACTCCAATATATGGAAACCATATACACACGTACACTGTATATGAATATCCAATCCACCAGTGATAATATACTGTCACAATAAGTCACACACAATCCAGATCTCATCCACAGTACAAATAATAAATAGGAATAAAGAGCTGAATAATAACTGAATATCCAAGATGAGTATCAAGTCTGATAGTCGGATGGAAACAAATCCACTACAAAATGACTATACTGAAGTAGCAACATGGATCTCTAAACAACGATAATAAAATCACAAATACTCCGAGGGTAAGACCTCCTCAGTCTGGTAAGTAGCGTCAGGTCCAGGTCCGTACTCCTGCGGGTACTCCTGCTCTTCTATATCTGGAAAGGGACCAGGTCCTCAGGGGAACGTAACAAGATACATAATAACATGACAATAAGTACTGAAAAATAAATATCCAATGGGTCGCCTAACCATCTAAGTGAATGCAGTTTGAGAACAACTTTCTAACACGTGGGCTATCTGGCCATAAATGGGATTGGCATGATTCTCTCAGAGAATCAGGAGCCTACAAGCATGTCGTCTTTTGAACGACAGAGGTCGCCATGTAATATATAGGGTCATCACCACCCGTTTCTCCGGCGGAGAATCCGGGCGAACAAGGGAAAGTGTAAATGAGCTCAAATGCCTTACTTGTTATTCTTCCCACCTCATGCTCTAAACATGCCACATCCATGACATGATAAAACCTCTAAATAACTGCCAGGTCTACTAGCATACAAAGTTTCTATCAGCAGTCATCCCTAACGCACGGCCAATACGTACAGGAGGTCAGACCTGTCACGCAGTCCGTGATCTATATGAGACTCACAACTCGTGTAACAACTGTGTCACGGCCAATGAATCTAATGATGCTCCATAATACTGGGGTGGTCGCATAAAGTAGGTCCAAAAATCTACATAAATAAATATGATACGACGACATCGTCGTTGCACCCAAGTTTCCTTGGACGCACAATTTATTAGCAATAATTGAACTAAATAAGCAGAAATAAATATGCATGCATCAGCTGGAATGTAAATAATAGTACAATGGCAAGGTATACCTGCCGAGCAAGAGTTCTGTATAGTGCAAGCGTCCAATATTGTGTTTAAGTTTAGTGTAAGAAGTGGGGTTAGGTTTGGGAGAGTTGTAATATATATAGAGAGATAAGAGGCGGTGGGGAATATTTAGTGGTCTCAAAAGCCACTGCTGCTGCTGTTTCTTTCTTTCTTTCTTTGATTTTTGGGTTTCGGTTGAGGATAGTTTAGTAATAGTAGAGTTAAGAGGCGGTGGAATGAGGCGGTGGTGTTGCTGCTGATATTTTTCTTCACACGCGCGGAGAAGGAAGCAAAGTTGGTTTTTGCTACTACTGCTGTTGATATTTTCTTCTCCTAACGGATCCGGGTAGGGCTGAATGGGTAGTGGGTTTGGGTTTGGGTTTGGGTTTGAGATCCAATAGAAATTACACATATCTATTCACAGAAATTCTACAAAAATTATATTGGTGCCCACCATTAAACTAGCAACTGTCCAAATGGTCTCATACATGCAATAAGTTAGAAAAAATTTATAATGGCTCCATAAATTCCCTAAATGTACAAACTCCTCAAATAAAGTTTAAATAAAATCTATTTCATCTATTTAGCTCATAACTACTATAAATAAATAATTAATACGGTTTTCAAAATTAGGGGTTTTACAACGACAACGGGTATAACGGTGACCATAGAATGAATCATATGGTCTAGATATATCTAAAATTATAGAGATGAAATTAAAAAAAAAAGTTAGACGGACCCATTTTTTTAATATTTTAGTGGAATTAGTTTCCTTGTACTGACTTTAATATTCTTAAAATAAGATTTAAAAAATTGGCTTTAAAACCAACAATTAGACTACAATTTTGACTTTGATTTTAAAATGTTGCCTTTCACTTGTTTTTTATATTCCAATTTTTCTTTAAAAAGGCTTTGATATTAATTGCAATCTTATTTACTAACAAAAACCAAATATTGATTTGAACAAATATTGATTGTTAGGATACAATCCTTTTTTTTTTTTAGCCAAAGTCATAGATGGATAGAAAATAAAATTGCACACAAATTGAATAGAAAATAATATTACACACAAAATCAAATAATATTTTCTTTATTTTCTTAAACTTGATTTCTATAATAATTTTTTTTAACATTAAAATTATTGTCATGTCAGCTGTTACATCTAGAGATTGACATTATTAGCTATTTTTTGTTGTTGTTGTTAATTGAATAGTATTTCTCAAAGAAAAAAAAAAAATCTTCTTTTTAACAAACAGAGTATAGTCTAGAACTCGAATAAGTAGGCAAATTTAGACTGCTCAAAAGTCTTCTATTTGAAAACTATTTTAATAAGCTCCACTTACTTTATTATCAATGAATTCACTATATAAAATTCAAAAAACTACTATATAGACGTCACTTACTTTATTATCAATGAATTCACTACAAAAAATTCAAAAAACTAATATAGTACACGTCCCTTTCTTCGGTACACTTCTTTTCTTCGACAACAGCTAGATTCCACCAATCTTTTTATAATCAATAATTCTTATGCCAACCATCCATCATCCTTTTGAGTCGAGACTGTTTGGTTGCGCGAAAGAGATCGCTCACTAAAATCGGATGGATTGATGATGTTGCACAGAAATTGACACTTTACGTACGTGGACTTTCGGGTAGATACTCGGCCCGGCCTAAGCCTGTTTGGTTGCTGGTAAGTAGAGTGGATCTGGACATTTTTTGGTAACTCACGGGAACTAGATCCAGATCAAGTGTTTGGTTGAAAAAATAAAAGTATGTTTTGTTTGGACTTCTCGCAGTTCCTGTCCCAGCTGCTTTTTTCACATTCTCGCATCCACGAAAAAAAAACTGAAACTCCTCCGGAGGAAAGTTGGAGCCGGAGTTGAGTTGAAAAAAAAAGTCTGGATTTGTTGCGGTTGTTAGTCTTATTTGAACAAAAGCTCAACTTCCTTCTTTCATTTAGTCCCACATCGGATGGACCAACCTCTCATTGTATGCATATATTAGTTTCTCTTCATTGCTCTCCTAAAAATGTTGTGTGGGGGATCCCTTGGGCCACATGCGCGCACCGTTGCCGTCCTGCCCGGTTCGGTTCAGTGGTACGGGTGCGGACGCCGAATGCCGATCGAATTTACTATTCGGGTTCAGACTTGGATCAAAAAATCTTTTGGCTGCTCTTTATTTTTTGAACCCATTTAGCTCTTTCAAATTTGAACGTTGAGGCTCATGTCCAGATTCATTGAACCCTGCAACAGCTCTTTTGACAGCTTTTTTTTACGTTTTATTTGCTCCTTAATGGCCTGTTTATTGTAGCGCCCCGTTCTCCCGGTGCGGAGAGCGCGGCTAAGAAACACAAGACGGTATCGTTCGATCGGGATAGATTGAATTAAGAACTCGTCCTCGTTATGGATTTGTTTCTTCGGAATCGATTTCCATATTCAGTGGACTGCGCCCCAAGGATCGGCTTAGCGGCAGAGTCAGGAGGGACCTCTCCGCTGCTATCTTTTATTGCCTCGGTTTTCGATGTCGCTTGTTGCTTTCGTGCTTTGAGTTGGTTTTGGGATTTGCTTGTTTTCCTTGAACGGTTTTGATGGTTTTCATTGTTTTTGTTCATTGAACTACATTTCTATTCCGAGATTGGAAAGAGAGGAATAAGTATTAATCGAGCTGTTCGTGTGCAGGTGAACGAGCAGTAGGCGGCTTGCGAGCGGAGTCGTGAAGCGCCTCTTTCCTTCTCCTTCCATCAATCTGAGTGAGTGGCTACCAACCCGATTAGCTAGCCCTGCTTCCAAACTTCACAGCTAAAACACTTGCATTCTTCTTTGCCCCGATCAAACGATACCAAGTAATAATAAAAGAAACCAAGATAAAAGAGAATAGACTTGGTCAATACTGCTTGTCAATCAAACTTGGGAACGGTTACTTACTTGCATGCTTGTTCGTTCGGACATTTATCATATGCATAAATACAAGTTAGAATGTTTATTTTTCTTTAAAATTGTGCTATGAAATATACTGAATCAAGAGGCTATGCAACTGAATCATAATACTGCTTGTCCTGAACTGGCATTGCCTCAACTGCATGAACTGTTAGCTTAATGAAGCAATACCGATTCGATCACGGACAACTTGTGCACAAGGTCACTGGTTCTTGCGGACGGTCGCTGGGGCACTGGCACCGATCCGATCCGGACGGAACTCACTGTAGTCTACTGCATATGAACGGGATGGTTTGTAGCCACTACTGAATCTTCGCTGCATTCCATCCTCGTTCAAGACTAAACGGTCCATTATGGCATCCTAGCCAGTGATCCACTGTATATTTAAACCTGTTGCAAACTAACTTGTGTCTTCGTGGCAGGGAAGGCATGGTAAGTATTGTGCAGGTAATTCAGACGGACAGGTAAAATCCACCAAACGGTGGCACATTCATTTCAGTAAATTCTATATGCTGCTTACTTGTAAATGAACTAAGGCAAGATAGAAACCCACAAATATGCATGCTTTATTAAAATAACGTGTTGATTGGTATAGTTCGGTTAGCTCGCATTCACCAGCATGTTTCGATATGCTGACCCTCGTTGAAACAGGTTCTCCGCACCAAGGCGAACCGAGCGAGGAGCCGAAGTCGTCTTACCGATCCAGTCCAGCTGTTGGCGCATCTTTACCGCGCCCCTTGAAGCCTTTTGAAGTCCGAAGCTGCAACTCTTCATATACAAATGCAGCTCCGTGGCAAAGCTGTCACGCCCCAGTCCCAAAAATATACGGAACTAGGCCACGTGTCACTGGCCAGCTGACACGTCACTAAGGGATTACCCAATTTTAATGGACCCAAAGTGATGTGCTACGCTGTCCTAAAATACTACAAGTCTAAATACAGGTAAATCTATCTCATCCACAAGAATAACAGGGAAAATGCTGAATATATAGATGCTATATCTGAAATGTCATATACAACCCAGATAAAGTCAGGTGGGAACAATCCCACTACAAAAAGTAAGCAGGAGTGAAATAAGATAAACTAGCACAACATCCTCAAAAATATGTAGCTCCAACTCCAGGTGCACTCAGGTAGACTCTGACGTCATCTCCTCTGGCTCCATCTCAAGGGCATATCCAGACTCCTGTCCAAGTCCAGGTACTGTGGGGTAGAGTGTCTCAGCTAAACCTGGCAGGGAACCAGGTCCTCAGAGGGACGTAACAAGATACAGGAAAACAACATGCCATGTGTGTAAATACTGAATAAAATAAATACAGGGTGCTAACCATCTATGTGAAATGCAATTTGAGACAACCTAATACGTATGGGAAATGTGTGGCTAGACATATGCTGACGTAATTCACCAATCTGTAGTGACAGGCTAGTATATGCCACATATGCCCCCGTTCAAGGGCACTATACAATTTTCCATCTACGATGAGAATGGTCACATGAATACATATCTATATCATCCGTATCACTCCGTCGAGTGCGGCACATGGTAAAGAGGTGGGTGTCCCATACGTATTTTAGTTGCTCTCCCCTCCCAATGTAACTAAATGTCAAGTCGTATATTTCCTGCATTATTCTAATCCGTGATGCGGGTCACACGTATTGGTAGCAAATCAAATACGTAGCTCGCATCCCAATATGCATTGCAACCATGTTGCGTGTTCCCGTGATAGGGTCTAGGAGAATATTAGAATATTCTCATAATTGTTGGTGAGTCTGTAATATGATTTTAAATGTCAACATATCAACTGACTGTACCCAAGGCAGTCTCAGGTAATCATGGTATATGAAATACAGAAATAAGAGCATATACAATATTGAGAATTTACACAGTACTTGGCAAGGTATACTTGCCTACTCCCTGATAGTGTTTGGTAACCTGATCTCACAGTCAGGTTTGTAGTTGCTTGTGACAGGGGTCACTGGTTGTGCTGGAGATATTCTCTGTTAAAAATATACAGGTTCGTGAATTATCAGGGTATATAAAAGTATATATATTTACCTATGTATAATATATATAGGATACACACCCACATATATATAGATATATAGTATATATATATACTTATAGATTTAGTATGTAGTAGTATATATATAGCATATATATACAGAAAAGAGAATGCAGGAATGTAAATTTATATAATAGCAGGGTATTTCCACTGTCATAAATATTATGATATAATAATATTATCAGGGTGTATCCACTGATTAAATAAATTAAAATGACAGGCAGAAATTAAATACGTATATATCTATGTACTGTATTATACAGTACTATATAGTATATATATATAGATAATAAAAATGACATTGCAGGAATTTTAAATATAAATATAAGTGCTGTAATATCCAGCACTAATATCAGGGTCTATAGGTGACCACTGTTTATGTACAGTATTTATAATAATATTATTAGGGTCTATATGTGACCACTGATAAATATTATATAATAAATTTAAAGACAGTGCAAGAATTGGAAATACATATATATATAGTATAAATATAAGCTGTAATGTCCAGCAATATTATATAATATAATATATATAATATATTGTATATATAGGTAATATATATACAATATATAGATACTATATATATTTAGATATATATATGTATACATATATATAAAGGAAAAGAAAAGTGTAGGAAATGAATAAAAATGAAAAGCATATAATATATATATATATAATTATACAACACATAATATATATATCTATATAGATTTATATATATATATATAAAAAAGAAAAATGCATATGTATATTTACAAAATATATATATATATACTATTTTTAGTAAATACTGAATATATATATGATAACATATATATATGGTATATATATATATATACATAGAAATTATTATACATATATATAAAATATATACATATAATAATAACAATAATAATAATAATAATAATAATAATAATAATGCATATAATATACTGTATTTATAGTATTATATAGTATATATAATATATAAATAAACACATATATATATTAATATACATATATATATACATATATATACATATACATATACTTATAAGTATTTATAGATATAAGTATATACATAATTTATACATATATTAAATACATATATATAAAATATTAATAATAATATATATACTGTATACTGTATATACAGTATAGTTAATATAATATATTTTATTATATATATATAAACATATATATATGTAATTATACACATATATATATACATATATATATATATATACATACATACATAAATATATACATATATACATGTATATACAGGTATTATACCTAAGGGAAGGTGACAGGGGGTCCACGGCGAGTCGACGGCGGGAGGACGGCGGCGGAGTCGTCGTCGGCCGGCCGGAGAAGCAACGGCAGTAGCAGTAGCTGCTAGCAGCAGCAGCAGCAGCAGCAGCTTGCGGCAGCTGCAGCGCCGCGTGCGGTGGCTGGGGCGGCGGTGCAGGCTGTCGAGGTAGTGGAGGAGGAGGTGGCGAACATGTCGGGGTGGGTGGCGGAGGTCGGGGGTGGCCGGAGTGGCGATGGGGGACGGTCGGAGGTGGCTCGAGCAGTGGGCAGGGAGAGGCTGTGGTGGCGCTGCGGGGGTGATGGCGGAGGCTGTGGTGGTCGTGGAGGGACGGGGCGGTGGTGGTTGGAGAGAGGAAGTTCCGGCGAAGCGAGTGGGGGTGGTGGCGGTGGTCGGCGACAGCTAGGGAGGCGGTGGTGGGCGGTCGGAGGTCGGGGAGCCGCTGTGGTGCAGTGAAGGGGAGGTCGCTGCGGTGGCTCGCCACGGCGGAGCAGGGCGGCTCAGGCGGCGTGGCTTGGCCGGAGGGGAGAGGGGGTCAGGGCGGAGGGCTGGCCGGAGTTGGGTCGGAGGCGGTGGCCGGTGGTGGCTGTGAGGGGTCCGGTAATGAGAGAGGGGGGGTGTTTAGGGTTTATATAGGATTAGGGGCAATGGCAATTTCATAATTATGGGGAAGTTTTAGGGTTAAATTGGTAATTTAGGTATTTTTGGATATTTTCCTGGATATTTATGGTGGGCCCTTGCCACCTATGGTCTATCCAATAGGAGGTTGCCACCTAGCATGCATTTTTGCAATAAAACCCCTAACTTTTCACAATTTGCATAAAAGTCCAAAAATTGGGAATTTGCGCAATTATGCAATTTGTCTGGAAAAATCACCTGGTTCTAAAAATTACTAAAATTCACAGAATTGAGGGAAATTGCTGGGGAAATGTCCTGGGCTGTGGGGATGAGCCTGGGCAGGGTCAGGGTCTGATTCTGCAGGTGATACGGGTCACCGTATTTATTATTTAATAAATACTGCGCACGGTGTTCATTAATTATTTAAGGGCAGTTAGGGTCATAATTTTTCTACGGTGTCAATACGATAATTGTAATACAATTAGTGTAGAATATTATCGTATTTTTGGTTGGGCAAAACAGGTACCTACTGGTCCTCAATCTCTAGGGTACAGAGGTTGGTAAAGAGCAGAAAATTAAATAGGAATTAAATACGTACGTTTGTAACGATATTTGTGCGACTAAAACGAAGCACAAAACGAGGTTTCTGGGAGTTGCTAAAAATACGGAAAATATAGTCTAGCAAGTCTAGGGCAGGGATGTGAAATTAGTTTAGGGTTAACAGCTAGTGTGGTGCCCTAATTTATTGTGTAACAAACAGGTGCACAATCAATAGAATATATTAATAAATAATTTTTAAAAAGTTACACTAATTCTAATTAACTAGAAATAATATTAAAATACTAAAATCTGGTCGAGGGAGTTTACAATCTACCCTCCTTAGAATATTTCGTCCTCGAAATAAAAACACACATATAATGAGAACGAAAGATTGATATAAAGATTAAGAAAGATTAAGTTTGAAATATTGGACATACCCTGATCTGGTAATAGATGGGGGAAACATTATCGGATATTCTCTACACGTTCCCAGGTTGATTTGCCTGGTTCATGATGTTTTCATGCAATATGAACTAGAGGAACGTAATACAACGTAAGGTAGGTAACAGAAATCATTCTAAAAATAAGAACAGTGTTAAACTGCAATCTAATCTATTAATAGGGTTTGGTAATTCTCCAAGAAACTATATAAATGGCTATGGAAACAATACACTTCATATTTATACTATATACGAGGTTTCTTCTTTCCGAAATAAGGAAAGACGGAAAACAGTAATCAAGAGTTCAAGGGGGTAATGGATTAGAAGTATGGAGATTCAAGGCGTTTAAAGAATCCAATGGAAATTGCCAAGGCAATTGTGGATGGAAATGCTATTTTGGTAATCCCTATTTACATATTCGTATTAGCACAGTTATGTAGCTGATATGATATGCGCAGAGGGTAAGTACACCTGTCTACCAATCATTATATCTCAATCCACTTAAAGTAGTTATGCGAAGGCGAACCAAGTGCATTATGGTTGATCAGACCGTTATACACTGATTCTGAAATGTATTAATGTAGTACTCCAATAATACATAATTTAATGAACAAGCTTGATAAAGAATAAGCTTGCAAAACTAGGCTATAATAGCAGAGTATCATTTAAGGTAGTATAGCAAATATAAGTACGCTAGATTAGGATATGAGGAGTATAAAACAATACAAATTCACAAATAGACAAGATTCTATAATCTCTAACTTCTTGTCTAGGTTGGTAGTTGACCCAAAAGAGGTGTGGTTTCTAAGTTCTACAACCTTAATATACACTATAGGTTGTCTGCATTTAAGCACATGACTTGTATCCAGAGCGTACCTCCTTAATTAGGATACGTGGGAGATGTCATGTACTCCTTCCAATGTCTGAGGTAATGCTATCTTGTAAACAACTTCTTTGATTCGTTCCAACACATCGAAGGGTATGACGTACCTCGAGCTTAGTTTTCCACTTCTTCCAAGTCTGATAGTTTCTCGGGTAGGTGAAAACACAAGATTTAAAAGTTACTGACTACCCTAATAAGTCATGTATATCAAATCTAATTTGGAAACTACCTGTAGTATTCAGCTATTCCTACATTCACATGTTTTGAGCCTAACAATCAACGTCTAGCAATCTACCTAGATGTGTTTGCTTAGTCCTGATATCCGAATGGGTAACTTGGTGGTCTAAGGATGACGCTTCTCTTCCTGTAGTCTAGGATAGTATTTGTACTGGCTTAGTCAGTCCATGTCTAAGATAACGTCGAAGTTTGGTATTGAAAGTACCGGGAATCGCGTTCTCATTACGCTACTATACATGACTACTAGCATGCTTTAGTAATGTTGGTAACTGGAACAATGCCTCTTCCGGTAAACCTGGCTATTTGCATGGGTACGAAACTACTAGATGTGAAAGACAGTGTAGCTCTAGAATCAAATATGCGGTTTGCTGGTAATAAGGCAACTATAATGGTACCTGAAATGGTTTCACCTTCCGGTTCTTCTGCAACTGCAGCTAGTGCAAAGGCCTGCTCGTGCCTTTGTCTAATGGTTTGTTGTCTGGCTAGGTAATACTGCATGTCTTAGGTGGCTAAGGGTGGGCCCCTCTGAAATCTTCCAGATGCTGGGGAATACTGACCTCTAGTAGGAGGTTGCATTCTCTGGGCTGGTGCTGCTGGACCTTGCCCAGTCCGAAGTGTTGCTTCTCTGTGTTGTGGGCAGTCTCTGGCCTTATGTTGATTATCTCCACATATCAAGCATAGTCTATACTTCCTTCGGCAGTTTTTGGCATAATGTCCTTTCCGGCCACAATAGTGACAAGTCGGAAGTTCCTTGTATTGATATGGCCCTGTCTTGTGTTGTGCCTGATTTCCCAGGTGACGGATTGGTCCTCCTGCTCCTGTCTGGTCTCTGGCTAGTATGGTTGGATTTGAACATCTTGCTTCTCGGCCAATGGCTTCTTGTATCCTTGCCTCTGAAAGAACTTCTTCGTATGAAATCCTCGACTGTGCCGTAGTATGCCCCTGGAGTTCGGAGGTAAGGCCGTGATGGAACTTCATAGCCTTCTTCAACTCTGTTGGTATTAAGATGGCACCGAATTGACTTAGTCGACTGAATTCTGCATCATAGGCGTCGACGGTCAAATTTCCTTGTTCCAAATGCAGGAA
The DNA here is from genome assembly GCA_036927795.1 of Iris macrosiphon. Lineage (NCBI taxonomy): Eukaryota > Viridiplantae > Streptophyta > Magnoliopsida > Asparagales > Iridaceae > Iris > Iris macrosiphon. The sequence continues at coordinate 100,578,450 of JAYESA010000011.1, forward strand.
CTGGGAATACAGATCATCTCTGACTGTGGCTGGGAAATATTTTGCATTAAAATATTCCAAAAATTGCACCCAAGTATGGTTCTTGCCCGTGCTGCGCTCTATAGATTCCCACCAGTGATGGGCGTTGCCGAGGAGTAGGATCTTTACTGCGGTTATCCATAGGTCAGGGTGAAGTTGTGAACCTTCTAGCAGTATTTCCATGTTGGAGATCCAGTCTGAGATCTTTTCCGGAGTTTCATTGCCCTTAAAGGTTCTCGGGCTCATCCGGCTAAAGCCTCGAACAGTACTAGCTGGTTGGATAGGGGCTGGTACTGGGGCAGCTGTCCTCTCCAGAACCGTCATTAAGCATTGTCTCAGGACTTCATTTTGTTGCCACTGAGCCTGCAATATGGCTTGGAACATCTGAGATTGTTCCTCAAGTTGTGGCATCCGGGCTGCGAGAACTGGAGGTGGAGACAAAGGTATCTCGGCCTGCAGTGTTGGTGCCTGAGAAGTTTGCCCTTCTTGTCGGGCTGGTATTGTCTCCTGGGTAGGATCCTGGTGAAGGTACGAGGTTGTTGGATTGACCAACATCCTTCTCGGAGATTGGTCTCTCGGGATTGGTGTCCCTTGGACATCTGGCGAGAGGTCTGTTGCTTGGTCAGTTCCATTAATCGCAGTTTCCCCGGGTATGTCCATATTTCTGAAAAGAATTAAAAAATTTAGAAAAGTACGAAGGACTTAATAGATGATAATCAAGCAGGATGCAATATTTATGGATGAAGTTAGTGTGGATGAGACCTAGTATTCCTATCCTATTGCAGGTTTGCTGAACATGATTATCATGCTACTAGCAATTAACTTGACCTGCATGGGCCACCACTAAAACCGTGTCACGCCCCAGTCCCAAAAATATACGGAACTAGGCCACGTGTCACTGGCCAGCTGACACGTCACTAAGGGATTACCCAATTTTAATGGACCCAAAGTGATGTGCTACGCTGTCCTAAAATACTACAAGTCTAAATACAGGTAAATCTATCTCATCCACAAGAATAACAGGGAAAATGCTGAATATATAGATGCTATATCTGAAATATCATATACAACCCAGATAAAGTCAGGTGGGAACAATCCCACTACAAAAAGTAAGCAGGAGTGAAATAAGATAAACTAGCACAACATCCTCAAAAATATGTAGCTCCAACTCCAGGTGCACTCAGGTAGACTCTGACGTCATCTCCTCTGGCTCCATCTCAAGGGCATATCCAGACTCCTGTCCAAGTCCAGGTACTGTGGGGTAGAGTGTCTCAGCTAAACCTGGCAGGGAACCAGGTCCTCAGAGGGACGTAACAAGATACAGGAAAACAACATGCCATGTGTGTAAATACTGAATAAAATAAATACAGGGTGCTAACCATCTATGTGAAATGCAATTTGAGACAACCTAATACGTATGGGAAATGTGTGGCTAGACATATGCTGACGTAATTCACCAATCTGTAGTGACAGGCTAGTATATGCCACATATGCCCCCGTTCAAGGGCACTATACAATTTTCCATCTACGATGAGAATGGTCACATGAATACATATCTATATCATCCGTATCACTCCGTCGAGTGCGGCACATGGTAAAGAGGTGGGTGTCCCATACGTATTTTAGTTGCTCTCCCCTCCCAATGTAACTAAATGTCAAGTCGTATATTTCCTGCATTATTCTAATCCGTGATGCGGGTCACACGTATTGGTAGCAAATCAAATACGTAGCTCGCATCCTAATATGCATTGCAACCATGTTGCGTGTTCCCGTGATAGGGTCTAGGAGAATATTAGAATATTCTCATAATTGTTGGTGAGTCTGTAATATGATTTTAAATGTCAACATATCAACTGACTGTACCCAAGGCAGTCTCAGGTAATCATGGTATATGAAATACAGAAATAAGAGCATATACAATATTGAGAATTTACACAGTACTTGGCAAGGTATACTTGCCTACTCCCTGATAGTGTTTGGTAACCTGATCTCACAGTCAGGTTTGTAGTTGCTTGTGACAGGGGTCACTGGTTGTGCTGGAGATATTCTCTGTTAAAAATATACAGGTTCGTGAATTATCAGGGTATATAAAAGTATATATATTTACCTATGTATAATATATATAGGATACACACCCACATATATATAGATATATAGTATATATATATACTTATAGATTTAGTATGTAGTAGTATATATATAGCATATATATACAGAAAAGAGAATGCAGGAATATAAATTTATATAATAGCAGGGTATTTCCACTGTCATAAATATTATGATATAATAATATTATCAGGGTGTATCCACTGATTAAATAAATTAAAATGACAGGCAGAAATTAAATACGTATATATCTATGTACTGTATTATACAGTACTATATAGTATATATATATAGATAATAAAAATGACATTGCAGGAATTTTAAATATAAATATAAGTGCTGTAATATCCAGCACTAATATCAGGGTCTATAGGTGACCACTGTTTATGTACAGTATTTATAATAATATTATTAGGGTCTATATGTGACCACTGATAAATATTATATAATAAATTTAAAGACAGTGCAAGAATTGGAAATACATATATATATAGTATAAATATAAGCTGTAATGTCCAGCAATATTATATAATATAATATATATAATATATTGTATATATAGGTAATATATATACAATATATAGATACTATATATATTTAGATATATATATATATGTATACATATATATAAAGGAAAAGAAAAGTGTAGGAAATGAATAAAAATGAAAAGCATATAATATATATATATAATTATACAACACATAATATATATATCTATATAGATTTATATATATATATATAAAAAAGAAAAATGCATATGTATATTTACAAAATACATATATATATACTATTTTTAGTAAATACTGAATATATATATGATAACATATATATATGGTATATATATATATATACATAGAAATTATTATACATATATATAAAATATATACATATAATAATAACAATAATAATAATAATAATAATAATAATAATAATAATGCATATAATATATTGTATTTATAGTATTATATAGTATATATAATATATAAATAAACACATATATATATTAATATACATATATATATACATATATATACATATACATATACTTATAAGTATTTATAGATATAAGTATATACATAATTTATACATATATTAAATACATATATATAAAATATTAATAATAATATATATACTGTATACTGTATATACAGTATAGTTAATATAATATATTTTATTATATATATATAAACATATATATATGTAGTTATACACATATATATATACATATATATATATATATATACATACATACATAAATATATACATATATACATGTATATACAGGTATTATACCTAAGGGAAGGTGACAGGGGGTCCACGGCGAGTCGACGGCGGGAGGACGGCGGCGGAGTCGTCGTCGGCCGGCCGGAGAAGCAACGGCAGTAGCTGTAGCTGCTAACAGTAGCAGCAGCAGCAGCAGCTTGCGGCAGCTGCAGCGCCGCGTGCGGTGGCTGGGGCGGCGGTGCAGGCTGTCGAGGTGGTGGAGGAGGAGGTGGCGAACATGTCGGGGTGGGTGGCGGAGGTCGGGGGTGGCCGGAGTGGCGATGGGGGACGGTCGGAGGTGGCTCGAGCAGTGGGCAGGGAGAGGCTGTGGTGGCGCTGCGGGGGTGATGGCGGAGGCTGTGGTGGTCGTGGAGGGACGGGGCGGTGGTGGTTGGAGAGAGGAAGTCCCGGCGAAGCGAGTGGGGGTGGTGGCGGTGGTCGGCGATAGCTAGGGAGGCGGTGGTGGGCGGTCGGAGGTCGGGGAGCCGCTGTGGTGCAGTGAAGGGGAGGTCGCTGCGGTGGCTCGCCACGGCGGAGCAGGGCGGCTCAGGCGGCGTGGCTTGGCCGGAGGGGAGAGGGGGTCAGGGCGGAGGGCTGGCCGGAGTTGGGTCGGAGGCGGTGGCCGGTGGTGGCTGTGAGGGGTCCGGTAATGAGAGAGGGGGGGTGTTTAGGGTTTATATAGGATTAGGGGCAATGGCAATTTCGTAATTATGGGGAAGTTTTAGGGTTAAATTGGTAATTTAGGTATTTTTGGATATTTTCCTGGATATTTATGGTGGGCCCTTGCCACCTATGGTCTATCCAATAGGAGGTTGCCACCTAGCATGCATTTTTGCAATAAAACCCCTAACTTTTCACAATTTGCATAAAAGTCCAAAAATTGGGAATTTGCGCAATTATGCAATTTGTCTGAAAAAATCACCTGGTTCTAAAAATTACTAAAATTCACAGAATTGAGGGAAATTGCTGGAGAAATGTCCTGGGCTGTGGGGATAAGCCTGGGCAGGGTCAGGGTCTGATTCTGCAGGTGATACGGGTCACCGTATTTATTATTTAATAAATACTGCGCACGGTGTTCATTAATTATTTAAGCGCAGTTAGGGTCATAATTTTTCTACGGTGTCAATACGATAATTGTAATACAATTAGTGTAGAATATTATCGTATTTTTGGTTGGGCAAAACAGGTACCTACTGGTCCTCAATCTCTAGGGTACAGAGGTTGGTAAAGAGCAGAAAATTAAATAGGAATTAAATACGTACGTTTGTAACGATATTTGTGCGACTAAAACGAAGCACAAAACGAGGTTTCTGGGAGTTGCTAAAAATACGGAAAATGTAGTCTAGCAAGTCTAGGGCAGGGATGTGAAATTAGTTTAGGGTTAACAGCTAGTGTGGTGCCCTAATTTATTGTGTAACAAACAGGTGCACAATCAATAGAATATATTAATAAATAATTTTTAAAAAGTTACACTAATTCTAATTAACTAGAAATAATATTAAAATACTAAAATCTGGTCGAGGGAGTTTACAAAAGCTATCCTCCAGTCCGGAGGTCTATATCTTTTGAAGTTTAGTAAAGGGATATAATGTACATGACTGCTATCTCATTTTGAGTCAACACTTTTGTAAGCCGTTCGGCATATTAGCTGATTCGTTCAGGAGTTTGTAATAGATGTTCATTATCAATAAAGAGAACTTTTTCATGTTTCAAATATGTGTTTTAATTTATCTGCGTACTCTGAATATGTGCTTGCTATGCAAATCATTAAAGCCTTGTGCGGGCGCAACCCCAGGCCCGCACGGTGGTCACGATTCGGGGGACGCCTCAAACGATTCTACGGAATCGGGTCGTGACATAGTGGTATCATAGCACAGATTCAAGTTCCTTAGACTTCGTGCTGGAAAAGTTTCTTTAACGATCAAATTCCTGTAAGAACTCTTGAACTCGCTAGGCCAAAATGAGATACGTTCATGCAATAAGTCCATAATACATTATGATTCTAATATAATTTACCTTCTTTTGAAAGAATGGTACCAGCGCAATCTGCAGCGCAACCACCGAACGAAACACAGGAAAGTAGTTCGGGCACTTCGGGAAGCCCTCAGAGCCAGCGCGGCATATCTCAAGTCGATCCGCTTGAGCGGGTAATGCAAATGTTAGAATCGCAATGACAAAGAGATGATGCTCGTCAAGCCAAGTTCGAAAGCGATTTAGAGACCCGATTCTCAGTCCAACAGAAGCAGGTAGATACCCTACAACAGATCGTTCAGACTTTGGCTGCCAACCATTCCGCCGCAACAGCAACGACTCCGGTGGAACAGCCCGTGCTTGAAGTGGAGATGCCTCAAATCCCAAGGCCGAGGGACGTGACTGCCTTCAACTTGGGCCATTTCAAGAAAGTCTGCAATACCCCATTCAACGGGACTGAGGACCCAGTGGAAGCTCTAGATTGGCTAGCCGAGCTTGAAGATCACTTCGCTCTGTTAGAGGTCCCCGAAGAGAAGCGCGTCGCCTGCGCGCAACTTCAGCTCCGTCTCAACGCGCACGATTGGTGGAACGTGAATCGACGATCTCTCCAATTTGATCACGGAGAGAAGGCGATCTCGTGGACGACTTTTCGTGCCGCGTTTGAAGAGCAGTTTATACCCCCTCCAGTACAACGTCAAATGGAAAATAATTTCGTGCAACTGAGGCAGGGCAGTATGACAGTGAAGCAGTACTCCGCCGAATTCAACCGACTCTCAAAATTTGCTAGGGCCTATTTACCTGATGCAGCGATTCGAGCTAGAAGGTTTGAAGGCGGTCTGCGCCCTGCCATTCATGGGCACGTAGTCAACAATCAATACGGGACAATGCGTGAAGTCATGAATCACGCCCTATCTCTCGAACCGCAGTATCCTCACGTTTCCACCGGCGCTGTGCATACCTACAATCACAAACGCCAAGACAACGATAGAGGAAACATCGCTGCAAAGTGCCCTAACCACGGCGGTCCACGAAGAGGTAACCCAGGGCAACCTTGTGCATATTGTAAGAAACCAGGGCACACAGTTGAAAAGTGCCACAAGAAACTTTGGCAATGCCTCATTTGTGGTGATCCAGATCATACTGTTCCTGCCTGCCCACTGAGCCGCCTCAATAATCTATAACTGTAGGCTTTATTCCTAAGTTTCGGGACAAAACTTCCAATTAGTTGGGTAGGATGTAGCGCCCCGTTCTCCCGGTGCGGAGAGCGCGGCTAAGAAACACAAGACGGTATCGTTCGATCGGGATAGATTGAATTAAGAACTCGTCCTCGTTATGGATTTGTTTCTTCGGAATCGATTCCCATATTCAGTGGACTGCGCCCCAAGGATCGGCTTAGCGGCAGAGTCAGGAGGGACCTCTCCGCTGCTATCTTTTATTGTCTCGGTTTTCGATGTCGCTTGTTGCTTTCGTGCTTTGAGTTGGTTTTGGGATTTGCTTGTTTTCCTTGAACGGTTTCGATGGTTTTTATTATTTTCGTTCATTGAACTGCATTTCTATTCCGAGATTGGAAAGAAAGGAAGAAGTACTAATCGAGCTGTTCGTGTGCAGGTGAACGAGCAGTAGGCGGCTTGCGAGCGGAGTCGTGAAGTGCCTCTTTCCTTCTCCTTCCATCAATCTAAGTGAGTGGCTACCAACCCGATTAGCTATTCCTGCTTCCAAACTTCACAGCTAAAACACTTGCATTCTTCTTTACCCCGATCAAACGATACCAAGTAATAATAAAAGAAACCAAGATAAAAGAGAATAGACTTGGTCAATACTGCTTGTCAATCAAACTTGGGAACGGTTACTTACTTGCATGCTTGTTCGTTCGGACATTTATCATATGCATAAATACAAGTTAGAATGTTTGTTCTTCTTTAAAATTGTGCTATGAAATATACTGAATCAAGAGGCTATGCAACTGAATCATAATACTGCTTGTCCTGAACTGGCATTGCCTCAACTGCATGAACTGTTAGCTTAATGAAGCAATACCGATTCGATCACGGACAACTTGTGCACAAGGTCACTGGTTCCTGCGGACGGTCGCTAGGGCACTGGCACCGATCCGATCCGGACGGAACTCACTGTAGTCTACTGCATCTGAACGGGATGGTTTGTAGCCACTACTAAATTTTCGCTGCATTCCATCCTCGTTCAAGACTAAACGGTCCATTATGGCATCCTAGCCAGTGATCCACTGTATATTTAAACCTGTTGTAAACTAACTTGTGTCTTTGTGGCAAGGAAGGCATGGTAAGTATAGTGCAGGTAATTCAGACGGGCAGGTAAAATCCACCAAACGGTGGCACGTTCATTTCAGTAAATTCTATATGCTGCTTACTTGTAAATGAACTAAGGCAAGATAGAAACCCACAAATATGCATGCTTCATTAAAACAACGTGTTGATTGGTATAGTTCGGTTAGCTCGCCTTCACCAGCATGTTTCGATATGCTGACCCTCGTTGAAACAGGTTCTCCGTACCAAGGCGAACCGAGCGAGGAGCCGAAGTCGTCTTCCCGATCCTATCCAGCTGTTGGCGCATCTTCACCGCGCCCCTTGAAGCCTTTTGAAGTCCGAAGCTGCAACTCTTCATACACAAATGTAGCTCCGTGGCAAAGCTATCCTCCAGCCCGAAGGTCTATATTTTTGAAGTTTAGTAAAGGGATATAATGTACAGGACTGCTATCTCATTTTGAGTCAACACTTTTGTAAGCCGTTCGGCATATTAGCTGACTCGTTCAGGAGTTTGTAATAGATGTTCATTATCAATAAAGAGAACTTTTCTATGTTTCAAATATGTGTTTCAATTTATCTGCGTACTCTGAATATGTACTTGCTATGCAAATCATTAAAGCCTTGTGCGGGCGCAACCCCAGGCCCGCACGGCGGTCACGATTTGGGGGACGCCTCAAACGATTCTACGGAATCGGGTCGTGACATTTATGAGCCATTAAGTACCCTGTATGTGACTCATGTCCAGATTCATTGAACCTTGCAACAGCTTCAGCCTATTTATTTAGTCTCCTTCTCCTTCATTTTTCACACAGAAAACTCTTCTACGTGAAACCTCTCTCTCTCTTCTCTCAAACCATTCTGTTCTCTGAATCTTTCCTCTAGATAGAGCTAAGTTCGGTCTCTCTCTCCGAGTTGTGTGCAACGAAGATAACCCGGTAGTCAGGGGTTTTACCACTAGGAGTTTTCGAGAAACGTCTGCACATAGACCTCGGATCAACTCTTAGGGCAGTATTTCGTGCACGACTTCTCCGGAGGCTGGTAACAAATTTCATTTTTGTTTATTTCTTATCTTATAAATCTCTGAAAAATAATATTTATTTATATTATAAGTACTTTTTAAGTAATAATCTAAGAGTTGATTCTGATTTCCTGTTACAAAAAATAATTGTTAATCATAGAATAACTAATTCATAGTTACTTATCCTTGTTGTTTGCAATAAAAAACTTTTTCTAGCAATAAACTTATTTTTACTGTAGCAATAAATTATTTCTACTGTAACAATAGAATAACAAGTTCATAGTTGCTTATTCTGGTTGTTTGCAATAAAATTATTTCTACCAATAAAATTATTTCTGCTGTAGCTTAGTTGTTTAATCTGGTTGTTTGCAACTATATTGGTCATAATTGTTTAAAGACAATTTTTGTGACTAGCAAATAATTAAATAACTTTAGTACTTTTTATTTGAATAAGATTCTGAAACAACTTGCATCATTTTTAAATTTCAAATATAATTGAACAATTTCTTACATATCAAGTTGTTTAAATACCTTCCCTTGTGAAAATAGTGTTTGAACATATTTCTACTGCATCTTAGAACAATAGAAATTATATTCTAGAAGTAAATAAATAGTTAAAGTGAAACTGCAAATTCCTTTGAGTCGTAATTCTAAAAGTAAAGATAAATTTAGGAATAAGCCGAAAGGGTCCTTCTGTCAACCGGGTGTAAATAGCCCTAAGCGACACGGTATTTAAGTGTCTTCGGATCACCGCTAGCTGGGAACCGGCCCCTACAGCTAACCCAAGTTAATCTACACTTGATAGACTAAAGATTTTAAGATTGATTAGCAAAATCACTTGAACTATTTTCTAAATCATTGGACATTGTTATTGAGTAAATACATATCTTTCAGTTTCAGTTTTTTTCAATAGCAATCATGACTGGCAAGGATGAGTCTTTCACTGCTAAACCTGCTAAGTTCAACGGGACCTACTTTAAGAGATAGCAGAGTCAAATGAAGTTTTGGCTCACAACTTTAGGGCTAATCTCAGGCATTGATGGTTCCACACCCAACACAAATAATTCTGATGACACCGGGTCTGACGTAGGAGTGTCCAAATCCACCAGCTCCTCTAAACCCAAAATACCTAAGGAAATAGACTACCACTGCTTCCACAGAATTCTAAGCGCTTTGTTTGAATCATTATATGACATATTCTTTGAATATAAGAGTGCTAAAGAACTTTGGGAAGCTTTGGAAGATGAATATAGCTGTGATAATGCTGGAATCGAAAGATTCAATTCCTTCTCATTCAACAGATATTTTATGGTAGATAATAAACCCATTAATGATCAAATACATGAATTCCAAGAATATCTTAGGCATATTCAAGCCGAAGGTACTTTCTTTTCTACTGAGTATAAAATAGCCTGTTTGGTAGACAAGCTCCCTCATTCTTGGTCTGATGTTAAGAAAGATCTTATTCATATCCAAGGTGACCTTACCTTTGCTCAAGTACTAAAGAAAATTAGAACAGAAGAACAAATTAGGCTAAGGTCTAACCCTAAGTCTGAGTCTAAAGCTAAGATAAACCTTGTAGAATCCCAAGGCAAACCCAAACCTCATCATCACCACAAACCCAAAAGGAACCTCTTCAAAAAGAAGCAGAACCCTCAGCCTCACCACCAAAACCATCACCACAATAAACCAAGAACCTTTGGTCAGACTCAGGATCAGAAGAGATTTTATTTTGTGTGTGGTAAAAAAAACCATATAGCCACCAACTGTTTCCATAGGAAGAAGGAAGCTGTCCAGACTTCTTTTAAAGGAAAACGTCCTGCCAAACCAGAAGCAAACATGCTTCTCAACGACTCTTCTAGTTCCTTCAGGTTTGTAAGTTATCAACCCTTTGTCAATATTTTCTACCATTCTGACGATTGGTGGTTGAATTCTGGAGCTAATGTTCATGTTTCCTTTGATCGCTCATATTTTTCAAACTATCAGGAATCAGGTGGAGGAGGTGTAACTCTATGAGATGGCTCAGCGGCACAGATTATAGGAAGAGGAAGAATAGATCTAAAGATGACATCAGAAAAAATTCTGACTCTTCATGATGTGTTACATGTGCCGTCTATCAGAAAAAATTTAGTTAGTGGGTCTCTCCTTGTAGCTTCAGGGTACAAGATTGTTATGGAAGCAAATAAAGTAGTATTTTCTCAGAATGACTCCTTTATTGGAAAAGGATTTGTGAGAGATGGTCTTTTTATTTTGAGTACCGTGAATAAAATTTTAGATCCTTCCTTTGTTGTTTCAAATATAGAATCCTCAAATGTATGGCACAATAGATTAGGTCATGTGAATCTAGGTTCCCTAAGAAGGATGATGAACTGAGATCTTATTCCTAAGACTCCAATAGATGATAAACACAAGTGTGAGATATGTGTTCAAGCCAAACATACTAGGCTACCTTTCAAATCTGTAGAAAGAAACTCTGACCTTCTAGAACTAATTCATAGTGATGTGTGTGACTCAAATAGGGTTTTGACCCGAGGTGGTAGAAAATACTTTATTACCTTTATAGATGATTATTCAAAGTATTGTTATAAATATCTTCTTAAAACCAAAGATGAAGTTCTAGACATATTTAAGGTCTATAAATCTGAAGTTGAGAACCAGTTAGAGAGAAAGATTAAGATTTTTAGATCAGATCATGGTGGAGAGTATACATCAAATGATATGGCCAATTTCTGTAAATAACACAGAATAATCCATGAGGTAACTGCTCCATATTCACTACAGTCCAACGGAGTTGCTGAAATGAAGAATCATATCCTGTTAGACATGGTGAATGTCATGCTCCTCAGCTTAGGTGCTCCCGATAATTTATGGAGAGAAGCATTATTATCGGCCTGTTACATCCTTAATAGAATTCCTAGTAAGTTTAATGATAAGTCTCCCTACGAATTATGGAAAGGTAGAGCTCCTAGGATCCATTATCTCAAAGTTTGGGGATGTCTGGCTAAAGTAGGAATTCCTGAACCTAAAAAGAAGAAGATTGGATCTAAGACTGTAGATGCTGTATTCATAGGATATGCCCTAGATAGCAATGCCAATAGATTTCTTGTTACTCACTCAGAAGTAAATGAAATCTCTAACAATACTATTATAGAAGCAAGAGATGCAGTTTACTTTGAGAATATATATATTCCTTCAAAGATAGAATTTCTTCCTCTCCCTCAAACTTCTCTTATGCTCCGTCCACTAGCTCTCATGTTCAAATATCTAGTTCACAATCCGAACAAAATATAGAACCTAGAAGGAGTAAAAGAGAAAGAATTGAAAAGAACTTAGGAGAATATTTCTTCACCTTTTTGATAGAGGGTGATCCCTAAATTTATGAAAAAACAATATCTTCCCCTGATGCCCTTTTCTGGAAAGAAGCCATTAACAGTGAGTATATCTCCATCATGGAGAACAATACTTGATTTCTAGCAGAACTACCTTTAGGTAGTAAACCTATAGATTGTAAGTGGATATTCAAAAAGAAACTTAGAGCCGATGGTACCATAGAGAAATACAAGGCTAGATTAGTAGCCAAAGGTTTTACCCAGAAAAAGGGACTAGATTATTTTGATACCTACTCTCCTGTAGCTAGAATCACCTCTATTAGAACCCTTCTAGCCTTAGCATCCATTCATAATATGATAATCCATCAAATAGATGTAAAGACAGCATTTCTAAATGGGGACCTAGAGGAAAAAATCTACATGGAGCAACCTGAAGGTTTCATTGCTAAAGGCCAAGAAAATAAAGTTTGCAGATTACTTAAGTCTCTTTATGGCCTAAAGCAAGCTCACAAACAATGGCACAACAAATTTGACCTAGTCATCTCAGAATATGGTTTCGTGCCAAATGAGTATGATAAATGTATATACTCCAAAATTTTAGATGAAAGTTGTGTCATCTTATGTTTGTATGTAGATAACATCCTTATTTTTGGATCATCACTAGAATTGATTACTAATACCAATGACTTCTTATCCAGCCAGTTTGATATGAAAGATCTAGGTGAAGCCAACTTGATTCTGGGCATGCAACTGTCCAAGTACAAGGAGGGGTATACTCTATCCTTAGCACACTCTATCGAGAAAATGCTAAATTTTTTTGAGTATTTTGATAAGAAACATGCTCTTACTCCTTATGAAAGTAGTGTTGTTCTCAAGAAGAATGAGGGCTCTCCCATGGAACAACACATATTTTCTCAGATGATAGGTTCTCTCATGTATATATCAAACAGAACCAGACCTGATATTGTATTTGCTATTGGGAGACTAAATAGATATACTAGTAAACCAAATCGGTTACATTGGACAGCATTAGAAAGAGTATTTAGATATCTTAGGGGTACTCTAGATTATATGTTGCACTATACTAGACACCCTGATATCATAGAAGGATATTCAGATGCAAACTGGGTAACTGACTTACATGATGTAAAATCCACTTCTGGATATGTTTTCACTCTAGGAGGAGCTGTAATCTCCTGGGGCTCATGTAAACAAACTATCATAGCTAGGAGTACAATGGAGTCCGAAATGATAGTCTTGGACACTACATGTACATAAGCCGAATGACTAAGAAACCTTATTATGCATATACCTGTTTCTATTAATCCTGTTCCTGCAATTTCTATAAACTGTGATAATAAATCTGTTATGGAACTACTAAATCATGATTCTGTGAATGCTAAGATGAACAGGCACCTGTAGCTGCGCTTCAAGTCTATAAATAGCCTATTGGGCAAATATGTGGTTCTTGACTATATAAAGTCAGAAAAGAATCTTGCAGACCACTTGACGAAGGGTCTGTCTAGGACTTTGATCCTAGAATCATCGAGGGGGATGGGGTTAAGCCCATAAGTAAAGTCACCAGCAGTGGCAACCCAACCGAGTCTGACTGGAGATCCCAAGAAGCCGGTTCAATGGATAGGAACAAGCTGGACTTAGGTAACTTTTATGGAACACTGACCTGAGATTAAAATCTTATTCTATAATGCCCAAGTGGCTGTACATGCGTACAATAATTTTCTATCCCTATGGTGACAGTGTTCTTGAGTGATATGGTCAGGATGAGTTTTAAAAACTCTTAATAGGTCCAAGCTGGTATGCAGGGTAGAAACCTATCACCAACCCTTAAGGACTTACCTATATGAGAGGTCGTGAAGGCCGCGACTATGGGACAGGGCGATCCCAGACAACTCTCATAAATTTGGATTAGTGTACATGGCCAACCAAAAGCGCCACCCGTTAGACCCAGAACCTCTAGCGTACTATGTCTGCTATTTTCTGAATCTGGTGAAAGAAGTCTGATTCAAGGCATAGTCCATCAAGCACTTCTTCAAACAAAGACAATAGTCACTAAGTGAGATTCAAGACTGTAGTCCATCTCATATATGCATAGTATATACCTGCCCAGACACTCTTCCTTTTAATTTCTTAGTCACTTCTATTCCGAAACTTGACCTTTGGGGGGGGGGGGGGATTGTTAGCCTTACTTGAGCAAAAGCTCAACTTTCTTCTTTCTTTTAGTCCCACATCGGATGGGCCAACCCCTCCTTGTATGCATATATTAGTTCCTCTTCATTGCTCTCTTAAAGATGTTGTGTGGGGGACCCTTGGGCCACACGCGCGCGCTGTCGCCGCCGCCCGGCCCGGCTCGGCTCGATTCGGTTCAGAGCGCGTAACGAGTGCGGGTATGTGCCCACACCTGCGGGCGCTGAATGTCAATCCAATTTACTCTTCGGGTTCGGGCTGGGATCCAAAAATCTTTTTGCTGCTCTTTATTTTTTGAACCCATTTAGCTCATTCAAATTTGAACGTTGAGGCTCATGTCCAGATTCATTGAACCCTGCAACAGCTCTTTTGACAGCTTTTTCCCACATTTTATTTGCTCCTTAATGGCATGTTTATGAGCCATTAAGTACCCTGTCTGTGGCTCATGTCCAGATTCATTGAACCTTGCAACAGCTTCAGCCTATTTATTTGGTCTCCTTCTCCTTCATTTTTCACACAGAAAACTCTCCTACGTGAAATCTCTCTCTCTTCTCTCAAACCATTCTGTTCTCTGAATCCTTCCTCTGGGCAGAGCTAAGTTCGGTCTCTCTCTCCGAGTTGTGTGCAACGAAGACAACCCGGTAGTCAGGAGATTTTACCACTAGGAGCTTCCGAGAAACGTCTGCACATAGACCTCGGATCAACTCTTAGGGCAGTACTTTGTGCACGACTTCCCCGGAGGCCGGTAACAAATTTTGTTTTTGTTTATTTCTTATCTTATAAATCTCTGGAAAATAATATTTATTTATATTATAAGTACTTTTTTAAGTAACAGTGGTCACCCTCTCCCCCCACCTCAATCGACTCTCCTGCACCGTAGAAGAAGCCGAGGTCGGTGTCCATGGGGCTCCATCCACAGCTCGGTAGTAGCATCCCCGAGCCGGTCACCCTCTCTACTGTCGTTTTCCCTCGTGACTGAGCGTCGACACCTCACGATCGATCCGCTCGAGTCCAGCGTCCTTGTTTCCCGGCAATCTCCCAACAGGCACTACCTCTGATCCGGCGTCGACACCGCTACGGTGAGGGTGAGGACGACGGTGGCGGTGCTGAGAGAGTGAAGAATCCACAAATCCTTGTTGGATTCTCGGTTTGGGTCAAATTTTACTTCAAAGGATTTGTGGATTCTGGGTGTTGTGGATTTGGTTTTAGAAAAATGTTCCCAAGCTTAAAAGTTTCAAATGATTTGTGGATTTTGTGGTCGTCGGAGTGCTGGGAGAGTGTAGGTACTGAGGAGGAAAGAGTTGGGAGGTGCAATAAAGAAAAGAAAAGATAATAATGAGAGAGAATAATCACAAATGTGAAAGAAAAATTTAGATTTAAATAAGAATTATGTGTGAAAGAAAAATTACTTATGTATATTTTTTTTAAAAAATTATTTACTAATTATATGTTAATTAAATGTGTGAAAGATAAATTTATATGGTAATATTTAGAACTAAATAAGAAAAATAAGTAAAATTTGGGGGTAAGTATACCCAAGTTTACTATATTTTCAACCAACATCTACTTTTAACAACTATCCAAACAACCAAACTTTTTTTCTCCAGTTTTAACAACCATCCAAACAACGGAACTCATTTTTTTCACTTTCATATCTTCTAATATCACCAACCAAACAACTTTTGAAAACTCAAAATTTATGCATACGCAAACTTTGTTTTCACACTTTTCTACACTTTCGTGCAACCAAACAGGCATGTGTGGTGACTGTGCTTGGACTGCTTCTTCCGTATTAATTAAATGAAAGTCAAGATTCACAGAAGGAATAATGACCGGATGAGGTGCTACGTTCGAGTGTTCCTTTAATACTTAAATCAGTAACCGAATAATAACAACATTCAAATAAATAAATAAATAATTTGACTTGTCCTCCACTTTATTGGTCATATTTAAGGGTATACCCCCACAGTTTTTTCATAATGTATAAGTCCTACAACTTTTGACAAAATTCGTCCATGACTAACGGTCAATCAATTTGACCCAAAATTTTGGACGAAAATACTCCTCCCCCATTGTCTTCTTCCTCTTCCCTCTCACCCCTCCCCGCCCCCATTCCCCCCTTCCCACTCTCCCCTAGCCACCGCAACAGTAGCAGCAACAGCAGCAGAAGCAGCGGCTGCTCGCCGCCGTCGTCGCAACTGCTGTTGCTATTATTGTTGTTGCGGTGGCTAGGGGGAGTGGGGGCGGGGAGGGAGGGTGGTAGCAGGGGGCAGCCCTGGGTCGGAAGGGGGGAGGGGGGAGAGGGGGTGAGAGGGAAGAGGAAGAAGACAATGGGGAGGGATATTTTCGTCCAAAATTTTGGATCAAATGGGTTGACCGTCAGTCATGGACGAATTCCATCAAAAGTAGGAGAACTTATACATTGTGAAAAAATTGTGGGGTGCACCCTTAAATATGACTAATAAAGTGGGGGGCAATTCAAAATTTCTCATAAATACAATAGATAGTAATGGATGTGCAAATCAATCATGGGGCTATTCCTAATCATGACGCATACTAACAATCATGGTGACGTTACACTACAAAAATACAGGTTATAAGTAATGCCCAATGGGCGATGGACTGGGTATGTCGCTCATCAACGACTAACCAACGACTCATAAGAGACAATTCTTGTACGAGATACAAGTGCATCGCAAAGTCGTCGATTAGGACATCAATATTTTGCGCAATAAGAACCCTTGTCGTAGCTCAACTTAATATGGGTGATGTCCTTGTCGTCGTCCACCTATCGCGTAGGGCAGAACTTATGTCCTAGCTTCATTTCTTTCATTCAAAAATACTCCAAAAAAATTTCAAATCTCCCCCGAGCTCTCCTCCTACACTCCTCCCGGAGTCCTCCTGTACTCCTCTTATCGCATAGGGCAGAACTTATTTCTATCTGAAATAACCAACAAAACACCAAAAGATAACATCAAATCTAAATTGGTTTCTCATTATTTTCCTCAACTTTAAAAAATTTGCCTCCTAGTGAATCTTGTAAGCGTAAAATTCGAGAATTATACTACCGACAATATCCTCCAAATTGGCCATGACAGAGGCCTCCGCTTTGACAATGTAGTCAACATTGAGGCTTCTATAAGAAAAGAAAACTCTTTGACGACACTGGTAGTTGTGAAAGTGGCAGAAGCAGAATATCCAACATACTATCATCAAGCACCTCAATAACTTGTGGTTGTCTCGATGCCTCAAGAAAAGTAAAATTATCGTCTCTAGAATCAATTATTATTTTCTGCAAACTATTATAATTATTTATAATAAACATATAATAGAAATTCTTTACAGGTTTAATTATTGGGGCGCGTTCAATATATTTAGAAGACATAATAGGTTTTGTAAATTCGTTGGATTCATCAAATGACATATTTAATTCTTCTAAGGATTATATATGAAGATCAAAATTTATTAATGGTTTAAAAATAGACTTAAACTTGGACTTGGATCTAATTGGTACGACATACTTTGTTGGTTCTACTAATAATTTTTAAAGGATATAGGATCACCATTAGCAATAGTTTCTGTCTTAATATGGTTGAAATATTCATCGAGTAGATTTTTAATGTCGGTATGCATCTTATGATATATATCATCGATTATTGTATAAAGTTATTACGAGAAATTTTGTGTAGACATTCTTGTATGGGTCTTACCTATCTACGTATAAAAATATTTCTAAACTAGGGTTTAGCTTTGATACCAATTTGACGTGTGACGAATACTTATAAGAGAATAAAATGAATAATTAAATTATAAATTTAGGAAGAATTGGGACGTAGAATCTTTAAATAAAATTTGAATAATCAAGTACTATAAATCCATTACAAGTAATTTTAATAGAAAGACAAAATAATAATAATTAGGAATACCGTTATGGCGTGTTGGAGACGTCTGTAGGAACCATAGGGGGGTAAATAGGGTAATAATAATAATTCATAATTAAAAGAAGAGAGCAAGAAATCGAACACACAATTTATCCTGGTATCCTTCCGTAAAGGCAGTTTAGTCCCGGATGCTCCTATCCGGCTTTAATCTATTATTTTAAACCAAAATAATACACCATGAGTTTTGATCTGAAGGTTCGCCAACTTCTTACACACAAGTAAGGTTTTGATCTTCGAGAACAAGTGAAGATCTAGATTGCATCTATTTGATACGCTAACTCCTTTTCATAGATGGCAAATAAAAGCTTGGTAGAGTAAAATAAAGATTAATCATTAGTGGTTGAGGAAATTTAAAGCTCAAAAGGATGGCTTTGAATGAAGGGGTTCAAAGTATTAAATCCAAACTCACAAAGACAAGGCAACACAATAAATGCCAAAAACTCTCTGCAAACAGTATACCGCCAGTATAGTGTAGTATACGTGTCATAGCCTCAGTTTATAATATATTAATTTTTTTTTCTTACATAATAAATATTTTTTAATAATCTATTTGAAATTATTATTTTTTGGATATATAAATATTTACATGAAACTTTAATTTCATTTTTCATTTCAACTCTTGGAAAAATTTTGCAATTACAAAATTCTTCCTTGATACCTAACCCCTACACTTGTCATCAAGCATGCATTAGTGGGGGCTTATTGGTAATTTCCCAAGCCAACATAATGATGAGGTTGGAGATAATTATGAAAAAAAAGAAAGGAAAAAAAAGAAACATACATTAAGAGAAGGGGAGAGAGAGCCTGCTGCCATTCTTTTCACCTCTCCATCTCTTCTCTTTCAATCTCCGCTCTCTGATCTCTCACTCTATCTCACTTTCTCTCCTCCCTCCATCCTCCTCCCTACCTTGCTGCTAATGTTGTTGCTGTGGCTGTTGTTATTGCTGCGATTGTTGCCGCTGTCGCGGTGATCCGCCGACGTCACCCGTCGGTGTCCGTCGCCGTTGACGGGTCGGCTTCTCTAGCGCCGACCTTCCCCAGTCGCAGCCTCCGACCACTACCACCATTCATCATCATCATCATTATCTTTATTTCTATCTTCATTACTCACCAAAACCCAAGCCCTAACCCCTCTTTCTTAAAAAAAAAAGAAAGTAATAGAGGAGGAAGAAGAACTTGGAAGAAGAAGGAGATGTAGCTGAAGAAGAAATTGGAGCCCTCTCCTATCTCTTTTTATTTTGTTCAAATTTGACTATTTATCATGTTTTATTTAGAATTAATTCCATTAATAAGTATAATCTAGAATACTTTATATACTTGTCATGAAGGAATGACACAGACACGTGTACTGGTAGTAATACGGATACGTAGAGACAAATTATTAGAGAAGATGAGTCAACACATAAACCGAATACGATTATGATACGTCGACATTAATAACTTTAGTATTAACATGTGTCAAAAAAGATTCGAATACTTTGACATAAAAATTTGGACACGATACGAGTACATATATATGGTTTCATAATTAAATTATAAATGGATTAGGTTTTACCTTGTTAGTATTACAAACGACATGCTTGTAATATATATATATATATATATATATATATATATATATATATATATATATATATATATATATATATATATATATATATATGAGTACATATAAATATAACCATGTATAATATGTCGTATCGGACACTGTGTTGTGTTTTATACCTTTTTGGGAATAATGAGTAGGGCTTATTATATAAATAGTTGTCTGTGTGAATGTAGATTTGTAATTTCCACTAGATTCGATACTACGATATGATTCAATATCGTTATAGTAAGTTTTTCATAATCATTCTATATATATCATATATATTTTTCATAGTGTATATATATATATATATATATATATATATATATATATATAAGAGTATGAATGTATAAAATATGTATATAGAATTATAAAGGTTTACGGTGTCCGATTTGCTACATGCTTAGCTTGGTCACAAACACATCATAGTATACAAATACGGATACACATATAAGAAAATATTGACATAATTTCATATCTTATATATATATATATATATATATATATACTCGTGGTACACGTCACAACGTTGATAACATAATGTATCATATAGAATTCTGCCAATAGATTTGACTAAAATACATAAGCTTTGACATATAACTATATATATAACATATTATGGGTAAATTGCTAGAATGTGTTTACAGAATTCTAATATGGTACATCCTTAGTTTAATTAAGCATCTTGGATGGAAAAATATTTGGGATATGTACCCTATTGTCCGGAATTACAACAAAACCAAATTAGTATATAATAAATCAAATTATGGTCCTTAGGGTGAGATCATATTTGATTAGCCTATAAATGATACTTAAATTATTGATAATTAATACAAATGGTTATTAAGTAAACTTTCTAACATATTTTAATATATGATTTAACTTGAGAAATCAAGGAGTTCTTATATTGCAATAAACAAGTTTGTAATATACTACAAGCAAGATGTTTGCTATACAAGTTACTAGGATTTGCAATTTCTATTCTTGTTGGATTTTTGTCACGACCCGCATCTGATATAGGGGCACGAGTACGTGGATACGTCCAGCCTACGCTGCAGCATCGGCGGTAGAACGCTGTCTAGGTCAAAAATACTATCTAATAATAATATACCACAATAATATATATCAGCTGTCAATATCATCTCAACTAGATATGAATACTCAATCACAAAATCTATAAGGAGGAATCAACACACGAATGATGTATAAAAAGAGAATCAGAAAATAAGTCAAGATATATCTCACAATAGTAGTCTAAGAGCTATCAATATCAATACAAGTCTCAAATGTAATATCATATTAATCTCAAGAGTCGGAAATAAATCTAGTACAATAAAAGTTATCTAACTATTGAGCTACAACTAGTGTGTCATCTCTCTCAACTGGTACTAGATCCTCCTGAGCCACAGTCTCCAACTCTACTCCTACCACATACTATGGTCCATAGTTGGAAGGATACCAATCCTCAATATCATCTGAAAAATATTATCTAGTCAAGATTGGAGCGAAGCACACCTTTAATATCAGTTCCAATAAATGATAAAGACTATGTAACAGTAAATAACGAGAAATACATAATAATATAACAGAACTGGAAATATAGTAAGAATGGAATATTGTAAAGTAAATACAAGAGCAAGTAATATCATGTACAAGAATCAATAATAGAACTAATTAAGTGAGTGAGTACTAGCCTCGACATGTGATCGGCTTGGAAACTTGTACAAGGATAGGGCCTGGTTAATCATGCGTGTGGTATATGATCAACACTCACAAGGAAATGAACAAGGAGGAGTATGATCACATATCTAACTAACACTCTCTGCCCCCGACTAGTATAGTGGATCCAACCATGACACGTTACGACACAAAATTCTATGAAAATGGGGTCATCCTTCTCATGAATCGGTGTCTATACGTGTACAAGAATCATAAGCATGCACAAGATACACAAGAAATAATATCTCATGACGGAATCCAAAATATACTAATTCGTGTAACCACGTGTCAAGAGTTAAGTATAATTATACTAGATACAAGAAACATAGAAGATATCATATATGAGAAACTATCAGATAATGTACTTACCTTTGATCCTGAACTGAAAGTAATAATCAGAGTCTGTATCGATGTCCAAGACCTATATATGTAATAATATTGTATCAACAACTATCCTAGAGTCTGTTTCAGCTACATAATATCATTTCTTTAAACACGTAAGGTAGGTTATGATCATAAGTAAAAAAGGGACTAGTTTGCTCTTTGGGTCACCGAGCAACTTGTCATATAATCATATTAATATTAATCCTAATATTTCTAACACATGAAATATGACATAAAAATAGATAGTTTTGACTAGGTTCATTTCTACAACTTGTCAAGTTGATTACATATATTCTAGTGAACATCAACGTCTACAACGTGTCATTTTGAAAATACCAACCCTATGTGGTTATTCCTATAGGTTACTAATAGTTGTATATTAATAAAATATGTTACTAGAAAAGGCCCAAATCAGAATATAAACTAATACATGTCATGATATACGCTTAAAAGTGAAATTGACATTTTCTAGTATCAACATGTATGCTGAAATGAACTATCATGAACACCTATTTAGGGAGATAAAAATCATAATATAAAATATTCCATAGTATTTACTTTGAGTTTTAAATTTGTGCCTAAAGTTTTGTACCATTCCGAGATTTTTTTTTACATAAAATGATTGCGTTTGTCACGTTCTAGCACTGAATTCCAGTTCTAGAATTTAGTTTTTTTTTTGTGAAAAAAAATAGGGTTCCACCCTAATTAAGCATGAAATTAATATAAAATAAGATATTTACATGTTAGGGGGTGAAGTTAAGGTTCTGTTTGTGAAAGTTTCGGACAAAAATGAAAAAAAATTATATACAAAATATCGCGCACAAAGTCGTGTCGCAGTTCTGGAATTGAATTAAAATACGACGAAACACAATAATTTTATTTATATAAACACATTTCTATCAGGTAATAATTGTAGAATATGTTGGGACACAATCATATGTAAATTTTGCTGAAGGTTTCATACACAAAAAAGTGAGTGTAACATGTGTGAACAGGTGCACGAAAAGAAGTGGACAATTGAATATTTGTACAATAGTCGTGTATAACATTTTTACGTTGCTTTTCTATGTTTTTAATTAGTGTTTCTTCCTAGGGAATAATATATCTATGTTGTACTATAAGTTAGGAATCTTAAAATCAAGAAATTCATAGGGCACTAACCTATTTATGGTGCGTAAACGTTAGTGCTACGCAACAGGCACCCCATAATACCGTCTGCGCACCTGTCAGAGAACGCCAGTATGAAAGGGTAAACGACATCAAAATATAGCAAACCATATATTAAATCAAAGGGAATTCAGAGTACCACAAGATAAAAAATATTTGGGGATATTTTACTTAACGGTTTGGCTTGCACATAAATTGTGGACAACACCCTGTTCTAGATACTTTGTCGTGTGACAGAGGTTTGAAAGTGTTAGACACCTAGGAAAAATATAAAAAAATTATAGGAATGAAAGATAAGAGACAGAGGAAGGATTTTTGTAAAAAACTTAAGGCTATTACCTGCTGTTTAGGTGGTGCAAAATGATATGCAAGTCGGCACAAATCTGCTAAATTCAGCCGCACTTCCTGGGATGTACTATCAGTCTTACACGGTTTTGGAAGAGTTTTTTGGGTGATGTAAATGAATGGAAATAATGGGAATGCAGCATGGGGTGGTGGGGAAAGGAGTTAAGGAAATTGTGGCCTTGGGAATAGGAGGAAATGAGGAGTGGGGTGGAAGTTATGGAACTTATACCAAAATGTGTACATGCTGAACATGCCAGGCTAATGCTAAGTTTGTTTAGTATCCACACACTTGTGTGAAACATGGTCTGGTCCACTAATGACTTAGTTTGGTTCTCATAGGTCTTAGGTAGGTGTAGAACAAGTTGGAGCTCAATTGGAATTAATTTGAATAGGTTTAGTTAGCATAAACTAAGGATGCGACCAATTTGTGTTGGCTAAAATATATTCTAGTTCTAGTGTACTATAACCATACTAAAACTCAGGTTACACTTATAATTAACCAAGTACAACTAGTCATAAATATAGTACTGCCTATATTTATATCTTAATCATGCAATATATATATATATATATATATATATATATATATATATGTGGTCGCAAAAACAAAAACAATATATATATATATATATATATATATATATATATATATATATATATATATATATAGTACACTAGATTGAAAATTTAAATCCTTAGGATTCAAAGGTTACAAATATACCCCCCTTAACAAAATTTTGTCCCCAAAATTTAAAAGTAGAAAAGGCACGAAAAGAAAGAATACCTCCTGGTTCAAAAATATAAGGATATTACTTGCACATCCCATCCTCTCTCTCCCAAGTGGATTCAGGTGGAGAGTGATGACGCCAAGCGACACGAACCTGAGAAATTGTCTGATTCTGCAATACCTTCTCCCTACGATCCAATATTCCCATGGGCTGCTCCTGATACTGGAGACTAGGTTCAACATAAATCTTAGAGTGATCCAACACATGACTAGGGCCTGCCACGTATTGTCTCAACTGCGACACGTGAAACATGTTGTGCACTCCATCCAGAGTAGACGGTAAGTCTAGTCGGTAAGTGTGAGACTCGTCTCACAGTATTCATATTTTATGCGGATACATATTTTTTTACTATTTATTGTATTTTATTGGATCTCGTAGAATCTTAAAATTTTCTCAAAAATTAAAAATTTACTACCTGACCGGTATACCGACGGTATACTACAGTATACCGACGGTATACATCCCGACAGATACTTGTTTTACTTTTGAGATATTTTTGAGAGATATTTTGATGAATAGTATTGAGGCACTCTATTATACCTTGGTTTTTTGGTTTGTTTTGAGCGATCGAGATTGATTTAGATCGAGTCATGGTCACTAATGAGGCAGATCCAACGATCACGATTAAATCACATCTTCTATATATATAATTCGATTATTATTATTTTTTCTTCTCTTTCTCTCTTCTCTCTCCACCCTTTCTCTCTTAAGCTTGACGCTTAGTCTTGAGACTTGGAGTATGATTTCTGAACCCCTTCTTGGTGGTGGATTAGAAGATTTAGGCTGGGAGCTCGCTTTAGGCAAGTGCACCTTGCCGATTTCGTGAACTTCCTTTACTTTCCTATCATTTTTATTTTCTATCGATTTGGTAGTTGCTTCTTAGCTAACATTATTTACTACAGTTTTTTATTACATGGTTTATAGTATTGTGACGGTTTTAGTTTTGATTTCTGGTAGAATCTTGTTTCATCCCTTTTAGGTAACTCGGTATCTGAACCAGTACCAGAGTTGTGACCATGAGATATAGTCCGTATTATGATATGAGACTTACCACTAGATTTGACTCCTGGATAGACATGGTTCTAGTAATTTTTGGGATTTGATTTGGATCCCGAAAATAAGACTTAACTTGACTTTGGCCTTATTTTCTCTTGGAAACCGGAATAACGACGATATACTGATTTTGACCGACTTGGAATCCTTAAAACCTGTTGTGACATTTATCGGCATACCGACGATATACTACAGTGTACCAATGGTGTATTGATCCTTGTCGACCTTGTTAACTGACTTCATAGACATTTGTATTGGACGACATACCGACGGTATACTATAGTATACCGACGGTATACCAGTTTATGTGATCTAGTTTTCCAGAACCTATTTTGCCTACTTGGAATGACATACCGATGGTATACTACAGTATACCTGTAGTACCTCAAATCCCAATCTGACCGGGATGCGCACTATGTAATTGGGCTTGTGGCTAGTCTGTCTGAGTCGTAGTTTGAAGTTTAGATCTTCGGCATCCTCTTGCCACGGACGAAATGCGATGATCCTTTCCAAACCATTGTATAGGCCTCTATTGAAACAAGTCCAATAGTTTTCGTGCTTTGTTGCTTGGTTTTCTTGATGTCGCTTTGGGATTTTGATTTGGTGTTGCTTTCGATTAGCTTGGTTTTCGCTGTTGGCTTTCTCGTTTGGAGCTTTGATTCTTGTGGAGTTTGGAAGGAAGGATAGGAAAAGGATTCTAACTCGGTGCTCGTATTGTTTCAGGTCCGTGTAACTGACGTTTGATCGTTGCTAGGCGGGACTCCTTCTTTCAACATTTTTCCTTAACCAGTGAGTGGTTTGGACCCTTCTTTCCTACTTCTTCATGTCCACATATCTAATGTTTCAAACGTTCAATCGATGATGCCCGGCTGAACGCCTAGGAAATCCTTAGCCACAATGCTTGCCAGCCACTGAGAAAGGAACATGGGATTATAGACTAACTTATTATATACTTGCACACCTTTTGAACACGAGCTTCTTTATAAAGGAAATTTGGTTGTTGGTTGCGGCCTGGTGCCTCGGATAGAGTTTGGACCCACGGGATACCAAAATCGAAACACGGCTTGAGAAAATATGAATGTTGCATAAGTATATATATTGTTGCTTTACTTCTTTTGTTTTATTTCATGCATTGTATGATATATGAATTATTCTTGCATTTGCATGGTCTGGGACAACTTGTGCACAAGGTTTAGCATTTCCTCGAAACGGTATTCCGGAGCACTGGAACCGTATCGACCTGGGGGGATATTTGATCGTGCTAGTCGCGATGCATTGCGGGACCTTCAGCAGAGCTTGTTACCCGGGATGACAGGGCGCGCCGCAATGCTTGGATAAGTCTCTAAGGTGTCGATCACACCAATGACCGCATAGAATATAACATATGTTAATTTATTATCTTGTGCAGATGGTAAGTATACTTGTGTTTCGTTGTAGGGAAGGCGTGCATCGGTTGAGTAAGCAACCGATGTACTTGTGTGATTCAATGTTATGTTCATTCCTATCAAAACATGCAACTGGTATGAATTGAATTCACTTGCTTCTCTATAGAAAGATCATCTTAATGCATGCTCGCCCCTAATAAGCTAGTGTCAATTTAGTCGAGTAGGTTCGTCCCACTCACCAGTACAGCTGAGTACTAACCTACGTTATAGGCAACTATTTCAGGCACTCAGGCGGTGCAACGCTAGTGGATAGACGAGAAGGCGTTAGAAGCCCTTCTATTTTGAAGTATAGTTGGAGTCAGTTCATTTTGGAGACGAGGACTTTCAATCTATACAAGGACGTAAAGTATGAACGATGTGGACTATCTGATGGAGCGCGCCGTGCCTTTTGAGTTTTCTTTTGTAATGTAAACCAAGTAGCCGAGAGGCGCATCAATGTAAACTCTATGTAAATTACTCTGAATTATCCATGAAAAGCATGTTTCTTCCTATACTTGTGTTCAACTATCTTTGAGTGTGTTTTCTAACTTGTGTTTTAAAAATAGGTTCCTATCACTGCACGTTCTTGCCATGTACGAGCGCAACTCCAGGCTCGCACGGCATCACGCCCCAGCAAGGACGATCGATTCCGTAAAGGATCCAGCGAGGACGATTGACCTTTTCGGGATCAGGGCATGATAATACCAATGGTATACCAATTTCTTAGAACCTAGAACTTGCTGTATTTTCTATCTCTGGATCGGTATACCAACGGTATACTGGAGTGTACCAACGGTATACCGATAGTATTATTTTTTTGCATTTCTTGGCTTTTCGTGTAATAATTTTTGATTTTCTTGTTATTTCTCTTGGACACGTGATGACTTGACCTGACTTGGCTTTACCTGGCTATACATGGTTAACTTGACCTGATTTGGTTTTACTCGATTTTATATAGATTTTTCCGGCTATACTAGGATGACCCGACTTGACTTGACACGACTTTACATGGCTTCATCTGATATGACCTGCATGGGCTACCACAAAAACTCTTTCATGTCCCAAAACCAAAATACTGGAGGACGGGGGCAGACAACGGCTAGCTACGTATATCTTACAGCTTTACCATATATACAGAGTACCGATGTGCTCTAAGTATATGTAGTTGGCCGTTGTTTTCCCCCGCTCTCTAGTATTCTAGTTCTGGGGCGTGATAGGGTTTTTGATACCGTCGGTATACTGTGATAGCTTATGAATATCGGTAGCTTCGAGACCATGAGGAGAGTTATCGGACGCATGATCTTGAGTTGGCATTAGTAGTGTTTGCACTTAAGCTCTGGAGGCATTACCTGTATGGTGATTGAGTGAAGATCTTCACAGACCATAAGAGCTTAAAGTATATATTCACATAGAAGGATCTCAACATGCGGTAGAGGAGGTGGCTCAAGTTATTGACAGACTACAATCTTGACCTTTATTATCATCCAGGGAAGGCCAATGTCGTACAAGACGCTTTGAGCAGGAGAGAAGGAGCTTACTTCTTGACGTAGCAGCGTCACATCTTGGAGGATCTATAGGAGATGAGTATCGAGGTAGTATTATTGGTGATGGAGAGTCTCCAGATTCAGTCTTCTATAGTTGAGAGAATTAGAGCAGAGCAGACAGGTGATGTTAGGCTTTACCGACTCAGGCTAGAGTGTGAGTCAGGATGCAGACTAGAATTGAGCATTCATGAGGATGGGGCTCTCAGGTTTGGTAGTTGACTCTGTGTGCCGAGAGGGGATATCCTACCGGAGATTATGTCAGAGGCCCATAATTCACAGTACTCAGTTCATCCAGGAGGGACGAAGATGTATTAGAAAATTCATCAGCACTTTTGGTGGAATGGTATGAAGAGGAAGATAGCTCGGTTTGTTTCTCGATGTTTAGTCTGTCAACAGGTTAAGGCTGAACGTCATAGACCGGTCGGACTACTTAAGCCTTTACCGATTTCAGAGTGGAAGTAGGACCATATTACTATAGACTTTGTGACCGGTCTTCCTAGATCCTTGTCTGGCAGATATGTTATATGGGTTATAGTGGATTGACTCATGAGGGTTACTCACTTTCTTTTTTTCATGGTAGGCCAGTCTACAGAGCAGCTAGCTAAAATATATATGAGGCAGATAGTCAGATTGCATGGCGTACCCATTAGTAGTATTTTAGATAGAGATTCTCGGTTCATGTCACATTTCTGGTAGAGCTTTCAGCATAGTCCGGGTACTAGGTTGAAGTTCAGTTCAGCCTACTATTCAGACTTTGGAGGATATGCTCTAATCTTGTACGCTTGATTTCGGTGGTTCCTGGGAGTAACAATTATACTTAGTAGAGTTCTCCTATAACAAGAGCTTCTAGGCGGGCATTAAGATGGCACCCTTTGAAGCTTTTTATTGTAGGAGTTACAAATCACTGTTAGCTTGGGATAATATTGACGAGAGGCAGATGCTTGGTCCAGATATAATTGCTCAATCGGTTGGAGTGATCAGACAGATCAGCGAGCATCTCAGAGTGGCTTAGGATTGCCAATGTCATTAGGCATAACAGCACCGTCGCCATCTTGAGTTCTCTGTTGGCGACCATGTATTTCGGAGGATTTTGCCTGCCAGCGCAGTTTTCAGATTTGGCGTACAAAAAAAGGTTAGTCCTAAATATATAGGCCCATTTGATATTCTTGAGCGAGTTAGAGACATGTATTACCGTCTAGCTCTTCCACCGTTGCTTCATGAGGTATATGACGTGTTTTACGTATCTCAGTTGCGCCAGTATATTCCAAACCCGAGCCATATCCTAGATCATTCTGAGTTGGTAGCTGGTACCGACCTATCATATGAGGAGAGGCCCGTGTCTATTTTGGCCCAGAGGAAGAAGGTTCTCAAGAACCGAACTATCCGATTAGATCTAGTTCTTGGGAGCATCACTCACCGGACATATCATATATATATATTTATGTATAATGTATATAATTATATATATTATATAATTATATATATTATATAATTATATTATAACTAATTATATGTATATATATATACAGTATATATAGTATAATATTATATATGTATATATATATTTTGTATTTTAATTATATATATATGTATATCTATATATTTATATATATTATTATATATATATATATAATTATATATATTAAATTATATATAATTATATCCTCTAATTATATTATATTTATATACACAGAATATATATATATTTTTAATATATATATATATATATATATATATATATATATATATATATATATATATATATATATATTATGTACTATACATATTATTAATATATATTATTTGTATATTACTAAATATTATGATATATGTACCTTATATATATAATCATATTATACGTACCATTATTATTATATATACATATATTATTTATATATATCTATATATGTATATATATGTGTATATATATATATATTATTATAAGTACTATTATATATATATGTATATTATGTTATATATACTATTATATATATATTATATATAAAATTAGTATATGTATTATATATTTATATAGATATACATATATTTATATTATCTATATAAATACTATAATTATATTGTTATGCTAAATATATATATTTGTATATATATGTATTATATATTAATACTTCTATATATGTATATATGTATACTTATATATATATATATATATATATATATATATATATATATATATATATATATGTATATATATATATATGTATATATATATATATGTATATATGTATATATATATATATGTATATATATATATATGTATATATATATATATATATATATATATATATATGTATATATATATATATGTATATATATATATATATATATATATATATATATATATATATATATATATATATATATATATATGTATTTATATTAATTATATATTATTATAAGTACTATATTTTGTTTACAATTATATGTAATATTATTATTATATTTATATAGGTATACATATATTATGCATATAATACTATAAATATATATTTATATTATTATGCTATAAATATGTATATATATATTATTTATGTATTAAATTATATATATATTATGACTTTTATATACATAAGTACAAATATATACTATACTATATATTATTTAAATGTACGCATTATTTAAATGTTAAATTTATGAACCATGTACATCTTGAACAGAGTGCACCTACAACGCAGTCAGTGACCCCAGGTCACCGGACCCCTCAAACACGACTGCAGGAACAGGGTTTTGGCGCGCCCAGCTTAAGGACGTAGGCAAGTATACCTTGCCAAGTTTTACTGATTAAATGATTAAACTGTTGTATGTTATTTTTAGTAAACTTACATATAACTGTGTGTGTCCGAGATTGCCTCGGGTACCGTCAACAAGTACGTTGACAAGTAGTGTAACTAACTTAGATCTAGCAGTCTTACCTATAGTTGCGAGGGTATCCTAATATCCTCCTAGACCCTACACTTGTACACGCAATACGATTGCAGTTCTTATTGGGATGCGAGTTTGCGTACTCGATTAGCTACCGGTGCGTGTGACGTGCATCACGGCTTAGCACGAAATCAGGAAAACTCAGGAAGGTTATGACTTGACATATAGTTATGTGGTTTACACGTTGTGGATTCGACTTGTATAACCGCATTGGGCGGGGAAGATAACTAGTAGGCGTATGGGACACCCACCTCCTTGTCATTATACCTTCGGATACCATGCTCCTCGGAGATGGCCGATTGCAGAGTGCCCATATGTCTGGGGGCATATGTGGTATACTAGCCAGTCACGACGATTGGTGAATTAAGTCAGCATATGTCTAGCCTACACTTTCCCATACGTACTATGAGGTCTTCATATTGCATTCATTTAGATGGTTAGCACACCCTTATTTACTTTATTCAGTATTTACATATGGCATATTTTTATGTATCTTGTTATGTCCCACTGAGGACCTGGTTCCCATCCAGATCTAGACGAGGCGTACTACCCCACAGTGTACGGACCCAGACAGGAGACGAGATACGCAACTGAGAAGGAGTTAGAGGTGACGCCATCAGAGTCTCCCTGATCTTTAGTAGTATCACCATCTGGAGCTGGAGCCTCTTACCTAGATATACGATGCTCTAGTTTTATTATATTTTAGTACTTTTGTTTATCTTTTGTAGTGGGTTTGTTCCCACCAGACTTATCTGATTTGTATGATGACATCTCAGACATCAGCACTTATATATATTTCAGCACTTCCTTCAGCACACCTTGATATTTTGTGGATGAGATTAGACTTCACCTGTATTAAACTTATTAGTATTTTAGGACAGCATAGCACGTCTCTTTGGGTTCATTAAATTGGTTAATCCCTTAGTGACGTGTTAGCTGGCCAATGCCACATGGCCTGGTTCCATATATTTTGGGACTGGGGCGTGACACATTCACCTAGTGATAGGCAGACCTCAAGTCAATCTTCAAAAATACCTTCGTGCCACTCAACTGATCAAAGAAATCATCAATTCTTGGCAACGGGTATTTGTTCTGGATTGTGAGATTGTTTAGAGGTTGATAATTATTGTACATACGCACCGATCCATCCTTCTTCAGTACAAATAATACCGGAGCTCCCCAAGGTAAAGATCTGGATCTAATAAGCCCCTTATCTTGTAGTTTATCCACTTGCTTCTTCAGCTCTGCCATCTCATTATTGTTTATTCAATCGACATGCTACAAAATTGGCTCTGCACCTGGCATCAAGTCTATAGAAAACTCAATATCCCGGTCTGGCGACAATTTTGACAACTCCTCCGAAAATACATCCAAGAATTTTGCTATCAAGGAATGAGGCAACTCCTTCTCTTCCACCATAGCTCCACAGATAATGCCTTCACTATGCTCTGAGACCCCTTTGGCAAACTCGAACTCTGGCTCCCCTGGTGGACTGAACAAAACTCTACCTCCTCTACAATCTATACTAGCATGGTGCCTACTCATCTAATCTATCTCGAGTATAATATTATAGCTTGAAAATGGCATTAAGAGTAAACACGCACTCAACTCCCGGCCTCCCAGAGTAACTCTTCGATCCTTACAAACATCACTGGCCAGGATAATGCCTCCTCCTGTCATGATCTTGCAAGTCATACTTAAAGGCTCAGCTACAATATGATTCTTAAGAGAAAAAATAGATACAAAACTGTAGGATACACCAAAGTCAAACAATACTAAAGCTGGAATGGAATTAAGAAGAACAGAACCTACGATGATATCTCTGGTGGGCTCAGCCTCCTCGACCGTCATGGCAAACACTCTACCCTGAGGTGCACCTATCTGATGCTTGTGATGGGCAAAATACTGCTGTTGGGTCGAGAGTGGAGGTCCCCTCGGCTGTGCTACAGGTGGCCTCGTCGATGTTCTCTGAGATAAAATCGCTCCCTGAGATGCACGACGAGGGTTCAAAGAATAATCTCTCAACTAATGTCCCTCGATGCCACAATATAAGAAAACCCCCAATCGCTTCCTCTAGACCTCCCAAATATAACCTAGCTTCTTACAGAAATAACATATAGGGGCTTGTTGAGTCTATCTCTGCTGTGGCTGTGGTACCTGATGAATTGGCGCCCGAGCTGGAGCATAAAACTGTTGTGGCTGCTGGAACGATCTCTGCTGGAGCTGGGGACGCTTGACATGTCCCACACTGCTACTAGCCCCACCAAAAATACCGTGATCCCTCTTGGGTCTCAAGTTCAGATCCCTCTCGACCTTGCATGCCTCCGCAAGAATCGCTTGATAAGTCTCATGAATAGATGAGATGAGGACCTTCACCTCCCAGTTTAGACCCTCCCGTAAGTGACTCACTCTAATCTCAGGGTCTCGCACCATATACTTCGCGTACCGGCTCAGCCTACCGAATTTTGTGACATATTCCTCTACTGACATACTTCCCTACTGGAGGTTCTGAAACTGTCGCTCCAAGTCCAATCTATCAGTAGGGGCAAAGAACTTATTTTTGAAAAGGTTCTTGAAACTCTCCCAAGTCTGTCCAAGATCAGCGAGAAGCGGTTCATTCCTGAACCAAGTGCGAGCGATGTCTAGCATCTGGAGCCCAACTGCCTCGATCTTCAAATCCTCGGAGAGACAAGACACCCACATGATACGCTCGATGTCCTTGAGATAATCGTCAGCATATATGATGCCTTATGTCCCCTTGAAGATCTGAGGTCCCAGCTTCTTGAAGTTCTGGATATTACCCGGCTTGGGCTGGGTAACCTGCTGCTGGATGGAACACCTCTCTCAACTACAACCAAGGTAACCTGGTGAGCACTCTCGATTCCGTATCATATCACGTCCGCCTGCTTCTGTTGTGCCTCAGCCTGGGCCCTCTGGGCCTTCATCATCTTCCTGAACAACGCGAACATCTGAGTCACATCAGTCGATACTGAGGGTGGCAGAGGAAGACCCTCTGAAACAACCATAATAGTGTTATGGACATGAGGAGGACCCCCGAAAGCAGCTGACACTCCAACAACTGAAAAAGCGACAGGGGCAGACCCCCGGGCAGGTGGATGTGCATCAGTAGTTTCTTCCGAAATAAAAGGTCCAAAAGTCGTCAATCTCTCTGAGACTGCTCCCGAACGCTGTGATTGTTCTTCGGCGGTATCCTGAAGACAGATCAAAACAAGAGAGAAGTCAATATGGCACAAGATAGAATATTATCAATGGAGGATAGTTATAATTCAGAGAATCAAATATACGGGAAGAACAGTTGTAATGAAACAATAGATTAAAAGTTTTCCTAGTTGTGATTAAGTACTCTCTAATTACTAACATTCTTATATCCTATTGCATGCTCGTAATGGTACTCTAACCCTAAGTACTACCACAACATCACAATAATTATGAATACTAGACCTGCATGGACAACCATAAAAACGTGTAACAACCCACACCCAATATAGGGGCATGAGTACATGGATACGTTCAGCCTGCACCACAGGCATCGGCGATGTTGTCTAGGTCAACAATTCAATCTAATAATAATAATAATATACCACAATAGTATATATCAACTGTCAATATCATCTCAACTAGACATGAATACTCAATCACAAAATCTATATGGAGGAAACAACGCACGAATGATATATGAAGAGAGAAATAGAAATAAGAGTCAAGAAACATCTCACAATAGTAGTCTAAGAGCTATAAACATCAATACAAGTCTCAAATGTAATATCATATCTAATCTCAAGAGATGGAAACAAATTTAGTACAATAAAAGCTATCTAACTACTAAGCTACAACTAGTGTGTCATCTCTCTCAATTGGTACTTGCTCCTCCTGAGTTACAATCTCTAACTCTACTCCTACCACATCATGTGGTTCATTGTGGGTAGGATACCAATCCTCAATATCATCTGAAAAATATTATCTAATTAGGATTGGAGCGAAGCATACCTCAAACAATAGTTCCAATAAATGATAAAGATTATGTAACAGTAATAGCAAAAAATACATAATAATATAACAAGAACTGGAAAATGGCAAGAATGAAATAATGTAAAGTAAATACAAGAGAAAGGAATATCATGTACAATAATCAAGAATAGAACTAACTAAGTGAGTGAGTACTAGCCTCGATATGTGATCGACTTAGGAACTTGCACAAGGATAGGGCATGGTTAATCATATGTGCGGTGTATGATCAACACTCACAAGAACATGCATAAGGAGGAATATGATCATATATCTAACTAACACTCTCCGCCCCCGACTAGTATAGTGGATCCAACCATGACACATTATGACACAAAATTCAATGAGAAGGGGGCCATCCTTCTCATGAATCAGTGTTTATACATGTACAAGATACACAAGGCATACACAAGATACACAAGGAAGAACATCTCATAACGGGATCCAAAATATACCAATCCTTGTAACTACGTGTCAAGAGTCAAATATAACTGTAATAGATACAAAAAACATAGAAGATATCATATACGAAAAACTATCTGAGAATGTACTTGCCTTTGCTCCTTAACTGAAAGTAATAATTAGAGTCTGTATAGATGTCCAAGACCTATATATGTAATAATATTGTATCAGCAACTATCCTAGAGTCTTTTTCACTCCTTAATAGCATTTCTTTAAACACGTAAGGTAGGTTATGATCATAAGTAAAAAGGGATTAGTTTGGTCTATGGGTCACCGAGCAACTTGTCATATAATCGTATTAATATTAATCCTAATATTTTTAACACATAAAATTTAATATAAAAATATATAGTTTTGGCTAGGTTCATTCATACAATTTGTCAAGTTGATTACATATGTTCTAGTGAATGTCAACGTCTACAACATGTCATTTTGAAAGTACCAACCCTATGTGGTTATTCCTATTGGTTACTAACTAGATGTATATTACTAAAAAATGTAAAAATATGTTACTAGAAGGGGTCAGAATCAGAATATAAACTAATACATGTCATGACATACGCTTAAAAGTAAAATTAATATTTCCTAGTATCAACGTGTATGGTGCAACGAAATGTCAAGAACACCTAATTAGGGACATAAAAATTATTATATAATATATTCCCTACCATAGGTTCTGATTTTTAAATATGTGCCTAAACTTTTGTACCATTCCGAGGAGTATTTGTACAAAAAATAATAGTGTTTGTCATGCTCTAGCACTGAATACCAATTCTAGAATTTAGTATTTTTGTGACAAAAATAAGGTTCCATCCTAATTAAGCATGCAATTAATAAAAAATAAGACATTAGAATGTTAAGGGGTGAAGTTAAGGTTCTTTTATGAAGTTTTCGGACAGAAATGATAAACATTTACACATACAATATCTTGCACAAAACCGTATAGCAGTTCTAGAATTGAATTAAAATGCGACGAAACACAATATTTTCACATATAAACACATTTCTATCATGGAATAATTATAGAATATGTTGGGGCACAATCATAGTTAAATTTTAGTGAAGGTTTCATGTACAAAAAGTGAGTATAACATGTGTGAACAGGTGCACGAAAAGAAGTGGACATAATTGAATATTTGTACAGTAATCGTGTACAACATCTTTTATGTTAGTTTTCCATATTTTTAATTAGGATTTCTTCCTAGGGATTAATGTATCTATGTTGTAATTTAAGTTAAGAATCTTCAAATTAAGAAATTCATAGGGCACTTACCTATTTACGGTGCGTAAACGTTAGGGCTACGCAACAGACACCCAGAAACACCGTCTGTGCACTTGTCAGAAAACGTCTATACGAAAGGGTAAACGACAGCCAAATATAATAAAACATATACGAAATCGAAAGAAATTCAGAGTATCACAATATGAAAAAGGCATGGGAATATTTTACCTAGCGGTTTGGTGTGCACAACAAATTCTTTGAACAAAAGTTGTGGACAACACCCTATTCTGGACACTTTATCGTATGATAGATATTTGAGGGGGTTAGACACCTAGAAAAAATATTAAACATATAGGAATGAAAAATAAGAGAAAGCGAAAGGATTTTTGTGAAGAACTTGAGGCTATTACCTACTGTTTAGGTGGTGCAAACACTGTGCAAGTCGGCAAAAACTTGCGCCGTACCTCCTTGGATGTACTGTCAGTCTTGCACAATTTTGGAAGAGTTTTTGGGTGAAGTAAATGAATGAGAATGATGGAAATGCAGCATGGGGTTGTGGGGAAAGGATTTAAGGAAGTTGTGGCCTTGGAAATAGGGGAAAATGAGGAGTGGGGTAGAAGTTATGGAACTTATGCCAAAATATGTACAGGCTGAACCCGCCAGGCTAATGCTGAGTTTGTGTGTTGTACACACATTTGTGTAGACCATGGTTTGGTCCACTAATGACTTTGTTTGGTTCTCATAGCTCTTATATAGGTATGGGTCGAGTTGGAGCTCAATTGGAATTAATTTGAATAGGTTTAGTTAGCCTAAACTAAGGATGAGTCCAATTTGTGTAGGCTAAAATATACTCTAGTTCTAGTGTACTAAAACCATACTAAAACTCATGTTACACTTACAATTAACTAAGTACAACTAGTCTTAAATATAGTACTACCAATATTTATATATTAATCATGCAATATATATATATATATATATATATATATATATATATATATATATATATAGCAAATAAAGTCTAGCCTAGTGGTTAAAACCGATGCACTACCCCCAGGTGGTTGCGGGTTCGAGTCCTGGGGGAGCCAATTAATTCTCCTTTGGGAGAATTAATGTGGCGGGTGGTGATGCATTGCAGTTTGTGGTACGGTGCGATGCAGGTGCGGTGCATGTGCAGGTGTGGGCCTTCAGGCCAGGATGTGTGGGGCCTTTGGGCCAGGATGTGTTGGGCCAGGAGTCTGTAGCACAAAAATTGTCCCCAAAATTTAAAAGTAGAAAAGGCACAAAAATAAAGAATACCTTTTGGTTCAAAAAGATAAGGATATCTCTCGCGTATCTCATCATCTCTCTCCCAAGTGGATTCACCCGAAGAGTGATGCCGCCAAGCGACACGAACCAGAGAAATCGTCTTATTTCGCAACACCTTCTCCCGACGATCCAATATCCCTACGGGCTGCTCCCGATACTGGAGACTAGGTCCAACCTCAATCGTAGAGTGATCCAACATATGGCTAGGGTCTACCACGTATCGTCTCAACTGTGACTCATAAAATATGTTGTGTTCTTGCCAGCCCCCTTTTTCGGCGTACTTTGGCGCATGTTGTCTTTGGCGCACTTTGGCACATGTTGGTTGCTAGCCCGAACTTTGTTTAGACTGGACTCATGATTTGTGAAGAAGAGTGGTTTTGGTTGGGTTGGTGGCATGTGTGGCTTAGATGGGTTTGAGTAATCCAACGACCCATATCTCAAACCTAAACCTATATATATTCCTATTTTTCTCTCTCTGCTCATTATTTTCTTTCCATTTATTTCTCTTAGGTTTTCTCTCCCTCCGTAGGCAAGTAAATCTTGCACAAGAGAAGAAGAATGGATTTATGCATGCTTTTAACTCATGTTGCTGGGACCGAGCACCCCTTCATTTTTAATACTTGTCGTTCTTGATTTTCTTGGTTGGAATTACATGGACCATAGTTTGGGTCTATGGGTTCACTTTTATTTCTTGGGGATTGATCTCCCAAAACTATGTTTTACAAAACTAATTATCTCATAGAGTAGAGAACCATATTTTATCTAACTTTGCTTTTAGTCGTGCTTGTTTTCGAGTCCAGCTAAGTTCAATGCTAAAACTTGATACAATACGTGTATCAAATGGCTTACTGGAGAAGAAGAACAATGCTCTTTGAAGAGTATGCAAGAGAACCCCTTTGGCGTAGAAATACGTATATTCCACTTTGGACACATTGGTGGGCTATCCTAACTCCTCGTGCGTACTAATCATACTGCACTTACTCTCCTAGCAAAAGTGTGCCAGTCACACTCCTTGAGTCAGTGGCGCACTTTTGAGAGGAAACCCAGTTGACGCACTTTGGTGCGTATTAAATCAAATTTCTCTCTGAAAAACTAAGAAAAAGTGCTCCACAGTCAGTTCGCGCACTTTCTTCGAGTTGGCCATCTGGCGCACTTTTGCTATGTTTTATCAGCCGGCACACTTTACTTACATTTGGTAGCTCGCGCACTTTTCTTCTTCGTTTTCTAAGGGACAAAGCTTTGGTTAGTTTCTCAATTTCTGTGTTATTGATTTGTGTGCTCCTCGACTGACGATTTTTTGACTGTCGAGCTTTGACCTCGGATTGTGTGTTTTGTCTTGTAGCTAGCTTGCTCGCGCACTTTTCTTGAAAGCGCGCTTCATTCTTGCCCTCGTACTTTTGTCAAGTGCGCTGTGTTGGCCAACTTGCTTTGTGTGCCACTGCCCAGTTTTTAATCGTTTATACGCCAACTACTTTGTGCGCCCCTGTCCAGTTTTTAGTCGTTTATGCGCCAACTTGCTCTGTACATCTATTGTTTCCTGCGTACATTGAGCCCTGTTGATGTAGCCCTATATGTACTTATTATTTTACTTGTTAATTAGATTACTTTTCCTTGGTCATCTTGTTATACGTTGAATATAATAAGAGGTATAGTTCAACTCGGATGATGTTCTGCAACCTCGGCCTTTGTTTGGTTTAAGGGTTGTGGATCTGATCTTGAGGGGTTCTCACACTACTCTTATTCTTATTCATCGATATAATAAAGTAACAAATTGATGTGACCAGTATTAAACTATCTTGTCCTGATCTTGAGGGGTTCTCGCACTACTCTTATTCTTATCCATGATCTTGATTCTAAAACTTGTTCCTGTCCTGACTATTGTATCCGTGCTGATACACTTGATCGCACCGAGGGTGCTGCTTGATATATATAGTGAGATTTTGTGCACATACTCCTGTTACGTGATATATGTTAATATTTTTATGCACGAATCTGGTAGTTGGACGGTGACTTTAGCCATGGCTAGTTAGTATTGATTGTTGCATCATACTTGGTGGAATCCAGATTTAACTTTCGAGTGACAATACGGATTCATATCAAGAGTGCTCGTACTTAAGGTACGACATCTAAGAAGAAATATTCATGTGACCATGGCACGAGATTCTAACTAACCTAGGGTTAACAAGGAAACTTAATT
This sequence comes from Iris macrosiphon, assembly GCA_036927795.1. Lineage (NCBI taxonomy): Eukaryota > Viridiplantae > Streptophyta > Magnoliopsida > Asparagales > Iridaceae > Iris > Iris macrosiphon. Next base: position 100,618,753 of record JAYESA010000011.1, read on the forward strand.
ATAGAGCATTGAGAGGGAACGGTATCTCAGGATCGTGTATGTTGAACCACCCTAAATTTGTTGGGATTAAAGGCTGGCCACCACGGATACTGTATATCATCCGCACTAGTGGAGTGCAGTATCTGATTTAATTATAAAACCGAGTTAGTATCTTTCCAATAAAAAGCTTTGAACTTGTTACTGATTATTAATTAGCTCAGGGCCCTTGCAAGGGACTGGTGCATCATTTACATATCTTCTTGCTTGTATATCATTGGTTCAGTCAGCCCTGCTCAATTATGGAATGATCTGAGGATATTCATAAAGTGCATTACTGGAATAACCCAGAGATCATGTATCAAGCCGTTATATATAATTGGCCATCTAATTTGCTTGTATAGGTGCCTAGCCAGGAAAGTGGGCTATCGTAGCATGATGATTCAACCCATGTCCTTGTTTGGTTGTTGGATTGCGTCGTTGTGTTATAATATTCCATGGACTGAAGCTATATTGTTTCTTCTTATTGTATCTCTGCTTGTGTATTGTGACTTCTGTTGAGTGGAATTAGTGACACAGGCTTTTGTGGCATGATAGTTCAACTCATATCCTTGTTTAGTTGTTGGGTTGCGCTGTTATGTTACGATAAACTGTGGACCGAAACTACGACGCAGAATATTTTAGCTTGAATATAATCAAGGAAGGTATTCTATCTTGACATGATAGGGCACTTCCTGTCCTTGTTTGGTGAAGGGGTATCGTATCATGACATGGATGGGACATATGCCATTGATTGTTGGCTCATGCATCTTATGCTATAGATCTGGTTTTGTTTCTTCATTTCGTGCTTCCTTTATGGTAATTGCTATTTGGGGTCTGACCCCACTGGTTTTACATGGCCAGGTTTAGAGCCAGCACCGGAGGATCAAGCTTATTTCTTCCTCACTGATGGCACGCACCAGAAGGATGGCTGTTGATGGTCACGAGTGAATTTTTTGTTTTATTTCTCATCTTTTATAAACTATATTCTTTTGGGCTTTTAGCCAACTGGCACCTGTTAGCCGGTAAATCTGGACACTAGTTTCCTATATGATTGTATTTATACTCAAGACTGTAGCTGACTCACTTTCATGTATACTTTGATTGTGTATCTAGCATATCAACTTGTATTGCTAGAACTTTAGAACTTTTTGAGGAGGCATTTGGGATGCCTTACAGCTTATTCTGAAATATTATATGTTATTGCTACTTGATTGAATGATTGAGATATATAAGTTCTTGACTCTAGGAGACTTGATTGTAGTATGCACCCCCATGTCTTTAGACAACCTTAATACATTACGGGTTACTTCCGTATTTCATAAGGTACGGTTGGCTGAGTCATTCTTCCGATCTCCAGTATTCTAGATTTGGGACGTGACATCACTCTATCTAGAGTAGACGGTAAGTCTAGTCGGTAAGCTACATCACTGATCTTTTTTAGAATGTTGAAGGGTCCAATGAACCTTGGACTAAGTTTCCTGCCTCTTTCGAATCGGATTGTACCACGTGTCAAAGAAATCCTCAAGAACACAAAATTACTGACCTAGAACCAGAACAAAACCTTAACACACAATCCTCCATAATTAACAATCTAAATGAAAGAATTCTATACCTCGAACTCCAACGGCCTCCAGTGGCTATCGGCCCAATGCTTCTGCTTGTCTTGTGCCATGTGAAGTCTATCTCTTATTTGTTTTATCTTCTCAGCAGCTTCCACTACCATCTTTGGTCCCAGAAGTGCTCTCTCACCCATGTCGTCCTAAGATAATAGAGTACGATAGCTAGAAAATTTAAATCCTTGGGATTCGAAGGTTACAATTTTGCTATCTAAATATTTGTACAATTATGATTTGTATTGAGTTTCTGACTTGTGTAGCAAATTTGGACCGGTGCTAGTTGCTAAAAATTGCTCATCGCTAATGTAAAATTATAATTTTGGTAAGAAAGTCATTCATTTATCCTTGTAAAGTTATTGCTTATTGATATTATAACTTCGTGTGTTACTGGTGTTGAGATTTGTTCCACTGAAGTAGTCGGGCTACCGAAAAAAACTTCTATGGAGGCTTGGTCCGGGTGTATATTATACAAATTGTGAAAATTTTGGGCTCCAAAATACAAAGGAGACTGCCAAAATTTTCAAAATTTCTAGAGATATCATTTTCGGCAGATTCGAATAAATTGGTTAGTCTTTATTTCAAGATATTTAGTAAGTTGTTCGATTTTGGATCAAACTCTAAAAATCTTATATTCTGGATTTAGAATATAAGACGCGTAGGACCCACTTGTAGGTGCACAAAAGAGCAAAAAATATTGCAATATTTTATATTCCAGGATAAGGGGTACAACTTCCATCTTTTTTGAATTATCTTACCAAATAGAATATTATCGTTTTAACGTGGTGCCATGAGCACACAAAAATGACACATAATTGGATATTTAATATTTTTGCTAAGACGAAACTATTTGTCGAACAGTATCTTCGTAAAGCGTGTGGTGATTGACACACGAAATGAGATACGAATCGGACCTGTGATTATATGTTAGATAGGAATGTTTATGAATTTATAGAATTGCATTGGGTGGAAGAGAACATTTGGATCACACCATCGAACTCCGGCAATAAACACTTGTTTAAAACTGATTAGTAGTTCCGGCATACGTATGGCCATAGTATGGCCGAGGTGAGGCTTAGCTCACTACACTTGAGATTTCTTGAGCACAACTCAAGTAATTCGACACTTGATAGCTGACATTTTCATGGTTATGCAATGGTTTGTGGTGAGGCTTAACTCACTACTCTTGATAGGATTATTTTAGTATAACTCAAGTAATTTGATACTTGTTATAAGACGGCATATAATGACCAATGTGAGGTTTACCTCACTACACTTATCATTAGATCTGAACTCTTAAAAGAGATTAAGACGTTCGACAATTGTGTATATCCAATGTTATTATGTTTCAAATTCTTGAAAAAATCAAGTAATTCAACAATTGTTATATTATCATATTATCCGAATTCTTAAAGCAAGAAATTCGATAATTGATTATATCACATGTTACTTGTGGGATTGAAAATCTAAGCACACCCATCAAAGAAATTTACTTAATTCCGGGTATGTGTTGTTGTGACCCAAAAGCGTTCTCTAAATTAAATTTGCATATAGAAAATTGTTTGTGATTGTGAATTGTGATTTGGACACCTAGTAGAATATAATTTGTTAAAAGTTGGAAAATTATTTCAGGATTTCATTATAAGAGTTGGAACATACTGCTTCATGATTACACCAAATTATGTCTAGGGAATTTATCATTCCATTTCTTCATTATGAAATTGAGAATCCAATCCCTTTCAGTTTCTCATTTTCTTCATTTATTTTCTCCGTCTTTGAACGAGGGCTTGAATGTCATTTGATGATTTAATCTAGTTTTCTAGAAATATTTTTTAAGAAGCTACTGTTGTACCCTGATAAGGAGCTGGAGAACAAAAGCTATATTGGAATGGAATACTATTGAGTTGGAACCAAAATTTATTTCTAATATGTATTAAGGTATTAATGTGTTATATGTATATTTAGAATAAAAATTATAATCGGGTAGAATAGCCCATTTCCTGTCTAGAGTTTTAGAATGTCCTCTATCCAGAAGTATTATGTACTATTTCATGTAATATATGACATGTACATATTATATTTTGTAAATTGTGAACTGTAATACACCTATCCTAGAACCTTACAGGTGATAATCGCGAGTATGCGTACTGGAGTATTCGTAGTCGTGTAGCATGGGGATGATGTTACGTACTTGACTCGCCGTATTTTGGGAGCGGGGCTAGACACGTCTTCTAGTGGTGGCCCATGCAAGTCTAAAAATAGAAAACTTAGGATTGGATTCATGTTAAGTTTTGGGGAGACCTATATAGGATTGCCTATAGAACCTAAGATATAATCTTAAGAAAGACCGACCTTTTTTATTAAAAATTCTAACATATATTTCGACTCATCCATATACAATATATATGTTATACCTATTCCTTAAGTATATACAATATATATGCTTAAAGGTCGGGTTTATTAACACTCTCTTGCCTATAGAACCTAATGAAATAAATAGGTATAACATATATATTGTATATAAAAATTTGACTCATCTCTCTCTTGATATCATTAGTGCTTAAATTCCGACTCATCCACTTCTTTGTCAAATTTCAAACATCTTTTTATTTCACAAACCCGACCTTTTTCAAATATTTCAATTTTCTTGCTTTATTCAATGATGTGTTAATTAAAAATCTAGAACTGTATCCTCTGTTTCCCTATTCAATTCCATCTTTAGAATCAACTCTAATTTTGGGAACTGTCATCCTTCTAATATCCATATCTATTACTCACTTATTGCTTATTTGACTTCTTGTGAAGCAATATTTTGATTGAACTTTCTGTGATTGAATTTTTATGTGAATGAATATGTTGTGTCAAGAACCCAAAAATTCTTCAATTGAATCATGAAAGAGATGTTGTTGCAGCCATTCGGACTGGCCATCCAGATTGGTGAGGCACTATATTCTCGAAACATGATTTAGGAAAAAAATCGGGATTAAGACATAATTTTTTGCAATGGATTTCAAAACCTGGTATCCTGATTTTGATATTATTTTACCACAGTTTGGATTTAAAAAAACTATTGTCCTGAATAATTTAAAATAACATTTAATGTTCTTGATCGTATAGAATATGAGTTTATCTTATATTACCTATTAGTTTTCATACTATGATAAAGTAATGCTGATGATATTAGAAAACTTAAATTTATGTATTGGTTATTAAATTTTACTTGAATTGCTATGGACACCCTGACCTGTGAGGTAACTACACAATCCTAATTCCTACTCATCTATGGATATCAATGACATGGTAGCAAAAGCTGCAGCCATAAATTCTGATAGTGAAACAGTATTTTGATTGCAGCCATGTGTACAGTGGTGTGGCACAAGATTACTATATTACATCAGAAAACATGAAGAGAGGAATACGAATATAAAAGAGAACCTAAATGGTTATGGGTTAGAAGTACAATATAATACTTTTATTTACTCTATAAAATTTTAAGATCCTTGATAATTTAAATATCTCTGGATATCCTTTATTTCTGTATTGATTTTAATGAGTATATTTTGAAAAGTTTCATCTGATAATTTAATAAATTACTACTTCATATCTGTAAGGTGGGTAGACTATTTTATCTCTTCTTTATATTTGTCTTTGAAAAAAAAGTTATCTATTTTAAATTTTGAGGATAATTTTTTTGTAATGTGGGTAGAGTGTCATAGCCTCAGTTCATAATACATTAAATTACCATTATTATTTTTTATTACATAATAAATATATTTTTAAAATAATCTATTTGAAATTATTATTTTTGGATATATAAATATTTACATGAAACTTTAATTTCATTTTTTATTTCAACTCTTGGAAAAATTTAAAAATCTTCCTTGACATCTAATCCCTACACTTGTCATCAAGCATGCATTAGTGGGGCTTATTGGTAATTTTCCAAGCCAACATAATGATGAGGTTGGAGATAATTATGAAAAAAAGAAAGGAAAATAAAAAAGAAACATACATTAAGAGAAGGGGAGAGCGAGCCTCCTGCCATTGTCTTCACCTCTCCATCCCTTCTCTCATGGCTACTCTCTCTAATCTCTCACTCCATCTCACTTTCTCTCCTCCCTCCATCGTCCTCCCCACCTTGTTGCTACAGTTGTCGATGCAGCTGTCGCGGTGCTCCACCGACGTCACCAGTCGGCGTCCACAGCCGCTTGATGGGTCGGCCCCTTCGGCGCCGACCCCCCCCCCAACCACAGCCACCACCATTCATTATCATCATCATCATCATCATTGTTATCTTTATTTCTATCTTCATCACTCACAAAAACCAAAGCCCTAGCCCCACTTTCTTTAAAAAAAAGAAAGTAAGAAAGGAGGAAGAAGAAGTTGGAAGAAGGAGATGTAGCTGAAGAAGAAATTAGAGGAGGTCATCTAGCCCTAATTCCTAAATCTTCAAATCATTTTTTCCCAATGCAACTCTTTTCATTTTGTTCAAATTTGACTATTTATCATATTTTATTTAGAATTAATTCCTTTAATAAGTATAATTCTAGAATAATTTATATAGTTGTCATGAAGGAATGACATAGATACGTGTACCGGTAGTAATACAGATAAGTAAACAGAAATTATTAGAGAAGATGAGTCGAACACATGAACCGAATACGATTATAACATGTCGACTTTAATAACTTTAGTATTAACACGTGTCAAAAAAGATTCAGATACTTTGACATAAAATTTTGGAAATGATACGAGTACATATATACGGTTTCGTAATTAAATTCTAAATGGATTGGGTTTTACCTTGTTAGTAGTATAAACGACATGTTTGTATATATATATATATATATATATATATATATATATACATATATATATATATATATATACATATATATATATATATATATATGAGTACATATAAACCTAACCATGTATGGTTGGATATGTCGTATCAGACACATTGTTGTGATTTATATCTTTTTGGGATTAATGAGTAGGGCTTATTATATAAATTGTATGTGTGAATGCAGATTTAGAATTTTGGACTTAATTCGATACTCCGATATGATTCAATATCGGTATAGTAAGTTTTTCATAATCGTTGTATATATACCACATGTATTTTGTCATAGTGTGTATATACATAAGAGTATGAATGTGTAAAGTAAGTATATAGATTTATAAAGGTTTATGGTGTCAGATTTGATACATGCTTTGCTTGGTCACAAAACATCAAATACGGATACAAATATAAGAAAATATTGACATGATTTCATATCTTAAATTCAATAAGAACTAATATATATATATATATATATATATATATATATATATATATATATATATATATATATATATATATATAAGGGCTATTTGATATTACCCCCTATTGGATTATGTATATGGATATTAACGCCCTGTTAGATTAAAAGTTGAGAATACCCCCTGAAGGTGTCGTTAAAAACTTGAAAGTGTCGTTAATGAGTTTTGAAAGTATCGTTAAAGAGTTTTTAACGACACTTTCAGGGGGATATTCTCAACTTTTAATCTAACAGGGAGGTAATATCAATATACCTAATCTAAGAGGGGGGTAATATCAAATAGCCCTATATAATTATCGATGTGTGCGTGAAAGTAAACACGCACACACACACACACACACACACACACACACACACACACACACACACACATATATATATATATATATATATATATATATATATATATATATATATATATATATATATATATACTCGTGGTATACGTCACGATGTTGATAACATAATGTATCATATGGAATTATGCCAATAGACCTCCCTTATGTTGTATGATAAACCAATAAGGCTTATTTCATGTACAGGTACTTCAGATTGCCAACTAAATTGATAACACACACACACACACACACACACACACACACACACACACATATATATATATATATATATATATATATATATATATACTCGTGGTATACGTCATGATGTTGATAACATAATGTATCATATGGAATTATGCCAATATATTTGACTCCTCCCTTATGCTGTATGATAAAGCAATAAGGCTTATTTCATGTACAGGTACAATAAGCAATAAGGCTTATTGTATGATAAAGCAATAAGGCTTATACCTTAATGTGGGTGGACAGATACTTCTGATTTCCAGTACGACTCGAGTTACATCAATCCTACACTCAATAAATAAAAGATTACATTTTGTTGAAAATATAGAAAAGATTAGACACAAGAGATCCAGAGGCTGCTGTAGATTTCTGTCTTTAGCAGCGAAGGAGTTTGATCTCTGTCGCTTTACTTCGCATCCAGTATTTGCGTCTTTGTATTTAGTTCTGATGTTTGTCGATTACAGAATCAGGTTGACTGTGACCACTTTTTGTCAACAGAGCCAAGTATGTCACATCATCCCCCGGATACACGACATACGAATACTCCAGTATCCATACTCACAATTATCTCCTGTAAGGTTCTAGGATAGGTATATTGTAGGTCATAATTTGCAAAATATAGTATGTACATGTCATATATTACATGAAATAGTACATAATACTTGTGGATATAGGGCATTTTATAACTATAGATAGGAAATGGACTATTCTACCCGATTAAAATTTTTATCCCAAATATCATATAATACATTTATACCTTAATACATGTTGGAAATAAATTTTGGTTCCAACTCAATAGTCTTCCATTATAATATAGCTCTTGTTCTTCAGCTCCTTGTCAGGTTATAATAGTAGCTTCTTGAAAAATATTTCTACAAAACTAGTGAACAATACTAGGTCGTCAAACGAGTTACAAGCCCTCAGACAAATATGTTAAAAATAAATGGAGAAAATGAGAATCTAAAAGGGATTGGATTCTCAAATTTCATGATGAAAAAATGGAATGTTAAATTCCTTAGACACAATTTAGTGTAATTATGAAGCAGTATGCTCTAACTCTTATAATGAAATCCTGAAATAGTATTCCAACTTTTATCAAATCCTATTCTACTAGGTGTCCAAATCACAATTCTCAATCGCATTCACAATCACAATCACAAACAATTTTCTATATGCAAATGTAATTTAGAGAACATTTTTGGGTCACAACAACACATATTGTCTTGACAATAATCTCATATACCCAGAATCAAGTTAATTTTCTTGATGGATGGTGCTTAGATTTTCAATCCCACAAGTAACACATGATATAACAAATTATCAAAATTTTTGCTTTAAGAATTCAGATCATATGATAATATAACAATTGTCGAATTACTTGAATTTTTTAAAGAATTCGAAACATAATAACATTGGATATACACAATTGTCGAACGTCTTAATCTCTTTTAAGAGTTCGGATCTAATGACAAGTGTAGTGAGGTAAACCTCACATCGGTCATTATATGTCGTCTTGTAACAAGTATCAAATTACTTGAGTTGTACTAAAAAAAATCCTATCAAGAATAGTAAGTTAAGCCTCAACATGAACCATCGCATAACCATGAAGATGTTGGCTATCAAGTATCGAATTAGTTGAGTTGTGCTCAAGAATTCTCAAGTGTAGTAAGCTAAGCCTTACCTCGGTCATAGTATGTCCATACGTATGTCGGCACTACTGATCAGTTTTAAACAAGTATTTATTGCCAGAGTTCGACGGTTTGATCCAAATATTCTCTTCTACCCAATGCAATTCTAAAAATTCATAAATATTCCTATCTAATATATAATTTTAAGTTGAATTACATGTCTGATTCGTATCTCTTTTCATGTGTCAATCACCACACGCTTTACGAATATACTGTTCAATAAATAGTTTTGTCTTAGTAGAAATATTAAATATCCAATCATGTGTCTGTTTCGTGTGCTCATGGCATCACGTTAAAACGGTAATATTCTATTTGGTAAGACAATTCTAAAAAGATGGAAGATGTACCCCTTACCCTGGAATATAAAGTATTGATATATTTTTTCTCTTTTGTGCATGTAAAATTGTGTCATGTGCGTCTTATATTCTAAATCCAGAATCTAAAATTTTTAGAGTTTGATCCTAAATTGAATAACTTACTATATATCTTGAAATATAGACTAACCAATTTATTCAGATTTTTCAAAAATTGTCTTTCTCGAATTTCTTAAATTTTTTGGCAAATTCTCCTTTGTATTTTGGAGCCCAAAATTTTTACAATTTGTATAATATACAACCGGAGCAACCCTCCATTGAATTTTTTAGGTATCCGACCCCTTCGGTGGAGCAAATCTCTACACCGGTAACATAAGCAGTTATAATATCAATAAGCAATAACTTTGCAAGGATAAAGGAGGGACTTTATTACCAAAATTATAATTTTACATTAGCGATGAGCTATTTTTAGCAACTAGCACCAGTCTGAATTTGCTACACAAGTCAGAAACTCAATACAAATCATAATTCATAATTGATACATGCAAACATTTAGATAGCCAAATCCTATAAGAATAGGAAATACAATTCCTAGTAACTTGTATATAAAACCTCTTGCTTGTAGGGTATTACAAACTTGTTTATAACAATATAAGATCTCCTTGCTTTCTCAAGTTAAATCATATATTAAAATATGTTGAAAAGTTTACATAATAACCATTTGTATTAATTATCGATACTTTAAGTATAATTTATAGGATAATCAAATGTGATCTCACCCTTAGGACCATAAGTTGGTTTATTACATACTAATCTGGCTTTGTTTCAATTTTGGACAATAGGGTACCTATCCCAAATATTTTTCCATCCAAGATGCTTAATTAAACTAAGGATTTACCATATTAGAATTATGTAAACACATTCTAGCTATTTACCCATAATATGTTTTATATATAATTATATGTCGAAGCCTATATATTTTAGTCAAATCTATTGGCATAATTCCAATCTATTGGCATGATTTCATATATATACTCGTGGTATACATCTGGTATGACTCCTCCCTTATGCTGGTCTCCTGCTATTCTGCTAAGGACAAACTCTTCTAGATCGGAAATTCTAAACGACACTCTACCCTCACGACAATCTATCGTTGCATGATTGTCTCTCAACCAGTCCAAGCCTAAAATAGCATCAAAGTTGCCCATAAGGAACTCGATCAACTTTTTAGGTAATAAATGCCCACATACTAGGACTGGACATGCTAGGTACACCTTACTAACTTATACGATCCCATTGCCAATGAGTATATTCAGCCTCTCTAGCAATGCCTCAAACTTTAATCCAATACATATCGCATATTGTGCAGATATAAATGAGTGTGAAGCTCCATAATCAAATAAAGCTATGGAAGGAAAGGTTGCAAAAAATTTTTTACCTGTCACTACGTCGCCCGACGCCAAAGCTTCCTCCAAGGACAAGGTGAATGCTTGCCCTTGGCCTTGTCGAGCTCCCTGTTGCTATCTTCCTTACTGTCGTTGTTGCATTCCCTGCCGATTCTACTGTTGTTTCTATCTATAAAGCTAGGCCTACGTCGGCAATGGAAGCTAAGCTAAAGGTAGTACTGCTGCTGCTGGTCCTCCTTGTTGCACTGCCCTTAGAGCTGGCAATGTAGGAAACTGTTGTACTGGCCCTCCTGGCCTCTGTATCAATAGGCATATGGCAACCCTATGATCGGGACTCCCATATCTCAAGCACTGTCCATTTGCTTCCCAATAAACATCCCGGGTACAATCTCCTTTTACACAATACGTACAACCCGTCGGCGCTCCCCGTCGCTGTTGCTGTTATTGTTGCTGCCTCGGTTGTTGTTACCTAGTTGGTGCCATCACTATCGAGGTTACTGGCCTCATTTGTGTCATGTCATGGATGCAAATGCTAGGGGATGGTGCTGACATTTGCGGTACTGGTCCTCCCTCATTGCTCTGTCTATGAGGCCTCTTCCGATCCACTCTTCTTGATGGCATCCTTTGGGAAGTAAGCTCAACCCTCTTGGCTGCTATCAAAACTGCCTCAGAAGTCTGGTAGTCATGTACCTCTACCATGTGTAACATTTCTAAGTGAAGTCCCTGCTGGAACCTCATTAATCTCTCCAACCCAGTTGCCACCATGGTTGGAGCAAACCTTCTCAGCCGGCAAAATTCTGCTGCGTAGCCTTCTATTGTTATTCCAACCTGTTTGAGGTTAGTGAACCTTTGCGGCAACTCACACTTAACCACAACCCCAAAGTACTTTATCCTTAACTGGGTCCTAAACTTATTCCATGAAATAGGACGCCTCAACCCTACCTCCATCGTGGCCACCCAATCCCTTGCCAGATCCTAGAGTTGTAAACGAACCAGGTCAACCTGTTCCTCAGCCAAAATCTTAGCTGCTACCAGAATGGTCTCAATATCCTGGTACCAATCATCTGCCATGATTGTGTCCTCCATGCCATCGAAATATCTAGGGTTCAGTCTACAAAACCTAACAGATGCCCCATAATCTATTCTCCCACCTCGTTCTAGGGCCGTCTGCAACCATTGGTTCAACAGAACATTCTGTTCTTGCTGCTGAAGCTGTTGTTGCTGATGTTGTTGTTATTATTGTTGTTGTTGTTGTTGTTTTTGTTGCACCACCATCTAGTATTATTGGGCAGCTAACAATCAACGAATAATCTCTAGTAAGGCCGGGGTATACAGTATTACCGGCACAATAGGAGGTACGGAAATACCTGGAGTATGCTGCAATGTCCCATTTATCGTGGGCTCAACTTGGGTCCCTTAATGTGGTCCTGTAGGACCATATTCCACTAGCAACTCTGTCTTCTTGTTGTTGCAGCATCAGAAGAACGAAAAGCCCTAAGAAGAGAACAAAACACAATCAAGTACATGACGAGAAGGAACACGGAAGCAACCAATCTGGAAGAATTCAAGTTATGTCGAAGAGGACAAATTTAGAATTTTAAGAAGGATTCATGCTTGATTGAGACTCCTATGACCATGACACCCCACAAGTATGTAGACCAGACCTGCATGGGCCACCACTAAAACCTTATCACGTCCAATACCAGAATATGAAGACGGACACGACCAGCTACCCGTACAAGGTACTATACATCGTACGACGGTCACGGCTGTTAACTAGACAAGGGAGTATATGCTACAATCAAGTCACTTAGGATCGCACGAACATATATGTCTCAATCAATCAAACAAGAAAAAGTAAACATAGAGCATATATGATAAAGCAATAAGGTGTCACAAATGCTTTCTCAAAATATTCTGGAGACCAGCTATGTAAAATAAGAAGCTGACAGAGTAGCAAAAGTACATGACAGTAATCAGCTGCAATCTAATTTAATGTAATCATGCAAGGAGACTAATGTCCAGATGTGCCGGCTAACAGGTGTCGGTGGCTAAACACCCAAAATTAGAAAATATACAATAACGAGAAGAAAAGAAGAAAATATACTTGTTATCCTCTGCGACCATGTCCCTAGTATGCGCCATGAGTCGGAGATAAGTAGGCTGAATCCTCGGGTGCTGGTTCGAAACCTGGCCATGCAAAACCAGTAGAGTTAGACCCCAAATAACAAGTACCACAAAGGAGCACAAAATGGAGAAACAAAACCCAAATAATAGATATATGTATATAATGGTTCTTTGTCGTAGTTTAGGTCCACGACATATCCTAGCACAAAGGCCCAACCCTACAACTAAACAAGGACAAGGGTTGAACCGTCACGCTATGATAGTCCATGACCTTACTAACAGAATAATATAATCACAACCAAGTCCAATTTCTTTATATCGGCCAATCACTTGTACAACTTGCTATTTGTGGAGTCTGAGGTTATCTCAAAAATAATGTATATTAGGTATCCTCAGATCACGCCATTGTCGAACATGAGCTAACCGAGCCAAAAAAAGGAATATTTTACTGAAGCACCAATTTTTCGTAGACTACTACGCTAAATCACGGTATTCGTAGTTCCAGTGCTCCTATAGGGAGTAAATGGCTAGGCGTTATTTATAATAGGTCATATACTGCACTCCACTAAGAAGGATGATATACAGTATCTATGGTGGCCAGCCCACAGTGCACTAGAATGAATCTCTATGGGAAGGTTCGTTGGCATGATCCCGGGATATCATTCCCTCTATATGTTACTACCACTTTTAGTTATTTAATTAGACCTATATTGTGTTCGAAATCTCAAGGCATGGTCACCTGAGAATTTCTCTTAAGATGGTGCAGAAAGTACGCGCACGCTAGATATGAATCTATTAGAAGTTCGGTCTGGATTCACCCAAGCGTGTATGCAATATTCAATCAATCAAAATCCTAGCCACGCTTTGGTACTTGACTCGCATATCATGCCCATGACTGGGAATATATATATATATATATAAATATATATATATATATATATATATATATATATATATATATAATATCGCGTATTCAGGAATTTGGAGGCATTCTCGGTGCACAACCCAAATATAGATTACTTAACACGTGACAAGATATGTCGCACCTTAATGCACATCCGATCATATACACTTCCAAGCAATAATTTATATCAGCAAGGATATAGTATTCGAGTCCAATCATTAATTATACATTGGGTCACATGAATCAAGATCACATTGTAACACGAAGCTTATGTCATGCACATAGCTGGTTAGTCACTTATCACTTAGTCTGGTTCATATTAAAATCTTAGTTCAACTCATGCCATGTTCATAGCCAATCTTAGCTCATGTCCATGTCTAGCACGAGGTTTGGTTACTAAATCCATTCTTCCTTAGAATTATAACACAAGCATTAACCCAAATCAATCATAAAAGAAAAAGAAAAATATTCAATTAAAACACCAAGGCCACATGGGTCTCTAGGTCGCATGGGAAGTCATGGCCGCATATGAAGTCCAGACCGCATATGAAGTTCAGGCCGCATATGTCAGGGTTAAAGTCTACTCCTTGGGACAAGTGTTGATATGACAAGCAATAAATAAAGTGTCAGTAAAGTAACATTAAGTGATTGATGTGACTGATGTGACATATAATAAAGTATGTCAGAGAGAAATGACAAAATCATAGACATATGTGCCAACGGTTCAGAGTCATGTGTCCAAGGAAGGTGGCCGCATACTCTACTTGCCGCATAGGTCACTCGGCCGCATATGATGTTTCTTGGACTAAGCCAATTTCTCATTCGTTTAACGAGTGGAAACACAAGGAGTTCCAGAACACTTGTGTAGCAATCAGTCATGCTTCCAACAAAGATGGACGCATGATGGTCAGTATGCGGCAAAGAGCTCAGACCACATGGAAGTCTGGACCGCATAGCACTCTCGGCCGCATATCCCTCTGGCCGCATAAAAACTTCGTCTTCTCCAACAGCAAGTTCAGCCATGGGAAAAACTCTAAAAAACCAAAAAAATATTTTTTTCCATAAAAACTTCATTTTAACTCCGAATCAAGTGAACCAAAAGCCAAAATACTCGAAATAAAGTGCTCTATCATGTAGAAAAACTAATTTTTCTAAAATACTATATTTTAATAGATCAAAACCTTGAAAAACACATAAAACCCATGCAAAATGTAAACTTTAAATGCAGATCTTCTTAAATCCATCTATCAAAACCAAAAACTCCAAGTATAAAAAGAGTTAGAAACACATAACAAACATAACGAACCAATAATATGGAGGGTTTCTCCATTTCTCATGCAAGATGTACTTGCCTAAGACTTAGAGGGAGAAAACTAAAGAGAGAGAAAATAAAATAATAAAGAGAGAGAATGAGAGGTTTGGTTTATATACATGGAGGGTTTGAGATTTGGACCATGGTGAACCCATGATTAAACCAACCCAACAAATAGACCATGAACCAAGATAAACCAAAGAATGAGTCTACTCTCATGCAATATGCTAAACATGAAAGCAAGAAAAAATAATATACTCTAAATACGTATATTTGGGAATGGAGAGTGACAATGATGCACAAAGAAACACATGCAAATATTTTTGAAATCTTTTGGTTATATAAATATTCTGGATTGTTCATGTACACTGTTTTATGATTATTACAACTACTGTCAAATGACTGTTAATTATATAGTATGACAGCTACCGTTTGAAAAATTATTTAGCTGGCATTATATATGCATATGCATTTAAGGATATATTTATATTACCTAATCATTAAATTTCAAATCAGAAGCATTTATTTTCTGGAATATAAAGAGGACATAACTCGGGCAGAGTTCGATCCGAGTTCGGGTCAAACTCGGTCTAGGTGTTCCAGACAGCAGCATCAACTCTTGGGTTTTGAATTTATATAACCCCCTCTCCTTCATCCTTCCATCTTCCAAATTGAAAACCCCTCTTCCATGTCAAAACCCTAACCCTAGCCTCTTGATCTCTCTCTCCAAAATTCCTCTTCCTTCAAACTCTTGAATCTAGGGATTTCTCAAGGTTCTCCATAAATTTTTCTCATCTCTTTGAGGTATATTTCTCTCTTCTCTCTCAATATATGGCTCCAAAATTCTCTAAGAAAAAAGAAAGACTATAAAAGCCTCATATTCTCATCCTCCCCAAGAGGACACTCAATATTCTCTATTTTCTCCATCAATGCCACCTCCGGGAGAATATGATGATTTCATATTTACATCTCTTGTAAACTCCAATTCTTGGTTTGAAGACTTTGTGGAAAGGAACATTTGTAAGGGCAATCCCGTTAATTTTATGGTATTCTATGCCCAATAAACCAAGCTTGTATAATTTTATCTTGATCGCCTAGTAACTACTAGGAGACCCATCTATTTGAATGTTATTCATATGTTTTACTGTAACCTATCCCATGAACAAGGGACTATCTCATCAAGAGTCGGCGGAATAGACATTAACGATACAACTTTGGAAAAAATTCTCGAGATCCCAAACGAGGGTGAAGCCCTAGTTACAATCGATCAACATTATTTTATGGACGACATGACTCTTGATTCTTTTAAGGATATTTTGTGTGCTCCTTACCCCTATCCCGATGGAAAATTTTGTGTTCATTATCTTAACCAATACTATTACGATCTTCACCATCATCTACTTTGTTATTATGCCTAAGTAAATCTCAAAGGACGAGGTTTCTTGTCAGGAGATGTCAGCCTTGTATCACTTCTATTCCTCCACTCCTTTTAGCCTCCCTAAGACGATGATCAGGCAGATGATAAACTATTGCAAGTCCCCGCGTCAACTTCCATATGCTATGTACTTACCTATCATCTTTGAGCACTTCCATATTCCTATGGAAGAACCTACATTTCTGTCCAAGCCAGCCTACCCGACCAAAGCCCGCAAGACTCATACTACTTTTCCTCCTTATGATGAAGATGACTACTCTGGATCTGATTTTGATGCTCCTACCGACCCAGCTATCTCTATTCCTCCAGTCCCAGTTCCTACTGCACCTTCCTTCTCTGTACAACCTGCTTTCTTAGATTATTTCCAAGAGATATTTCGTGAGCAATTTATTTTGCAAAATGAGATATTAGCTGCTCAGTATCAGGAGCAGAACAAGATGATGATCACTCATTTTTGTGACCAGGCTTATCGCACTACTCATTCTCTCATGACAAATCCTTCCCTCATCCCTAGAAATAGGGGAAGGTAGCTAGCCCTAATCCCCAAGCTCCTTACTCCCTCTCTCCTTCATTAATACTCTCTCCCCCCCCCCCTCAAAATTTTAGCCAACCACCAACACCTCCCCTCAAAAAACTGAAAACTTCACCACCCTCACCATCCTCTCCTCACTTCCCTTCCTCCCTAGCAGCCAACCACCACCACCACTGTCCACCCTCACCACCGTCATCTCCAACGCAGCCTTCTCCATCCGACCTCAACCACCATCACCTCGACCTCCTCCCTCGCCTGCCGGACCACCCACAACCACCTCCACCTCCTCCCAATCACAGCAGCCACCACAACCACCATCACCCCGACCTCTTCCAACACAGCTGCCACCGCTACCTTCTCGGCCTCCTCACCACCGTCACCTCCACCACGACCGCCACCCACTGCCACCGTCACAACTTCCACGACTAAAGCCACCCACTACCACTGTCATCATTACCACCACCATCATCTCCTCCTCCCTCTCCTCGACAGCCAACCACCATCACCTCACCACCACTGCCACCGTCATCATCACTACCACCATCCTCTCCGCCAAACACCCCACTGCCACTAGCTCTACGACTACCGTCACCTCCAACACAGCCTCCTCCATCCGCCACCCTCACCTCCACGACCACCCCACTGCTACAAGCAGCCACCCTCACCATCCCCATCTCTACGACAGCCACCATCATCACCACCACTACCACCATCATCAACCCCCATGACCACCACTAGCTTCACCACTCTCACCACCTATCGGAGCACCCGCCGGACCACCTCCCTCACGGTGGACAGTCCCAAACCGAGTGCACACCACCTCACTGCCACCCGTCGGACCACCTCCATTGCAAGTTATTATCTAGGTAATATCCTCCTTCTTCATCTTGTTTTTCTTCCTCTTGTATATATATACATATGTATTAATTTGTTATTCATCCTAATGTATATGTATATGCATGACCTCTTATCCTTTTTCTAATATATATAATCATGCACTCGATCTCTTGTTCTTCCTCTAAAATCGTTTTATAGATATGTATACACATGTATATATGTATATTTATAAACACTTGCCTTGACAACTATCTACCACATGTTTAACCAATTTTTAACTCTTAATTTTCATATTATTGTTTGATCAAATAATTAGTTTAAGTATTGTATTTTGTACCAAGTCACTTGTTAGTGAACTACTAGTATATGTGGTTGTTGCCTAGGTTATACACTAGTTTGATATATGAGTAGTGCCATGATGAAGAATGATTTATACCATGTTAGAAACAACATTTGTTTAGTATTTATTGTGCACATGTATAGAATGAGAGATTACAATGTCACCATGCTAATGTGCAATGCTAGAATAGATGAGAAATTGAGATATCGATGTGTGCAAGTGTACGAGGTTTAGGTGATGGTTTATATATTTAGAGGATGTGATGAGGATTTTATATATATAAAGTATACACCTTAACCTAATAGTTAGGACACATGATTAGTGTTACACGATATTTTGAGTTATAAACACTTACTACTAGCATAGTAGCTAGTTGACTTGTTGTGCACAATATTTAAGGATATTTTATATACTTGTGCACGGAGACCTAGAGAGACAACACTAGTAACCTATGTGTTAGAGGTGCAACTTAGCACCTACAAAAATTCTAGTTGTGAACGCAATTGTGTCATATGAGAAATTATCCATTTAGAGGACTTATAAATTTTAGGTGACTAATAGACTAAGTGTACACATACTTCCTTGGTCTTTGACTAGTCAGCATTAGCCAACCTACTTAGTTAGAACGCTTGTTTGGTCTAGACTCTATGTGACTCATGATGTTGCGTATGTTGAACTCTTGTGCATGCTTAGCATAGTATAATGTAGCGATTGATATTTATTGCTATATATTCATAGGCACCCAAGACGGTTCTACCTTGGCTATGGGTTCCGGATCCTTACTTGTTCACATCGGAGTTCCAGGCAAGTATACGTTGCCTTGTTGGACTGTTTAAATTCAGTTAGTATAGTTCGCATATTTTATTTCTTTAAATATTATATAACTGTGCGCTCCGAGAATGACTCAGGTGCAGTCGACGAAGGCGTTGATATTAGGACTTGTGTTTGATCTAGTGGCTATTGGACGCACCTAAAGTTGTGGAGTTATCAATATGACTCCCCAAGCCTTGGCACGTATCATTGCACGTCACAGATGAGTTCATGTAGGGACGAGAGCTTCATACTTGACTGGCCATCGGTGTGAGCAACACGTATAACGGTATTTAGCATAGTTGTATATTTCTTTAGTGACTTGCATTATAGTACGAGATGTCCACGTCGTATTTGCTACTTGTACATTGGCATTGGGCGGAGAAGACAATTAGTAGGCGTATGGGATAGACATTTAGCTACCGTAGTTTCAGAGTAAACTACGGGGTCGTGAGCCTCAGTGTTACCCAGTTATGGACTATGTGTTACCCGGTTATGGGCTATGTGCTACCCGGTTATGGGCGTATATGCTTGTCGATACATCCGGCAGATGTTACTAGGTGCGCGCTATTATGATCGGTGATTAGTCAGCATATACTTCCGGCATCCAGTTTACAGCTAATGCCAGATACATAGCCTCTGGCTTGATGCTACGCTTTATACCTTTTACCTACCCATACGTACCAAGGTTGTCTTCAAGTGTATTTAACTTAGCTTGTTAGTTCACCCTCGAGTTTACACAGTATTTACTTTATGGCATATACTTTTTGTATCTTGTTACGTCCCTCTGAGGACCTGGTTTTCTTCCAGATCCGGACGAGCACTTGTACCCGACCATCTACGGAGCATGAGTGGAGACCGAATTCATGGTTGAGGACTTCGAGGCATTTGTAGAGGAGTTCCCGTGATTTGGGGTACACTGCTGTTTTGGGCTAGAGTATCTTTATCTAGCTAGTTGATGTTCTAGTCTAGTATTCTTATCTGCACTTTCGTACTTTTATTTCAACATTGTATTCAGTGGATTTATTCCCATCAGACTTATTTGTGTTGTATTATGACATCCAGACTCCGTACTTATTTTTAGTATTTATTTTAGCACTTCTTATTTATATTCTGTGGATGAGATTAGATATTTACCTGATGGATGTTAGCATATTGGACTTGATAGTATTATAGGACAGCGTAGTATGTTTTATCGGGTCCATTAAATTGGGAAATCCTTCAAAGTCGTATTAGCTGGCCATTTCCACGTGGCCTGGTCTCGTGTATTTTGGGAACGCGACAGACCCCAAATCGTAGGTACCACAAAGGAAGCACGAAATGAAGAAACAAAACCAGTTCTATAGCATTAGATACTTAACCAACAATCAATGGAATATGTCCGATCCATGACATGACATGACACCCCTTCACCAAACAAGGACAAGAAGTGCCACATCGCATCAAGATAGAACACGCCCCTTGATTATGGTCAAGCTAGAATAACTTTGTGTCGTAGTTTCAGTCCATAAGCTATCGTAACACAATAGCGCAACCCAACAACCAAAAAAGGATATGAGTTGAACTATCATGCCACGACAGTCTATGTCCCTAATTCCACTCAACAGAAGGCACAATACACAAAAAAGGATACAATATTTAAGTAAAATAATATAGTGATAACAAGTAGCTTCTATCTGTGTCCCGTTGTAACACAATAGCGCAAATCAACAACCAAACAAGGATAAGAGTTGAACTTTAATGCTGCAACGGTCCACTTCTCTAACTAAAACAGATTAATCGGCCAAACATGTGTTACAGCTTGATATGTGATCTCTGGGTTATCCCAGTATTACAATATATTAGTATCATCAGATTGTGCCATAATCGAGCAGGGCTGGCTAAACTAATGATATACAAGCAAGAATATGTATTGCACCAGTCCCTTACAAGGGTCATGAGCTAATTTAATGATCAGTAGCAGTTCCAGGCTTTCTATAGGAAAGACACTGGCTCGACTTATAAATAAGTCAGTTATTGCACTCCACTAGTGCGGATGATATATAGTATCCGTGGTGGCCAGCCTTTACTCCCAGCTAACTTAGGGTGGTTCGACATGCACGATATCGAGATATCGTTCCCTCCCTATGCTCTACAAATTATGTTGCCTATTTAACCCTAGGTGATTTAGAATCTCATGCCGTGGTGACATGAACATTCCTTCCTAAATGTCGTACTTTAAGTACGGGCACTCTTGATACGAATCAATATTGACTCTTAAAGTTAAATCTAGATTCACCCAAGTGTGATACAATAATCAATACTATCTAGCCACGACTAAAGTCACTGTCCAACTACCAGATCCGTGCAAAAAAATAAGTACATATATCTCGTAGCAAGTGTATGTGGCACGATGGCTCACTATATATCGAGTAGTACTCTTGGTGTGATCAAGTGTATCGGCACAGATACAATAGTCAGGGCAGGAACGATTTATAGTATCAAGGTTGTGGACAAGTTATCAAGTAGCACTGTATTCAGGATAGGACAAGCAAATGTTGGTCATAATAATTTGTCACTTTATTATATCGATAGATAAAATAAGAGTAATGCGAGAACCCCTCGAGATCATATCCATAATTTTTGAACCAAACAAGGATCGGAATAGCAGACCCTCCATCGAGTTGAACTACGCCCCTTATTTTGTCCAACGTATAATAAGGTAATCCAGGAAAAGTAGCCTAATCAGCAAGTAAGTACATGCAGGGCCATATCTACAAGCTCATGCCAGGTGCTTAGTCATTTAGCACGTGGTCATATATGGGTCAAATAATTCATTTTTAAGTTAACACATATCATCATAATCAATTAATCAAACAGAAATATTAAGCCAAACAGGTGTAAAAGTGGACGCATGGGAACAACTGACGTATGAGTCAGTTGACCGCATGACCAAATGGGCCGCATGAACAGAGTCAAGTCCACTCTTCGGGAAATGTGTGATGTGACAAATAACAAATGTAAGTCAAGTCAGAAAAGTGGCTGATGTGACATGTGATAAAAGTGACAAATAACAAATGCAAGCTTGGACACGAAAAAGCTCCAAAATCTAAACCTTATTTCTTTCACAGAAACCTCAAACGAAGTCCAAATCCAGCAAAGTAAAGTTCTAAACTACTCAAAATCAAGTGCTTATCAACCTAGAACAATAATTTTTTGAGAACATTAAATTTTAATAGATCAAAACCTAAGAACACTCAAGAACCCAAAGAAAATCCTAAAACATAAAACTTAGATCTATACTAATCCATCCACCAAATCCAAAAATACCAAGTTCTAAATGCATGGAGAATCATATAAGGAACATAATAGAACAAAAATATAAAAGGTTTATCCATTTATTGTAAGATGTACTTGCCTATGGAGGGGAAGAGGAAAACCTAAGAAAGAGAATGGAAGAGAAAAATGAGAGGAGAGATAGTGAAGTTGGGTTATATATGGAGGGTTTGAGGTTTGGACCATGGGTTCAACTCATGATAAAACTAAACCAAACAAATAAACCAAGAGCCAAGTGAACCAAATAATGGGTCTAGTCTCTCTACAACATATAATTACGCTAGCAAGAAAATAATTAAGCTCCAAATACGTATATTGGGAACGGGGAGTGACAATAAGTTTGCGACATGCCTTGACTCTTTATCATTAACGGAGTCGCTGGCCTCGCTCTCGCACCAAATACTTGTGTTGGTATACTTTCTTGAGGAGGTGCGACTTTTGTTGGATCTTTCATACTTGCTTGAGTCCCTTTTCATTAGGGGACACTTCTTCTTGATGTGTCTGAATTTCTTGCAATTGTAGCGTGTAGGATCTTTATCATTTTCCTTTTTTGTCAATTTGCTTTGTTAAACTTTAAAAATTTCTTAAAGTGCCTAGAGGTGAGGGCGACCTCTTTGTCATCGGAATCATCATCATCATCATCGGTGTCCATCTTTGAGGAGTGCTTGCACTGGTTGCCCTTCAAGGCAAGAGCCTTCTCCTTTTCTTTTCTTTTCTTTTCTTTTCTTTGCTTTGCTTTTCTCTTTCTCTTTCTCCTTCTCTTGTATGAAGGCTTCATCTTGATCTTTCATGTCTAACTCGTGTGTCATCAGCTTCCCTATAAGTTTTTTGAGGTTCATGATTGTAAGATCATTTCCTTCGATAATTGTGGTGGCTTTGGGATTCCAGCTTTTGGTACGTCCTTAGAGTATTTTTCGAATCTTTTCATGAGTAGAATATTCCTTACCAAGAGAAGCAAGAGGGTTAATTACATCAAAAAATCTAGTAAACATACAAGTGATTGACTACTCAGGTTTTATTTTGAAAGCCTCATATTCTTATGTGAGTATACTAATTTTAGACTCAACTTGAGAAGTACCTTCGTGTGCAACTTCAAGCAGTTTTCATATTTCATGTGTAGTCTTACAAGTGAAGATTCTATTGAACTCATTCCTGTCAAGAGCACAGTAGAGAGCGTTCATTGCTTTAGCATCTCGATAAGATGCTTTTTTGTCATTTTCGTGCATTTCTCCACAAGTGTATCTGAAACAATCTCTTCAATAACTACATATGGTTTTGGGAGGTCGTTCATAACACAATCTCAAAGGTCATAATTCAAGGATCTTAAATAAATGCTCATCATAACTTTTCAAAAGTTATAGTTGGTTCCATTGAATAGAGAAGGTCTATTTGTGGAGTCTCTCACTATGGTTTGAACCGAGACTAGGGTTGGTTGTCATTTGATCACTCTAAGGAGGTTAGTCCAAGTATTAGAGTCCAAGTTCTGATACAAATTATAGGAACCTTAGGGGGGTAAATAGTGTAATAAAAAATATTAACACAATTAAGAAATAACTATGAGTAATTAAAAGAAGAGAGCAAGAAATCGAACATGCGATGTATCCTGGTATCCTTCCGTAAAGGCAGTCCAATTCCAGAAACTCTTATCTGGCTTTAATCCACTATTTTAAACCAAAATAATACACCACGAGTTTTGATCTGAATAGTCGTCAACTTCTTACACACGAGCTTTGATCCGATGGCTTGTCAACTTCTTACACACAAGGGTTTTGATCTTCGAGAACAAGTGAAGATCTAGGTTACAACTCTTTGATACTCTTAACACATTTTTGTAGTGGCAAATAAAAGCTTGTAGATCAAAATAAGGATTCATCTTTGGTAGTTGAGGAAGGAAATTTATAGCTCAAAGGTATGAATTTGAATGAAGGGGTTCAAAGTGTTAAATACAAACTCAAAAAGACAAGGCAATAAATGCCAAAAATTGTCTATAGACAGTATTCTATCGATATATTGTAGTATTACCGTCGGTATACTGTTCTGCAACACTATCGACTATATATATATATATATATATATATATATATATATATATATATATATGTTGGACGCATTTGATGAAATATTACCACTGAAAAAAGATAGAGGGCTAGAAGAAATATAAACAGTATACCATCGGTACAAACTAGTGTACAGTCGGTATGTCACTCCAACGACAGAGAGCACAAGTTTATATAAAATCGGTATACCGTTGGTACGAACCAGTGTACCGTCAGTAAGCCGGTCAAAAAGACAGAGAAAAAGTTTATTTAAATTCGT
Source organism: Iris macrosiphon (assembly GCA_036927795.1). Lineage (NCBI taxonomy): Eukaryota > Viridiplantae > Streptophyta > Magnoliopsida > Asparagales > Iridaceae > Iris > Iris macrosiphon. The sequence goes on from JAYESA010000011.1 coordinate 100,643,628, forward strand.
ATACCAACGGTATGAACTAGTGTACTATCGGTATGTCAGTCAAAACGACATAGAGCTCAAATGTATATATAACCGGTTTACTGTCGATACGAACCTGTGTGCCGTCGGTATGCTTATGTTTGGATGCATGAAAGAAAGGAAAAGGAAAGAAAAATGATTACCAAAGGGAAGAAAAATGGAAGAAAAATGGTTACTCCCGCCCAACAAAAGATTAACTTTTTCCAACTAAGGCCATCTTCAATGAGGGTTTCTATCTCCCCTATTTCTATGGTATAAACTTTATTTTAGAATTTTTTTTTCCCAATGGTGGGTTCTATTCCAATTTCTATTTAGGATAAAAAATTTCTATAAGGATTTCTACATGTAGAAACTCTCATAGAAATTCTTTCTCATAGAAATTTTTACTGGGCCCCCACACCATTAAATTCATCATTTCATTTTATGACACCTAGGATAGAAATGCAGAACCATTAGAGAATATTTTTTGTTTGTACAATTTTTATGTAGAAAATCTACCAACTAGGATAGAAATTTACTAAAAGTACAATGTCTAGGAGGATAGAAACTCAATTTTAGAAATTTTTATTGGAAATGTCTAAGGATTTTTTTTTTCTCTCAATTTTTTTTGACCTTTTTAAACACCGGAAAAAATTGATAAAAAATTTAATTATCTAAAGGGAAAAAAAAAAAATTAAACCCTTCCTTTTCGCGAAGCAAACAGACTTAGTATTCTCTTGCTCTATCTTGAGGATTCCTTTGGAGTAGCCAAATATTTGTATCACAAAGCATATGATATCATTAATGACATATTTACATAAAATAAAGTAGTAAGTAGGAAAAGAAAAAAAAATTCAATCTACTCTTCAACACTGAGAATCTACTTGACAACTTTGAAAGTAACGATTATGAGGTATTTTTAGAGTAGCGGTTATGAAAGGTCCGATCTTGAGTGATTTTAAGTAACGGTTTTTAAATCAATCTAATTCATACTTAGTAACGAACGATTCTGAAAGATTTTTTTACAAGAATAAATTAAATAAAGTAATCAAATCGTTCAAAATCCATCTATTTAGGGTGCTTATAAAGCCATCCAAAATTATATTACATCGATTTTTAAAAAAAATTGAAACGAATAAAATTAGTATCTTATAAAAATTATCAAACAGAAATTTTCATAAATTATCGATTCAAAAGTATTTGAAAAACTGATAAAAATATCGTTACCTAGCAGATGCTAAGTGTCCCGTCAGACTTTTTTTTTTTTCCTAAGAAAAGAACTCATACTAATAAGGTGAGTACTTCAAAGACCAAGAGTCTAAATTCTAAGGTCTGTTCTAAGCCCAATCTTCCGTGCTGATCTATGGGCAACATTAACCCCGACCGCAGTACATAGTGTCCATAAGCCCGAGAACAGAGGATGACGTGTGACAAAGATGTACACTTGACCTAATTTCAATTGCACTTTCGTTGCTAAAATATTTATTGGACTAGCATTTCAGAAACGTCGATTTGAATTCTAAAATGAATAGTACATTTGAATAAAAGCTAAATATTCTAATAACATTTTAACTGTAGAATATTTTTGACATCTTAATTTTCTATTACTTGTTTTTGGCATCCAAATTTTATAAATATTCTTTTAAAGCATCTTTCTTTAATTTTGAAATATCGAAACCACTTCAAAAGTATATCTTGTTGAACAAAAACTTAGATACGTGTATCAGTGGAGGAGCTAGCATTTAAAATTGGGTGGGGAGAGGGTAAGTTTAAGCAGCACAAGGACACTAGCATAGTGTCGCCTAAAGTACCAATTTTCTGATATTTTTTCAACCAACTTGCTCCTCAAAATATTATATACATGTAGTTCGTGTGATCTCCAGCACTATTCCAATCTCCCTAATAGCAACACAGAGAAAATTTTAACTGGGGATTTTTTTTTTTTTTTTTTACCTGTCAAACTCTACGCTGCTACCAAAACTTATCGGTTGTTGGCTTGCATTACCGATGGAATTTTCTGACCGGAGAGAGAGAGAGAGATGTTGGGAACGAAATTATGAAAACCGTTCTCCAAACCAAAGAGTACCTGCGAGAGAACCGAGCAAAAGAACACAAACCAACACAAATCGCAGACACTGAGATTTTTAGGTGAAAATTTCTTGCGGAAAAAAATCACGGGACGATCGGAGTCCAACCATGAAAAGCCTCCACTAATGTAATAGAAAATATACCAACTCCTTACAAACTTCTCACCGAGCCAAACAGATCACCACAACTCTTTGGAATAGAAAATAGATCACAGACAAACGAAGAACGGAGATGACGAAAAAAAAATACCCGAAACCAATCTCCACTTCGAAATAGCCTTCAATCCCTTTCTCTTTCATTCCAATGTTGTAAAAGCACTCTTACCTCCTTTTACAATATTTTTGAGATATATGAGATCTGTTTTAGGGCTAGGAGACACATAATATATATATAGCCTCAAATTCATAACTAGTATTCATATTATATATAGGAATACCCAATCCAAATTCAAATCCATTGACATATTCCTATTATATGTAGGAATATCCAATCCAAATCTAAATCCAAATCCATTGACATATTCCAATTATATGTAGGAATACCCAATCCAAATATATTGAGGTATTCCTATTATATGTAGGAATACTCAATCCAACTCCGGGGTATTTTTCACATAGGTTGGGAACCCCACTCATTCCAACAAATCTTTTCCTTCACAACTATGTGGAGGGGGTCGTCATCCCGACGATCCGCTAGTAGTAATCAAACTTTTCCCTTAAAAATTTTTTTGTCAACATGTCTGCTCCGTTGTCATCTGTATGAACCTTCTCAAGCGCCACTTGCTTCTTTTCAACCACATCCCGTATCCAATGATACCGGGTATCAATGTGCTTGGACTGACTATGAAATGCCTGGTTCTTCACAAGGTAAATTGCACTCTGGCTACCGCAAAGAAAAGGGTATTGCTCTTACTTTAGCACCATTTCCTGCAGCAGCTTCTTCATCTACAGCAACTCCTTGCAAGCCTCCGTCGCCGTAATGTACTCTACCTCTGTCGTCGATAAGGCAATACACTTCTTCAACCGCGACTGCCACGATACCGCCCAACCAACAAACATCATCACATAGCCCAAAGTTGATCGCCTCGTGTCTACTTCTCCATCCATATCAGCATCGGTATACCCAACCAGCTTCATCTCGTCACCACCAAAAGAAAGTCTCCAATCGGTAGTGCCCTGAAGGTATCGTAGAATTCACTTGAAGGCACTCCAATGTACCCTTCTAGGATTTGAAGTATACCTACTAATTGTGCCAATTGCGTGAGCGATGGCTGACCTCGTACACACCAAAGCATACATAAGACTCCCCACAGCTGAGGCATATGGAACCCGCTCCATATCTTCCTTCTCGTCCTCGGTAGATGGACACTGCTCCTCAATGAACTTAAAGTGAGTCGTAAAGGGGTTACTCACTTTCTTCGACCCGTCCATCCCGAAACGCTAAAGTACCCAATGAATGTACTTCTTTTGGGATAAGTGTAGCATCTTGGACTCTCTCTCTCGGTTGATCTCCATCCCAAGAGTAGTCTTCGCTGCGCCCAAATCCTTCATAGAGAAGGTCGCGCCCAGTTGGCGCTTCAACTTTGCTATCCTAGTGGCATTCTGACCCAACAGTAGCATATCATCAACATAGAGCAGTAAAATAATGAAATCATCCTCGGCAATGTACCTCACAAATACACAGTGGTCCGACGTCATCCGTGCATAACCATGCTCCCCCATAAATGACTCAAATTTTCTGTACCACTGTCTTGGAGCCTGCTTTAGACCATACAAGCTCTTCCTCAACCCGCAAACCATCTAGATCACCGTAGAGGAATATCGTCTTCACGTCCATCTGCTCGACCTCCAAGTCGAAACTGGCTGCCAATGCTAGCACCACCCGAATAGACGACTGCTTGACGACTGGCGAAAAGATCTCATCATAATTTATGCCCTTCCGCTGACTATAGCCTTTAATTACCAGCCTCGCTTTGTATCGAGGGCGAGTAGCATCATCTGTCTGCTTCACTTTGAATACCCATCAAATTTTCAAAGTCTTCTTTTCCTTTGGCAACCGTACCAGCTCATAAGTAGAATTGGCATGTAAGAAACTCATCTCCTCGTGCAAAGCCTCCATCCACTCCTGCCTGTGTTCGTCTTCCATAGCCTCTGTACAACATTCGGGCTCTCCCCCGTCATTTAGTAGCACATACTCACCCGATGAGTATCTCGTAGATGGTTGACGCTTTCTATTGCTCCTCCTCAACGGAACCACCGGTGCTTGCTGTATATCAACAGCCTCCCCCTTTCAGGAGCTACCTCCTCGGCAGGCTCATCCTCCTGAGGGTCATCCTGACCACCATCAGCAGGCTGACGATCAAGGTTGGCAGCAATTCCATGTACTGGCTCCCCTATAACTGGATCCTCTATGATGTCTCTGAAAACTTCTCGAAGCGAAATGACTCTAACTCAGGCAATTCCTCAGCCTCAGAAGGCATCTCGGAATCCTGAGTATTGGTCATGGTCTGATCCTCGACGAAAACCATGTCCCTACTTCTGTAGAGCTTTCTTCCCACTTGATCGTAGAGTCTATAGCCAAACTCATCCCGACCGTAGCCGACAAAGATGCACCGCCTCATCTTCGGCTAAAGTTTGGATCTTTCGTCCTTCGGTACATGCACGAAGGCCTTACAACCAAATACTCGCAGGTGATTATATGACGGCTCTTTGTTGTATCATAATTTGTTAGGAACACCACCCTGCAAAGGAGCACTACGAGATAAATTAATAACATAAGCAGTTGTGTAAAGTGCCTCACCCCAATAGTTGCCCGACAAGTTTGCTTCTGACAGCAAACACTGTACCCTCTCCATCAGCGTTATGTTCATTCGCTCCGCTACACCAATGAGCTGAGGTATCTTCGACCGAGTCTTCTGGCATCGTATCCCTTGATTTTGCAATAAGCATCAAAGGGACCAATGTACTCGCCGCCGTTGTCGGACCGAACACATAGTAGTTTCTTGCTCGTCTCCCTTTCAACAGTGGCCTGAAACTCTTTGAAAGTGGACAGCACATGATCCTTGGTCTTTAAGGCAAAGACCCAAATCTTCCTGGAACAATCATCAATAAAAGTCACAAAATAAGAAGCACCACCAATGGACTTTACCTTCATAGGACTGCAGACATCCGAGTGAATCAACTCGAGCAACGCCGGCTTCCTTGAATTTGGGTGACTTCGGAAAGACACCATATTTTGCTTCTCCGCCAAACAGTGCGTACATCTCTCCAATTTTGTAGACTTTAGCCCTGAAATCACCTTCATGTTCACCAAGTAGCTTATCCCCTTCTCGCTTATATGGCCGAGCCGCCTGTGCCACAACTTAGTAGATGCATCAGTAGTTGTGTTCACCTCATGTGCCCCATGTGCGCTCCTTTTCATATAATAGAGTCCGGACTTCTTGCTTCCTCTAGCAATCACCATCGAAGAGGTTGAAGAAACCCTCTTCATCCAACCTTCCAACCAATACCAGGTTGAAACGGATATCAGGGACATAACGGACATCTTTGAGAAAAAGAACTGCACCCGTCATTGTCCTCAAATGCACATCTCCAACAGCAACAACTTTCGACATCTCCGTTGTCCATCTTCAATACTCCACAGTCGCCTGTTGTGTAAGTAGCAAATAGTATCCTGTTGTAAGATACGTGCGCTAAAGCACCTAAGTCCGCCATCCAAGAGTTCTCATCGCAAGTGAGGTTTATAACTACTCCATCACCTACAATGATCACATCGCCTCCATATGTCGAGGCCACCGCTGCAGTGTTCTCACTTTGCTTCCCCTTGTCGCCCTTCTTCTCCCTCTTCTAATTAAAACAGTTTTGCTTGATGTGGCCCTTCTTTTCACAATGGTAACACTCTGAGTCCTCGTACCGACCCTTGGACTTGCCCATGCTCTTGTCTCTGCCACCACCTGGACCCCTGCTCTTGTCCCTTTCGCAGCTCTATGAAACTAGCGTCTCTGAGTGGGATGTGGATGAAGTGCCCTGAGAACATCTTTGCATCTATTCATTCAGTACCCCTCTCTTGACAAACTCCAGACTGACCACGCCTTCCGGAGCAGAAGTGATTATAGACACTCCTACGATTTTCCACGAGTCTGGCAAGTACACAGCATATCACGACCCGCACCCTGATATTCGGGCACGAGTACGTGGCTACGCCCAGCCTACGCCGCAGAATCGGCGGTAGAACGCTGTCTGGGTCATTTCTAACTATCTAACATCTCAACAATATAATATGGTACCTGTCAATCATCTCAACTCCAATCGGAGGAGCAATATGGTATCTCACAATATATCAATCTCAATCACAAAACAAACTAAGGAGGAAAATAATGCACGAATGGAAATAGCGAAGGAAAGAAGATACAATCCACAATATGAAATAATAGTACATCTGTGAATCTCCACAAAAATATAGTCTAATACAACATCTAAACAAAACTAGACCTCCTCGGTCACTGGTACTATGTCCTCTGGCTCTAGGGGAGTGTCCTCTAAAGTCTCACCCTCCTGAGGTCCGTAATGTGTGGGACACAGCTCCTCTAGCCAATCATCTGGAAAAATATATCCAGTCAGGATTGGAGCGAAGCACATACCTCTGAAAGCAGTTCCAATAACATAATCGAGCATATATAACAAGTAATAGAAAAATGATACAAGATGCACAAGTAGAAGGAATAAACTGTACAAGTGAACAGGCAATAGGCACAATAAGCTGGAAGTAAAATACAAGAATAGCTGCAAGTAGAGAACAAGAAATACTAACTATGTGTTTTAGAGTGAGAGTTCGTTATGTGATCGGTTTAGGTTGCACATGAGGTATATAGGTAACTCCATTATACGTGAGGTATATAATCGACATACACATGAGATCAAGAGGGCTTTGATCACATAACCAACTCCTACTCCCCCTCCCCAACCAATACTCATGGATCCAATCACGACACGTTACGTACATGATCACGATAGTCACACTAGCACACGAAATAGTGGATGCACAAGAAGCACATGAAAGTCAATACCCGATGCACACGATGAAATACATGTCATTGGGTACCCGTTGCACACGGTAGGGGATAACACCTCCTGACGGGATCCATATAGCACCAGTCCGTGAAATCACTGTGTCGGGAATCAATGTATACTAATCTAGAACATGCATATATACAACATTATGAATTGAAAACAATCAGAGAAATGTACTCGCCTGAAGTCATGAGCAAAGTGTGTCTCTCGATGCCCAAGCTGGTGTCTCACAACCTATATATGGTATGTTGTATCAATACAAGGTTCAATGATGAAAATAAATAAAGTTGAAGAAGTTCTAGGTCGATACGCCGTTTCTAAGTCAAACCAATGTATTTCTAGGTTGCAAGAGTCTAATGCTAGTCTCTAAGTCAATACACTATGAAGCTATGCTATACTAGCTAAGCTAACAACCACAATGAAATCAAGAAGCCGTATCCTAAGATACGCAGGTTTTCTAATATGAAAATAGTTTATATATATACCTATAATTAACTAGTTACTAGGTAACTTAATAATTCAACTAATAACTAACTCAACTAACAAAAGCTAACACTATAAGAGATTAGCCTCAAACTGATGCTACAGCAGAAACTAAAGGACCAATCTGACAACAACACCTAACTGGAACCTAGCTCACAACAAGAGACTGAGCTACACAGTCAAATAGAAAACATAAACTGTCACTGTGTCGAGCACAGCACAGTGAAATCTGAAACATACAATGTGCAGGCCCGACCCCTCTCCTCTGGGTGACTTGCAAAAGAGCATCTGAGCTTCCCTTCCAGCTGATGAAGTAACTATTTCAGATTCCAAACCATAACTGTCTTTAGAAATAACAGTAGTACCATGTTTGATGAAGCCACATTTAGGTTCCTCGGTTTTCCCTTTTCATGAACACAAAGACAGGGTTGGAATTGATTAAGCTTTCAGTACGGGATCTCAAAGCAGTGCTAAGGCTACCTGATGAGTCAAGATACCTCCAGGCTCGAACCTCTGCTACAGCTGCTGTGTTTCAGTTCTTCAGCTGTCCTTGCTGTGTGTGCCTCAAACTGCCCAGGTAATCTTCAGTCTGTGCTCAAACTGGTGTGTTCCTCTGCAGTGTGCAATCTTGAGTCTTCAGGCACAGTGTAGTCTGCAGGTAGAGTCTTCAGTAGGTGAGTTGCTGTGCTGCCTTCATTTCAGTCTTCAGTGTACTGATCTGTTCACAGTTTGCTGTGTCAAGTTCAGTCTCAAGCACAGTGTAGTCTGCCTTGCTGCCCTTGCTGTGTACATTGCAGATACCTCTGCAGTATTTCCTGATACAGGTCACTACAGCAACAATCTGTGCAGTTGTGCAACTGCACAGTGGAGAAACTGCTACTGCCCAATTCTGTAGTGTTCCCTGCTGCAGTGTGCATTGACAATGCCCGATCCTCACTGTTGCTGTGCAGCCTCTGAACGTGCTGAACCTTGCTGTGTTCAGGTAAGTGTGTTCAAGTAAATCCTTGCTGTGTTTAGGTAACACAGTCTCCTTGTTGTCTGTTATCCAGTTCTGCCCTCCTCATACTCTCACATCCACACAGACACACAACACTACACAACACCTTATGCATATAAACACAACCAATATGTAGCTATCCCCATATATATATGTATATATATCATATAAGCCAAATACATATATATATATACCTATAGATATTAATACATATAGCTATATACACCAATATATATATATACACACACATATAGATTAATGTACATACTCTATCAAATACGCATAGACACACATAAATACCAAAACCCAAAGTACACTATTATATGCTCCAATTAAAGTATAAATAGCATATACAAATATATTTACATATGTATGCATAGTACAAAAGCCAAAAACACAAACACATGGGGTGCACCGCACCCGTATCACACTTTTCTATGATACGCTTGCGACACGGTCCCCAACTCACAACCAAACGTATCCCGGAGGACACGTACAAGCCTAATACATATATTATGAACAAAACATATATAAATTAGAGTGTCTACGTGTCCGTGTCGCCATATGATATGCACATGGCCCCGTGTCGGAGGAAAACCCCCAAAATCGACCGTTTCGTCAAATTGACGAGATACGGCCCACACGTATCCAATTGTGGACACGACACAAGCTACAAACAAACAATCAATGGTCAATTAGATCTATTAGATCTATTGACAAACACTACATGTGCCAATTTCGGAATTCCCCCAAAATTGGCACCAAAATGGACATAACTCCCACCGTAGGTCTCCAAATGATACCAAATCAAATCATATGGGTAACCTACGCATGTGGGGTGGTTTCTCATGGTAAAATCTCAGATCTATAGTCTATAGGAAGGGGGGAAAACTGATCTGTACCTATTGGGAGATGGATTCCCAATGAAAAGGTTCCAAATGACAAGTTGCTCTTCTCCTTGTAGATCTTGGCCTCCTCCTCCTTGTTCCTTGCTCCTTGCTTGTAGATCCTTGATGTAGAGGCTTCAATGTTGAATTTAGAAGGAGATTTGAAGAGAATTGATGGTGAATTGATGGGGAAATGATGGGGAATTGGAAGGGGGAAAACTAGATCTAGAATTTTGGGGAAGAACTAAAATGAGAGCACTCTCTCTCCTCTCAATTATGGCTGGATAAAAACCCTTCCCCAAGCAATATACAAAGTCAAAAATACCCCTTGGGGCCTCTCATGAAGAAATAATTAGGGAGGGAAGGTTCTAGTCTAATGGTTCCACTAATTAATCATGTTTCCTAATCCATGGGCCTAATTCATAGGCTCAACTTAGACTAGTCTAAAAGTTTGTTCATGCTCTCTAATTAAAATGTTAGGTCCACTACACAAGTCTAAAATAAGTCTACACTAGCAATAATTAAAATAAATAAATTAGTCATGCACAAATATTAATTATAATAATTCTAAAATAATTAATACTCAAGATAATTACCAAACTACCCTTAGATGGAAATGTGAGGGTGACAAACCTACCCACCTTAGAAAAATTTCGTCCTCGAAATTAAGGAAGAAACTATCTACCAAAACAACAATATAATACAAGAAAGAATTATACCTCACGGCTCGAAAAGATACGGATATCGCTCGCGCATCTCGGTCTCTCGCTCCCAGGTACTCTCTCCTAGCGAGTGATGCCTCCACGCGACGCGCACCAAAGGAATCGTCTGGTTCCTCAGCACCTTCTCTCTCCGATCCAGAATCTCCACTGGCTGCTCTGGATAGCTAAGAGTAGGGCCCACCTCTATCTCCGAATGATCCAACACATGACTGGGATCTGCCACGTATCGTCTCAACTGCGACACGTGAAACACGTTGTGCACTCCCTCCAGTGCAGGTGGTAAGTCTAGTCTGTAAGCGACTGCACCGACCCTCTCAAGAATGCTGAAAGGACCGATGAATTGCGGACTAAGCTTGCCGCCTCCACCGAAACGGATCGTGCCACGTGTCGGAGAAATCCTCAAGAAAACCAGACCGCCAACCTCAAACTCCAGAGGTCTCCGGTGGCTATCGGCCCAATGCCGTTGCCTGTCCTGCGCCACTCGAAGTCTGTCTCTGATAAGTTTTACCTTCTCTGCTGCATCCACTACCATCTCTGGTCCCAATAAAGCCCTGTCACCAACATCATCCCAGGACAACGGAGTGCGACATCTCCGTCCATACAATGCCTCGAATGGTGACATCTCAATGCTGGCTTGGTAGCTGTTGTTGTATGAAAACTCTACCAAGTGAAGGTGATCCTCCCAAGAACCTCCAAGATCCAAAACACAGGTGCGTAGCATGTCCTCGAGAGTCTGAATAGTCCTCTCCGACTGTCCGTCCGTCTGAGGGTGATAAGCGGTACTGAACTTGAGCTGAGTGCCCAAGCTAGCCTGCAAACTCCTCCAGAAATGGGACGTGAAGCGGCTATCCCGATCCGAGACAATGCTCACTGGAACACCGTGCAATCTGATAATCTGGCGCACATACATCTCCGCAAGTCTCTCCGTAGATGTACCCACTTTAAATGGCAGAAAGTGGACTGATTTGGTCAACCTGTCCACGATGACCCAAATCGCATCCTTGCCTCCTGGAGAACGCGGAAGCCCTGATACAAAATCCATGGTAACATGCTCCCATTTCCACTCCGGAATGGGCAAAGGCTGAAAGAATCCGCCTGGTCTCTGTCTCTCCGCCTTGACCTGTTGGCAAACTAAGCATCTGGACACGAAGCTAGCTACCTCTCGCTTCATGCCATACCACCATACATGCTCCCTCATGTCTCTATACATCTTGTTGGCACCGGGATGCATAGAGTATTGGGAACGATGCGCCTCCTGCATGATCTCCTCGCGCAATACTCCCTTCGGTACGCACAACCTGGTACCGTGTCGCAATGATCCATCATCTGCGACGGTAAAGTCCTCTGCCAGCCCGACCTGAACCTGTGCTCTGATGCTCCTCAGCGACTCATCCTCATACTGTCCGGCTCTGACTCGGTCCATCAGCTCCGACTGAACCTGAAGTCCCCACATCTGCGCTGCAACTCCCGGAATCAAAACCTCAATGCCCAAACTATCGAGGTCTGCCAATAGATGCCTGTCCCTAGTCAAGCACATAGCCACGGGATACCTGCTCAAAGCATCCGCGACTACGTTGGCCTTCCCTGGATGGTACTGTAAAGATATGTCAAAGTCCTTCATCAGCTCCAACCATCGCCGCTGCCTCATGTTGAGCTCCTTCTGTGTAAACACATACTTTAAGCTCTTATGGTCTGTGAAGATCTCTACTCTCTCTCCATATAGATAGTGTTTCCACTATTTTAGAGCAAAGATAACCGCTGCAAGCTCCAAGTCATGGGTAGGGTAGTTCTTCTCATGCGGGCGTAATTGTCTGGAAGCATAGGCAATTACCTTCCCGTGCTGCTGTAGTACACAACCCAAACCCTTCCCTGATGCATCACTGTAAATGGAAAATCCTCCTGCTCCTGATGGTAGTGTCAAGATGGGAGCTGTAGTCAATCTCTTCTTCAGCTCCTCAAATGCTGACTGGCAATCCTCAGTCCAGACGAATTCCACGTCCTTTCTGGTCAGCCTAGTCATCGGCTCTGCTAGTCTGGAGAAGTCCTGAACAAACTTTCGGTAGTAGCCTGCTAATCCAAGGAAGCTCCTGATCTCTGCTACTGAACTCGGGGTAGACCACGATTCAACTGCTGAGATCTTCTTCGGGTCCACCGAGACTCCATCTCCTGTAATGATATGCCCAAGAAATTTAACCTTATCAAGAAAGAATTCACACTTCGACAACTTGCCATACAACTTCTCCTTCCTGAGAATCTCCAGAACAATCCTCAAGTGCTGCTCATGCTCCTCCGGGGTCTTCGAATATATCAGAATGTCGTCTATGAAGACTACCACAAACTGATCCAGGTACTGATGAAATACCTTGTTCATCAGATTCATGAACACTGCCGGGGCATTGGTCAACCCAAACGGCATCACCAAGAACTCGAACTGTCCATAACGAGTCCTGAAAGCCGTCTTCGGGATGTCTTCCCTCTTCACCTTCACCTGGTGGTACCCTGACCTCAAGTCTATCTTCGAGAATATCTTCGCTCCGCTCAGCTGGTCGAACAAGTCATCAATCCGCGGCAACGGGTATTTGTTCTTGATAGTGAGGTTATTAAGTGCCCTGTAGTCGATACACATACGTACCGACCCATCCTTCTTGGGTACAAACAGTACTGGAGCACCCCATGGTGACGAACTGGAACGGATAAAGCCTTTGTCCTGCAACTCATCCACCTGCTTCTTCAACTCTGCCAGTTCACTGTTGTTCACTCTATAGACGTGCTGAGAGATTGGCTCTGCTCCTGGCACTAAGTCTATAGAGAACTCTACATCTCTGTCCGGCGGCAACCCCGGCAAATCCTCTGGAAAGACATCTAAGAACTCTGCAATCAACGGGTGTGGCGGCTCCCGCTCTTCTACCAAAGCTCCACAGAAATCGCCTTCGTTCTGCTCTGCTCCTCGGATGAACTCGAACTCCGGCTCTCCTGGCGTCTGAAATAAAACTCTGCCTCCACGACAATCGATACTAGCATGATGTCTACTCAACCAATCCATTCCGAGTACTATATCGTAACCCGGAAGTGGCATTACAAGTAAACATACACTCAGCTCACGGCCTCCCATATAAACCCTCTGGTTCTTGCAAACATCACTGACCAGGATGATGCCACCCCCGGTCGTGATCTTGCAAGTCCGCGCCAACGGTTCAGACTCAAGACGATGTCTCAAAGCAAAAGATACAGATACAAAGCTATGAGATGCACCAGAATCAAATAAGGCATGAGCTGAAAAAGAATCGAGTAAGACTGGACCTGATATAACGTCTCCGACTGGCTCTGACTCCTCCACGGTCAGGGCAAAAGCTCGCCCCTGATGTGCACCCCTCTGCTGGTGCTGGTGCTGCACGAACTTCTGCTGCTGGGGCTGTAAAGGAGGTCCTCTCGGCTGTCCCGCCGGATGTCTAGCGGGTATCCTCTGGATAGGGGCTACATCCTGAACTGTCCGAGCTAAGGTCTTGGGGCAATCCCTCAGCTGGTGATCTGATGAACCGCAAAACAAACACTGACCGAGCCTCTTCCTGCAAACGTTCCATCCGTGCCCTGCCTTCTTACAGAAGGGGCAAGCACGAGCTGTCTGGGCTGGTCTCTGCATCTGATACGTCTGCTGTACCGGTGCTCGGTTAGGCGCATTGGGCTGCTGCCTCTGGTGCTGGAAATATGGCTTCTTCGCTGGACATGTGCTGCTGCTGCCACCATAAACATCTCGGTCCCTCTTGTGCCTCCCACTCAGGTCTCTCTCGACCTTGCGAGCCTCCCTCAAGATGTCGGTATACGTCTCGTGGCTCGAAGAAATGAGAGCCTTCACTTCCCAGTTCAGACCCTCTCTGAACCTACTAGCCCGGTTCTCTGGGTCTCTCACCATATAGTCGGCATATCTGCTCAACCTACCAAACTCGGCGGCATACTCCTCCACCGACATGTTCCCCTGGTAGAGGTTCTGGAACTGTCGCTCCAGGTCAAGTCTCTCAGTAGGCGGGAAGAACTTCCTTCTGAACAGGTCCCTGAACTCTCCCCATGTCAATCCTGGATCGGCGATCCGTGGCTCATTTCGGAACCACGTGCTGGCGATGTCCATCATCTGTAAACCCGCTGCCTCCACCATCAGGTCCTCCGCAAGACGGGATAAGCGCATGACGCGCTCCATGCTCTCCAACCAATCATCGGCATAGATGATGCCCTCTGTCCCCTTGAAAGGCCGGGGATCCAACTTCTTGAAGTCCTGGATAGTGCCGGGCCTGGGCTGTACCTCCCGTGGCTGTGGTGGTGCGGTCCTCTCTACGGCGGTGATGGCCACCTGGTGAGCACTCTCGATGCCCTGTCTCAACATCTCGGTCTGTCGGTGCTGCGCCTCGACCTGGGCCCTCTGGGCCTCCATCATCATCTGGAAAAGTGCAAACAGCTGTGTAGCATCAGCTGGTACTGGCGGTGGTGGCGGAAGATCCTCGGGAACAACTGGAGCAACCCTCTGAACCGGGGGAGGAGCACCCCCAAAAGCGGCTGCTGAGACTCCCACCTGGACCGGTGAGGCGATCCTCTCGACAGAAGATGTAACAGTAGCAGCTGCTACTCTATCCGCAGCAGGCGGGGAAGTAGCTGAGGAAGCTGCCGCTGCTCCTGAGCGATAGAATCTGACCTTCGGAGGCATCCTGAAGTCAGATTGAAAATACGGAATCAATTATTGAATATAATGCGATATCATCAAAGAAGGACAGAACTTAATTCAAAATGAAAGACAATATCAAATAGATAAAGATTTGTAAAACAAAACATTGGAATTTTTCCTAGTTGTGATTGAGTAACTCTCAGCCTAAATCCTGTATCCTAAAGCAGGCTTGTAGCAATACTCTAGTCGAGCACAACTACGATGTCTATCTAGACCTGCATGGGCCACCACTAAAAACGTGTCACGACCCGCACCCTGATATTCGGGCACGAGTACGTGGCTACGCCCAGCCTACGCCGCAGAATCGGCGGTAGAACGCTGTCTGGGTCATTTCTAACTATCTAACATCTCAACAATATAATATGGTACCTGTCAATCATCTCAACTCCAATCGGAGGAGCAATATGGTATCTCACAATATATCAATCTCAATCACAAAACAAACTAAGGAGGAAAATAATGCACGAATGGAAATAGCGAAGGAAAGAAGATACAATCCACAATATGAAATAATAGTACATCTGTGAATCTCCACAAAAATATAGTCTAATACAACATCTAAACAAAACTAGACCTCCTCGGTCACTGGTACTATGTCCTCTGGCTCTAGGGGAGTGTCCTCTAAAGTCTCACCCTCCTGAGGTCCGTAATGTGTGGGACACAGCTCCTCTAGCCAATCATCTGAAAAAATATATCCAGTCAGGATTGGAGCGAAGCACATACCTCTGAAAGCAGTTCCAATAACATAATCGAGCATATATAACAAGCAATAAAAAATGATACAAGATGCACAAGTAGAAGGAATAAACTGTACAAGTGAACAGGCAATAGGCACAATAAGCTGGAAGTAAAATACAAGAATAGCTGCAAGTAGAGAACAAGAAATACTAACTATGTGTTTTAGAGTGAGAGTTCGTTATGTGATCGGTTTAGGTTGCACATGAGGTATATAGATAACTCCATTATACGTGAGGTGTATAATCGACATGCACATGAGATCAAGAGGGCTTTGATCACATAACCAACTCCTACTCCCCCTCCCCAACCAATACTCATGGATCCAATCACGACACGTTACGTACATGATCACGATAGTCACACTAGCACACGAAATAGTGGATGCACAAGAAGCACATGAAAGTCAATACCCGATGCACACGATGAAATACATGTCATTGGGTACCCGTTGCACACGGTAGGGGATAACACCTCCTGACGGGATCCATATAGCACCAGTCCGTGAAATCACTGTGTCGGGAATCAATGTATACTAATCTAGAACATGCATATATACAACATTATGAATTGAAAACAATCAGAGAAATGTACTCGCCTGAAGTCATGAGCAAAGTGTGTCTCTCGATGCCCAAGCTGGTGTCTCACAACCTATATATGGTATGTTGTATCAATACAAGGTTCAATGATGAAAATAAATGAAGTTGAAGAAGTTCTAGGTCGATACGCCGTTTCTAAGTCAAACCAATGTATTTCTAGGTTGCAAGAGTCTAATGCTAGTCTCTAAGTTAATACACTATGAAGCTATGCTATACTAGCTAAGCTAACAACCACAATGAAATCAAGAAGCCGTATCCTAAGATACGCAGGTTTTCTAATATGAAAATAGTTTATATATATACCTATAATTAACTAGTTACTAGGTAACTTAATAATTCAACTAATAACTAACTCAACTAACAAAAGCTAACACTATAAGAGATTAGCCTCAAACTGATGCTACAGCAGAAACTAAAGGACCAATCTGACAACAACACCTAACTGGAACCTAGCTCACAATAAGAGACTGAGCTACACAGTCAAATAGAAAACATAAACTGTCACTGTGTCGAGCACAGCACAGTGAAATCTGAAACATACAATGTGCAGGCCCGACCCCTCTCCTCTGGGTGACTTACAAAAGAGCATCTGAGCTTCCCTTCCAGCTGATGAAGTAACTATTTCAGATTCCAAACCATAACTGTCTTTAGAAATAACAGTAGTACCATGTTTGATGAAGCCACATTTAGGTTCCTCGGTTTTCCCTTTTCATGAACACAAAGACAGGGTTGGAATTGATTAAGCTTTCAGTACGGGATCTCAAAGCAGTACTAAGGCTACCTGATGAGTCAAGATACCTCCAGGCTCGAACCTCTGCTACAGCTGCTGTGTTTCAGTTCTTCAGCTGTCCTTGCTGTGTGTGCCTCAAACTGCCCAGGTAATCTTCAGTCTGTGCTCAAACTGGTGTGTTCCTCTGCAGTGTGCAATCTTGAGTCTTCAGGCACAGTGTAGTCTGCAGGTAGAGTCTTCAGTAGGTGAGTTGCTGTGCTGCCTTCATTTCAGTCTTCAGTATACTGATCTGTTCACAGTTTGCTGTGTCAAGTTCAGTCTCAAGCACAGTGTAATCTGCCTTGCTGCCCTTGCTGTGTACATTGCAGATACCTCTGCAGTATTTCCTGATACAGGTCACTACAGCAACAATATGTGCAGTTGTGCAACTGCACAGTGGAGAAACTGCTACTGCCCAATTCTGTAGTGTTCCCTGCTGCAGTGTGCATTGACACTGCCCGATCCTCACTGTTGCTGTGCAGCCTCTGAACGTGCTGAACCTTGCTGTGTTCAGGTAAGTGTGTTCAAGTAAATCCTTGCTGTGTTCAGGTAACACAGTCTCCTTGTTGTCTGTTATCCAGTTCTGCCCTCCTCATACTCTCACATCCACACAGACACACAACACTACACAACACCTTATGCATATAAACACAACCAATATGTAGCTATCCCCATATATATATGTATATATATCATATAAGCCAAATACATATATATATATACCTATAGATATTAATACATATAGCTATATACACCAATATATATATATATATATATACACACATATAGATTAATGTAGATACTCTATTAAATACGCATAGACACACATAAATACCAAAACCCAAAGTACACTATTATATGCTCCAATTAAAGTATAGATAGCATATACAAATATATTTACATATGTATGCATAGTACAAAAGCCAAAAACACAAACACATGGGGTGCACCGCACCCGTATCACACTTTTCTATGATACGCTTGCGACACGGCCCCCAACTCACAACCAAACGTATCCCGGAGGACACGTACAAGCCTAATACATATATTATGAACAAAACATATATAAATTAGAGTGTCTACGTGTCCGTGTCGCCATATGATATGCACATGGCCCCGTGTCGGAGGAAAACCCCCAAAATCGACCGTTTCGTCAAATTGACGAGATACGGCCCACACGTATCCAATTGTGGACACGACACAAGCTACAAACAAACAATCAATGGTCAATTAGATCTATTGACAAACACTACATGTGCCAATTTCGGAATTCCCCCAAAATTGGCACCAAAATGGACATAACTCCCACCGTAGATCTCCAAATGATACCAAATCAAATCCTATGGGTAACCTATGCATGTGGGGTGGTTTCTCATGGTAAAATCTCAGATCTATAGTCTATAGGAAGGGGGAAAACTGATCTGTACCTATTGGGAGATGGATTCCCAATGAAAAGGTTCCAAATGACAAGTTGCTCTTCTCCTTGTAGATCTCGGCCTCCTCCTCCTTGCTCCTTGCTTGTAGATCCTTGATGTAGAGGCTTCAATGTTGAATTTAGAAGGAGATTTGAAGAGAATTGATGGTGAATTGATGGGGAAATGATGGAGAATTGGAAGGGGGAAAACTAGATCTAGAATTTTGGGGAAGAACTAAAATGAGAGCACTCTCTCTCCTCTCAATTATGGCTGGATAAAAACCCTTCCCCAAGCAATATACAAAGTCAAAAATACCCCTTGGGGCCTCTCATGAAGAAATAATTAGGGAGGAAAGGTTCTAGTCTAATGGTTCCACTAATTAATCATGTTTCCTAATCCATGGGCCTAATTCATGGGCTCAACTTAGACTAGTCTAAAAGTTTGTTCATGCTCTCTAATTAAAATGTTAGGTCCACTACACAAGTCTAAAATAAGTCTACACTAGCAATAATTAAAATAAATAAATTAGTCATGCACAAATATTAATTATAATAATTCTAAAATAATTAATACTCAAGATAATTACCAAACTACCCTTAGATGGAAATGTGAGGGTGACACAGCAACCATAGTCCATGTACTTCATCATCGAACTTGACTCCCATCAAGGATAGCTAGTCAACTACGTCCTGGAACTCACTCAAGTGATCCTTAATAGATGACGCACCATCTTTGTACCACAGACCCATCATCGTTCGGATCAGAAACAACTTGTTTACCCCGGTCTTCTTCGCGTACAAAGATTTCAGCTTATCCCACAACGTCTTCGCGTGATCAATATCGGCAACATAATTGTACACGTTCTCGTCAACGAACTATCTGATATATCCACACACCTGTATATGATCGAACTTTCAGTCCTCTTCGAATTTGTCACTGGGCTTCTCGGACGCAAATATTGGAAGATGCAGCTTCTTGACGAAAAGCAAATCCTTTATCTTGCTCCGCCAATACTGATAGTTGGTACCGTTCAGGTTTACCATACGCACCGACTTCGCGTTCATCTCTCCTCCCTTGTTTGCTTGTCAACTCATGACCTCTCTGAACTCCAGAACTTGGCTTTGATACCACCTTGTTGGGAACTAAAGCGTGAAAACCGTTCCCCAAACCAGAGAGTATCTGCGAGAGAACCGAGAAAAGTCAAACCAAAAACGCCAAACAAAAATTGCAGACACAGAAATTTTTACGTGAAAAATTCTTGCGAGAAAAAACCACGGGACGATCGGAGTCCAACCCTGAAAAGCCTCCACTAATGGATTAAGAAATACACCGACTCCTTACAAACTTCTTACCGATCCAAACAGATCACCACAACTCTTTGGAATAGAAAATAGATCACAGACAAACTAAGAACGGAGACGACGAGAAAAGAATTACCCAAAATCGATCTCCACTTCGAAATAACCTTCAATCCCTTCATCTCTCCTTCCATTGTTGTAAAAGCACTCTTCCTCCTTTTACAATATTTTTAATATATATGATATCTGTTTTAGGGCTAGGAGACATCGTCTCAAATCCACAACTAATATTCCTATTATATATAGAAATACTCAATCTAAATCCATTGACATATTCCTATTATATATAGGAATATTCAATCCAAATATAAATCCATTGACATATTTCTATTATATGTAGGAATACTCAATCCAAATATATTGAGGTATTTTTATTATATGTAGGAATACTTAATCCAACTTCGAGATATTTTTCACATAGGTTGGGAACTCCACTCGCTTCAACAAGAGAGGAGAATGACATTTTTCCATTTAAAAACTTTTATTACCTACTGAGTAGCAAATACCGGCTACTACTTTGTTAGAGTGAGCACCTCTTCTTGGATGCTCCATCTTCCTCTATCTACTATATCAAGAAGAACAAAAATGAGAAGAAATAGATGAAAACCTAATAAATAATCAAGTTAAATATAGAATAAAGTATACTGACTCACATACAAATCATCATCATCTTTCTCTTCTTGATGTCAGAATTGTTGGGTGAGCACGGGCGGAGTGGCCGCTTGATGCTTCGGCTGCTAGCCCGCTGCTTTGTTTACAACTTCGACAAAGGTGAAAGGTCTTAAACTGTTATTCTTAGTGTCGGCTGCTCCAACTTTGTTTGTTGGAGATCATGTACAAGTATCCCTTAAAAAAAATTTAATTTACTTTTTTTTTTTCCTCTTTTATGGAACGGACTACAGCCAATCCGTGTCCCAACTGGGCTCCCCCTCTGATGTGTATTGTCAGATATTATTTTCAAGTAGTCTCAATTTGCTCGAAATCTGCTTCATAAAAATAATTTATAAAATTTAAGTGTCAAAATTGAACAGTAAAAAATTAAGATGCCGAAAATGTCCAAACTCTATAAGTTAAAATACCGTTAGAAATTTAGTTTTTGAATAAACGTCCAACTGAAATAAAAGTCGGTTTGGTTTGTGCCTTACATTTGACACCAAATAAAGTCCCCTATAGTGTAATCCAAAGTAACTAGTCCTTACGTTAGGATGGCTGTAGTAAATGACCAAGAAGGAAGCAGAAAGTATGTATCACGATATATGAGAACTTCCTCAAGTAATCTCGTCTGTCAGTCTGTTGTCTTAGCCCTCAACTCCCTTGTAGACAGGCATGCTTTAATGCTTCACATATTCGTAGTGCAAGTTCAAGTGGCTATTTTGCGGGTGCAAAGTTCACATGGTTTGATTGTGCTTGGTTATTCACAACAATATACGGGTCCAACCCTGCAGACCAAACGGGCCATCTTTTCCACTAACAAAAGTTGGAAGATGAAATAAAAGAGCATTTTGTGATACTCCAGATGATTTGTTTACAATGACAGATTGTCATTTGATGCTTGTCATCCTTATCAAAACGACATTAACACAACATATGCTAATGTGCCTACGAGTTCTGTAATTAACAAATTCAGCTGAAAATTGTTACTAGTTGATGGAAACAACATGCATTTAGTAAAACCGAAAGCAAACTCCAGATTTTGTTCTGGCTCTTTGTAATAGCCTACCAGGCCCTGAACACTGTAGGCAAACTTACTGCTATGCCAGCTTACAGAAAGAACAAATGACCATAGTCCTGCCCATCTTATTTCTAATCAGTTCAAAGCATAAACAAGCTGTTATTGCACAAAGACCATAGTGAGGATAATGGTAGATACAGTAAACCCCAAAGGCTAATTCCCTAGCAGATTGGTGTGTTAAGAGTGATAACAGTGGCAAGGTTGTTTACTACACAACCAACACCACCATTATAAAGCATCTTTGACATATCATGTACAGAAGCCAACTAAGATTGATTTTGCCAGTGGCCCATAAGCAAATACAGAAGGGGCTCCCTCGTCATCCATACTCTGCACATCCGAAACGTATAAATGTTCTCTTATCCATCAGAATGAACAGTCCAGTACATGAGCCCGCTGCAAGAATCATGACTTGACTTGAGCCACAGAAGAAAACTATAATTTAATAGTCAACAAACAAAAAACTCAGCTAGTCAAACTTACCTGATCAAGACAAAAACACACTGGAAAATGCCAGCCACACCAGTCCAAACAGCGGGGCCCTTATCCGTGAGTGCATCCTGTACCAACAAACCCACCGCCCCTGAAAGGGATACAAATGAAACCACGTATGCTACGAAAAGCCACAGCTTTAGCCTGCATCAGTTCGGAGAGTAGGCATTAGCATCAGATTGAAAAAATTATTAACGTGTAGTTTTCGGATGGAACAAACTAACCAAGGATAATGCATCATTGAGATAACTCCAAGTAAAATTCCCGAAAATGACAACAAATTTAGATAGAATGGTTTTCAAGAATTTTGCCAAAAAGTTCATATTGGTCTATACCATGTTAAGACTCATATAAACCTATTCATGTTCTAAATATTCAAATCGATCTATATCATTTATGATTGTCAGATACCATGGTGTGAGGAGCCCAAAATAAAATGCATGTTTACATATTTCAGTTTGCATAGCATACTCAATCGACCAATATAATGTTCAGAATACTTGAACCAGCTTATTTCATGTTCTAAATAGTCAGCGTGACCTGTATCATATCAAAAACAACTCGTGCCTTGTTATACGGAGTCTATGATACATGGTGAACACATTGTGGAGCATCTGCTATACGGAACATAATTTCAATGGGTCAGATATTAGTATGTGGTTACTTCATTGGAAGCACCAGTTTATTTCTGTTCTATGAGGCACAAAACACTCCCTATTGTGTAAGAAATACCATATGATAGTATCGCCTCTTCGAACCCAACTAGTTTCTCCTGTCTCTTTTGAGATGAAATGTTAAACAGAACACCAGAAGCATGATAGGGCCACTGAACTAAAGTAGCGATGAAACTGGATAAACATTAATGATATAGTTTTCATGCTCACCAAGGACAAGAGCTGAGCTATCCTTAAGCTAGTATCGCCAAGACAACTAATGAGCTCCCAACTTCCACTCATCACAAAACATAATAATCACCTTGGTTGATGAAAATACAAGTTATGCCGAATATTAGGCAAATGAATATCTCAAAAAAAAAGCAGTTTCTGATTTAGTTATGTAACGCGAATGGATATTTCAAGTTATGCAGGCATATAATCGTGTTGATGATTTAAATGGCATAGAACACATCTGTTGCACAAATAATATATACAGCACTGGAACTTTTGGAGCAAGCATATGTACGTACAAAGTTCCCTGCTAGAAGGCCACTTAGATATATAAAGCAGGAAGTAAAACTAACAAGCGTTGGTGGTGTGGAAGGGAATAAAATATGAGAACATTCAGCGCACACAAAACTAGGTCAGTTTTGAACAAAGAGCAAGAGCTTGTCCAATCATATAGACAATATAAAACTAATTAGACGTGTCATTGGCCAGACAATCTTGAGCACAAATGACTAGCTCCCAGCCTCTGTGGGAGGATAGGAAAGTCTAGATCACAGATAAAACTATCTTAAATAGTAACCAGTTGAGAGACTAATCATAAACGTTGAGAACTTAAAAACATAGGCAGTCAACTTTTGTGCATGCCTCCTCGATGAAACGACTATTTTTATTCAAGAAATTTGGCCGCAACTTTAAATGACTTTACCTGATATGAGTTATCAAATCGAACCAACCACTGCCTGGGACAAACACAAGAAATAATGTATGACTTCTTAAAGTGAATGGGGTATCCCCCTGCATCTCACTCGGATGGGCTGCTGAACAATTAATGTGATTGTTTACAGTTGGAGCAGCCCTAACATTAGCATTGCATGCTCTGAATGTGCTTACGTGAGATGGTCAGGGCAGATCATTGAGAAGTTTGTTCGTGACTGGTACACAGCAGAAAGGTACATGCTTACATACTATATAAGAAGCTAAGTAATGATTGTGACCAGTGTAAGGGAAGGGCAAATGCCTGGACACCGTACATTACAGATGGCATTTGTGTTTGATAAAAATTGACTGAACTAGTTTGAGATATTTAAAAGAACATAATCCCCCCGAACGACAACTACTGATTAGGTTCTTCCAAACAATGCACATTTGAAGACCATATGCATGTCAAGATACTTTAATTAATCTCATAATGGCCAAAGTATGGCAACTGCATTTGGGAATATGATTACTCTTAAGACTTTTGCATCTAAACAAAGGTTTTAAGTATCAACCAGAAAACTTATATCGAAAAAACTGGAAGGCACTGAAAGCCGCGGTCGAATTTAGACAACAAAAATAGTGGTTTTATCGAGGAGATGAGCCACGCACAAAAGTGTATAGGGTATACCCCTGCATTTCTTTCATATGGGCCGTTGGACAGAGTAGCCCTAACGTTAGCATGGCATGCTCGTTTTAAATGGTACCATCCCGACACCATACATTATAGAAGCAATAAATGTGTCTGACAAGAAATTGACTGAACATAATCGCCCTGAATAACATCTAGTGATTTGGTTCCTCCAAGAAATACACAGTTGAAGACCATATGCGTGTTAAGCTGTAGTTAATCTCATAATGACCAAAGTATGCTAAGTGCATTTGGGAATATGATTACTCTAAAGACTTTTGTTTGAAAGAAGGTTTTATGTATTGGCTGAAACCTATACTCTTCGGCCGTATCTGATCTGGTTTGTCGTACGATCTAAAACCAAGCCAAAAGCCAAAAATCGGTAGTGTCAAGTATCAGGTATCAGCCTTATTGAGATAGTATTGCCCCTAATGATACCTGCCGCTATTTTACGAGGTAAAGTGGGAGGCCGAATGGAATCATGTGATTCCATGGTGAAATCCAACAATGTCGGTGATGAGTTTCTGACAGTATTTTACTCGATCACATACCGAAAATTACATGCTTCCAACATAATAACTAACTCGATAATGCCCATATCACAAGCTCCCAACAAATCAAGAGTGCTACAAGAAGATAAGGGCCTACTCTCTAAAAGATGACTCAATTCTTACAGAGATTCAGAAGACAAGCAGAAAACAAAGAAAAATGGAGACGGAATGGAACCAGAGAAGGGAACTAGGAAGCACGGGCCCTCCAAAAATATTTAAGTAGTGTGATGTCAGATGTGTATTAGACACATATCGGATACACCATTGACACTCCAAAATACAGACATACCAAAGTAGGTGCTGCTAGCACCATGCCGGTTTTGTATTGCCGTGTCCTTACCTTGTCATGTCGTATCCATGTCCGTGCAACATAGTCAAGGGAGGAACAATCATACCTAGATCTGGCACTTCGGTTGGCAGACACAGCAAGGCGAATCGATCCAAATCTTCAGTAACATAAATAGTGTTCTAAAAATGGACCTAGATGGCCGCCTAGGCGCTACGATGCCCTAGGCCGAACCGAAAACTCCTTGTTCGGCAGGTTTGTGCGTATGTTCGGCCATGTTCGGCGCCTAGGAGGCCATGCTCGCCCCTATGCGGATGTTCAAATTTTAAGTTTTTTTTAAATGTTTAGTTGTATTGTGAATATGTTATTTAAATTTTTAAGATTGGATTTGGATTTAGAACATTGAATTTTCAAATTTGTAGGAGATTTCAACTTTCAAATTTCAAAAAAAAAAAAATTGTAGTACGAATTTAGAACATGTTTGGATTTAAAATTCTGAATTTCAAACTTCAAATTTGTATTATGAATTTCAAATTTCAAAAAAAAAATGTTCGGCCGCTTAGGCGGCCAAGGCGCCCCTCCTCCGTACCGAATCTGCAGAGCAAATTTTAAAACACTGAACGTAAATATATATAGTTATCCAGATGCATGTGGATCAAAAAAAAAAATTGTTTGCTTTTTGATACCCAAAACTTTGATACTGTAGTCAATAGTCTAAAACTATTGAAAACCCCCGAAGTGTGCAAATCAGAGCATCATTACTAAGGCCCATCCCACATTCTAGATTCTAAATTTAAAATGTAGGAGCTCATTTTGTAGAATAGTAAGTCACATCCCTAGTTCCAATTTCTAGATTTTGGATCCTATCCCACCCATGGGAGCCATAGGTTGGGCCTCCCAATTTCTAGATTCTAGATTGTAGGAACCCATTTTGTAGAATAGTAAGTCCCAATTTGGAGGCCAACTTTCTAGATTCTAGATTTTACATTATTTTTTCCCACATCAATTTTTGACCACACAATCTTTGGGACCGCACTTTAACATTTCCTACTATTCTCATACAAACCCAACCCATTCTACATTTACCTTTTTTTTTGAAATTTTGGGCCCCAAATTGCATTGGAGAGTCCCAACTACTAATGATGCTCTCATAAGAAGGGTTTGAAACAAATTCCACAACTGAAACTTTGAACCTTGGCCGAAAGCACATGTTAATACAGAGGTGCTAAAGTAGGAAACTTAAATTTAGCCACACCCTTACAAGAGAAAAGTAAACCAAAAATTGAAAATTTTAAAGCTTGAATTACCTCAAATAGTCTCTCTCATATGCTAACGACTGAGAGGGACACCCTAATGTAGATACTGTCCCAACCTAAAGACTAAGAATTGCCTTGACTGGCACGACATCACCAAGAATACAAAAAATCACATAAATAATCTGCCTTATAGAACATGTTACACGAAATCATTTCATTCTAATTCTAATGATACATTTGCCCTTAAGGCCTCATTTGCCAACCGGAAACTATTTCGGAGTTGGAAACTTAGTTCTCCGGGAGAACTAGAGAAAGTAGGTTTCCACAATAAAAAAGGAAAGTAGAAAAAATATGATTACATACACACTTAAAATAATGTAGATGTGGACCACTTTAACTAGTTTTCATCACAATTTTCAAATAAAACTAATAGTAAATGTTGGCGGCCCTTCTAATTTCCATTAGTTTATATTCTTGAGATGGAAAAGTAAATAAGCCCCTACTTGCCTTTTTCGATGATGTCGCGTAATGTTCAGAACTTGGTTTCCTAACCAAACCATTAAGAGAAAACTAGGAATTTTCAGTAGTTCTCATATTACTTCCAGTGATAAACACGACCAAAGTTCTTTCAATATCACCCCAAGGATGATGGATGCTTGATAACCATGCTATTATGTACCTAGGAAACCTTCTACTGTTAGCAAGAACAATACAGTTTAGATCTTCGTAGCTCCTGTGATGTCAAATATTTTTTGAATGTTTGAAGTTCACACTGAAACCATCTACCTTATCCTTTTTTGAGAAACAATACTGATGCCTGGCTATTTGGTCTCGTCCCTTAGCAAATAGCTTTGTTCCTGTTACAATCGCCACACTTAACAAAAATCACTACCTTCTCAAACATCATTCCTACCAGGTCCTTGCCTTCATTCCAGCCCTTTGATTGTGTTCAACATCAGAAGCATCCATATCAACATCAAGGTTTGCAATATCAGTCAATACTGATATGCCTCAGCCATTTCATATCCTTTTGGCCTGTCCTGGTTAACCCCTCCAACGTTGGCCAATACTTACATTGCAACTCACTTTTTCAATCAATTTACCGGAGAAAAATTATAGAAAATGTGAGAACTATTAACAAATACAGTATCGACACAATAATTCGATTATGCCGATCTTCGATGTTATAGTATGTCAATAAGATTTCTTATCAACATTATAACAATTACTATTTGTCGGAGTTGTATATTTATAAATCACACATTCATCCGTCTTAACTTTGGTCTATTCAAAATTATTTGTTGGGGATGTACTTTGTCTAAAGCAAGTAAATACATGATAATATCTCTTGTGGGTGAACAATTCATCAATATTGGAATATTATTCAATTCAAAGGTAATGATAAACAACAAATAATACATAAAATTATTTATACATGTATCAAATATTATTTTTATTTTTAATAATTTATTATTATTTGGTTGAAATAAAGAATTTTGTAGCTTCGATCTAAACCGCCAAAATTTGCTTAAACCACCGAAACTGACACTCGTAAGGGTCAGAACCAATTCCGCCACCGATAATGTTAACCTAGGTTATAACCTGCAGTCAACAATATGCAGCAATTCATGGTTCTCGAAAGATCCAAACCCGTACTAGTACCGAAGGACTATCCATATGAGGCTATCATATGTGAAAAGACCGAAGAGACAAGGTATCAATGGATCTATTTACTCCTGCAAAACCATTGTCTCGAATACTAGCAATACAATCCTTACTATCATTAAACAAACCTATCTACTATTTTGGTTAACATCTAAAGCGCTCAACCCAAGGTTGTGAAAAGCGCTAGGCGCTAGTCAGGCGGGCACCCGCTGTCTTATCGCCTAGCCCGTCTAGGTCTAGACAGTTCAAAACAAATTCCAAAAAACCTACTGAAAATCGCAAAAAAGTCCTTAAAACCCCAAAACATGCATAGCCGGGCGTCCGGGGGGGGAACGGACGGACTAAGAGGGGAAGACTAGGCAGGCGCCTATGAAGCCATCGGACGAGCACCGGACGCCGAGACGGCCGCCTTTTAGAACACTGTCATTGATAGATTATACTAGATCGATATAGGGGACGTTACGTGACCAACAGTCAGAATAACACATAGTGCCACAGCTACCACGAAGACCAACATAGCGACCGCTGCTAGGGTTAACACTATAAACACGACTTCTATCACAGCCAAAAGGACACTGGTGATGTCCTTATTCATGATATAGAAGAGAAATTGACAGAAAAGAAGCCATAAAGATGAGCATGTGCGGGAGGATAGAAATCATACAATAAAGAAACAAGTGTTGAAGAGGAGAAGAACACACCATGAACAATTGACAAGTCTATAGTGAATCCGCAAGCACACAACAGGCAAATCACAGATTGGTCAATCAAGATGATCGGCTAGTCGATTGTCATCTAGAGAGAAGATGTATGTATAAGCCCGAATAGCTGAGAAATTGGCCGAAAAGATCATTGTCATCACTTCTGAACAAATCGACTCTTTAGGACAATGCTTAGCATACCTATAAAAGACAAGCTAACTTTTCTAGCTTCTTTTAAGATTATGTTTCTTTAGGAATAATGATATTATTGATTAGAGAATATTTTTCCTAATTTCTTGTGTGTGTGTGTGGTGGTGGTGGTTGTGTGTGTGTGTGTGGGGGGGGGGGGGGGGGGGGATTAGTCAATCGGGATTTCATAATCATAGGATGTTGTTTTAAAATCGAGTGTTAGTCCTTTGAGATTGGAAGAATGGACTCAAGTGTTACTTGTAAGTTGATTAGGATTATAAAATATACGAAATTCGTGATTTGAAATCAGTCTTTCCATCTTTTCATTGCTATCCTTTAACATCAATAATATATCTTTGCTATGTGATTCTCTAATCACCCAATCTTTCTTTTCCAATATTCTCGTTCTCTTTATATTCCTCGCCTTCGAGAGTGTTGGGTAGGGTTTTCTCTTATTTCTGCCATGGATCTTACCTATAAGAAATGTTATTCTAATTATAAACAAGACCATGTCTACCTCTTCCGCCTAGTGTTAATTTTTTTAGATAATGGCATGTCTTTTATCCTCACTAACTATTTTTTTCTAAGTTTCTATTTAGTTTTCTTTTTGGGTAGTTTTTCACTTCTTTGTTCTAATTTTTTGGTAGTCTTCCTTGCTAATCTACATGAACCTAGTACTCTTCGGCTTCACCAGATGCAATGTACCTCCTCAACATTTGTCATGACATTTAGCCATCTTCCTTATCTTCAGACTCGAGCACAACTTCAAGTTTCTCTGTCCACTTCTCATGTATGTCTATGGTGAGTGGTGGCTCTGAGAAGTTGATACAGGATTCCATGGTGGTGATGCAACAATTCGACTTCTATAAGTATTGTTTACTGATAAATGCTGATTCAATTCTATTTAATGTATGAAGAGTACATTTGCATGTGTTCTACAAATCATAATATGAGTTTGATCATTAATTTACTTGTGGTAAGAAAATTGTTTCATGAAATTCAAAACCCTAATTTGATCTCTTGCATCATGAATTTATTGGTAATGGCCTAATGGATAGTTTTATGAAGCTTTGTTGCTGCCATAAATTGTTGATAGTAAAAAGAGGTAGGCATAATCTTTAGTTTATGTCACAAGCTCAACCTAGAAAATATGAACTGCTCCCTAGTGTCTTTCCTCCATCCCATTGTCTGATTTTTTTTATTATAACAATAAATTTTTCTATAGAATATAACATTATTTAGTTTAAATAGACATAAAGCTAATTATTAATTACACAAAAGATAGTTAATTTCTTACATTGTGATCATAACACAATAAAGGTGTGTGATTTAGAATCACAACCCCAAGCATTAGATCATCAGCGTGTTTTGTTTGAAATCACCATGATTGTGATTTTGAAATCATAACCACATTGTGGTTCTCAAATCTTGTTTGACTAACCCCACTCCCACCCCCTAACAATTTAAAAGCTTCAAGGAACTATATGATGCCCTTGATAACACGCCTTGACACCATAGACTGAATTTTCTAACCACTCTTTATATCATATTCCTCCAGACAGAGTACTTGGTAGAATTTTTTATCTACTTTGATCTTCCTCTATTCCTGTGTTCATAATAACTATATATTGTTTGGAAAATTTTCGCTAATTTTCTAACAAGCTAAAAATGTCAATGAACTAAAGGATGTCGTTAAGGAAGAAGAGGGACTAGATAATTACAATATCAACCAGTTCATGGTATCTAGTTTCAATTAGCAATAGCTGTCAACAAAAAACCATCAAAAATCAAAGTCATGAATTTCGATCACCTTAGAAAGTTGCAATCCTGAGAGAACGATTCAGGAGAAGCTCTACTATGTTTGTGGCATGCCCAATCATTTAGCTGAACTAGTACACGAAGACCAAAACCATCACAAGGGCCAACGGTGATGGTCCATGAAGCACCGGAACCACATTTAAGAAGGTGTTCCTGTACCGGGTGTTGGTACTCCTTGGGTAATCCTGGGGACTACCCCATACGTATCCAAAATTTTATTTATTTGTGTTTTCAACTTTAATTTTGGGCACCTTTTTGGTTCTTTTTGGGTACTTTCTAGTGCAAGTCACTGGATGACACCTTATCCTCTAAATTATAGGTTGATAGTTTTGTTTTAGAATTCAAACTTCCTTTATTTTTAAGGTTTAACATAGGTTTTAAACTAAGTGACTGTTTGCAACCAGAAACTATTTTAAAGTTAAAAACTTAGTTTCTTTTGAGATTCTAGAAACTAAAGAAAGTAGGTTTCAAAACTAAATGTTGTTTGTTTGTTAGAAACTAAAATAACGGTACTAGAGCAACATGATAACATGGCACTATTAACATAATATAAATGTGAGCCATATTTATTAGTTTGGACCATTTTTGTAAATAAAAAATAATATAGATGTTGTCCCCACTTGTTTCTTGAATTTCCATCATTTGGGATTGAAACTATATGAATATATAGTTCCCATTTATGTTGATATGGTAGAAAGTTCGGAAACTTAGTTTCCTACAAACAACACATCAACTGAAAAATATGACGACTTTCTCAGTTTCCTAGTTTCCATGATACTTTTCGGTAGCCAGCAGGCCCTAAAATTGAAGAGTATTGTGAAAGAAATGTTCAAATGTAAACTTCTAATTTTACTTATAAACTCTGTCGGACACTCCTTAAGGTTAGCCATCTGAAGTTTGTCCTTTTCTCTTTGTTTAAAGTGCTTCCATTAAGTTAACTACTTGTCAACCCCATCGCAATTTAACAACACGCCTATCAGTTTTCTAAATATAGGCTTGATCAGCAAAGAATAGGCTAATTTGTGTTAATCTGAATAATCGGGTGGCACATCAAGCAAAACTTACAAGAGTGAACATAATCAGCTAAATAACACGGGCAACTAAGAAAGCACCTGCCAAATGAGTAAAACTACCCTAACGTGGACAATTAACAACACACCTAACAGTGTTCTAAAAAAAAGGATTAGACAATTAACAGCCGTATTTGTCCGACTAATCCGACTAATCGGGTCACAGATTAAGAAAAAGTTAGCACATAATCCACCGACCGAATAACATGGCCAATCAACAACACACCTAGTACCAAGTGAGCAAAATTACCCTAACAGAGCCAATTAATGACAAACATACCTATGTTCTAAAAATAAACATGCTATGTAAACGGTTGATTAATCCGATCAATCGTGCAGCAGATGAAGAACCACGTGAGTGTGCAATCCTCTTGATACAAGTTTGACAAGTACTGAAGACAAATTGACCTCTTATATATTTCTGCTCAACTGATCAGAATCAGTTGACAGCTAAAGGATTCGTTATAGCTAATTATATTGCCAAGACAAGGCTAGATCTCCCAAATTGTTGACAACATTCGACATAAATCGTACAGAGAAAGAAAGAAAGAAAGAAAAAAAAAAAAAATATATATATATATATATATATATATATATATATATATATATATAGAGAGAGAGAGAGAGAGAGAGAGAGAGAGAGAGAGACCTCCACTCAGAATCTCCATAGGGGGAGTAGTAATCGTAGCTGATGTCGTCCTTGTTGACGCAGTTGAACATGAGAGCCGCCAGAGAAGCGAAGAGTCCTGAGGAGAAAATAAAACCCTAATTATGAGAGATCGATATCAAAAAAAATTCTTTTAAGGTTAGGATTAGGGTTTTACCGGGGAGGTAATGGAGAAAGGAGACCTTGACGGAGCTGCAGACGACTGCGTCGACCCAGAACCACCAGCCGGCCCCGAAGACGGCGCCGGCCACGCCCGGGCCGAAGATCTCCCACATAAGAGAACAGTTATTGTCCATTTGCCTTCCTCTTTCTCACCCCTCTCTCCCCTATATTTCTGTTTCTTTTCTTTTCTTTTCTTTTCTTGGCAAATTATAAGGACACTGCACATTTTACTCGGGACTAGCCCATTTCAAAATTAGAAAAAATTACAAGTTTGTCATCATGAAAGTTACTCGGGACTAGCCCACTGTAATACTCAGGACTGTCAAAATTTTGACAGTCCTACAAATAGATAGGACTGTCAAAATTGTGACAGTCCCATTTATAAGGAGACTGCACATTTGACTCTGGGCTAGCCCATTGGAATTTACAAAAAATTACAAGTTTGCCATCATGAAAGTTAGTCGGGGCTAGCCCACAGTTATAATCCGGACTGTCAAAATTTTGACAGTCCTACCACTTGGAAGGACTGTCACAATTTTGACAGTCCTACCCAATTTGTAGGACTGTGAAAATTTTGACAGTCCTACAAATTGTTAGGACTGTCAAACATTTGACAGTCCATTTCCCAAAATTACAAGTTTGCCACTCTGATGGTTAGTTGGGGCTACCCCACACCAAAGTATAAAAGTCAAATGGGTTTCTATTTTTGGCATTCCACCAAGACTTAAGAAACCCTCATTCCACCAAGCCCAAACCTAAATTTGGAAATAGCTAGTTGTGGTTGGAGGAGTATTTTACTTTGGTGATACCCCAAGAAATATTCTTCCGGTATGTCTTCGACAACCTACGTTGAATAAGTTTTGCAAATGTGCGAAAAAGATTTAGTTTATTTTGATTAATGTAGGAACAATGCATGAAAAAATGTTCGATTACGAAGTCGGATCGTTATCCCAAGGTTGATCGCTCATTCTCCTATTCCGCCACCTTCTACGATTTGGTATAAACACGCACATGAGGAAGCGATCGCATGGACGACACCCTACATGGATGCAATGGCGGCCTATAAGAAGATGATGAAGATGGAGGATCCAAAAATCATGTCGGACGACTACTTTGATATTTTAATCGATTGATACTGCCCCAAGTGAAAATGTATAATTTTTTGATCCATGTTTGTCTAAGTGTATATTGAACCATATGTTGTATGTTGTGCAATGAAAAGAGTTATGAAGATTTTGATTGTATATTGCGCATTGCTACTAATAACTTAGGACTGTCATTATGGAAAACTGCCAGGATACTAGGACTGTCACAATTTTGACAGTCCTAGTTTACACTAGGACTGTCAAAATTGTGACAGTCCTAAAGTTTACTCATTGTCAATATGCACATTTATATAAATTTAGGACTGTCACAATTTTTACAGTCCTAGTTCAAACTAGGACTGTCAAAATTGTGACAGTCCTAAAGTTTACTCACTTTCAATTTGCACATTTATATAACTTTAGGACTGTCACAATTTTGACAGTCCTAGTTCAAACTAGGACTGTCAAAATTGTGACAGTCCTAAAGTTTACTCACTGTCAATTTGCACATTTATATAACTTTAGGACTGTCACAATTTTGACAGTCCTAGTCCAAACTAGGACTGTCAAAATTGTGACAGACCTAAAGTTTACTCACTATAAATTTGCACATTTATATAACTTTAGGACTGTCACAATTTTGACAGTCCTAGTTCAAACTAGGACTGTCAAAATTGTGACAGTCCTAAAGTTTACTCACTGTCAATTTTGGACAGTCCTAGTGTAAACTAGGATTGAATATACAGTTAACCCACTGACCAATATGCACAGTATACAGATCAAAATAGTAATAACAAGGCAAAATTAACTCATAGTGTCACAACATGGCAAAATTAACTCAAAGTGTCACAAGTAGGAAAAATTATAGTTTAAAGTTTTACAACTCAAATCCTCAATATCGTCAAAGTGTCACAAGTAGGTCAAAACTCATATTCAATCAAACTTTTACAACGTTTACAGGTCAAATTTTGATAATTCTTAAAGGTCATATTCAGTCACACTTTTACAACTCAAAATGATTGTTCCAACGTCATGGCGCCTCTTCGTGAGTTGCTCTCTAGTATCCAAGAAAGGATATTCTTCAGCGTTGTCGATTTTTTGGAGTTCGTCATTGATTGTCATATAATTGGAACCCTGGCAACTGACGAGGCTTCTTCCCAACTTCTTAACTTTCCTTGACTATTCATGAAAAATAAAAAAAATTGTTAGCCACAGTTACAAATATCAAAATTGTTAGCCACAGTTACAAGTAGGCTCACCATCTTGACCAGTGCAGTATATAAGACCGATTTGGGAGAAAGATCTGACGGTATACGCACAATATCCCCTCCGCGTTGGAACAAGGTCGGTAGTCCGACACCGGCGTAGTAGGCGAGGTAGTCGTCGCTGCACTCCGCCATATTGACTGCTGCTAGCCGGTCGGTATCTCTAATGACGTGGCGTTGCCACTCGGTGAAGAAGGCCGATACCCAGTTGAAATGTGCAGGTATGTAGTTTAGCGGTTTTGTACCGCGCGGAGGAGTTATCATTTGCAAAGTTCGCCTTGGGACAGTTTGTACGTAGCCAAACTGACGTAGCACTCTATCCGGCATATAAGCCTCATTGATTTCATGACAACTGATAAGACCGTGATATAAGGCGACTGGTTGCAATGGACGGGTAGTCTGTCGCAAATCACGGTATGGATCCCATACAATCTGCACCACATAAAATTTAACATAATGTCATTTAGCATAACGTAGTAAATTAATACCAATTAAGTACAAAATTAGGTCTATATTCACCTCTTCTGTCGTCATATCTTCGAGTGCATGCCGTAGAGCGGCCAATGTGTGAGAACGTTTGGCATCTTCTTTAGTAGGCTTCCATCGGCACATTCTAGGCAGGTTCTCGTCATACCCTAGGCTCAGCTTCGCCCGCTGCAGGGTTGGAAAGTGCTCGTATATCCATGCCTTCACGTTACCGGAAATATATTAGTCCAAAAATAAACAACACAATTTTAATTTATGTAAACAAGTTGACAAAGATATATCTATACATGGAGTAGAGTCTGGCATCCGAAAATTGTCTTCGAACCCACATGGGATGCCGCACCAAGCTCGCGGTAAAGGTATGCCAGTATACCGCTTCCCCAAGAAATTTTGTCCACCGTTTCAATGTTGTCCAAATCGATGAGATATTTGGCATTTATGGACGTTCCAGACTTATCGGTAATGCTGACAGCCCCTAAGATGAACTGCATATATCCGCGGGCCACATTATCGCTATTATCAATTTCGGGGGCCGGCTCAGCGAATATCTCCTCCAAATATTTTAGAGGAAGTCCGTAGGACTTCTTGAATTCTCGAAGACTAGTAAAACTAGTGGAATCAACTCCCAGACACCCTGATACATGATCCACAATATTGTCGTAATAGTCGATGCTCGATTTATCAAAAGTATGATTTTGCATGGGACGACCATCAACCCTAAGTCCCAATATATGACGGACGTCATCAAGGGTAATCGTCAACTCCCCATTGGGTAGATGGAAAGTGTTGGTCTCTGGATGCCACCGTTCTACAAATGCTGAAATCAGTGCATTATCCACCGTCGTATATGAGTAGCTACCCAAATATTGTAGACCGGTGGGACTGATTTTTGCCTTCACATCATCTCCCAATAATTTATACCTCCATGTATTGTATTTTTTGCCATGGTTGATCACTGTCAACATACGACCACTCTCCTGAAAAGTCAACAATTGGATGAAATTAAACCTCCATGTAAAATGAACTTTGAACTTACAACTATATATAAATTTTTCATAACGTAATATACTTACCGAATTGTTCCATATTTAGTATGCAATATGGTTTTCGATCGACGGTAACATAGAGCAACCGTTTGGACGAGTGTCGACTAGACTATCTGCCTGCTCAGAAGGTCCCGAACCATCAGTAGGCCAGTTTCCGAGAGTTTGTGGAAGACTCTTGACAGGACTATCTGCAGGCTGAGAAGGTCCTGAACCATCAGTAGGCCGATTTGGAACATTTGGCATGTCCTCATCGGAGGAGGAAGAAGAACCGGAAGAACTAGGAGGAGCACGTCTCTTTGTGGCAATCTTCTTCGTCAATGGACGTTTCCTCACTTCAGGGCGTGCCTCGGCCTCGCGGATAGTGACAACTTGCGAAACTGTGCATTCCTTACGCATCGACGCAGTAGGGCGTCTTCTCATTTCTTCATCCACAGTGTCCTTTCCAGGGGCATGACTATAAGACAAAAATTAATATATACAGACAAAAATTAATTTATATTTTAACATAATAATTGAATTTTTTTTCAGGACTGTAGCCATTTCTACAGTCCTGTAAGTATACAGGACTGCAGATTTTTCAACAGTCCTAATCTTTTAGGACTGTTGAATTTCCTACAGTCCCATATAGATTTAGGACTGTAGGAAATTCGACGGTCCTATATATATATAGGACCGTCGAATTTCCTACAGTCCTAAATCTATATGGGACTGTAGGAAATTCTACAGTTCCGCTCGATACTGCTCGACAATGTCGAGCAGTCTCGACATTGTACGCCCTAAAATCATGTTCCAAACGACTTCTATGTCTAAACTACATCCTAGACTCCGCTAAGGACTACTATGCCCTCATTTGAAAGAAAATAACTCAAAATTTTCAACATGCAAGAGAATTTCTTATAATTTTTGGACAATTTTTCAAATACAATAGCACAAGGAGAATGATGATTTCTACCTTGGTTCTTTCGAGACTTTGGGAGCCATCGACAAGGAGGAGGAGGACAGCGGAGATCGGCCGGCGGGAGGGGGTCGGCGGGAGGGGGGAAAGCTCCGGTCGGGGGGAGCTAGGTTTCGAGAATAAGAACAACGGATGTTTTCAAATCTTGGGCTAGCCCCAAGTAAAAACTTGGGCTAGTATGAGTAAAGGTTGCTCTATAGTGGGCTAGCCCCAATCCTGGGCTAGCCCCAAGTAAAATTGGCAGTGCCCTTATCAAAAGCCCTTTTCTTTTGTATGGCAGTTGGTATAACCTGTGGTGGCTTTTAAGGGGAATTTATAAGGGCACTACAAAGTTTACTAAGGGCTAGCACAGGATTGGGGCTAGCCCATTAATGAAGAAAATTTACTCACACTAGCCCATTTTTTACTCATACTAGCCCAAACAAAGTTTACTCACACTCCTCCCAAACCCTCACAAAGCCACCGGAGCCCTCCCCCCTCCCGCTGGAGCCCTTCTTCTCGAGTTCGTCCTCCTCCTCATTGTCGATGGCTTCCAAAGTCTCAAAAGAATCAAGGTACAAATTTTCTTTCTCCTTGTTCTATTGCATTTACAAAATTCTCCCAAAAATATAAAAAATCCTATTGCTTTCAAAAATTTTGAGTGATTTTCTTTCCATTCTTCAAATAAGGGCATACAAGTCCTGAATGGAGTTTAGGATGTAGTTTAGACGTTTACTTGGATGGTCGAACCCGATTTTAGGGCATACAATATCGACAATCGTCGACAGTGTCGAACAGTATCGGACGGGACTGTAGACTTTTCTACAGTCCCATATAGATTTAGGACTACAGATTTACCTACAGTCCTATATAAATTAAGGACTGTAGAAATTTTTACAGTCCTTAATTTATAAAGGACTGTAGAAATTCCAACAGTCCTAAAAAATTAGGACTGTTGAAATTTTTGTACGTATAGGACTGTAGGAATTTCTATAGTTCTGACTGTTAAATTAATTTAGAATGTTAAATGAAATTTTTTATTTTTGTCTTATAGTCATGACCCTCGGAAGGGCACTGTAGATGAAGATATCATCAGAAGACGCCCTACTGCGTCGATGCGTAAGGAACGCAATGTTTCGCGTACTATTGCACCAGGTGTCACTATCCGCGAGCCCAAGGCACGCCCTGAAGTGAGGAAACGTCGATTGACGAAGAAGACTGCCACTCGTTCGAAGAGACGTGCTCCTCCTAGTTCTTCCGGTTCTTCTTCCTCCTCCAATGAGGATATGCTAAATGTCCCACATCGGCCTACTAATGGTTCAGGACCTTCGCAGCCTGCAGATAGTCCTGTCGAGAGTCTCCCACAAACCCTCGAAAACCGGGCTACTGATGGTTCAGGACCTTCTGAGCAGCCACATAGTCCAGTCGAGACTCGTCCAAACGGTTGCTCTATGTTACTGTCGATCGAAAACCATATTGCATACCAAATATGGAACAATCCGGTAAGTACATTACGTTATGAGAATTTTATATATAGTTGTAAGCTCAAAGTTCATCCAATTATTTATAGATAAGTACATTTTACATAGAAGTATAACTTCATCCAATTGTTTACTTTTCAGGAGAGTTCTCGTATGTTGACGGTGATCAACCACGGGAAAAAATATAATACATGGAGGTATGAATTATTGGAAGACGATGTGAAGGCAAAAATTAGTCCCACTGGTTTATAATATTTGGGTAGCTACGCATATACGACGGTGGATAATACACTGATATCAGCATTTGTCGAACGATGGCATCCTGAAACCAATACTTTCCATCTACCCAATGGGGAGTTGACGATTATCCTTGATGACGTCCATCATATATTGGGACTTAGGGTTGATGGTCGAGTCATGATGAATCAAACTTTTGATGAGTCGAGCATCAACTTTTATGACCATATTGTGGATTATGTATCAGGGTGTCTGGGAGTTGATGCCACAAGTTTTACCGGTCTTCGAGAATTCAAGAAGTCCTACGGACTTCCTCTAAAATATTTGGAGGAGATATTCACTGATCCAGACCCCGAAATGGATAATAGCGATAATGTGGCCCGCGGATATATGTAGTTCATCTTAGGGTCTGTTGGTATTACAGATAAGTCTGGAACGTCCATACATGCCAAATATCTCCTCAATTTGGACAACATTGACACATTAGAAGAAATATCTTGGGGAAACGGTATACTAGCATACCTTTACCGCGAGCTTGGTGCGGCATCCCGCGTGGGTTCGAAGACAATATCCGGATGCCAGACTCTACTCCATGTATAGATATATCTTTGTCAACTTGTATACATAATTATAAATTTTGTTATTTATTTTTGGACTCATATTTTTGTAACCTGGTTACGTGAAGGCATGGATATACGAGCACTTTCCAACCCTGGAGCGGGCAAAACTGAACCGAGGGTATGACGAGAACCTTCCTATAATGTGTCGATAGAAGCCAACTAAGGAAGATGCCAAACGTTCTCACACATTGGCCGCCCTACGGAATGCACTCGAAGATATGACGAAGAAGAGGTAAATTTAGACCTAATTTTGTACTTAATTGGTATTAATTGACTACGTTATGCTAAATGACGTTATGCTAAATTTTATGTGGTACAGATTGTTTGGGATCCATACCGTGATTTGCGACAGACGACTCGTCCATTGCAACCAACCGCTTTATATCACGGTCTTATCAGTTGTCATGAAATCGAGGAGGCTTATATGCCGGATAGAGTGCTCCGTCAGTTTGGCTACGTTCAAACTGTCCCAAAGCGCACTTTGAAAATGGTAACTCCTCCGCGCGGTACAAAACCGCTAAACTATATTCCTGCGGCGTTCAACTGGGTATCAGACTTCTTCACCGAGTGGCAATGCCACGTTATTAGAGATACTGAACGGCAAGCAGCAGTCAATATGACGGAGTGTAGCGACGACTACCTCGCTACTACGCCGGTGTCGGACTACCTACCTTGTTCCAACGTGGAGGTGATATTGTGCGTGTACCTTCAGATCTTCCTGCCAAATCGGTCTTGTATACTGCATTGATCAAGATGGTGAGCCAACTTCTACACTTTAAGTTTGGTATTTGTAAATGTTTACTACAAATTTTTTTAATTCTTATGAACATGCAAGGAAAGTGAAGAAGTTGGAAAGAAGCATCGTAAGTTGCCAGGGTTCGAATTATATGGCAATTAATGACGAACTCCAACAAATTGACAATGCTGAAGATTATCCTTTCTTGGAAAATAGAGAGCAACGTACAAAGAGGCGGCATAAAGTTTAGGACTGTCAAAATTGTAAAACTTTCAATGAATATGACTTTTAAGAATTGTAAAACTTTGAATTAATTTGCTACTATTGACACTTTGAATGAATTTGCTTCAATTGCTACAATTGCTACATATATACAATTTGTGTTCAAATTTTGCTACATACATACAGTTGTCATTTCTTTATATAGTGGAGCTAATTTTACTAGGACTGTCAAAATGTTGACAGTCCTAGTATATTCAAGGACTGTCAACATTTTGACAGTCCTAAACTTTACCCACTGCCATCATGTTGGCGTAAAGATGGTTGGCGTAAAAGCCAAATAGACAGTGGGTAAAGATTAGGACTATCAACATGTTGACAGTCCTAGTATATACTAGGACTGTCAACATTTTGACAGTCCTAAACTTTACGTACTATCATCATGTTGGCGTAAAGATGGTTGACATAAAAGCCAAATAGACAGTGGGTAAAATTTAGGACTGTCAAAATGTTGATAGTCCTAGTATATACTAGGACTGTCAACATTTTGACAGTCCTGAACTTTACGCACTATCATGTTGGCGTAAAGATGGTTGGCGTAAAAGCCAAATAGACAGTGGATAAAGTTTAGGACTGTCAAAATGTTGACAGTCCTAGTATATACTAGGACTGTCAACATTTTGACAGTCCTAAACTTACATATAACTGCCCATAGACAGTGGGTAAAGTTTAGGACTGTCAAAATGTTGACTGTCGACATGTTGACAGTCCTAGTTTCCTAGCACTTTTACATATTGACAGTCCTAGTATCAATGTACAATATACAGTCAAAATCGATTAGTATCAATTAGATAGCTCCATTCATTGCATAACATACACACAACATACAGTTCAATATACAGTTAAACATAAATGGCTCATTGCACAAAATATATTTCTATATACAGTATCAATCGATTAGAATATCAAAGTAGTCGTTCGGCCTGATTTTTGGATCCTCCATCTTCATCATCTTCTTATAGGCAGCCATTGCATCCATGTAGGGTGTCGTCCATGCGATCGCTTCCTCTGGTGCGTGTTTATACCAAAGCGTAGAAGGTGGCGGAATAGGAGAATGACCGATCAACCTTGGGATGATGAAGTGTTGTCCGACAAGCCCTATGCAACATAGAGTGGATACTCCGTGTTCGGCCGGGGGAGCACACATTGGAAAGAAAGTATTGTTAATACCTTGTG
The DNA here is from genome assembly GCA_036927795.1 of Iris macrosiphon. Lineage (NCBI taxonomy): Eukaryota > Viridiplantae > Streptophyta > Magnoliopsida > Asparagales > Iridaceae > Iris > Iris macrosiphon. Next base: position 100,685,663 of record JAYESA010000011.1, read on the forward strand.
AGATAATTACAATAGGTATCTTATACCTATTAGAGAATACGTAAGCAGTAGGCGGGACATCCATGTAATGTTCTGGTCCGGTAACTGTTTTCGTACAAGGTATGCTTGCCAACAAATCTCCAACAATTTTTTCGTCGAGTATCTGCCTATAGAAGGGTAGTCGAGACTCTAACTCCTAGTACAGCTCTTTCCTAACCTGTCTCCATCCTACTACAACTGAATAGCCTAGTTGTCTTGCTAGTGCATGATATCCACAATGTCCATCCTTAGGAACATCAACAATAGACCAAATAAAATTCCGTATCTCAGGTAGGAAATTTTTATTGTATAGACTATAAGAATCAGAAAAGTTATCTAAACCCTCCGCCGTGACTGCATCATTTATTTTCTGTTTCTTCCCCCTTCAAATAGTAAGCTTACTCTTTTTCTGCGAAAATACCACCCCATCCATTACGGACTTTGCCTCCAAACTGCGTTCAATATGTTCAAACAAGGATGGATCTCTTTTAGTTGACTCCTCCTCCTTCTTTTTTGCTCTACTCTTTCTTTACTGTGGTCTTCCCTTAGGATTTTAAATAACAGATGGCTCTTGCAATCGAGTTATTGCTAGGACTACAATTTCTTGGATTTTAACCTCAATGGATCTTCTCTCCGGTTCCGATGCGACACACCACCTTGCGTGCAGAAGTTTCACTTGTGGCAAAGCAAAGAAATCATCTTGAACTTCCACCTTCAGCATTATCGACAGTTGTCTCCAACGTTGACCAACAACATCTATTGGAATAGGTATAGATTCATGACTATATTCGTTGATCTCATGTGCACAAGGAAGTCCGAGTGAATATCGATATGAACAACCGCAAACCTCGGGATCATAATCCATCGACTTCGACCTACCAATCTCCTCAAACAATAAGCCCAATGCCTTGTGAGATACTACATGGATTAAACCATCCAAGAGGTGTTCATGCTTGTATTCATGCTTTGCAATATTTAGGCTCATCTCAAATGATGCTACAATCTCGTTCACCGTGGAAGTCATCATCAAATGAATCGATTGCCAAACGGAGATAAAATTACCAACCGATGACCGTAGATATCTTTTTAAACTTGAGTGTGATCCTTCGACCCGGTTTATAGTGATTGTGCCATAATGCTTCACCATGTTCGTCCATGCTAACACGAATTGCTCTTTATGTGGTTCTAGCCAAGTATCTTTGATATAAGATATGCATGTCGGGTTACTCGTCTCCCACTTGTGTTGGAACATGTACCATGCTGTGTCATAGCTGTCTGTAGTACTTGCTCGCCATACAAGACTCCAATCACTGTAGAATTCTTCGAAGCGAAGCATGTCGATTTTACCGTCCATATTTTCAAATTTTCTCTTGCATTGAGTTTGAATATTTCGATTTATATGCCAAGTGCATAGTAGTCTATGCGCATGAGGAAATACAATCTCTATAGCATTTATCAGTGCATATTCTCTGTCGGTAACAAAAATAGAGGGCTCTTTGTAACCTGTGTAAAGGGATTGTAGTTTCCTCAATGCCCATGTGTAATCCTCTACTGTCTCACTCTTCATAAAACAAAAAGCGACTGTAAATGTTTTTTCGGTAGATGTAAACCCAAAAACGTAAAAAAGAGGCATCTTGAACTTGTTGGTCTTATATGTACAATCAAGGATCAACACGTCTGCGAAGGACCGAGCCAAGTGTGTGCAATCAGGATGAGCCCAAAACAACGAAAGGAGTTCATAACTTTGTGGATGTCTTCTATGGTACTCCACGTAGTGATGCTCCCCAAGCAACTTCAATACTTGCTGCATCGCCATTCTTCCTTTCATACTTTTAATTTTCGCTCTGGCCAAACTATTATAGATGGTCCTAATGGTAGACTTGTTCCCATCTTCTTTTTGTCGCACGGCAGAATAAATTTTTTTCGGTGTAACTCCGGAAAGGAACATTTCTTCAACCAACTTTCTCTCGTCCTTCTTCAACCGTGCCACGTAGGCATGACCCGTAAGTGTCCCTGGAATAGGATGATTGTGTCTTCCATTCTTAACTTCGATTATCCACTTCACATCTTCTACTTTTACAATCAATAACTTCAATGGACAACCACATTTTCTCGTCCCAACATTTTTCTTAGGGATTTTTTTTTCAATAACACCATTTTTTTATGATGCTCCCTAAACACACCTCCTCTTTCGCACCCCAGCTCTATATATTTTCGGCCCGGCCGAGATCTGATGGATCTTGTAATGACAATTACTACGTTATGTCGTCTTCCAACTTCTCTTCACCACTTTAATGCTTCTTCCTAGGTTGCAAATTGAATATCCGTTGAAAATATATCATCCACATCAACACCAATAGTAGGATGTACCACAATATCTGTACAAGGTTGGTCCTATAACCAAAATAAAATAATATAAACATTAATAACTTCATATAATTATCCAGGACTGTCACTAGTTTGACAGTCCTATTTGTATATAGGACTATCAAAATAATGACAGTCCTACTTTTATATAGGACTGTCGAAATTCTGACAGTCCTATATTTATATAGGATTGTAGAATTATTGACAATCCTATATTTATATATGACTGTCTAATTTTTACAGTCCTTACACGATGACTGTCGAATTAGGGCTGTCGTTTGACGTACCGTACGTGCTTCGGAATAATCGACATGTTCTTCGGAATGTATGGAGTGCATATTTAATGGATTGGATGATCTGACTTCGTTATCGAAGATATTTTCATGCATTGTTCCTACAATAGTAAAAAAAAACTAAATTTTTTTCTGACAATCTCAAAACTTATTCAACGTATGTTGTCGAAGACATACCGGAAGAATATTCGTTGGACAATCACCAAAGCAAAATTCTCCTCCACTTGGGACCACAACTATCAATTTCCAAATTTAGGTTTTCACTTGGAGAATGAGAGTTTCTTCAAGTCAAGGAAAAATGCCTAAAATATAAATTTTGTTCACTTATATACCTTGGTGTGGGCTAGCCCCAAGTAATTTTATGAGTGACAAACTTATAATTTTGGGAAAAATAACTTTGGGCTAGCCCCAAGTAATAAGTGTAGTGCCCTTACAAATTTCCCTTTTAAGGTGGTGAGCATTATTCGGTTTTGGATCGAAAATTGAACCGAACCGAATAATACAGTTCGATTTGGAAAAAAAATCGTTTCGATTTGGTTTTAAAAATGCTAAAAAAATTATTCGGTTTCGATTTTATTTTTGGATTTTAATTTCAGTCCAAAACCGAATAAGACTTATACAATTATATCAATACCCTCAATTATATGCATAGGTTGTAAATAAAATTGTGTATATTTTGAAAAGCAACAATTTTACTTATGTATTTTAAAGTCCAACTTTGTTAATCTAACAACTAGTCTAACTTTGAACGCAAATACAACAAATATGTATATAAAATTTTAAATTTTACTATTATTTAACCATGATTTCAACTTTGGACTCTACCAATTAAACAATAGAAATAACCCAACCGAATAAATTGAATCGTTATTCGGTTCGGTTCGTTTCGATTTTCGCTAATTTCGATTTAATTTTTAAATTAAAATTGCAATATTGGATTTACTGTATGGATTGTCGTGTTGTCGTGTTAATTCTTACGCTTGGTATTACTGATAAAAAAAATTTATTTTCGAATAAATTTATGGTGAAAATTTTATTACTATGTTTATTTAGATTATAAAAATTTATTTTTGATAAATAATTTATCCATAAAATATAAAAAAAACTTATCCCGAAAGGGTGCGTATATTTTTTGTCAAGAAAAAAAAAATTTGTTGTTATTTTTTTCCTAATACACTTTTTAATTGTTTTTTGTTTTCTATTTTTTAATTTTTTTTTGGGTTTTTCAGTTTTTTGCTCTTTTTGCTCTTTTTCATTTTTAAGATTTTATGTTTTGTTCATTTTTAAGATCTTTTTGGTTTTTTAATCTTTTTTTATTTTTTAAGAATGATTTTTGTAAAAAAAATTCATTTTTTATCAGTTTTGTTATCTTTTTCCAGAATGTTTTTTTGTTTTTTTTCATTTTTTAAGAATTTTGTTTTTGCTTTTTGTTTGATCTCAGTTTTTTTTATCTTTTTTCATTTTTTTATCTTTTTTATTATTATTTTTTACTGGAAATTTTTATATAGTCCCAAAATATGGGAATATAACTTTCCACGAAATTTAATTGCTGAAAATTTAATTTTCAAAAATATTGAATTTTCGGTTATATAGTATTTTGCGTTCGAAATGCCCCCTTAGATCTCCAACCCTTTTGTGACTTTAAAAAAAAATTGTTGCCACGTAGGAATGACAATTTTATCTAAAAAATCATTTTTCATTACAATTGTCAAGTAAATTGTGAAACTTAGAGCATCTCCAAGTCTATTATCTTGTAATGTGTTGTGATTCCTATGTGGCATAGGCACATGACAATGTATTTTCTATGTGATAAGACTATATTCACAAAAGACAATGAAGTGGAAAAGTCTTCTCCAATGCAAAAGTATTGAGATGCTTACTTTTTATAACTTTCTAGACAACTTTTTTTTCCTTTTTTCTAAATATTTTTTACTCATAATTGATGACATGGAGGTGAAGACATTGTCAAGTGCATTGTCTAGAACTATACAACCAACTTTACAGGTTCGAAGAACTTGGCTTCCCAAGCCAGGATTCTCTTACCCCAATTTGCTAATGATAAGGGGAATGGCGTATTGGGGGACGACGTTAAAGATCAACTCATCGTCGATGCTACTCCAAAGCTTTCGGTCATAGCACATTGGACACCATCCTTGGTTGTGCCAGTGTGCCCGCCAAAAAGTTGTGACATCCTCGCAAGAAAATCAGTACAAGGCAAAAGGAATTCGATAGAGGAATTCATTACGATGTTGAAAATCCTATTGGCAAGCACTCGGCCAAGACCATGCGCGCCCAGTACAGTGTGCAAGGCAACAACCGTGCTACAAAACACTTTACTCGTAAGCAACAACATGTGTGCGTGAGACTGAATACTGGATTCAACAACATAATCCCACGTTCAGATGAATCCATACACGCATATTATGGAGTTGGAGATATTTTGTTAGCCTAAATTGGTCACGATCAACTCAATTTTGATAATCGACTAAAACTTGGTTTGATATGACTCAATACGGTGCAATTGAAGACCATCATATAAAGCCAATTATTGTTACTGCTCACAAGACAAGAATGCTACGTTTTGGTCGTCTAGTCTTTTATTTTTACTATGTATTTTTTATCTTTATTTTAGGACTCTGTAAATCGAGTCGCACTGGCAACTAGAAAGCTCAAATCCACATCAAAACCATAGTCCACTCAAACTAGACCCCAAACCCATGTTTCCAATACCAAAAACTAAACTGGCCAAAAACCACAAATCTGTCCAGAACCACACTGGTCCTTACTGACCGAACTCGGGCCAAGTTTTGCCCCTGATCGAACTTGATCCCCTAAGACCCAGTTTTGAGCCACTTCGTATTTGACTCATTCTCCCTAGAGAACAGGGTACCAACGTTCAAAAATTTGAACGTTAAGGAGACTGAACTTTGCCCGAACTCGGTCTCCAGTAGCCAGAACTAAACTCTATAAATAGCCTTGAGTTTCATTCATTCTAACTCACTTAATTCACATACAAACCTACAAAATTCTAAGCTCTAAATCTACCTACTCCCAAGAACAACTCCTCAAGCCTTTTAAGTGCCAAGTGTGATCTTGGTAGAAGTCTACAATGAGTTATAAAGCTTGGAACACCAAGTTCGTCTTCCATTTCAAGTGTTGAAGTCAGCGTGCTCTTCGGATCAAAGCACACGATTTTAAGAAGTCGGCGTGCCCTTCGGATCAAAGCACGTGTTGTATGTTATTTGTTCAAATAGTGAATTAATACTGGACAAGAGTTTCTGGGACTGGATTGGCTTCCACGAAGGATACCGATATACATGCGGTGTTTGCGTTTGTGACTTCTTACTTTGAATTCTTTCTCTTATACTTGTTTGCTGAATTTTTAATTGGTAAATTGCTTTGATTTTATTGGATTTTATTGATTTACTCTATTCACCCCCTCTAGAGTTGCTTTCAATTGGTATCAAATCAAGGGCTCTTAAATAGGCTTAACATCCTTAAGTAGATCTATGACAACTATCAAATCCATCTACACCAATAATGGTGAAGGCCAATCCACAAATATGCCACCTCTATTTGATGGCACCAACTACACATACTGGAAAACACGTATAAGCTTTTATCTCAACTCACTAGATTTTAATTTATGGTATATTGTAATTGATGGCTACAAAAAGTCTGCAAAAATTATTATAGACAGTAATCTTGTTGAAAAGCCTAATGATAGATACACTGAACTTGAAAAGAAACAGTCTAGTCTTGATGATAAAGCAAATGCTTTATTTTGTGCAGTAGACAAAACTGAATTTTATAGAGTATCTATATATACTACTTCTCATGAGGTTTAAAAAAAATTTGAGGTAACACATGAAGGAACTTCATAAGTGAATGAGTCAAAATTAGTAGGCTAACACAAGAATATGATGCATTCAAAATAAAGTCTAATGAGACAATTACCCAAATATTTATATATTTTCTTGATATTGTTAACCCTTTTTCTTCTATTGGCAAGAATTAAACAAATCATGAAAAGATTTGCAAAGTGCTTCGGGGACTCACCAAGAAATGTAACCCAAAAGCAACGACGATTATAGAAGAAAATGACCTTGTCGTCATGAATCTTGAGACATTCATGGGTCAATGACACGAACTGGATCTCAAGGAGCAAGAAGAATCAACGTCCAAGGAAAAAACTATAGCATTCAAAGCACATCACAAGAAGGTCTCTGAAGACGAAACTGAAGGCGATGATTCAGAGATGAGGAGCTGGCCCTAATTTTCAGGAACTTCAAAAGATTCTTGAAGTTTGAGAGATCGAACCGAAAGAAGAAGGACTATAAATATGAAGAACCTGTAGGCTACACTGCAAGAAGACTGGCTACATAAAGAAGGATTGTCCTACTACAATGAAGGAGAATCTCTATGAACGTACAAGAAAATGAGGCTCTTCGTCGCGCAAATATGCAAACACAAGTATATGGCATGAGAGCGAAGCAAGCCATACCGAAGAAGAAGAAAGTCCTCGCAACACTACAAATCTATGCTTGATGGCATTAACAAAATGAGGTAACAACAAACCCTCTTTATGAAGATTTCTCCTATGATGAACTTTTTGATGCTTTTAATGATCTTTTTGAAAACATCAAGAAGCTTAGAGAGAAATACAAGCATGCTAGAAAAGAGATACAAATGCATAAGCTTGAGAATGAAAGGCTTTCCTCTTTATTAAATAAAATAAGAGAGACACCCTCTTCCAGTGACACGGATGAAATATCTTTATTAAAGTTGAGTTTGCATGATGCTCTTGAATTTATTGAAAAGAATATATAGGAATATGCCAACTTAATGAAGATTATGAAAAAGAGAGAAAAAAATATAATATTGTTGCACAAAGAATAAATGCACTCACTGCCAAATATAATGATTTATAAGCTAGCTCTAAAAAGTCAAAGATTAGATTGGAAAAATAGGTAATGCAACCTATAACTCAATCTAACACAAGTCATGTGACATGACACAAAGTCACCCATGGTAGATCATTTGCAAAGGAAGCAAGCAAAACAAAAGCTTCACACAATCACGCTTTCTATTATAAATATCCATGCAAGACACATCATACTACTTCACATACTCATGTCTATTCTGCTGCACCTAGCACTAACACTTATGCTACTTGTCACTATTATGGTCAGAAAGGACATATTTCATGTCATTGCAATGTTAGAAAATTGGTACATATGAGTATATATGCATTGGTTCCAAAGACTAATACTGAAGGACCCTCAAATAAATGGGTACCAAAGGTTACATCTTCAACTTATGTTGCAGGTAGATCGACCTTTTCATTCTAGAAGCAAGTGGATCCTCGATAGAGGTTGCTCATGACATATGACTAGTGATGCTTCTTTATTTTCTACGCTATCGATGAAGAAATAAGGACACGTCTCCTTTGGTAATAATCTAAAATGTTATATTATAGGTAATGGTGATATGGGTATTCCTCGCTTTCCTATAATAAAGAATGTGTGTTTAGTAACAGAATTAAAACATAACTTACTAAGCATTAATCACCTGGCTGACAATGGTTATGACATTATTTTTGTGAAAAATAAATGTTCTATCTACGATGGATCTACTGGTAAGATGGTTTATGAAGGTTTTAAAGAAAATAATATATATGTTTTCTATCCATTGGAAGATAGTAACAATGCAGTTGATGCCTTTATGCTAACAAAGATGAGAGTTGGCTATGACATATACATCTAGGACACGCAAACATGGACACTATTGCAAGACTGACATAAAAAAATTGGTAAGAGACTTGCCGAAAATCACATTTAAAAAGGATATGGTTTATGTAGACTGTGAAAAGAACAAATCAATTAGATCCTCTTTTAAATCCATCAACGTTGTAAGTACCTCTAGACTACTTCAACTCTTACACATGGATTTATTTGGATCCAGTAGAGTCGCTAGTCTTGGCGGTAGATTGTATATTTTTGTAATTGTTGATAATTTTTTAAGATTTACTTGGGTTTTATTTCTTGCAAACAAAAGTGATACACTTTCTGAATTTGTGATATTTTGCAAACATGTTCAAAACTTAAAAGGCTTTACGATTAATCAAATTCGAAGTGACATGGAGGCAAATTAGAAATACTTATTTCAAAAGATTTTGTGATTCAAATGGATTTTCTCATAAATTTTTTTGTCCAAGAACTCCTCAACAAGATGGTGTTGTGGAGAGAAAGAATAGAACTATTGGCGATATACCTAGAGTTATGTTAAATCTGTTTAATCTTCCAAAATATTTCTGGGAGAAGCTGTAAATACATCATTGTTTCTATTACAAAAATTTTACTACTTTTTATATAAAAAACTTTTAATTCGCTTAGAAAAGAATCTTAATAAAAAAAGAATTCTAATACAAGCAAGAATAAAAATTCTGGGGAGTGGAAGCGATGGAGATTCGGCCTGCAGTTAATCTCTTTACTCCTTCGATGATCCGATGTAACGACAAAAAGCCTCACTAACTCATGTTCACAAGCACTGTTGAGAAGAACTTGACAGCGAGAAAGTCTCAAGTTCTTAATAGCACACTCTATCTTTGATCCCCTGAATGGCACAAGTACCAAGGTATTTATAGGCTTCTAAATTGAAACGACCAACCTTTGGACTTTTGTGCAGGAAATAAACAAAATATACTGTTTCTGCCTCCCTGAGCCACCATAGAATGTCTGAGCACAAATTACTACATGCACAAAATTAATACATTTACTATGCATAATTGCTATAATTTGAATGGTCTACGCCAACTACGGAGCGCATAACACGTGTCAGGATTTATAAGGAATAAAATTAATTCCTTAAAGTTGTCAATCGTCGTTTTAATATTCGAAACATACGACATTATATGTGTCATTAATGCACGTGATTTCTCTGACAACTGTGCGCTGATAGTTGGCAGCCTGTGCGATGTTTCAACAACTATTCACGCTAAAGAGAGGACAGTTGGCCGCTTGTGCACACAGCCACGTCATGCCTATTCTCTGAGAATTAATTAACCATTATTACGCCGACGTCAGCATTGTCAAATCCTTGTTTTTCGTAACTGTTATGTGTTAGTTGGAGCAAACCACGAACAAAAGTTAGTTTATGTCTTTTAATGCTCTGTCAACATTAATTGATTACTCTTAACTTTATGTCCACATATGATAGTAGTGTAGGGAAAGCTAGCATAGGTCCCCCATTGCTCAAGTGGCATAGAGCGTTAATTGCACAAACCATTACGTAGGAACTGCTTCTACCTAAATACGCACATGTAGCATTACTTGGCCAAGATGCGCAGATAATCTTCACTATTTATTTAGTGGCATAGATTTTTTTATGCTTATACAAGACCCCCTTCAAAATTTTTAAAATTTTCACATAAATTTGAAATACTTTGAATTAAGAAGCATATGAATAATCTTTATCTGCATGTGACCAACTTGGCATAGAGGATTGAGTCTAGCTTTTGGCGTAGAAATTCAACGGGCAATAAGATCTGCACAGGATCCACTGTCCCAACAGTTGTAAACCTCCTCACCCAAAAACTTAGTTATTTAATTTAGAGTAATTTATGTATTATTTTGAGGAATAATTAAGTTTAGGAAAATATAATTAACATTTAATACATTTTTTGTAGCTCAGATAACTAGGGCACAACACCAGCTGCTACCCTAAATAAAATTTATAATCATGACCAGGATAGGCCAGTAAACCCCCTGACCTTTATGTCACTCTCAAACTCACTCTCTAGTATCGTATTATAGCTATACAATATTTATAACACTTTGTGTGACTTAAAACTAAACTTTTTATTTAGTGACCGTAGCTTGAATTTCTGAAGCACAACACTGACCAAATTCCTATAACCAAATGTTTGACACTAACCTACATTGAGACTACCATAATATAATCCTTTGGGTCACATCTATTTTTATTTATTTTATATGCTAATTTAATATATGTGACATATTGAACCCTTTGAGCTTAATTTGACTCAACCTAGAGCCAACCCTCAAACCCAACCTTAAAATCTAATTAAGTAGTCAAGTATAGCACCAAACACCCTTTCAAAGCTAACAAAACACCAAACACAATAGTACATACACCAAAACCTATTTTCAGAAGATTAATTTTAGCCTATAAAAATTTGTAACCACAACCCCTTCACCTCCCTCTTATGACCAGAAACCCCTACCTCTTCACCTCCCCACTTAAACCAAAGTGTGTAACACCCAACTATAACCCTTCATCTTCTTCTTAACCCCCCAAAATTCATTACTTGGTATTATTTCACACATAATTTAGCCCATACCCCCCTTGGCCGAAACTCACCATCACCAACCCAAATGTGTCCAAAATTTCTCTCCACCACTTCACCAACTCTTCCACCATCCCACAACCCTCAAACCTCTTCTAGAACCATCCTAAAACTCTTCCATATCACCCTATTTTTTTCCATATCCACCAAAGCCCCTAGAACAACCTACACAAGCATCACAAGGAGATACAAGGTGGAGAAGTCAAATATGGAATTGTTTCGAAGAAGCTGCGATTCGAGCCATTTTTAACATATTTTTTAAAGAGGTTAGTAATCAAAACTCTTTCCCTTAAACCCCTCTATATGTCCTAAACAACACTCTTTTGGTTTTAAAGATTTCACCAACTTTGTATATATATATATTTTGCATGCTACACTAGGAAACCTCAATACCAACCTAGTTTTTACTCTTATTGAACACCAACTTGTAAATCTTAATATATATGTTAAATAACTCTAAAAAATATATATTATTATATTTTAGACTTAAAATTACATATTTTCTTGAATATAAAATATTTGATCTAAGTTATAAATTATGGAGATACATAAGGGCAATAGTGTTGAACATGTGTAAATACTAGAATAATGTAACTAGTTTGTATTTGAACCATTGAGAGGCCTAAATCTCATGTTAGGAAAATAAATTATATATTATATGGTGTTTAATTTCAGAATTTAAATTTATGTTTTGAGAATGAAACAAATGAATTTCAAGAATAGGCTATGTTGATAGGTTATGCTAGAAACTAGTCAATATCAACTAGTTTGTTTTTGTTGATTTTTAATACATAAAATAACTTGTTAAATAGAAAAAATAATAATTAATTTTTTTTCCAGAACCTATATTCAAATATTTGTTGTTGGAACATAATTATATTTAGGTTGAAGATTAGGATTATAGTTGCATTGTTACTGATGTTAAATAACTAGTATATTTTGCTTGTGTATAAATATTTAAATTTCTATCTCAAACAGGTAAAAAAAAATATATGTTAAAATATTTTCTAGAATATAGAATTTGGTTTTGGTGATTTTATAAATATAACAAATAAGGCTAAAAGGTAGAAAACTATTCACCGTAGGATTGAGACTTTAATTAGTAATGATAGTATAAGTTTGTGAGATGGATTTATGTGTTAATAGCCTATTTTGTGAATAATATAAATTATTCCCAGAATTATTAGATGAATAATTATGATATTATTTGTAAGATGACACTAGGATTAATATAGAAAACTATTTCAATTTTTTTGAATTTGAATATTAGTTGTTAACTCTAAAACGTATGCAACTTAGCAACCCTAAGATCCCTAGTTAGAACGTTGTGTTTGTTGTGATATTGTACATGTTAGTTTATAAAAACTAATTTTAATATTACATCTTTAGGCTCTCTTGTTAGATCTGACGAGGAGACAAGAGTAGCTTCTTAACAGCTTGGTGTTCCAGGCAAATATACCTTGCCAGTTACATACATATATTTACATGCATTTTTGTCTCTTGTGTACTTTCATATCCAAGCTTGTCTCTTGATTTCTTTACCTGTTTAGATGTAGTCTCACTTATTATTGTTTTTTGTGTTACTTTTATTGTATGTTCACCTGTGTACCTAGTCCTTGTTTGTTTGACTTGACTTCATATAGTACCTTAGGAGAGGGAGTGTTATATTAGAACTGGCTATTACCACTCAGTCCTTAGCGTCTCACCGGGCTGTGATAGAGACCTGTTTTAGGACTGTGAGTGCCTCACCGGGCTGCAGTCATATTTACATGATTATTTGATAGCCACGATTAATATTACACTTTATGGCATGTCACATCTGTAGAGTTATTTTCTTGTAGTATTCTTTTTTTGTACTTCTTATTTTTGGTCTCCATTCTTGTCTTTCCATGCATGTTAAATAATGTATAGTAGGCTTGCACTATTTGTATCTTGTTACGTCCCATTGAGGATCTGGTTGCCTTGCCCGATCTCGATGAGCAGTTATACCCCACAGTTTATGGGTCAGGAATTGAGACATGATTTGTCACTGTAGAGGACATCAAGATACTTCCTTAGGAGTTTCCCTGATCGTGATAGTCTTCAACTTTGGATTGGACATCTTTACTTAGTTAGCAGATGTCGAGTTTAGTTATTTTTATATTTTTTGCATTATTTTTCCTACTGTATTGAGTTGTATTGTTCTCCACCAGACATTTTATTTTCAGTTGTACTTAGGTGGATTGTTCCCCCCTAAACTCTTTTATTATTATTTATGTTGCATATTCAGACTCTTATATTATTCCAGCATTTTTTTTACTTTCTTATTGATGTTGTGGATGAGATAGTTGTACCCTGATTATATGATAGTTAGATTGTGGACATAGTTTTTATTATAGCGTTGTACATCTAGTTAAGGTCCATCAAATTGGGAAACCTATCTAGATGTATCAAATGTGCATGGTTACGTATCATCTACCAAAGTATTTTGGGACTGAGACGTGAAATATTTTTAGTGGCGGCCCATGCAGGTCCTGAATTAAATTGTCTTGGTTATGTTATAGTGCCAAGCGAGACTACAAATATGATAGAAGTTATTAGGTCTCATCCACATTGATTATCGCCTTTGAACCTCCTTCGTAATCAACTAATTCTGCATCCTAATTACTCTTTGTATCAATCTAATGAAGTTCTCTCCTTTGCAGAAAGATGAATTTGCACAGTGGACGCATGTCTTATGGTGTTGACCTGGGATCACCCACGACACCCAATGTTGACAGGACTTCAACTCAGTAGAGTATCACTTTGATACTAAATACACTCCTTAATTTTGAGGACGAAATAATTTAAAGGTGGATAGATTGTAAAATCCCTCACCAAAAAATAGTAATTTAATTTAGTATAAATTATGTATTATTTTAAGGAATAATTAAGGTTAGAAAAATAGAATTAATATTTAATGTATTTTTTCGTAGCTCAGATAACTAGGAAACAACACCAGCCGCTACCCTAAATAAAATTTATAATCATGACTAGGATAGGCCAGTAAACCACTCTGACCTTTGTGTCACTCTCAAACTCACTCTCTAGTATCTTATTATAGCTATACAATATTTATGACACTTTGTGTGACTTAAAACTAAACTTTCAATTTAGTGACCGTAGCTTGAATTTCTGATGCACAACACTGATCAGATTCCTATAACCGAATGTCTGACACTAACCTACATTGAGACTACCCTAACCTAATCCTTTGGGTCACATCTATTTTTATTTATTTTATATGCTAATTTAATATATGTGACATATTGAACCCTTTGAGCTTAATTTGACTCAACCTAGAGCCAACCCTCAAACCCAACCTTAAAATCTAATTAAGTAGTCAAGTAGAGCACCAAACACCCTCTCTAAGCTCACAAAACACCAAACACAATAGTACATACACCAAAACCTATTTTTAGAAGATTAATTTTAGCTTATAAAAATTTGTAACCACAACCCCTTCACCTCCCTCTCATGACCAAATTCCCCTACCTCTTTACCTCTCCACTTAAACCAAAGTGTGTAACACCCAACTATAGCCCTTCCTATTCTTCATAACCCTCCAAACATTTATTACTTGGTATTATTTTATACATAATTTAGCCCATACCCCCCTTGGCCGAAACTCACCATCACCAACCCAAATGTGTCCAAATTTTCTCTCCACCACTTCACCAACTCTCCCACCATCCCATAACCCTCAAACCTCTTCTAGAACCATCATAACACTCTTTAATATCTCCCTATCATTTTCCATATCCCCCACAGTCCCTAGAACAACCTACACAAGCATCATAAGGAGATACAAGGTGTATAAGTCAAATATGGAATTATTTTGAAGAAGCTGCGATTCAAGCCATTTTAAACATATTTTCCAAAGAGATTAGTGATCAAAACTCTTCCCCTTGAACCTCTCTAGATGTCCTAAACAACACTCTTTTGGTTTTATAAAGATTTCACCAACTTTGTATATATATTTTGCATGCTACACTAGGAAACCTCAATACCAACCAAGTTTTTACTCTTATTGAACACCAACTTGTAAATCTTAATATATATGTTAAATAACTTTAAAAAAATTATTTTATTCTGTTTTAGACTTAAAATTATATATTTTTCTAGAATATAAAATATTTGATCTAAGTTATAAATTATGGAGATACATAAGGGTAATAGTATTGAACATGTGTAAATACTAGAATAACGTAACTAGTTTGTATTTTAACCATTGAGAGGCCTAAATATCATGTTAGGAAAAGAAATTATATATTATATGGTATTTAATTTCAGAATTTAAATTAATATTTTAATAATGAAATACATGAATTTCAAGAATAGGCTATGTTGATAGGTTATGCTAGAAACTAGTTTATATCAACTAGTTTATTTTTGTTGATTTTTAATACATAAAATAACTTGTTAAATAGGAAAAATAATAATTATAATTTTTTAGAACCTATATTCACATATTTTTAGTTGGAACATAATTATATTTAGGTTGAAGATTAGGATTGTAGTTGTATTGTTACTGATGCTAAATAACTAGTACCATTTGCTTGTTTATAAATACTTAAATTCCTATGTTAAATAGGTAAAAATAATAGTATTTTAAATTATTTTCTAGAATATAGAATTTGGTTTTTGTGATTTTATAAATATAATAAATAATGCTAAAAGGTAGAAAACTATTCACCAAAGGATTGAGACTTTAACTATTAATGATAGTATAAGTTTGTGAGATAGATTTATGTGTTAATAGCCTATTTTGTCAATAATATAAATTATTCCCAGAATTATTAAATGAATAATTATGACATTATTTGTAAGATGACACTAGGATTAATATAGAAAACCATTTCAAATTTGAATATTAATTGTTAACTCTAAAACTTATGCAACTTTGCAACCCTAAGACCCCTAGTTAGAACGTTGTGTTCATTGTGATATCGTACATGTTAGTGTACAAAAACTAATTTTAATATTACATATTTAGGCTCGCTTGTTAGATCTGACGAGGCGACATGAGTAGCTTCTTAACAGCTTGGTGTTCCAAGAAAATATACCTTGCCAGTTACATACTTATATTTACATGCATTTCTGTCTCTTGTGTACTTTCATATGCCAGCTTGTCTCTTGATTTCTTTACCTGTTTAGATGTAGTCTCACTTATTATTGTTGTTTGTGTTACTTCCATTGTATGTTCACCTGTGTACCTAGTCCTTGTTTGCTTGACTTGACTTCATATAGTACCTTAGGAGAGGGAGTGTTATATTAGAACTTGCTATTACCACTCAGTCGTTAGCGCCTCACCTGGCTGCGATAGAGACCTATTTTAAGACTGCGAGTGCTTCACCGCGCTGCGGTCATATTTACGTGATTATTTGATAGTCACGATTAATATTACACTCTATGACATGTCACATCTGTAGAGTTATTTTTTTGTAGTATTCTTTCTTGTACTTCTTATTTTTGGTCTCTATTCCTGTCTTTCCATGCATGTTAAATACTTTATAGTAGGCTTGTACCATTTGTATCTTATTATGTCCCACTGAGGGCCTGGTTGCCTTGCTAGATCTCGATGAGCAGTTATACCCCATATTTTATAGGTCAGGAATTGAGACATAATTTGTCACTGTAGAGGACATTGAAATACTTTCTTAGGAGTTTTCCTGATCGTGGCAGTTTTCAGCTTTGGACGGGACATCTTTACATAGTTAGCAGATGTTGTCACGCCTTGCTCCCAGAATATTGGATAAATATGGGTGCTGACATGGCCAACCGCACCTTACAGAATACCGAAGTTAGCCGTAATGTGTTAAGGTTGTCTAGAAGACAGATGGGTGATCTATAGAATGCTATGACGTCAGTCCTAAGACTAAAAAAATCCTATAATCTCAATCCAATAACACAAGTACAAGAGAATATCATACATTAAAGTAAAAAGGTATCCCAAATTACATGTCACATATGATCATGAAGCTAGTGAATATAAAATGCTGCACTAGCAGAGTTTAAATATACATGATCAAATATACCAGCCATGGTCTAATATATATATCATGTTGACCGTAGTCTCAAAAATATAAGGAGCTAACTTTGCCCCTTGCTAAATACCATAAAAGAGTAATCAAGACGAGGGGTGAAAGAAGGAAACCCACTCGCAAGCTTCGGTCGCAGTCCTACGAGTGCGAGCCATCTTGTTGGAAGCGCGGTGGATCCTGTTTCTCTTTGGGGTAACCTGGCCATGCAAAGCCAGTGGGGTCAGAACCCCAAGCAACAAGTACCATAAAGTAGCTCGAGGTGATAGACCAATCACAACACACATAAGAAGAACATACATATAAGAAATAAATGCAGAATGAGAATCATATGGTACCAACGTACTTGTCTTAAGAATAACACTGGAAGAACTGATAATAAGTGCAGAAATGAAAGTAAGGCGACGAGCGGCAAGAGAGCATAGGAACTACTCTGGATCGGGACCACAACCCTTAAACCAAACAAGGACCGGTGTTGCAGACCTTCACCTGAGCAAAACTTAGCACCCTAACTACGCACAGGAAGAAAATAAAACTAGAAGAGCGAGCTATAATGAAAGTAATATCATTTATCGAACGACCAAATAATTTTACGGCTTGCTACGATTAACTAGCTAGGGTTGTCACATACATTAATTACTAAATGCATATTTTAAGAATATTGCTACCACCGATACTGCAGTTAACCCGGATGGCCAATGATATGCTTGTCTAGTAAATTTAAATGCACATTCAACCATACAACAACATAACTTGTTACTTGTCACAAACATAAATTGAACTTATAAGCATAATCTTGAACTTGAAATTATAAACTTGCTTTACAAACATAAATTTGTATATAAACTTGCCTTGTAAGTGCCGTAGCACGCGTAAACTTGGTCAGTCATGGAGCCCTTGTATAGTAGGGTTGTCCATGCGGCATGGGGCCCTTGGAGATCGGGGTACCCGATAGCACAATATTATTTCCTCCCAATGTTTTAGGTAAATATTATCTTGTTTAATCATTCTAAATTATTTCAAGTTCTCGAGTCATGGACACTTGAGAACTCTATAAAATAACGAGTTACAAGTACGAGCTTTTCATGAGTTATAGTATTCGCGACACGCGATACACTGGACAATACTCACACTCGATTGCCCGATGCCAAATGTAATGGATTTTCATACACAAATATTTCTACAATGTCGTGAGGATTGTGAACTTGTACATAAACTTGTCTCACGAACTTATATGCAAATCTTGTCTGGTAACATAAACTTGTATTAACATGAGGAAGCACACAATAATAATTACTAAAAGGAATTACTAAGTGAACATAATTAAAGGGAACAAAAAAATACATACAAGAATTCCTGGCCGCATGCGCCCACTGGCCGTATGGACTCACTTGCTGCATGCACCCATGGCCGTATGCACCCAATTGCCGCATGCACCCAATTGACACATGGACTCACTGGCCGCCTGCACCCAATTGCCATATGGACTCACTTGTCAAATGTTAATGGTTAAAGTCTACTCCTAGGGGCAAGAGCCGAGTGATGTGTCAATAAATAGAGTGTCAGTGAAGTGACATAAAGTGATTGATGTGACAGGATAAAAAGTGTGTTAGGAAGAAAAGACAAGAATCATAAAAATATGTGCTAAATAGTTCAGAGTCAAGCGTTCAAGGAAAATAGCTCGTGGCCATGACCTGCCTGTCCTATAAACTACTTGCCGCATAAACGCCCCTCTTGGACTTAGCAAATTTTTCATTCATTCAACGAGTAAAACTTGTGTAAACTTGTGCAAATTTTTCATTCATTCAACAAGGTATTCAAGGACACTTGTGTAAATAAGCAGTCATGCGTCCAACAAGATGGACACATGCTATCAGTATGCGTCAAGAGTTCAAGACGCATAACTTTCTCGGGCCCATATTACTCTCAGCCACTGTAAACCCCCTAATTTTTCAAGAATTTTTAAATGGATTTTTCATAATTTTTCTGGAACTTTTTAGAATTTTTCTTTAAATAAAATCAAGGTATTTTATATTTAAATGATTTTTAAATGATGTTAAATAATATTAAAATATTATGAAAATAATATCTTCTGGTGTAAAATGAAAAATTAGACATAGGGTAATTTTCCGAGAATTTATTGGACCCCGGAAGCATTTTTAAAATCCTAAAATAAACCCGGTTCAACTGAACCAAACCAACCCAACCCAAACCGGACCGGTTTACGCGAACCGAACCCTATGCTTAACGGGTCGGGTCGGATCCGAACTGAACCCAACCCGGACCCGAACCCAACCTGCTAGCTACAGTGCACCTTTCCCCAACCCCGACCGCTTCAGCTTCCCCCGCCGCAGGCCGTTACGCCGCCGCCTCGCCTCCCAGCCGCTCCGGCTTCCCCCAACGGCCGATGCCCCGCTCCCCGGCGCCGCTCTGCCTCCCCTGCTGCAACGACCACCGCTTCTCCTCCCTCCCTCCGCCTATAAAACCCCTCAGCCGCCTCCCTCCTCTGCCCTAGCCACCCCATCCCCTTGCCGTGTCCCGTCCACGCTACCGTCTTCTCCGCCATCACCCTCAGCTCCCATCCCCGAACTCTACTGGCCACCACAGCCACCCGCTGCTCCTCCTCCAGACCCTCTCTCCGGCCGCCCCAGCCCCGCTCCGTCGTCATCCCCGTTAAACTCCCAGCGCCTCCGCCTCTCTCCCCGACCTCGCCGTCCATCTCCCCACCTGAGCCGACCCCAGCCATCTCCTCCACGACGACCCGCAGCCCCGCTGCCACTGCCCCAGAGCTCCGCCTCCCCAGAACCCCGACCGAGCTTCCCCCGACCCTCTCCTTCATCCTCCGCCACTGGCACCGTCCTGGACAGCCTCGCCTCCGAAGAATGCCGCCACCTCCGCAGTGGTGCAACCCGCTCGGTGTGTCGCATCCTGTGGCGATCGCACACCGCGATCTAAAAACAGGAAAAACAATGCCCTATTTTACCCCGGAACTGAGTATGCCCCGCCAAATGAGACGACTTGGTCGAGTGCGGTCTTTACCAAAATGTACGAGCCTTTGATACGGACGTGTGGGATTTCGGAGAAGTTGATTTGGATGTGCGTGCACACCGAAATCAACGCATATCTGCCGACAATGCCCCATATCTGCCTGTTCTGGATCTCGCTGTAACTTGGTGTACACATGTCGGATCGAAACGAAACTTGCGCCATCGGACTCGTAGCAATACGCTGGTCCTGTGACCCAAGTTTGGTTCGTTTCTGAGAACATTGACAAAATCGCGTATCGTGGACCCCACGGCTCTACTTGACGGGCAATTTTGTGACCGGCTCATCAGAATCCAATTCTGGAAGTTTTGTTGGGTTTGTATCATCATTCCTGACTTGTTGACACTAAGTTGGACGAATTTGGAGACCATTGGTTCTGATACATTTTTCGGTGCAAATCGGCCCACAAGTGGACCCCGCTTTGACCAGAAACTGTCATTTTTTGTCCTTGTGTCCAAATTGGACTCAAGGACAGGCATTTCTAGCTATTTGATATTTTCTAAACCTGTTGGTGATGTTTATTTCAGCAACCGGAGCAGTACCTGCTTTTCCCACTGAGGTCAGAGCTACTGTTGGTATTCAAACCCCAGGCAAGTGTACCTTGCCAAATCTTGCAGTTCTTGTTACATATTTTCTTGTCTTATTTATATGTTGTACATGCTTGACCTAGGACCGTGTAACTTTACTTAGCGTCCGATTAATAGTCGGGTGCCAACACTGTACGCAGGGTTGTGTAACGTCACCTAGAGATGGATATCGTGACCCTTTACATTCTAGTGCTTGTATTATCAAGTACGTTATACCTAGGACACCTGACACAATTCATGAGACAGAATCTTCCTGAAATATTCAAGGTGATTCTGTGTAGGTTGCAGGATTGTGACATAGACATTATATTCATAGATATTATATGACTTGCTGCATTAGTTTTGATCTTGCGTGTCATGGACATGAGACGTAGGATTTCATTGGGTGGGGAGAGACACACAGGCTACAGGCTGATTATATATATATATATATATATATATATATATATATATATATATCATTACATAGTAAACTATATAGTAAACTACATAGTATAACTGCTACCGGCTCCCCGACACAGAGCTTGTAGTGGTTTCAGCCTGAGTTTTAGTGATGCTCTCAACTTGCATATCACTTAGCTGGTTATATAGTTTACCCTATTATTTTATTTATTTTTGTACTGCATTTGTTTTGGCTTGAGTTATTTTATACCTTGCTATGTCCCCTGAGGACCTGGACATGGATTATGTCCCCAGGGTTAGCAGAGGATATCTATCCTGAGGTCTACGGAACAGGAGTATTAGCAGGAGCAGAACCAGGAACCGAGGATGAGGTGATTGCAGAAGATTTCTCCTGAATATCTTCATCTATGCTCAATTTTATTGGCAAATAAACTCTTTTATTTCTTGTTTAAGTGAACAATTATAACAGACTTAATATCAGGCTGTTCCCCGATTTTATTTACTTGTGACTGGATGATGTTTATTTCCTTTTATTGATATTGCTGTATTTATTCTGTGAATGAGATTAGTAAACCCTGATTGTTGTAATACATCTTAAGTATGCCCCGATAGATCCATTAAATTGGGTTTGACCATCGGTGTCTGCTGCTAGCCATTGCCACGTGTCTAGTCCCTCGATATTTTGGGACTGGAGCATGACATAATTTTTGTGGTGGCCCATGCAGGTCAACGACTAAATTGTTCAGTTTCAACTTAGGGACCGAACAGGCCTGCAATAAGAATAAGATAAGTTTTTAGGATCTCATCTACTTGCTTGAATCGTTCTTGATCTCCATATCGGATTCGAATTATTTCTTGACTTGCATCCTGCCTTGATTCCCCTGTACGCCTTTTATAGTTTATTTTGGATGCAAAGTAATGGAATCACAATCAAGCAACGAGACTCCTGCAGGAACACCACAAGGTGATGTGGTCACCCACGAAGATGAAGTGACACCAAAAGATAGAGGTCAATCAACTCAACAAAGCAATCAAGCAGATCAATACTCTTCCAGCAGGCCCAACAACCGCAGAGGAATCGACTGCAAGGACGCGGACAAGATCTTGCTTTGGAGGACGCGCAAACTCGTGGAGTAGCTAATGCGCGTAAGTGATTCGTAGCTATCTCGTCTAGTATTGTTTTAGCTCGTGCCTGTTGGTTCGTGACCTGAGCCTTGACCTAGTAATTTTGAACTTGCTAATAACCAAGTATGTTTTATAAATGTTAATCTAATATGTTTTATAAAGGATAACCTGGTTTTCTAAAAACTGTAAATCTCTAGATTTCCTTCATTCGGGAAATTTTATAACTTTTAATGCTTAGGGAAATAAATTTTTCTATGTGTTACTCTTACACCCACAACCTTGATTCTTCTTGATAGTAATGTGCTTCCAACAATATTTACAATCGTGTCATCTCTATTGACCGGTTATTCTTTGATTGAGAGGACGCAATCCTCTTAAGGGGGATAGATTGTAAACCCCCTGATTTTTCAGGAATTTTTAAATGGATTTTTTATAATTTTTCTGGAATTTTTTGGAATTTTTCTGTAAATAAAATCAAGGTATTTTGTATTTAAATGATTTTTAAATGATGTTAAATAATATTAAAATATTATAAAAATAATATTTTCTGGTGTAAAATAAAAAATTAGACATAAGGTAATTTTTCGGGAATTTATTGGACCCCGGAAGCATTTTTAAAATCCTAAAATAAACCCGGTTCAACTGAACCAAACCAACCCAACCCAAACCGGACCGGTTTATGCGAACCGAACCCTATGCTTAACAGGTCGGGTCGGATCCGAACTGAACCCGACCCGGACCCGAACCCAACCCGCTAGCTACAGTGCACCTTTCCCCAACCCCGACCGCTTCAGCTTCCCCCGCCGCCGGTCGTTACGCCGCCGCCTCGCCTCCCAGCCGCTCCGGCTTTCCCTAACGGCCGACGCCCTGCTCCCCGGCGCCGCTCCGCCTCCCCTGCTGCAACGGCCATCGCTTCTCCTCCCTCCCTGTGCCTATAAAACCCCTCAGCCGCCTCCCTCCTCTTCCCTAGCCACCCCATCCCCTCGCCGTGTCCCGCCCACGCAGCCGTCTTCTCCGCCATCACCCTCAGCTCCCGTCCCCGAACTCCACTGGCCATCGCAGCCACCCGCGGCTCCTCCTCCAGACCCTCTCTCCGGCCGCCCCAGCCCTGCTCCGTCGTCGTCCCCGTCGAACTCCCAGCGCCTCTGCCTCTTTCCCCGACCTCGCCGTCCATCTTCCTGCCTGAGCCGACCCCAGCCATCTACTCCACGACGACCCGCAGCCCCGCTGCCACTGCCCCAGAGCTTCGCCTCCCCAGAACACCGACCGAGCTTCCCCCGACCCTCTCCTTCATCCTCCGCCACCGGCGCCGTCCTGGACAGCCTCGCCTCCGACGAACGCCGCCACTTCCGCAGTGGTGCAACCCGCTCGGTGTGTCACGTCCTGTGGCGATCGCACACCGCGATCCAAAAATAGGAAAAATAATGCCCTGTTTCACTCCGGAACTGAGTACGCCCCACCAAACAGGATGACTTGGTCGTGTGCGGTCTTCACCGAAATGTGCGAGCCTTTGATACGGACGTGTGGGATTTCGGAGGAGTTGATTTGGATGTGCGTGCACACCGGAATCAACGCGTATCTGCCGACAACGTCCCATATTCGCCTGTTCTGGATCTCGCTGTAACTTGGTGTACACACGTTGGATCAAAACGAAACTTACGCCATCGGACTAGTAGCAATACGCTGGTCCTGTGACCCAAGTTTGGTTCGATTCTGAGAACGTTGACAAAATCGCGTATCGTGGACCCCACGGCTCCACTTGACGGACGATTTTGTGACCGGCTCATCGAAATCCAATTCTGAAAGTTCCGTTGGGTTCGTATCATCGTTCCTGACTTGTTGACACTAAGTTGGACAAATTTGGAGACCATTGGTTCTGACAAATTTTTCGGTGCAAAGCGGCCCACAGGTGGACCCCATTTTGACCAGAAACTGTCATTTTTGCCCTTGTGTCCAAATTGGACTCAAGGACAGGCGTTTCTATCTATTTGATATTTTCTAAACCTGTTGGTGATGTTTATTTCAGCAACCGGAGAAGTATCTGCTTTTCCCACTGAGGTCAGAGCTACTGTTGGTATTCAATCCCCAGGCAAGTGTACCTTGCCAAATCTTGCAGTTCTTGTTACATATTTTCTTGTCTTATTTATATGTTGTACATGCTTGACCTAGGACCGTGTGACTTTACTTAGTGTCCGATTAATAGTCGGGTGCCAACACTGTACGCAGGGTTGTGTAACGTCACCTAGAGATGGATATCGTGACCCTTTACATTCTAGTGCTTGTATTATCAAGTACGTTATACCTAGGACACCTGACACAATTCATGAGACAGAATCTTCCTGAAATATTCAAGGTGATTCTGTGTAGGTTGCAGGATTGTGACATAGACATTATATTCATAGACATTATATGACTTGCTGCATTAGTTTTGATCTTGCGTGTCATGGACATGAGACATGGGATTTCATTGGGTGGGGAGAGACACACAGGCTACATGCTGATTTTATATATATATATCACTATATAGTAAACTACATAGTATAACTGCTACCGGCTCCCCGACATAGAGCTTGTAGTGGTCTCAGCCTGAGTTTTAGTGATGCTCTCAACTTGCATATCACTTAGCTGGTTATATAGTTTACCCTATTGTTTTATTTATTTCTGCACTGCATTTATTTTGGCTTGAGTTATTTTGTACCTTGCTATGTCCCCTGAGGACCTGGATATGGATTATGTCCCCAGGGTTAGCAGAGGATATCTATCCTGAGGTCTACGGAACAGGAGTATTAGCAGGAGCAGAACCAGGAATCGAGGACGAGGTGATTGCAGAAGATTTCTCCTGAATATCTTCATCTATGCTCAGTTTTATTGGCAAATAAACTCTTTTATTTCTTGTTTAAGTGAACAATTGTAACAGACTTAATATCGGGTTGTTCCCCGATTTTATTTACTTGTGACTGGATGATGTTTATTTCCTTTTATTGATATTGCTGTATTTATTCTGTGGATGAGATTAGTAAACCCTGATTGTTGTAATACAGCTTAAGTATGCCCCGATGGATCCATTAAATTGGGTTTGTCCATCGGTGTGTGCTGCTGGCCATTGCCACGTATCTAGTCCTTCGATATTTTAGGACTGGGGCATGACAGCCACATAGGTCGCTAGCCGTACGAAGACTTCATCTTCTCCAATAGCAGGTTTAGCCATGGCCGAAAGCTCAAAAAATCAAAAAAATATTTTCTTCATAAAAACTTCATTTTAACTCCAAATCTAGTGAAACAAAAGCCAAATTGTACGAAATAAAATGCTCTAACATAAGAAACCACTAGTTTTAAAAAAATACTAAGTTTAATAGATAAAAACTAAGAAAAACTCATATAACACATAGAAAACCCTAAACTTGAACTCTGTAAAACCCTATATTTTTAAATATTATATTTAATTAATTAATCATGGAATTTATTTATATTATTTGTAGTTAATTAGATAATATATTATTGATTTAATTACCTAGATAAATTAATCATTTAGAATTATTGTACAAAACTACTATTTTATTTTAGAAATCCTTGTGAAAGAGTGATATATTTTCTTAGAATTTAATTTCGGGGTACAAATGTGTTTTCTGGAGTTTTTATATCTCAAATATATAAGTAAATAATAATTATAGAAATAATAATAATAATAATAATAAATAATAGTTATAATAATAATAATAATCATACGTGTTAGTTATAATAATAATATAATAATAATAATTATAGTAATAATGGTAATAAAAATAAACGAGAAAAAGAAAAGAAAAAAAAGAAAGAAAAAGAAAAGAAACTAACCTTGACCTAAACCCTATGCTTAAGCTAATCCCCTTAAGCCCAAAACTAAGCAACTAAACCTAAGTCTAAGCCCAGAGCCCATTTCCATAATCCCCTAAACCAACCCCCCCACCCCCTGAGCCAGCAGCTCCTCGCGGCTGCACCCGCGCGAGACCCCCCGTTCCTTACCTGCTCTCTCTCTCTCTATATATATATATATATATATATAACCTCTTATAAACCTAAACCCTAACCCTAAATCTATACTCCACGCCGACCAGCGCACCCCACGACCCATAGATGCCAACCGGAGCAATCGCAGCCACCAGCGCCACCGCTCGCGTCCGCGTCACCCGTGCGAGCGCCATGTCAGAAACTACAGCAACGACCCCGACTTCACATACTGTTTTCCGCCTTCTCGCTCGATCAAATTCAGATCCGTCTTCGCCGGTATGATCACCACCTATACCTCTCTTAACCCCATTAATTAGTTTCCATCGTGCAGCGTTAAAAACTAGGTAGAAATCGACACAAAGTTTAGGAAAAACCATGTTTTAAACTACTCTAAAAATTGTTCCATCGACCTATGTTCCGAGGCCGATATCTCCTAACGTAGATATCCAAATCGAGATTTACCTTTTTTATGTAAAGCCTATATGACCGAGATCAGTCTCTGTTAATTACTTTATTTTATTTTGTGTTAAAAATCAGAATTAAACTAGGTTGAAAACTCATAAATACTTGTTTTAAAAAAATGTTAAAATTTGTGATACGGAACGTGTCCCGCCAAACGGGACCATCTCGTCGCGTACCAATTATACCGAAAGGTGCGTATGGTATGTCCTGACGTATGGGCTTTCACGAAAAGTGATTTGGACATGTGTGCGCGTCAGAATCACCCTGTATCCATAAGAAGGCTCCGTATCACGACTTTTGCAAAATATCGCACCATTTAGTGTACGCTCGTCTGAATGCGACAAAATTTGCACCATTGGATTCATGGTATCATGCTGGTCCTGTGACCCAAGTTTCACGTGATTCTGATAGTTGACCAAGCTGCCTATTTGTGGGCCCCATGGTTGACTTTTTGGGCAAATTTGTGTTCGGCTCACCGGAATCCAAAATTGGACATACCGTTGAGTCCACATTGACTTTTAGAATTTGTTTGACCTATAATTTGTCCCATTAAGAGACCTCTATCCTTGGCACACTTTTCGGTGCAAAGTGGCCCACATGTGGAGCCCATTTTGGCCTAAAATTACCATTTTGTCCCTGTGTCCAAATGGGACAAAAGGGTAGTATTTTCTAGCTATCTCGCTTATTCTGGGAACGTTGGTGATATTTATTTCAGCATCCGGAGACGTTCATTCTGATACTATGGTTTCTGATCTATTGCGCCTGACGTCTGGACGTTTACACTTTGCAGCTTTCTTGCCAGGCAAGTATACCTTGTCAAATTGCTTACAATACTTTGGATACTTATTATATTTCTATATATTCATTGCAAGTGTGTTTTCTTTCAGTCATAATTATATACTATAAATATGTTGACACACACTTGACACATAGTATTATGGGAGGGGAGGACAATCAGTAGGCGTATGGGCTATAACCACTCTGGTAAACCGTAGTAACTAGCACGCACTATGGTAGTCGTGTTCGATGGTCGCTACCCTGGCGGTATGTCGGCTGATGGAGTCACGATGGTCGCTACCCTCGTGGTATGACGACTGATGATGTCCCTGACGTGTGTGTGAGTTGTGAGATTAGATAGAGTAGCCTACCCATGTCCATACGTCAAAAAGTTGTCCTCATTATGCATTCCAAATAGATTATCTTGTACAGCGTACTTATATATTTTTTGTATATTATGCATGTTTACTGTATTCAATTGGCATGCTTCTATGTATCTTGTTATGTCCCTCTGAGGACCTGGTCCCTTGCCAGGTATAGACGGTCAGGAGTATCCGCAAGAGTACGGACCGGGACCTGACGCATTATTTTCTGCCGAGGAGGTCTTACCTTCTGAGCATCTTTGATTACCTCTAGCGATGGACCTCTTAGCTGATACTTTTATATCATTATCTTATTTTATATTGGAGATTTACCCTCCTCTCTTATTTTAGTTTTGATATAGTCATTAGTAGTGGATTTGTCTCCACTCGACTATTATTTTTGGATTATTCAGACTCATTATTCTAGTTTAGTTATTTCTTTTCTATGACTTGTTTTTTGGATGAGATTAGTATATCTGTGACTTGTGACCATATATATACCACATGTGAGTTAATATTCATAATACAACGTACGTGTGTATTATGATATCCATATATTGGAGTTGCCATATACATGCGCCTGGCATGCTTATGTATTCCTAGTCCTACGTATTTTAGGACCGGAGCATGACATATTTTTATGGTGGCCCATGCAGGTCGAGAGCATATTGTCTCGATTATATTACTGTACCGAGCAAGCCTGCGTATAGGATTAGAGTATAGGATCTCATCCACTTATTTAATAACCGCCCTTGATTTTATTTCACATTCTTATTTGATTGTTCGTATTGCATCTTGCTTGATTCTTTCACAACGTCAATCTTATCTTTTCTCTCGTGCTTGATAGGGGTTAGAAAGATGACTTGTACTAGGTATATCCACTCTAATATTCAATAACACTATTAGTTAAATTCTTATAAGGTTGGTAGTATGCCCCATAACCTAGTATCACATAGTCCTTTTGAACCATTAATGAATTGTAATTGAATAACACCAACTATAGGCTTGCATAAGAAGATAGTGTTTATCCAGACGGTAGAACTTAGAGGCCCATACCCCATTTGGTTGACTTTAGACTTACACAAGAAGTTAGTATGGCAACTGTAGAGGCACAACACCGGTCTTCTTGATGAACTTAAATTATTCTGTACCTTTCTCAATCATAATCCAGTGTACTTATATTTTTTGGACTACCTCCGCTTATGCTGCTATTTTATAGCCTAGTTTTGCAAGTTTATTCTTTTATCGAGCTTGTTCATAACATATGTGTTATTGGGGACGCCTACTAATATATTATCTAAATCAGAATCAGTGTATTGCGGTCTGATCAACCTTAATGCACTTGGTTCGCTCTTCGCATGACTACTTTACGTGAATTGAGATATAGTTGACTCAACTTGTTAGACGAATATACTTGCCCTCTAGACTGGCTAGAGTATATCATGTCAGGTACATAACCATTCTGATGTGAACATGCAAATAGGAATTTACCAAAATAAGATTTTAATCTACAACTGCCTTGACAACTCCCTTTTGAATTCTTTAATCACCTTGAACCCCGTACTTGTATTCTATCACCTCCTCCTTGAAATCTTTATTATTGTTTTTCGTCTTCCCCTATTTCGGAAAGATGAATGCTCGTGCTTGGTATAAGTTTGATAAACAGAGACTAACAGATATACCCCATAGGCGAATCATATTACTTGGTGACTATCTTTTGTAATTAAGGGCATATCACAATGTGATATATTTAGTATTAAAATTTTGAGGATATGTTGATATTTTAACTAGATGGCATATCTACGATGCTAATGGATGACACGCGTAGCAGTAGTAGTATTCTTCTTCATATCACCACCCCGTCCCCTTGGGTTGCTCACCTTCTCTTCCATATCCATTCCTTATTCTACGCTAAATTCTTCCTATCATAGTTGCTTCTTTTCGTGCCATCATAAATTGTTGATTTACTTCAACCTCACCCTTATTTTGTTAGTTAAAACATAAATGGGTTAGTAATGATTAATAACTAAGAGATGAGTTCATAATAATAACCCTTATGCATATGCAGTATAGCAATATCTGTATCCTCTTATTATTTTAAACCATGAATAGCATCCCTTAGTCTAACAAAAATTAGTGGGATTGTTGAAATAGTTCATACTTCAAATAGTTTTATAAAGTTAGTCAAGACCATAACTGTTGCCCTAAAACTTAGACTAAGCTTAGGAACGAGTTGAAGGTACTTGTTACGAACTGATGACTATGACAAATCGCTAGCGAAGTAGCGACAGCTGCAGCTAGACCATTATAATAGGGTAGTCAAAGTATTTCCAGACATACTGGTCAGGTGACATGGCAGTATTAGACTACGATACTTGATGGTTACAAAGAAAAATTATAGTTATGAGATTTCAGACAGGTATCCCAAGATTCTCGACCCAATGAATAAATTCGTCTTACAACCTAGACAATAACCTTAAAAGACTGTGACTACTAGTAGAACTCTTGTAAGTTGGGTAGTATAGACGAGTTAGAGGATGATAGAATAGTGTATGGACAATAAATAAGAGGCGTTAGAATGGCTTACCATGACTTTTAGGAAGCACTGCTAGATAGCAATGAAGTGTAACAGCTATAGTGATTTATTATGAATATGGGTTAGTGTCAATTTCGAGGACAAGATTTTTGTAAGTTGGGTAGAATATAAAACCCCATATTTTTAAATATTATATTTAATTAATTAATCATGGAATTTATTTATATTATTTCATAGTTAATTAGATAATATATATTATTGATTTAATTACATAGATAAATTAATAATTTAGAATTATTATACAAAACTACTATTTTATTTTAGAAATCCTTGTAATAGAGTGATAGATTTTCTTAGAATTTAATTTCGGGGTACAAATATATTTTTTGGAGTTTTTATACCTCAAATATATACGTAAATAATAATTATAGAAATAATAATAATAATAATATTAATAATAAATAATAGTTATAATAATAATAATAATAATAATAATAATAATAATAATAATAATAATAATAATAATAATAATAATAATAATAATAATAATAATAATAATACGTGTTAGTTATAATAATAATGTAAGAATAATAATTATAGTAATAATGGTAATAAAAACAAAAGAGAAAAAGAAAAAAAAAAGAAAAAGAAAAAGAAAAGAAACTAACCTTAACCTAAACCCTATGCTTAAGCTAATCCCCTTAAGCCCAAAACTAAGCAACTAAACCTAAGTCTAAGCCCAGAGCCCATTTCCTTAATCCCCTAACCCCCCCCCAGCCAGCAGCTCCCCGCGGTGGACCCGCGCGAGACCCCCCATCCCTTACCTGCTCTTTCTCTCTCTCTCTCTCTCTCTATATATATATATATATATATATATATATATATATATATATATATATACAACCTCATATAAACCTAAACCTTAACCCTAAATCTATACTCCACGCCGACATGCGCACCCCCACGACCCAGCGACGCCGACCGGAGCAATCGCAGCCACCAGCGCCGCCGCTTGCGTCTGCGTCACCCGTGCGAGCGCCGTGTCAGAAACTGCAGCAAGGACCCCAACTTCACACGCTGTTTTCCGCCTCCTCGCTTGATCAAATTCAGATCCGTCTTCACCGATATGATCACCACCTATCCCTCTCTAAACTCCGCTAATTAGTTTCCATCGTGCAGCGTTAAAAACCAGGTAGAAATCGACGCCAAGTTTAGGAAAAACTATATTTTAAACTACTCTAAAAACTGTTCCATCGACCTATGTTCTGAGGCCGATATCTCCCAACGTAGATATCCAAATCGAGATCTACCTTTTTCTGTGTAAAGCCTATATGACCGAGATCATTCTCTGTTAATTACTTTATTTTATTTTGTGCTAAAAATTAGAAATAAACTAGGTTGAAAACTCATAAAAACTTAATTAAAAAAATGTTAAAATTTGTGATACGGAATACGCTCCGCCAAACGGGACTGCCTCATCGCATACCAATTGTACCAAAAGGCGCGTATGGTATGCCCTGACTTGTGGGCTTTCGCGAAAGTGATTTGGACGTGTGTGCGCGTAGAAATCACCCCCTATCCATAAAAAGGTCCCGTATCGCGACTTTTGCAAAATATCGCACCATTTAGTGTACGCTCGTCAGAATGCGACAAAACTTGCACCATTGGATTCGTGGTATCACACTGGTCCTGTGACCCAAGTTTCACACGATTATGACAGTTGACCAAGCCGCCTATTTGTGGGCCCCACGGTTGACTTTTTAGACAAATTTGTGTTAAGCTCATCGGAATCCAAAATTAGACGTACCGTTGAGTCCGTATCGACTTTTAGAATTTGTTTGACCTATAATTTGCCCCATTTAGAGACCTCGACCCCTGACACACTTTTTGGTGCAAAGTGGCCCACATGTGGAGCCCGCTTTGACTCAAAATTACCATTTTGCCCCTGTGTCCAAATTGGACGAAAGGGTAGTATTTTTTAGCTATCTCGCTTATTCTGGGAACGTTGGTAATATTTATTTCAGCATCCGGAGACGTTCATTCTGATACCATGGTTTCTGATCTATTGTGCCTGACGTCTGGACGCTTACACTTTGCAGCTTTCTTGCCAGGCAAGTATACCTTGTCAAATTGCTTACAGTACTTTGCATGCTTATTATATTTCTATATATTCATTGCAAGTGTATTTTTTTCAGTCATAATTATATACTATATATATGTTGACACACACTTGACACATAGTATCATGGGAGGGGAGGACAATCAGTAGGCGTATGGGCTATAACCACTATGGTAAACCGTAGTAACTAGCACGCACTATGGTAGTCGTGTCCGATGGTCGCTACCCTGGCGGTATGTCGGCTGATGGAGTCACGATGGTCGCTACCCTCGCGGTATGACGGCTGATGATATCCCTGACGTGTGTGTGAGTTATGAGATTAGATAGAGTAGCCTACCCATGCCCATACGTCGAAAAGTTGTCCTCATTATGCATTTTATATAGATTGTCTTGTACAACGCACTTATATATTTTCTGTATATTATGCATGTTTACTGTATTCAATTGACATGCTTCTATATATCTTGTTATGTTCCTCTGAGAACCTGGTCCCTTGCCAGGTATAGACGGTCAGGAGTATCCGCAGGAGTACGGGCCGGGACCTGACGCATTATTTTCTGCCGAGGAGGTCTTACCTTCTGAGCATCTTTGATTACCTTTAGCGATGGACCTCTTAGCTGATACTTTTATATCATCATCTTATTTTATATTGGAGATTTACCCTCCTCTCTTATTTTAGTTTTGATATAGTCATTGGTAGTGGATTTGTCTCCACCCGACTATTATTTTTGGATTATTCAGACTCATTATTCTAGTTTAGTTATTTCTTTTCTATGACTTATTTTGTGGATGAGATTAGTATATCTGTGACTTGTGACCATATATATACCACATGTGAGTTAATATTCATAATACAACATACGTGCGTATTATGGTATCCATATATTGGAGTTGCCATATACATGCGGCTGACATGCTTACGTATTCCTAGTCCTACGTATTTTGGGACTGGGACGTGACAAACTCAGATCTACAAAAATCTATACATCAAAATTTAAAACTCCATGAACTAAACATGATCAGCAACTCAAGGAGAACATTTTCATAAAAAACATTTTTTTAAAATAATAATATATTAAAAATTCCAAAAATTTATGACTCTAATATTGAGCAAGATGTACTTGCATTGGGTGGCTCATAGCCTCTAACTCTCATAGTCTAAGTCGCAGCAACTTTCCCTTAGGGTTAGGGTTAGAGGGAGCTTGAGGGAGAGGAGGAAGAAGAAAATGAAAATGAAGAAGAAGAAAGAGAGAAGAGAGAGAAAAGCTCATATATATACTAAGAGAGGAGAGAAAGAGGTTTAGTCATGAATTCACCCAAAATGAACCTAACCAAGGGTCCATTCTATATGCGGGTCCTAAACCGAGTCTTATGGCAATACCAATGGATATTCTACTAGTCTCGGGTAGTCTCTCTCAACAATAGGAAAATTAAAACAATAAATAAAATGACACGCATCAACATGAGAAAATACAATAGGAACACGTTATCAGTAAAAATTAAATTTTAGAAATTCAAAAAATACTAAATCTGGAATCGGGTGTGACATATGTATCATGACCCACACCCGGATAGTCGGGCATGAGTACGTGGTTACGCCCAGCCTACGCCACAGAATCGGCAGTAGAACGCTGTCTGGGTCATTTCTAACTATCTAACATCTCAACAATATAATATGGTACCTGTTAATCATCTCAACTCCAAACGGAGGAGCAATATGGTATCTCACAAGTATGACTAATCTTAATCACAAAAAAACTAAGGAAGATAATGCACGAATGGAATAGTGAAGAAAAGAATAAGATACAATCCACAATCTGAAATAATAATACAAACTTTGAATCTCCACAAATAATAGTCTAATACAAGCCAACACAAATAAACTAGACATCCTCGGGCTCTACAACTAAGTCTTCCGGGTTTACAAGAGTATCCTCTAAAGGTACGCTATCATGAGGCCCGTAGAATATGGGACACTGCTCTATAAGCCAGTCATCTAAAATAATATATCCAGTCAGGATTGGAGCGAAGTACATACCTCTGAAAATAGTTTTAATAACATAATCGAGCATATAAAACAGATAATAGAAATAAAATACAAGATCACTAAACATAAGAATGAATGAACAATAGATATACAGGTAAGGTACGAGAATATAGATCAACAATATGAATATCAACAATATGAAGAAATAATTGTAATCTAACTAATGTGCCTCAGAATACAAGTTCATTATGTGATCGGTTTGGATGAACATGATCAGGTAAGACGATTACAAGTGAGGAATGTAACCAGAATGTACACGATATAACAATAGGGCTTTGATCACATAATCAACTCCTACTCTTCTATCCCCAACTAATACCAATGGATCCAATCATGATACGTTACGAACACGAATATAACCACTGAACACGAGCAGTGGGTGTACACGAATATCATAACTACTGAACACAAGCAGTGGGTGTACACGAATAAGCATACTGAACACGAGCAGTGTGTGAACACGGAATGTAAATCAATACCCAATATACACGATAAAATACATGTACACGAGTACCCGCTGAACACGGTAGGGGATAACATCTCCTGATGGGATCCATGTAGTACAAGTCTGTGAAATCACTGTGTCGGAATCAAATATACAATTCTAGAATATGCATATATACAATATTATGAATTAAAAACTATTAGAAAAATGTACTCGTATGAAGTCCTGAGCAAGGTGTGTCTCTCGATGTCCAAGCTAGTATCACACAAACCTATATATGATATGTCGCATCAATACTAGGTTCGAAAATAAAAATAAGTTAAATGATGCAATTCTAGGTCATAAAGCTATTTTTAGGTCAAACCGATTAAATCTAGGTTGCAAGAGTCTAACACTAGGTCACTAAGTTGATACACTATAAAACTAAACTATACAAGCAAATCTAAGATATTAAAAGACACTCAAAAAGCCGTATCCTAAGATACGCAATTTTAATCATATAAAAATAGTATTTTAGATATATATATATATATACAAGTCAATATACTTAGTACTATAACAAAATAATGAATTTAGGATACCTTGGCCTTGCACCAATGCGTATCACACCTATCTCGATATCCAAACTCAATACCTTGGGTATCGACCCAATACCTTGGTATTACCTTGGTATCCCAAGGTAATCCAAAACTCTAACATAGCTAACACATATATAAGCCTCACCAATATACTAACTATAACCAATGTACTTAGTAGCATACAATACCATACTAGATATAGCTAATATAACTAACTATCAATATACATTACCTATTAGTATATATATAAATGCTACACTAGGTATTACCCAATATACTAATTATAAATATATATAACTAAACTACTAACAATATACATACTAATACATCAACTAACTACTTAAACCAATACCTTGATCACTAACTAACCGAAAACCTCAAATACCCAATACCTTGAACTGAACTGAAACATAGGTACACTGACATTGAAAGGATACCCAACTCAACCACCAACTGAACTATACTGAAACCTGAATACTAAACTACCCATTAAACCAAATACCTCATTAAACTAACTAAAACTGAAACTAAACCTTGCAGATACTGATACTAAAATTGATACTCATCTAACTCAACTAAACATTTCCTAGCTGAGCTACTGAACTACCTAACTGACTAGCCAAACCAATTCCTCACTGAAGAACCACTGATGCACTGAAACTCCTTGCCCACTGATACAGTGCTGATACATGAACTGCTCCCTGTGTGCACGAGCACCTCCAACTGCACTGTGCTCCAAGTACCTGCTAAAATTGCTAACTGCTTCGAGTATTGCCTCCTCCTTTAGCTGAATCACCTGTTGTATGTCCAAGCCCCTCCAGTTGTTGGCTTCCTGTAGGTGGCTGAACACTGATGCATTGCCCAAGCTTGCAGCTTCCCCTCTGCACTAGCTGCATCCCCCTTACTGCAGTGAACTGCAGTGTCTGTGCTGATACTTGCTGCAGCTCCTTATTGCAGTATGGCAGTTATTGCTACTGCTCTGCATCCTTTGTAGTGACTACTCACTGCAGTGAGCTACTAGCTGCTGTACCTCTTCCCCTTGCTGCTGACTGAAACTGCACGAGGCTGCACACTTAAACCACTGTGCAGCCCGACCCCTCCCTCACTTACTCCTCTCTCCTCTCTCACACACACAGACACAACACCCTCTATGTATATACTCATCTCTATATATATAAAACCAACTCTCTCTCTCTCTCTCTCTATATATATATATATATATATATATATATATATATATATATATATATATATATATATATATAAGCATATATATATACTACACTCTTACATATATATATACAACAAAATACACACACACACACACACACACATATATATACAAAAACACATATATATATAAATACATATAGATATATACACTATAATATACACCCATATAGACACACACAAATACACTTAATCATATACACACTCATATACATATATATTACATAAATATCACACATATATATATATATATATATATATATATACACACACACACACACACATATGTATGTATAGAATTAAGAGCAAACACCAAACACGTGGAGTGCACCGCACCCGTATCATACTAACTCTATGATACACTTGTGATACGGCTCCAACACACAACCAAAGGCATCCCGGAGGACACGAGAAAGTCTAATACACTAAATATGAATAATACGTATAGTAATTAGAGCATCTATGTGTCCGTGTCACAATGTGATATGCACAAGTTTTCGTGTCGAAGAAAATCCCCCAAAATTAATCTGTTTCGTCAAATTGACGAGATACGGCCTACACATACCCAATTATGGACACGACACTAGTCACAAACAAACAATCATAGGCCATATTGATCTATTAGACCAAATGATAAACACCATATGTGCCAATCTCAAAATTCTTCCAAAATGAAATGAGGGATACACTCTCTCTCCTCCTACTATGGCCGGCCATATACACCCTTCTCAAGCAATGTGAAATATCTTATTTACCCCTTGGGGCCTCTCATAAAGAAATTAATTAGGGAGGGAAGGTTCTAGTCTAATAGTTTCACTAATTAATACAACCTTCTAATCCATGGGCCTAATTCATGGGCTCAATCTAAACTCATATAAAATATTGGTTCATGCATCTAATAAAATAGGTTAGGTCCACTACACAAGTCTAAAATAAATCTACAACTAACAATAATTAAATAAAATAACAAATAATAATCATGCATGCACAATATTTAAATACAAATAATCCTAAATTTAAAATTACCCATGTCAATTACCAAACTACCCTTGAATGAAAATGTGAGGCTGACAATCCTACCCACCTTAGAAAACTTTTATCCTCAAAATTAAGGAAGAAACTAACTACTAAAAGAAAATAATATAATGCAAAAAAGAATTATAGCTCACGGCTCGAACATATATGGATATCGCTCGCGCATCTCGGCCTCTTGCTCCCAGATACTCTCTCTTAGAGAGTGATACCTCTATGCGACGTGCACCAAAGGAATCGTCTGGTTCCTCAGCACCTTCTCTCTCCGATCTAGAATCTCCACTGGCTGCTTTGGATAGCTAAGAGTAGGGCCCACCTCTATTTTCGAGTGATCCAACACATGTTTGGGATCTGCCACGTATCGTCTCAGCTGTGATGCGTGAAACACGTTGTGTACTCCCTCTAGTGTAGGTGGAAAGTCTAGTCTGTATGCAACTGTACTGACCCTCTCAAGAATACTGAAAGGTTCGATGAATCACGGACTAAGCTTGCCGCCTCCACCGAAATGAATCGTGCCATGTGTCAGAGAAATCCCTAAAAAAATTAGACCACCAACCTAGCATGAAACACAACCTTAGCACTCTAACAAATAATAATCAAACACAAGCAAAACAAAACTAAAACTATATCTCAAACTCTAAAGGTCTTCGGTGGCTATCGGCCCAATGCTGCTGTCTTTCCTGCGCCACTCGAAGTCTGTCCCTGATAAGCTTCACCTTCTCGGCTGCATCCACTACCATCTCTGGTCCCAATAAAGCTCTGTCACTGACATCATCTCAGGATAACAGAGTACGACATCTCTGTCTATACAATGCCTCGAATGGTGACATCTCGATGCTGGCTTGGTAGCTATTGTATGAAAACTCTACCAAGTGAAGGTGATCCTCCCAAGAACCTCCAAGATCCAAAACACAGGTGTGTAGCATGTCTTCGAGAGTCTGAATAGTCCTCTCCGACTGTCCGTCAGTCTGAGGGTGATATGCGGTACTGAACTTGAGCTGAGTACCCAAGCTAGCCTACAAACTTCTCCAGAAGTGGGACATGAAATGACTATCCCGATCCGAGACTATGCTGACAAGAACACCGTATAATCTGACAATCTGGCGCACAGACATCTCCGCGAGATTCTTCGTAGATGTACCCACTTTAAATGGCAGAAAGTTGGATAATTTGGTCAACCTGTCCACGATGACCCAAATCGCATCTTTACCTCCTAGAGAACGCGGAAGTCCTGATAAAAAATCCATGGTCATATGCTCCCATTTCTACTCCGGAATAGGTAAAGGCTGAAGCAATCCACCTGGCCTCTGTCTCTCCGCCTTTACCAGCTGGCAAACTAAGCATCTGGATACAAAGCTAGCTACCTCCCGCTTCATACCAGACCACCATACATGCTCTCTCATGTCTCTATACATCTTGTTGGCACCTGGATGCATAGAGTACTGAGAATGATACGCCTCCTGCAGAATCTTCTCGCGCAATGCTCCTCTCGGTACACATAATCTGGTACCGTGTCGCAATGATCCATCATCTGCAACGATAAAGTCCTCTGCCAGCCCTATCTGAACCCTATGCTCAGATGCTCCTCAGAGACTCATCCTCATTCTGTCTGGCTCTGACCCGGTGTCACACTCCAGTCCCAAAAATACACAGGACCAGGCCACGTAGCAATAGTCAGCTGTCACATCCCCAAGGATATCCCAATTTAATGGATCCTAACGAAGCGTGCTACGCTGTCCTAACTACTAACATGTCTCATATCAATCAACAACAGGTAATCTAATCTCATCCATAATATAAACATCAAGAAAGTACTAGCATAAATGCTGAAAGATAAACGCCAGTCTCAAAATATCATAGTTCAACCAAGAATGCCTGGTGGGGACAAACCCACTACTATGACGAAATAACAATACTGAATGACAGATAAAAAGAGTAATGACTAGGGCATCGACTGACTAG
Source organism: Iris macrosiphon (assembly GCA_036927795.1). Classification (NCBI taxonomy): domain Eukaryota; kingdom Viridiplantae; phylum Streptophyta; class Magnoliopsida; order Asparagales; family Iridaceae; genus Iris; species Iris macrosiphon. The sequence continues at coordinate 100,725,464 of JAYESA010000011.1, forward strand.
ATAATGATGCTCCCAATCCTAGACAGAAGTCCTACCAACTGATCACGGAAACTCTGACGGTAGCACCTCTAGCTCCTCAGCTGTAGCGTACCTAGTCTTCTGTCCTGGGCCGTACACTGTGGGGTAATATGCCTCGTCCAAATCTGGAAAGATACCAGGTCCTCAGAGGGAAGTAACAAGATACATAAAAGCATGCCATATATATAAATACTAAATAAAATAAATAAAGGGTGTGCTAACCATCTAAGTGAATGCAATGTAAGAACAACTTTGGTACGTATGGATAGGCGTAGGCATAACATCCAACACTACGAAGAGCATGGTATCTGTAACATCCATTATTCCGAAGAATGAGGTATCTGCAATATATATACGTCCATATCACTCCGAAGAGCGTGATATCTGCAATAAGGAAGTCATTGGATCCGTGGCTCCTCCGGATACTACGGAATCCAATATGTGTATCCTATACGCCTACTAGTTGTCCTTCCCGGCCAATGTAGATATACAAGTCGAATACACGACGTGCATACCATGTATCTATATGCCAAGTCTCTACTAATACAAAATCCTGAATTACGCACTAACCGTGATGCATGTCACACGCACTGATAGCTAGTTGAGTATGCGAACCCGTATCCAAATATGAATTTGTCACAGTGATACGTGTAAGAGTGTCAGGTCTCAAAAAATACCAGAGTATCCTTCCAATGTGGTGAGTCTGCTAGTGACTAGGCCAAGTAGACTAATCATCGACGCAACCGTCGACTACACCCGAGTCAATCTCGGACGCGTACAGTCATATAAAATAAAGCAACAAGATATCATACAACATATGCATCATTTAAATTAGACAGTAAATATGGCAAGGTATCTTGCCTGAGTCCTCAAGCTGTGAATGCCAATAGCCTGCTTCTGTAGTGTCTCCTGGCTGGTCCAGTGACCCTAAACATATAATATAATATAGCAATCTAGCATCAGACACTAAAGCAATACATACAGTAAGCTACGATGCTGCTCTTAGGTATTGACGCAGGTTCACGACTGATCGACTACAGAGTCGCGTGTGCACATAGCTAAGATGCACGTGTACCCTGTCCTCAGTTACCGTGTACCTCGCGACAATAAATTACTAAGTTATGGTTTTACGAAACTACATTACGTCTTGTTAAATTATACGTCAGTATTTTCTATGTTAAATGTACTAAGTCTATGTCTACGCTTTTAGGTGAAATACAAGTTCCTTATACAAGTCATATGATTGGAATAATTATTATCTATTAATTTCTAACTAATCTAGTAATTTAAACAACCACACACATACACATACAGAGTTTAACCTATTTTAGTTTGTGTCCTTTAAAAGATATCATGTCACGATGACACAACGACACGCCGATACAACTATACAACGAAACAGGAAGGAAGAGGCAAAACGAGGTTTACCTAATCGAGGATGAATATGGGGGTCTGTGCTCGTTAACTGGCTGTCCTCCGGCGAGTGATGGCGCTCTGGCGTCGGCCGACTAGCAAGGCAGCAGCGACAGTGGCAGCAACAACAACTGCAGTTGTCGCAGCAGCGGCTTGGCGGCTGGGGACGGTGGCCAGGGTCATGGGAAAGGCGGCGCTGGTCGTGGGGAAGGCAGTGGTCAGGGTGGCACAGGGTGGTTGGCGGTGGTCAGGCGACTCGGGGCAGTCGGGGTCGAGTTAGATAGAGTTGATGCTGGTAATAGGGATGGTGATGGGACGGTTGAAGGCGGTTACAGTCGACTGGGGTGGTGGTCCAGCGTTGATGGGGTGGCGGCCTGAGGTGGTTATCCGGTGGCTAGGGGGTGGTGGCCTGGGGTGGTGATGGCGTTGGGTAGTTGGGATGTCACGACCCGCACCCGGTTTAGGGGCACGAGTGCGTGGGTACGTCCAGCCTACGCCGCAGCATCGGCGGTAGAACGCTGTCTAGGTCAAGTACTATCTCTAAAATCTTACGCTAGTATCCAACTCCATAAGGAGATTCGGATAACACTATAAAATATTAACAACATACTCAATCACAACTACAGCACGATAGGAATTTAAGAATAAAGAATACAACACAAGCCTAGTAACAAAAATCATACCTGCAATCAGTAACATCCAATCCTCAAGTGTCGGAACCAAGTCCACTAAGGTTACAGTCTGGAAAAATATTTTCCAGTCAGGAAGGAGCAAAGTACATCTCTAAATAGCAGTTCTATATAAATGACATAAACTATGTAGCAGTTCTAGATGGAACATACCAGATGCATGTATAGGTACGAGAAATGTACAATGAAAGAAATACTGGAAAATACTGTAAGTAAATGCAGGAAAAGAAGCAATATGTCAATGAGCAAGAAACCTATGACTAAGTGTGTGAGTACTAGCTTTAACATGTGATCGGCTTGGGAACTTGATCAGGCTGGTTACATGTGATTAGCTATGGTTCATATAAAGTCAGGCTAACCGTTGGTTAGCTATGGTGCATGTAGAGATCAGGCTAATCACACGTAACAGCTATGGAGCATATAAATGGTCAGGCCGCACCCGACGTGAGATGTGGGGTGAGCTATGGTACATATAAAGTTGGGTATGATCACATATCTACACTAAAGTACTCCCCAAACCCCCGACTGGTATAGTAGATCCAATCATGGTACGCTATGGCACAGGATTCCCTAGGAAGGTAGCAAATCTCCCCGGGAATTAGTGTCTGTACATGCACAAGATATCAAGGAAACAAGTCTCGTACAAGCTACACCATGAATAAGGAATAACATCTCATGACGAGATCCGTGTATACCAATCCGTGTAACCATCGTGTCAAGATCATGGATATTTACACTAGATACAGTGAACATAGGAGATATCATAAATTAGAAACTAATCAGAGAATGTACTCGCCTTTGGTCCTTAGCTGGTGAATACCGAGGTCCTGTTCCAAAGTGTCGCCTGGAGGAACCAACAGTCCTAAAGACATATAATAGACAATACAATATTGCATCAGAAGCTATACTAACACACAAGCAAATACTAACTCAGGGCTATGCCAGGTATGGCACTGGTCAATCTAGGGTCGTCTAGTAGATAGATATATAAGACACATTATATCTATTTAATTTATGTATAATATATATATATATATTAGTTAAACCATGTATGTTTACCATGTTTATCAATTTAAAATATACCAGGTGTATATACAATAAATATATACATATATCAATTTTATATATATATTGAAAAAATATATTAAATATACCAATAATACATATAGTAGAACACGTATTTATGTATATCAATCATATATATATATTGAAAATATATTAACTGTATGTACAAAATGTATATATATACATTTATACTAATTATACATGTTTGAAAATATTTTAAGTATATATATACAAAATATATATACATATACTAACATTATGTTTTTATACCAAATATATACATATGTATTAAATAAGATACACCTACTATACACCAAAATAAGTTTATACATATATTTACTCTACTCCACAACTCCCATGCACCTGCAAGAATTTCTTGCATTTATTTCAATATAATTTTCCCCTCCAATCCTTTGCCATCTCTCACTAGCTAACATATGCACAGCTATATTGCTTCCTGGCTATAGGAATCCCATTGCAAGAAGAAGTTTTAGCTGGGAAATAGGATAGGTCCTATATCATTCACAAGGACTACTACCCCCATATGCTTCACGTTGCATAAATATTCAGTTAACAAGGGAATAGGTTTCTAAATGAGTATATATGCCAACTAACTCATTCACGTACATTATTAATAGCAGAGTCCTATAGAAAAGAAATTTAACTACTACCATCTATATATAAAGCAAGATGAGACGGTCAAATACCAGAGGGAGAAGGAGGTGCTTCGTTTGTCGGAAAGGAAGCACGGCGAGAACGTTCATGACGTGTGGCCTCGTTCACGATGGGGCTATTGGTGTTGATCGACCACGTACTAAGATGGGAGCACGATGAAGGAGGACACGAGCCTGCTTGAATGGGATCTCGACCTGCTTGGGAGCAGTGTTCTCCCAGTCCAAGATCTTCTCCACGTCCTTGGATGTCACCTGGAACTCGTCGCAGTTCCGGATAGCCGACTCCAGTAGGATCCTTATCGAGTAAGGAAGCCGATCGATCCGGGGGTAGTAGCAGCCGAGCAACAGGCCGGGGTCGAAGCACAGGGAAGGGAGGATGAGCAGCGGGGATGGCGGGTCGCCGGGCCGGAGGTGATGAAGATAGGTGGAGATGGTGGTGGTCGGATGTAGATGATGGAGGTGGTGGTGTGTTAGAGCAGCAGGGGGAAACAGTGGCCGCCGGAGGAGGGACTGCAGATGGGGACGCCGGCCGGAGTGCAGGCCGGGCCGGGGATGACAGCGAGGATGGGGGAGTTGCCGGAGCGTTCAGGAAATCGGGGTGCAGACCGGAAAACTGCTGTAGAGTGCTGCTCCGGAGATGGGATGATGGCAGGGAGTCTGCCGGAGTAATGCGAGGAGGACCGGAGTTCGACGCCGGACCGATGGGAAGAGGAGGATGGGAGGCTGGTTGTCGAGGCGTGGCTGACCGTGCCGGAGGAGCAGCGGCGAGTTCGGCTGCAGGTGGGTCCGGTCTGATGGGTGGATGTAGGTTGTGGTGGTGTGTCGGCCGGCTGACCACACCGGACTTGATGCCGTGGCCGGGGTTCGCAGCGCCGTCGGAGAACTGCTACGGGCGGAGGGAGCAGTGGAGCGCCGGACCGGTGTCGGCCTGGAAACAGTAGGTGCGGCAGCAGCAGTATGGGGGGAATGAACAGTATTCCCCCCCCCCTCCTTCAAATTTAAATTTCAAAATGAAGAAAGAAAGAAGAAGAAAAGAAGGAGAAGAAGAGGAGAAGAATGGAAGAAGAAGAAAAATTTCATACGTAGGAGATGGGGGCTTGGAGGAGAGAGAGAGGGCTTGCTTGGGGATTAGGGTTTTCTAGGGAAATGGGTTGATGTGACATTTAAATAGGGAGGGTGAGATGTGGATGAAGGGTGGAGATTGCATTCATCTAGAATGGATGGACATGACTTGCCATGAAAAATTAATTATTCATGGAGAGGGTTGTTGACTTAGTCAAATAATTGGGCTCTCCATTTGTTTGAACCAATGGGATGTTGACACCTAATGTAATAATTGCAAATTAGCCCCCTTAAATTTGGATATTTGCACAAACACATGAAATGATGAAAATTTTGCGGGCGATTCGGGGTCCGATATTTTGTAGGGTCAGGGAGCACTGTAAGATGGGTATGGGCTGAATTTGTAGGGCACTGGAATTAATTTGGAATTTTAAAATCAGATAAAATGGTATCCTCAATTTTAAATAGAATTAAATGCAAGTTGTGTTCAACAATTAATTAGGAGTACTTGGGGTCAAAATCAGATCAAGTCATCAATACCAATATTGAAGAAGACTCAGAACAGAATATTACCCTAATTTGGGCCGTACGAAAAATAGGTCAAGATGGCCTCCAATTTTCGATTGGAACGCACAACGATACAAAAATAGGAAATTAAAAATAACGTCCGCGACGATTTTTGTGCGGCCAGAAACAATGCACAGGGAGCAAAATTATGAGTTGCAAAAATAGCAGATTTGAAGGCGGGCATGTCTAGGGCAAGATTGTGAAATTTGTTGGAAGACAAAAGTCTGGATAGTGCTCCAAATATCGAAGCAAAGGCAATGCGCAAAAATATTAAATAAAATACAGTAATTAATTTCAATCTTCAAATATTAAATCCTAATTAAAATAATAAAATCCAGAATTCTATAATTCGGACAGGGGTTCGTCTACTGGGCTTCTAGGTCTAGTCTGCTAGCTAAAATAAAATAATTAACACTGCATATAATTATATATTTAATTACACATCGCACAAAATTATTTAAATCAAATACACTATCATGAAATTAATTAATTGTAAATAACATAATATTAAATATTGTAAAAATTCGAAAATACCCCTGTTTTCAGAATGTGGTAGTGACAAGTCTACCCACCTTAAAAGAATTTCGTCCTCGAAATTTAAAATCCTCATTTTAGTGTTTAAATCATACACACTATTATTCCCTCAATTAAATTCATCAACCACGAATAATCCACCAGGTCTTTTCACACTTTCAAAAATTCTAAAATTATTTGCATTCCTGTAAAATTCCTCGACATAGAATCAAAGTCCCTTTTTATCAAAATTTTCCTGAAAGTTTTTAGCTACTAATTCGATACTCAGGATTTAATATCCACTCCTCAAAATACTTAGCAATATGATATTTAAGGATTTTCCAAATGTTACATCCAAATATAAAGTTCTAAGATTCATAACTTGCAATTAAATAAATACATTGATAAATCTCCCAAAATTTCCAAATTAATAACTAACTTAAACATGTCATAATCTTTCCTGGAATTAATAAGTCATAAATTCTGCCATGTTAAATTCTTAACCCTCTATTTAAATCAACGTTTATCCTCGAATTTTTTAAATCTTCAATTGTTTTATTTATTTATTTACTACCATCAAAATTAAATTCATCAAATCATATGATCATGAACTACTCCATATTGTTATCTCACAATATTTTTTTTTCTTCCAAAATTCTATAAATATCACATCCTTAAAAATCTTCAATTGTAAAATCAAATCCCATTCTTATCACAATATCCTCCAAAATTTTAAGTTAATAGCGAAATACAAGAATTTAATATTCAATCCTCTAATTGAAATCCAATCAGTGCATATTTCAAAAATTGAATCTCGTCCCAAATTTGAATTTAACACTAATCCATTTGTGTTCTTATCCCTCGATTTTTTTTTTTTTTCACATGATATGCAACGATGTAATACTTATGAACCCTTCAATACAATATTCAAAATATAAGTTCACAACTTGCAGTCCAATAAATATATCGATGGCCTTCTTAAATTTCTCAAATTTAATGATAAATTCAATCATTTCATAATCTTCTTAAAAATCAATGATCTAACAAAACTTCAATTATGCCATACTAAGTTTCCGACTCTTTATTTAATTTAATATTTTTCCTCAAAATTTTAGGCACCTTGTCTCTCTTTGTTAAGTCATAACCTCTTCATTAATCTTTACTACAGTTAAATCCTCAACAATCAAAGTCTAAGAGAATTCTACCTACAACCATACAACATGCAACCTAAGGGAAATATGTATGATCATGGTGTCTTTTGTCATGGTATTGCAGTCTCTGTATCAGGGGTACTACTAACTACATTATAACAAGAATTCATGCATACAGCTACGGTACTAAGGTATCAATCAATCAGAAGACAAAAAGAACATGAGGAAAGAAAAGAAAGAACCTGCTAATATATACTTGTAATATCTTCTAACATAATCATAGGTCAAATGATGCATGGAAAGTTTGATACCTCTATCTCTTTAGGTACCACACTTTACTACAAGCATACTCACTGCTAGCTTCCTTACCTACTGCAATAGTTGATACTAGTTATTCTTATCACGCGAGTGCATATCAATTGCAACACACTATACTAAGTACTGCTCTCTCTAATACCACCCTAGATTGACACCCAAGTCAGTTGGTAGTGAGATCTCAATCATACTCAAGCCATCAGATCCTTACACATGTATATCATCTACTCATATATTAATATTCATCTCTTATCTACCATAAAGTTAATCCTCGAAATAATCGTCAAGGTTTAACTCCTCGATCAACTTAAAAATAAATTGCATATACCTCTTCAAAATCAGATACTCAATTATCGAAGAAAATTTAATCACTTGTACTATTACTTCCAATGATCAAAGTTACCATCAACTGTGTTTTCTTTCATAATTTTAATTTATGTCAACAGGTATATCATCTAATTATCATCACACCGAGTGCTTACTGTTACTAGCACCAATTTCAATAATCCTTGATATAGAATCATCGGCACTCTTGGTATTATATTACTAGCTTCATTAATGCATCATCTCATCAATGCTCATTATAACTCGGGATTATATGTATCTACTACAACACTCATGTTTCTTATTCTCATGGGCAAGTATATGGTTCCTCATCTCGATTTTTATGTAGGCATTTCCCTGTAATCTTTTACAGCCTGTTAAACTAATCTGTGATACCCTTAACCACTTTCATTACCAATTCCAATATTTCTCTACCCATGACACCTCATTAACTCTTTATGCGTATGTATTTCCTTACCTTTAACACTTCCGATATTAATCATCAAATTGAACATCATGCTCCATAAACCTTAACACAATTCCCGGATACTTAATCGTTTACATAGATCACTCAATTACATAATCATGATTATCCAGGACGGGTAATTGGCTCTGATACTAACTCTGAGAACTATCACTGATACTCTATACTCTCCTTAACTCTCAGTCTCTATGACACTACTCCTAGAATCATTGGTACAAGGTACTATGCTAAGGGCTAACTCTAGATTAAAGCCTACTGCTCACATGCCCAACTAAGAAACACTTACAACTCACTAGCAACACAGTCAATACTAATACAAGACACAAACAAAATTACAAGCCACTAATTATCATACTTAACAAGAAATCCTCAAGGAATAGGAGCTCAAAGACTGAATTGAGGACAGAAGGTATCCTTACTGCTAGTAAAGAAAAAGCGGTGGAACAAAGTCCTGGAATAACATAAATAGATAAGTCTTGAGATGATCTTTTAAGAACCAATTTAAGATACAACCTGATAATCATACACGTCTATCTGAAATCATGGCACTCAGAATCCTCGCTACGCCAGTAAGCATAGATGCGATAAACGACAGGTTCCGTAACTAAGGTATGCAACCCTATAATCATGTCATCTAGAATACTCGCCACGCCAACCGGTATGGCTGCGAGAACTCTAAATCTCATAACTAAAGTATGTACATCCAAGTTAGGTTCCTACGTTCTCGTCACGACAGCTAATATGGCTGCAATAAATTCTAGGTTCCATAACCAAAGTAGACGTTTTACCTTCCTCACTGTCCTCATCAATATATGTCATCAGATGATACCATAAATTCTAGTCCGTAAAAATTCATCTCAATTTGAAATCAACTCAACAACGATACCAGGAATTAAAGTTTAACAACTGGTCAACAAGAATCAAACTCAACAATGATACCAAAATTTAATTTAATAACTGCTCAATAAGAATCAAGTTCAGTGACAACAAGCGAGAGCGGACGAAATCAAGGAAAAAAGATTTAAATTGGAATAAGATTCTCAAGGGGTCGTCCCAGGAATCTCTCAAGAATTTGTGATTGAGTATCCTCTCTCATCCTAGTATCCTATGTCCTATATTCTATAGCAGGTATGCAGTAGTACAACTATGACGTCGCACTACTACGACATCGCACAACTCGCGAAGTCTGACCTGCATGGGCCACCACTAAAACGTGTCACGACCCGCACCCGGTTTAGGGGCACGAGTGCGTGGGTACGTCCAGCCTACGCCGCAGCATCGGCGGTAGAACGCTGTCTAGGTCAAGTACTATCTCTAAAATCTCACGCTAGTATCCAACTCCATAAGGAGATTCGGATAACACTATAAAATATTAACAACATACTCAATCACAACTACAGCACGATAGGAATTTAAGAATAAAGAATACAACACAGGCCTAGTAACAAAAATCATACCTGCAATCAGTAACATCCAATCCTCAAGTGTCGGAACCAAGTCCACTAAGGTTACAGTCTGGAAAAATATTTTCCAGTCAGGAAGGAGCAAAGTACATCTCTAAATAGCAGTTCTATATAAATGACATAAACTATGTAGCAGTTCTAGATGGAACATACCAGATGCATGTATAGGTACGAGAAATGTACAATGAAAGAAATACTGGAAAATACTGTAAGTAAATGCAGGAAAAGAAGCAATATGTCAATGAGCAAGAAACCTATGACTAAGTGTGTGAGTACTAGCTTTAACATGTGATCGGCTTGGGAACTTGATCAGGCTGGTTACATGTGATTAGCTATGGTTCATATAAAGTCAGGCTAACCGTTGGTTAGCTATGGTGCATGTAGAGATCAGGCTAATCACACGTAACAGCTATGGAGCATATAAATGGTCAGGCCGCACCCGACGTGAGATGTGGGGTGAGCTATGGTACATATAAAGTTGGGTATGATCACATATCTACACTAAAGTACTCCCCAAACCCCCGACTGGTATAGTAGATCCAATCATGGTACGCTATGGCACAGGATTCCCTAGGAAGGTAGCAAATCTCCCCGGGAATTAGTGTCTGTACATGCACAAGATATCAAGGAAACAAGTCTCGTACAAGCTACACCATGAATAAGGAATAACATCTCATGACGAGATCCGTGTATACCAATCCGTGTAACCATCGTGTCAAGATCATGGATATTTACACTAGATACAGTGAACATAGGAGATATCATAAATTAGAAACTAATCAGAGAATGTACTCGCCTTTGGTCCTTAGCTGGTGAATACCGAGGTCCTGTTCCAAAGTGTCGCCTGGAGGAACCAACAGTCCTAAAGACATATAATAGACAATACAATATTGCATCAGAAGCTATACTAACACACAAGCAAATACTAACTCAGGGCTATGCCAGGTATGGCACTGGTCAATCTAGGGTCGTCTAGTAGATAGATATATAAGACACATTATATCTATTTAATTTATGTATAATATATATATATATATTAGTTAAACCATGTATGTTTACCATGTTTATCAATTTAAAATATACCAGGTGTATATACAATAAATATATACATATATCAATTTTATATATATATTGAAAAAATATATTAAATATACCAATAATACATATAGTAGAACACGTATTTATGTATATCAATCATATATATATATTGAAAATATATTAACTGTATGTACAAAATGTATATATATACATTTATACTAATTATACATGTTTGAAAATATTTTAAGTATATATATACAAAATATATATACATATACTAACATTATGTTTTTATACCAAATATATACATATGTATTAAATAAGATACACCTACTATACACCAAAATAAGTTTATACATATATTTACTCTACTCCACAACTCCCATGCACCTGCAAGAATTTCTTGCATTTATTTCAATATGATTTTCCCCTCCAATCCTTTGCCATCTCTCACTAGCTAACATATGCACAGCTATATTGCTTCCTGGCTATAGGAATCCCATTGCAAGAAGAAGTTTTAGCTGGGAAATAGGATAGGTCCTATATCATTCACAAGGACTACTACCCCCATATGCTTCACGTTGCATAAATATTCAGTTAACAAGGGAATAGGTTTCTAAATGAGTATATATGCCAACTAACTCATTCACGTACATTATTAATAGCAGAGTCCTATAGAAAAGAAATTTAACTACTACCATCTATATATAAAGCAAGATGAGACGGTCAAATACCAGAGGGAGAAGGAGGTGCTTCGTTTGTCGGAAAGGAAGCACGGCGAGAACGTTCATGACGTGTGGCCTCGTTCACGATGGGGCTATTGGTGTTGATCGACCACGTACTAAGATGGGAGCACGATGAAGGAGGACACGAGCCTGCTTGAATGGGATCTCGACCTGCTTGGGAGCAGTGTTCTCCCAGTCCAAGATCTTCTCCACGTCCTTGGATGTCACCTGGAACTCGTCGCAGTTCCGGATAGCCGACTCCAGTAGGATCCTTATCGAGTAAGGAAGCCGATCGATCCGGGGGTAGTAGCAGCCGAGCAACAGGCCGGGGTCGAAGCACAGGGAAGGGAGGATGAGCAGCAGGGATGGCGGGTCGCCGGGCCGGAGGTGATGAAGATAGGTGGAGATGGTGGTGGTCGGATGTAGATGATGGAGGTGGTGGTGTGTTAGAGCAGCAGGGGGAAACAGTGGCCGCCGGAGGAGGGACTGCAGATGGGGACGCCGGCCGGAGTGCAGGCCGGGCCGGGGATGACAGCGAGGATGGGGGAGTTGCCGGAGCGTTCAGGAAATCGGGGTGCAGACCGGAAAACTGCTGTAGAGTGCTGCTCCGGAGATGGGATGATGGCAGGGAGTCTGCCGGAGTAATGCGAGGAGGACCGGAGTTCGACGCCGGACCGATGGGAAGAGGAGGATGGGAGGCTGGTTGTCGAGGCGTGGCTGACCGTGCCGGAGGAGCAGCGGCGAGTTCGGCTGCAGGTGGGTCCGGTCTGATGGGTGGATGTAGGTTGTGGTGGTGTGTCGGCCGGCTGACCACACCGGACTTGATGCCGTGGCCGGGGTTCGCAGCGCCGTCGGAGAACTGCTACGGGCGGAGGGAGCAGTGGAGCGCCGGACCGGTGTCGGCCTGGAAACAGTAGGTGCGGCAGCAGCAGTATGGGGGAATGAACAGTATTCCCCCCCCCTTCCTTCAAATTTAAATTTCAAAATGAAGAAAGAAAGAAGAAGAAAAGAAGGAGAAGAAGAGGAGAAGAATGGAAGAAGAAGAAAAATTTCATACGTAGGAGATGGGGGCTTGGAGGAGAGAGAGAGGGCTTGCTTGGGGATTAGGGTTTTCTAGGGAAATGGGTTGATGTGACATTTAAATAGGGAGGGTGAGATGTGGATGAAGGGTGGAGATTGCATTCATCTAGAATGGATGGACATGACTTGCCATGAAAAATTAATTATTCATGGAGAGGGTTGTTGACTTAGTCAAATAATTGAGCTCTCCATTTGTTTGAACCAATGGGATGTTGACACCTAATGTAATAATTGCAAATTAGCCCCCTTAAATTTGGATATTTGCACAAACACATGAAATGATGAAAATTTTGTGGGCGATTCGGGGTCCGATGTTTTGTAGGGTCAGGGAGCACTGTAAGATGGGTATGGGCTGAAGTTGTAGGGCACTGGAATTAATTTGGGATTTTAAAATCAGATAAAATGGTATCCTCAATTTTAAATAGAATTAAATGCAAGTTGTGTTCAACAATTAATTAGGAGTACTTGGGGTCAAAATCAGATCAAGTCATCAATACCAATATTGAAGAAGACTCAGAACAGAATATTACCCTAATTTGGGCCGTACGAAAAATAGGTCAAGATGGCCTCCAATTTTCGATTGGAACGCACAACGATACAAAAATAGGAAATTAAAAATAACGTCCGCGACGATTTTTGTGCGGCCAGAAACAATGCACAGGGAGCAAAATTATGAGTTGCAAAAATAGCAGATTTGAAGGCGGGCATGTCTAGGGCAAGATTGTGAAATTTGTTGGAAGACAAAAGTCTGGATAGTGCTCCAAATATCGAAGCAAAGGCAATGCGCAAAAATATTAAATAAAATACAGTAATTAATTTCAATCTTTAAATATTAAATCCTAATTAAAATAATAAAATCCAGAATTCTATAATTCGGACAGGGGTTCGTCTACTGGGCTTCTAGGTCTAGTCTGCTAGCTAAAATAAAATAATTAACACTGCATATAATTATATATTTAATTACACATCGCACAAAATTATTTAAATCAAATACACTATCATGAAATTAATTAATTGTAAATAACATAATATTAAATATTGTAAAAATTCGAAAATACCCCTGTTTTCAGAATGTGGTAGTGACATGGGACCAGGGGGGAGATCGGTTAGAGGAAGGGGTTCGGCTAGGGTTTACTCGTTGGTGGTGATGAATTTGATTTTAGGGTTTTTAGTCTAGGAATATATGTATTTATATGGGAGAAGGATTTATGGGCTAACCTCGGGACTTGGGCCGGCCAGGGCTCATTGGGATGGGGCTGGTCCACATGAAAGGGTACACGTGGGCTTGGTTAGGTCCTGTTTAAGGTGAAATTGGCCTCACATTTAATTAAATTAAAACAAATGCACTCGGCGTTCATTTGTCAATTGAGAACACATAGAGTTAAATTCGAGTGGAACACAAGAGTCATGGGCGTAGCAGGCTCAGAATAGGTTAATACCCTAATTTGGGTTATAGGGAATTGGGTTGTGGTTGTACCTAAATTTCAAATGGGGATGGAAAATTATGAGTAATTGGGTTTATTGGAATAATACATGAACGTTTGTGACATATATTGCGCAGCTAAAATGAAGTACAATATTGCGTTTCTAAAAGTTTCACAAGGGTTAGATGGGTAGTTTGGCATGTCTAGGAAATGTGTATTTAATTAGTTTGAGGGTAACTACTAGTGTAGCGCCTCAAACATCGAAGCAACGGTGAGGTGTAATAAGTCACATAATTGTTGTACGTTAATATTAATTGCATCCAATTTAATCTGAATCTCTAAATCTAAATTAAATTAATCCTAAATTGGTCGAGGGGGTTTACAATCTAACCTCCTTAGAGCATTTCGTCCTCAAAATTAAAACATACGTAGGGTAAGAACTACTGACTAAAATTAAAACTACTACATACCTAGGCCTTCGAAGAGATGGGGATAGCGCTGTCGAATATCCTCCTCACGTTCCCAGGTCGACTCACCTGGTGCATGATGTCTCCATGCGACACGAACTAGGGGGATAGTCTGACCTCGCAATACCTTCTCACTTCTGTCCAGGATCTCAACAGGATCCTCTTGGTATGATAAGCCCGGGCCGACTATGATTTCTGAATGGTCAAGCACGTGACTCGGATCTGGCATGTATCTCCTTAGCTGAGATACGTGAAAGACGTCATGGACTCCTTCTAAAGTCTGTGGCAAGGCTAGTCTGTAAGCAACCTCTCCAATGCGTTCTAACCCATCGAATAGTCCGATGTACCTCAGACTCAGCTTTCCTCTTCCTCCAAATCTGATAGTCCCTCGAGTAGGTGAGATCTTTAGAAACATGTGATCTCCCACCTGGAACTCTAGGGGTCGTCGATGCGCGTTCGCCCAATGCTTCTGCCTGTCCTGTGCTGCTCGCAGGTATCCTTGGATCTTCTTTACCTTCTCTACTGTACGAACAACCAACTCTGGCCCGAGAATCTATCTCTCGCCTATATCGCTCCAACATACTGGGGAACGACACTTTCTTCCATACAACGCTTCATAGGGAGCCATCTGAATGCTCGCTTGATAGCTATTATTGTAGAAAAATTTGACCAAGTGCAAATGGTCCTTCCATGATCCTCCGAAATCAAGCATGTATGCTCTTAACATGTCCTCCAATGTCTGAATGGTGCGCTCGGACTGGCTATCTGTCTGTGGGTGAGATGATGTGCTAAACTTCAGGCGGGTACCGAGACTTTCTTGCATACTCTGCCAAAAGTAGGATGTAAACCTCGTATCCCTGTCAGATACGATACTAACTGGCACTCCATGTAGTCGCACAATCTCCCTCATGTACATATCTGCTAAGACTTCTGTAGATTGCCCAACTCTGAAGGGTAAAAAGTGTGCAGACTTGGTGAGTCTATCTACGATTACCCAAACTGCATTTCGACCACTAGGACTCCTCGGAAAGCCTATAACAAAGTCCATAGTGATATGCTCCCATTTCCACTCCGGTATCGGGAGCGGTTGAAGTAATCCTGCAGATCTCTGATGCTCAGCTTTGACCTGCTGACACACCAGGCACTTTGCCACAAAGCGGGCTATCTCTCTCTTCATTCCATGCCACCAGTAGTACTTCCTCAAGTCTCGGTACATCTTCGTGCCTCCTGGATGAATAGAGTAGGTTGAACTGTGTGCCTCTGACATCAACTCCTGATAAAGTTCTCCATTTGGAACATAGAGACGATCTCCACATCTCAAAGTCCCGTCTTCATGTTTACGCAGTCCTGTCTGTATTCTGGCCTCTGTCCTCTGTCGAAGCCTCTGGAATCTGGCATCTGTCGGCAAAGCAGTCTTGATCCTCTCTACTAATGTTGATTGCAACTGGAAGCTCGACAACTATCCGTCTACTCCGGGCATAACGACCTTTATACCCATCTGTTCTAGATCTCTCAACAGATGTTGTTGGGTAGTCAAGAAGAGTGCCATGGGTCTTCTGCTCAATGTGTCAGCTACTACGTTGGCCTTTCATGGATGGTACTGTAGCTCAATCTCAAAGTCTGTCATCACCTCGAGCCAACATCTCTATCTCTGGTTCAAGTCCTTCTGGATGTAGACGTACTTCAGGCTCTTATGATCGGTGAATATCTCAACTCTTTCTCTATAAAGGTAGTGTCTCCAAAGCTTCAAAGTAAAGATCACTACTGCAAGCTCCCAGTCGTAGGTGGGATAGTTCTTCTCATGGGTCCTTAACTGCCTAGAGGCATATGCCACAACCTTTCTATGCTGCATCAAGACACATCCTAATCCTTTCCCGGATGCGTCGCTATAGATCACGAATCCTCCGGGTCCAGAAGGTATGGTCAAAATAGGTGCTGTAGTCAGACGCTTTTTCAACTCATCGAATGCCTTCTGACACTCCTTTGTCCAAGTGAACTCCTGCTCCTTACGGGTCAAGCGGGTCATCGGTTCTACGATCTTCGCGAAGTTCTCTACGAACCTCCTGTAATATTCGACAAGTCCTAAGAAACTCCTCACCTCTGAGACATTGGTAGGGGTTGGCCATGTCTCTACTAATGAAATCTTCACCGAATCTACTGAAATACCATCTTCTGAGATAACGTATCCAAGGAACGCGACACGATCTAGGAGAAACTCACACTTGCTCAGCTTGGCATAAAGCCTCTCTCTCCTCAGTGTCTCTAATACTAGTCTCAAGTGCTTCTCGTGCTCCTCGTGGCTCTTCGAATACACCAAGATGTCGTCGATGAAGACTACCACGAACTGGTCTAAGTATTGGTGGAAGACTCTGTTCATCAAGTTCATAAATACAGCAGGTGCATTCGTCAGTCCAAAAGGTATCACTAAGAACTCGTAGTGACCATAACGAGTCCTGAATGCTGTCTTTTGAATGTCTTCTCTTCGCACCTTTACTTGATGAAAACCCGATCTCAAGTTGATCTTTGTGAACACCACTGCTCTTGTCAGCTGGTCGAACAAATCATCAATTCGCGGCAGGGGGTACTTGTTCTTGATAGTCAAAGCATTAAGGGCTCTTTAATCAATGCAGATACATACTGTTCCATCCTTCTTAGGTACAAACAACACTGGTGCTCCCCAGGGTGATGCACTAGGATGGATAAATCTCTTGCTCTGCTACTCCTCTAATTGTAGCTTCAGCTCATCTAGTTCCTTCTTCGCCAATCGGTATACATTCGAAGATATCGGTGCTGCTCTGGGTACTAGCTCAATAGTGAACTCTACGTCTTTATCGGGTGGTAAGCCTGGCAATTCTTCAGGAAAAACATCCTCGAATTCTGTAACTATTGGTGGGGGTACCATCTCCATAGCCATGTAAGCTCCATCTATCTGTCCTACTCCTTGTTCGACGGTCCCTCGCATGTACTCGAACTCCGGTTGATCTAGCGGTCTAAAAGTGACGCTACCCTTCTGGCAATCCAATACGGCATTATACTGGCTTAACCAGTCAATACCTAGAACAACGTCAAAGTATGGCATAGGTAATACCAAGAATCGTGCCCTCATCTCTCTACCACATACAACTACCGAACATGTTCTAACAGTGTTGGTAACCGGCACGATACCTCCTCCGGTAAGAATCTTCCAACTCTTAGGTAAGGGAGAAGTAGCTACTCTATGCATTGCTACAAATCTACTAGATATGAATGATAGTGTAGCTCCAGAGTCAAACAATGCTGTTACAGGTAATGATGCAACTAAAATGGTACCTGTAATAGCTTCTCCTTTTGTTTCCTCCTCAGTGGCTGCTAATGCAAAGGCCTGTCCATGCCTCTGCCCTCCGGTCTGCTGTCGGGCTCGATCAAACTGTGCCTGCTGTGGGGCCCAAGGCGGTCCCCTTTAGAATCCTCCGGGTGCTGGTGGACGCTGACCTCCTGGTGGGGGCAGTATCCTCAGAATTGGGGCTGCTGGCCTCTGTCTAGTCTGCGATGCTGCATCTTTGCGCTATGGGCAGTCTCGGGCAAGGTGTTGGCTCGCTCCACATATCATGCATAATCTAAGCTTCTTTCGATAATCTCTAATGACGTGGCCCTTCTTGCCACAATAGTGATAAGTCGAAAGCTCCTATTGTGGGTATGGAACTGCCCTCTACGGTGTCTGTGCTACGGGATGACGGATTGGTCCTCCTACTCCGGGCTGGGCTCTGGCTGGCATGGTCGTGCTGGAACGTCTTGCTCCTCTGTCGATGGCCTCCTGGATCCTAGCCTCTAAAAGAACCTCCTCGTAAGAAATCCTCGCATGTGTGGTGGTATACCTCTGCAACTCGAAAGTAAGGCCATGATGAAATCTCTGAGCCTTCTCTAACTCGTTGGGTATCAAAACGACACCAAATCTGCTAAGACGGCTAAAGTACGCATCATATGTGTCAACAGTCATATTCTCTTGTTCTAGATGTAGGAACTAGGAGTAAAGGGCATTTCTGACTGTAGATGAAAAATAATTCGCATTGAAGTACTCTAAGAACTGTTCCCAAGTCTGGTTCTTGCCTACACTGCGCTCAATAGAATCCCACCAGTGATGGGCGTTGCCTTTTAGTTGGGCCCTCACGACGGTCATCCAAAGGTCTGGATGCAGTTGTGAAGCCTCTAGTAGCATCTCCGTGTTGGCGACCCAATCAGAGATCTCCTCTACAGTCTCGTTGCCTGAGAAAGTATCTAGTCCCATCTGTCAGAACCATCTAACAGTGCCACCAGTCTGAGCTGGTGGAGGTACTGGTACTGGTGTTGTGACATGTGTCCTCTCTAGTACTGCCATCAAACTCTATTGTAATATATCGGTCTGATGCCATTGTGCTTGCATCATAGTCTGGAAGAACTAAAGCATCTGTGGCTGTCCATCTGATTGTGCCATATGAGGTGGATAAGGTGGAGGTGGTGGCAATAAAACCTCTAGCTGTACAGTAGGTGTCTCCTCAGATGTCGGCCTCTCGGTCTGTGGCATCGGCGTAGCCCCTAAAGTTTGGCCCTTAAAATACTGTGTGGAGATTGTCTGGGAATTCTGTCCTTCGTGCTGCTGTGTAGGATCGCCCTGAGAAGTCTTGCGCCAATGTATCAACGGAGCCTGTAATGGTGGTTGCCCTCCAGGTAGCCCCTGGGGTACTTCCTCTCTTTGGGTGGTGTCTCCTGGCACCATGGCACTGGGTGCTCCTCGTCCACTGCGCAAGTTCACCTTGCTGCAAGAGATAGGAATTCATAAAAAAGAGTACGGAATCAAGCAACCATGATGCAAATATTTAGAAGTAATACGAAGGAAGTTCAAAGACGTAATTAAAGTGGATGAGACCTAGTAATTTCTATCCTATTGCAGGCTCGCTGGGCATGTTACCATACCACAAGCGAATAAGTTGACCTGTATGGGCCACCACTAAAACCATGTCATGCTCCAGTCCCAAAAATACATGGGACCAGGCCACGTGGCAATAGCTAGCTGTCACGTCCCCGAGGATATCCTAATTTAATGGATCCTAAAGAAGCATGCTACGCTGTCCTAACTACTAACATATCTCATATCAATCAACAACAGGTAATCTAATCTCATCTACAATATAAACAGCCAGAAAGTACTAGCATAAATGTTGGAAGATAAATGCCAGTCTCAAAATATCATAGTACAACCAAGAATGTCTGGTGGGGACAAACCCACTACTATGACAAAATAACAATACTGAATGACAGATAAAAAGAGTAATGACTAGGGCATCAGCTAACTAGATGCTCCCAATCCTAGGCAGAAGGCCTACCAATTGATCACGGAAACTCTGACGGTAGCACCTCTAGCTCCTCAGCTGTAGCATACCTAGTCTCCTGTCCTGGGCCGTACACTGTGGGGTAATATGCCTCGTCCAAATCTAAAAAGATACCAGGTCCTCAGAGGGACTTAACAAGATACATAGAAGCATGCCATATATATAAATACTGAATAAAATAAATAAAGGGTGTGCTAACCATCTAAGTGAATGCAATATGAGAACAACTTTGGTACGTATGGGTAGGCGTAGGCATAACGTCCAACACTCCGAAGAGCGTGGTATTTGTAACATCTATCATTCCGAAGAATGAGGTATCTGCAATATATATACGTCCGTATCACTCCGAAGAGTGCGGTATCTGTAATAAGGAAGTCATTGGATCCGTGGCTCCTCCGGATACTACAGAATCTAATGTGTGTATCCCATACGCCTACTAGTTGTCTTTCTGCCCAATGTAGATATACAAGTCGAATACACGACGTGCATACCACATATCTATATGCCAAGTCTCTACTAATATAAAATCCTGAATTACGTGCTAACCGTGATGCATGTCACACGTACTGATAGCTATTCGAGTATGCGAACCCGCATCCCAATATGAATTTGTCACAGTGATACGTGTAAGAGTGTCAGGTCTCAGAAAATACCAGAGTATCCTTCCAATGGGGTGAGTCTGCTAGTGACTAGGCCAAGTACACTAATCATTGATGCAACCGGCACCCGAGTCAATCTCGGACGCGCATAGTCATATGAAATAAACCAACAAGATATCATACAATATATGCATCATTTAAATTAGACAGTAAATATGGCAAGGTATATTGCTTGAGTCCTCAAGCTGTGAATGCCAATAGCCTGCTCCTGCAGTGTCTCCTGGCTGGTCCAGTGACCCTAAACATATAATATAATATAATAATCTAGCATCAGACACTAAAGCAATACATATACTAAGCTACGACGCTGCTCTTAGGTATTGACGCAAGTTTATGACTGATCGACTACAGAGTCGCGTGTGCACGTAGCTAAGATGCACGCGTGCCCTGTCTTCAGTCACCGTGTACCTTATGACAATAAATTACTAAGTTATGGTTTTACAAAACTACATTACATCTTGTTAAATTACACATCAGTATTTCCCATGTTAAATGTACTAAGTCTATGTCTACGCTTTTAGGTGAAATACAAGTTCCTTATACAAGTCATATGATTGGAATAATTATTATCTATTAATTTCTAACTAATCTAGTAATTTAAACAACCACACACACAGAGAGAGTTTAACCTATTTTAGTTTGTCCTTTAAAAGATACCATGACACGATGACACAACGACACACCGATACAACTATACAACGAAACAGGAAGGAAGAGGCAAAACGAGGTTTACCTAATCGAGGCTGAACATGGGGGTCTGTGCTCGTTAACTGGCCGTCCTCCGGCGAGTGGTGGCGCTCCGGCGTCGGCCGACGAGCAAGGCAGCAGCGGCAGCGGCAGCAACAACAACTGCAGTAGTCGCAGCAGCGGCTTGGCGGCTGGGGACGGTGGCCAGGGTCATGGGAAAGGCGGTGCTGGTCGTAGGGAAGGCAGTGGTCAGGGTGGTTGGAGGTGGTCAGGCGACTGGGGGCAGTCGGGGTTGGGTTAGATAGAGTTGATGCTGGTGATGGGGATGGTGATGGTACGGGTGAAGGCGGTTGTAGTCGACTGGGGTGGTGGTCCGACGTTGATGGGCTGGCGGCCTGAGGTGGTGATCCGGTGGCTAGGGGGTAGCGGCCTGGGGTGGTGATGGCGTTGGGTAGTCGGGACCTGGGGGGAGCTCGGTTAGAGGAAGGGGTTCGGCTAGGGTTTACTCGTTGGTGGTGATGAATTTAATTTTAGGGTTTTTAGTCTAGGAATATGTGTATTTATATGGGAGGGGGATTTATGGGCTGACCTCTGGACTTGGGCCGGCCAGGGCTCATTGGGATGGGGCTGGTCCACACGAAAGGGTGCACGTAGGCTTGGTTAGGTCCTATTTAGGGTGAAATTGGCCTCACATTTAATTAAATTAAAATAAATGCACTCGGCGTTCATTTATCAATTGAGAACACATGGAGTTAAATTCGAGTGGAACACAAGAGTCATGGGCGTAGCAGGCTCAGAATAGGTTAATACCCTAATTTGGGTTATAGGGAATTAGGTTGTGGTTGTACGTCAATTTCAAATGGGGATGGAAAATTATGAGTAATTGGGTTTATTGGAATAATACATGAACGTTTGTGACACATATTGTGCAGCTAAAATAAAGCACAATATTGCATTTCTAAAAGTTACAGAAGGGTTAGATGGGTAGTCTGGCATGTCTAGGAAATGTGTATTTAATTAGTTTGAGGGTAACTACTAGTGTAGCGCTCCAAACATCTAAGCAACGGTGAGGTGTAATAAGTCACATAATTGTTGTACGTTAATATTAATTGCATCCAATTTAATCCGAATCTCTAAATCTAAATTAAATTAATCCTAAATTGGTCGAGGGGTTTACACCCGGTCCATCAGCTCTGACTGTACCTGAAGTCCTCATATCTGTGCTGCGACTCCAGGAACTAGTACCTCAATGCCCAAACTGTCAAGATCTGCCTATAAATGTCTGTCTCTAGTCAATCACATAGCCACGGGATACCTGCTCAAGGCATCCGCAACTACATTGGCCTTCTCTGGATGGTACTACAAGGAAATATTGAAGTCTTTCATCAGCTCCAACCATCCCCGCTGCCTCATGTTGAGCTCTTTTTGTGTAAACACATACTTCAAGCTCTTATGGTCTGTGAAGATCTCTACTCTCTCTTTCCATACAAGTAGTGTTTCCATAATTTGAGAGCAAAGATAACTGCTACCAACTCTAAGTCATGGGTCGGGTAGTTCTTCTCATGCGGGCATAATTTTCTAGAAGCATAGGCAATCACCTTTCCGTTCTGCTGCAACACACAACCCAAACCCTTTCCTGATGCATCACTGTAAATAGAAAATCCTCCTGCTCCTGATGGCAATGCCAAGATTGGAGCTGTAGTCAACCTCCTCTTCAGCTCCTTAAGTGCTGACTGATAATCCTCACTCCAGATGAATTCCACGTCCTTCCTGGTTAGTCTAGTCATCGGCTCAGCAAGTCTGGAAAATTCTTGAATAAACCTTCGATAGTAGCCCGCCAATCCAAGGAAGCTCCTGATCTCTGCTACTGAACTCAGGGTAGACCATAATTCAACTGCTGAAATCTTCTTCGGGTCTACCGAGATTCCATCTCCTGTAATAATATGCCCGAGGAATTCAACCTTATCAAGGAAGAATTCACACTTTGATAACTTGCCATACAACTTCTCCTTCCTGAGGGTCTCTAAAACTATCCTCAAGTGCTACTCATGCTCCCCTGGGGTCTTCGAATATATCAGAATATCATTAATGAAGACTACAACAAACTAATCCAGGTACTGATGAAACACCTTGTTCATCATGTTCATGAACACCGCCGGGGCATTGGTCAACCCAAACGGCATCACCAAGAACTCGAACTGCCCATAATGAGTCCTAAAAGCTGTCTTCGGGATGTCTTTCCTCTTTACTTTCACCTGGTGGTACCCTGAGCTCAAGTCTATCTTTGAGAATACCTTCGCATCGCTCAACTAGTCAAACAAGTCATCTATTCGCGACAATGGGTATTTGTTCTTGATAGTGAGATTTTTAAGTGCCCTGTAGTCGATACACATACGTACCAACCCATCCATCTTTGGTACAAAAAGTACTGGAGCACCCTATGGTGATGAACTGGAATGGATAAAGCCCTTGTCTTGTAACTCATCCACCTGCTTCTTCAACTCCTCTAGTTCGCTATTGTTGACTCTATAGAAGTGCTGAGATATCGGCTTTGTGCCTGGCACTAAATCTATAGAGAATTCCACATCTATGTCTGGTGGCAACCCCGATAACTCCTCTAGAAAGACATCCATGAACTCTGTAATCAACGGGTGTGGCGGCTCCTGCTCTTCTACTAAAGCTCCATAGAAATTGCCTTTGCTCTGCTTTGCTCCTCGGACGAACTTGAACTCCGGCTCTCCTGGCAACTAAAATAAAACTCTGTCTCCACGATAATCGATACTAGCGTGATGCCTACTCAACCACTCCATTCCGAGTACTATATCGTAACTCGGAAGTGGCATTACGATTAAATATACGCCCAACTCTCGACCCCTCAAATAAACTCTTTTGTTCTTGTAAACATCACTAACCAGGATAATGCCACCATCGGTCTTGATCTTGTAAGTCCTCGCCAATGATTCAGACTTAAGATGATGCCTCAAAGCAAAAGATACAGATACAAAGCTATGAGAAGCACCAGAATCGAATAAAATATGAGCTGGAAAAGAATCAAGATAAACTGAACCTGAGATGACATCACCAACCGGCTCCTCCTCCTCGATAGTCAAGGCAAAAGCTCGCCCTTGTCACTGTGCTCCTCTCTGCTGCTGATGCTGGGCAAACTACTGTTGCTGCAGTGGTAGAGGTCCTCTCTGCTACTATCCTGCTGGTGGTCTAGCGGGTGCCCTTTGTACCTATCCTCTACCCTGAACTGGACGAGTTGGGACTTTAGGACAAGCCCTCAACTGATGATCTTCCGAACCGCAGAATAAGATTTGGCCTAGCCTCCTCCTGCATGCGTCCCATCCGTGTCCTTGCTTCTTACAGAAAGTGCAAGGAACTGCTGTCCTCTGGATCTGATGCATCTGCTGTGTCGGCGCTCTAGCTGGCCTATGATACTGCTGCCTCTGGTGTTGGTAAGGCCTCTGGTGCTGCTGCTGGAAATGAGGCCTCTTCACTGGACCCATGTTGGTGCTGGATCATCCTGTGTCCCTCGACCTCTTAGAGCCAAGCTCTAAGTCATCCTCCGCTCTCTGCGCTTGTTTGATAATCTTTTCAAAGGTGGCGGTAGGATCTCCGTTGGTGTAGGATTTGACCTCCCAGTTCAGGCCCTTCCTGAACTTCCTGGCTCTGCCTCTAGGGTTCTGCCCCTCCACGAAGCGACCTAGTCGACAATACTCTGCCGCATACTCGTCCACTGACATACCTCCCTGGACGAGGTACTGGAATTGGCTCTCCAAAGATGTAAGAACCACGTCTGGGAATAACTTCTCCTTGAAAAGCTCTTTGAAGGCTTCCCAAGTGAGTCCTGGTACTGCAATCCTGGGGTCTATCCAGAACCATGTCAAGGCAATGTCGAACATTATACATCTCGCTGCCTCTATTTGTAACATCTCTGGAATCTGCGCCAGCCGTATGTTTCGCTCGATGTCCTAGATCCAATCATCCACATAAAGGATCCCCTCTGTGCCTCTGAAGTCCTTCGGGCCCATCCTCTTGAAGTCTATGATGGTACCCGGCCTCGGCTGTTGAGGAATAAACTGAGGTGGTACCGTCTGTGGCTGGACAGTAGTAGCTCTCTCAACTGCTGCAAGTGCGATCTGGTGAGCATTCTCCATGCTCTGTCGTAGGACCTCTGACTGACGCTGCTGTGCCTCCATCATCTGCTGGAAGAGCACGAACATCTGTGTCTGATCAACTGCAGGTGGTGGGAGTGGAAGATCCTCAAAAATTGACTACCCCGTCCTCGGTACTGGAGGTGGAGCACCTCCGAAAGCTGCTGCAGATACGCCCACCTGGACCGGTGAAGCTGACCTCCTGATTGTAGGTACTGGACCATCATCTAAGGGTGCTGCCCTCATGGGTGATGAAGTGTCTGATCGTGCTGTCGCGGCACCTGAGCACTGGAAACGCGTCTTCGGCGGCATCTTGAAGATAGATTGAAATAAGGAATCAATATTGAATATGATATGATACCATCAAAGAAGGACATAACTTTATTCAAAGTAAAGCAATATTCAATAGATATGGATTTTAAAACAAAATTTAGAATTTTTCTAGTTGTGATTGAGTAAACTCTCAGCCTAAATCCTATTTCCTAAGCAGGCTCGTAGCGGTACTCTAGGCGAGCACAACTACGATATCGTATCGTAGGGCCGCAAGTAGTGTGATATCGTAGGATAGATGAGACCTGCAAGGGCTACCACTAAAAATATGTCATGACTCACACTCGGATAGTCAGGCATGAGTACGTGGTTACGCCCAGCCTACGCCGCATAATTGGCGGTAGAACGCTGTCTGGGTTATTTCTAACTATCTAACATCTCAACAATATAATATGGTACCTGTCAATCATCTCAACTCCAAATGGAGGAATAATATGGTATCTCACAAGTATGACTAATCTCAATCACAAAACAAACTAAGGAAGATAATGCACAAATGAAATAGCGAAGGAAAGAATAAGATACAATCCATAATCTGAAATAATAATACAAACTATGAATCTCCATAAATAATAGTCTAATACATGCCAACACAAATAAACTAGACCTCCTCGGGATCTGTAACTAAGTCCTCCTGGTCAACAAGAGTATCCTCTAAAGGTACACCGTCCTGCAGCTCATAGAATGTAGGAGACTGCTCTATAAGCCAGTCATCTAGAAAAATATATCCAGTCAGGATTGGAGTAAAGTACATACATCTAAAAGCAGTTTCAATAATATAATCGAGCATATAAAACGGATAATAGAAATAAAATACAAGATCGCTAAACATATGAATGAATGAATAATAGATATACAGGTAAGGTACGAGAATATAGATCAATGTCATGCCCTAGTCCCAAAATATGTAGGACTAGGAATACGTAAGCATGCCAGCCGTATGTATATGGCACTACCAGAATAAGCGGGATTAGCGACATTTTTTAGCGATGTCAATGTAAAATGTCGCTAATATTAAATATATGAGCGACTCCAAGTAAAAACGTCGCTAGACGTCGCTAATTGGCGACATATATCGACGTTTAGCGACTGTAATTCAGTTTTTAAAAGATTAGTCACTATAAGTTCAATTAAGGTCGCTAAACGTCGCTAATATGTTTCATTTAACGACGTTTAGAGATGTACTTAGCGACGTATCTCTTTTAGACATTTAGCGACGTTATTTGCGACGTCACAGACGTTGCTAAGTTAGTGACATCATTATTTGCGTCTCTAAAACGTCGCTAAATAACTTTCATTTAGTGCTGATTCCCCCCATTTCCTTTGATTTCTCTCTCTCCCAAATTTAAACCCCCCTCCCTCCGGCTCCTCCTTCCTCCGGCTCCCCTCCTCTCTCCAGCGACTAGCTTCCTCCCTCCTGACGACCCCCCTCCGGCCGCGTCCTCCCCCTCTGGCTCCCCTCCTTCCTTCGGTGTCCCCTCCTCCCTCCCGGTGACCCCCCTCCGGCCGCGTCCTCCCTCCTCCGCCGTCAGCTCCTCCTTCCTCTGGCTCCCCTCCTCCCTTCGGCATCCTTCCTCCGGCTCCCCTCATCGATGAGCTCCTCTCTCTGTCTCCTTACTCTGTCTCTCTCTCTCTCTAACATGACACAACACGATACTATACGACACGACATGACACACACTAACCATAATCCTAACTCTAACACACACACACACGCACGCGGACACACTAACACATGCGGACACTAACCCTAATACTGATACGGACACATGGACACGGGAATGACTCTTTAAACTAGTCAACACTAGTCAAAACTAAGTTATACCTAGGTTTCTAGGTCAATACCTTGCTAATAGATATATTTATAGTATTTACCTACTAATACCTTATTCTAGAACAAATACCTAGTCCCGTATCCTAGTGTTTCAACCCGTATCCCAACATTACCATGTATCTTAATATAAATCATATACCTTATCTAAATTCAATACCTTGGTACTACTCCTTAACCTAACTTTACCTCTTAACTTGGTATTAATATCTAGCTACTATCACATAATACCTTAACTTATGTCAATTTCCCCCAATACCTTAGTGTATCTATATATCCTAGTATCTAATAGTCACCCTTAGCAAATTTCTAACACATAGGCTTGCCACCTACTGATACTATCAGGTATCCATCACTCCTCTAGAGGACGCTACATAAACAACTTGGTACTAGACCTTGATACCTTATACTCAAGGCCTGTACCCCTTACCCATTACCCCCACCTACTATCTGCAGGTGCAGGAACTCAAGCCCCCAACATATAAACTGTCCATACTTCACTTAACACCTTGCTCATGACATTACCTACACGCACTTACCCTCCAATATTTAGAAACCAAATCTTTACCTTACTCAACCCACTGATACAATCAAGTATCATTTACCCCAAATTACCACCCCTCGCTCAATACCTCAATCTTGCCCATAAATAACCTCAACACTCATTCATTATTCGTAATACCTCAAGACTGGTCATAAGCACTACCTAAACCTGTGCACACTACTTACCCCAAATCAGGTTGCACAACCTGTGCATACTGTTGCACATAAATTGTGCTCAGCCTACAGGGCCTCCCCCACTGCGCTTACAGTGTTGCAAACCTCTTCTCGATACCCTGCATTCAGGAACACCTACCCTCACACCCAACTGAATGCATCCCTACATTCAATCCAACAGAAAACGTATTTTACTACAACTTATAGTCCACACTTATAGTGCACCAATGAGGTACTTCATGATACACTTAAGATACTCCTTCCAAACATCATCAAACACTACTAAAACTATGAGAACACATCTAAAATAGTAAATAAAGTATAAATAGCATAATAGACATTCCATCAAACACTTTGTGGTCTAAACTCACATTTCTCCAATTTTGAGACACAAATCCACATTCCACAAGAAGAAATCATAGACCTAGATAAATGAGGATTTCTAGCACCTAGATCTAGCCATAGAAAATAAATTCTACCTATGGGAGGGTTCCTATAGGTCCAATGGGTGCTATTAACCATAAATATGGTAGAAAATAAATAATTACCTAGGTTTTGAGTAACCTCCTTGAAGAACTCTGAATTTAGTTACGAGGAAGACGAAGCAGACACGATTTGGACACCTCTTCAAGCTTCCTCTAGGTCCAATAGGTGCTCTCCCTTCAATTGATCACTGCCAAATGATGTACACTGAAAACTGTGAACTGCTCTCCCTAGTGACCAGAGCTCACTTAATCACTCAAACAACTATACACACACACACACACACACACACACACACACACACACACACACACACACACACACACATACATAGGGCATTGTGTATCAAGTTAGAGCAGTTCTTACCTTCCTCTAGAGAATCACACTGTATGTAACGATTTATAGGACACATACTTTCATTTTTGCAGAAGTATCTAGAAATGGATATGAATTACTATCTGCATCATCGTTCGTGAATATACAACCGTCATCATGATGACATGTGCGGTATGGGGATAAATTCATTGAGGGTGTACAACAGTTCCTGCTGTTCGCCAAGGCGTTCCCTCAGTACATTGACGGTACCAAAATTAAGTGTCCGTGTGTGAGATGTCGCAACTTGAAATATCATCCAAAAGTGGAAGTCACATATCATTTGTACTCGAAGGGCTTCATGCCGAATTACTATCAGTGGACCGCGCACAGAGAACTTGTGTCTCTAGCATCGGAGTCGGAGCCTTATGTGGAGCCATATATGGATGTCTACGACCACGCTGCTTACGATGACGGGTGGGTGAACATATTTTTTGATGCGGCGGGGCCTAGATTCAATCCGGACAATTATGATGCAGCTGAGGAGGCACCAAATGTCGATACTGTAAAGTTTATGGAGTTGTTGGAGAATGCAAGGACTCTATTATATCTTGGTTGTGAGGATCATTCACCGTTGGAGGTGGTTACAAGATTGTTAAGCATCAAGTCCGATTTTAACATGTCGCAAGAATGCTATAATTGACTGATCGATTTGATTATAGAGATCTTGCTCGAGGGTGCAAAGTTGCCTAAAGACTTCTATCGATCTAAGAGGATGGTGAGATCGCTCTGGATGAGATACGAGAAAATTGATGCATGTCGCAACGGGTGCATGTTGTATTACAAAGACGACAAGGATGAAGATGCGTGCAGATTCTGTGGTACTGATCGCTACAAGACCACTGGTAGAGGAAAGTCTGTGGGTGCAGGGAAGCCTACCGATTTGATGCACTACTTGCCTTTGATGCCGCGGTTGTAGAGGTTGTTTATGGTTAAGGAGACTGCAGAAAATATGAGTTGGCACAGGCAGAAACAGATCGAAGGAGTATTGGATCATCCATCCGATGGAGAAGCATGGAAGCACTTTGATCGAGAGTATCCAAATTTTGCTTTAGATCGTGTAATGTCAGATTGGGGCTCTCCTCTGATGGTTGTACCCCATTCGAACTTTCAGGCTCCCAATATTCATGTTGGCCTGTGATCGTCACTCCGTACAATCTACCGCCTTGGATGTGCATGAAGACTCCATATATGTTCCTAACCATTATTATCCTGGGTCCGAACAATTTAAAAAGGAACATCGATGTATATTTACAGCCTTTGATAGATGAGTTGAATCAGCTGTGGAAAGTAGGTGCCAACACGTACGATATTTCTATAAAGCAAAATTTTCAGATGAAGGCAGCACTTATGTGGACCACCAACGACTTTCTGGCCTATGGAATATTATCGGGATGGAGCACTCATGGTCGTCTCTCATGTCCGTATTGCATGGACCGTACTAAGGCTTTCCATTTAAAACACGGAGGCAAACTATGCTTCTTTGATTGTCATCGACAATTTCTGTCAAAGGATCATCCGTACCGGAGGAACATGAATGCTTTTCACGTGGGCATTATGGAGAAGGCCAATCCACCGCCAAGGTGGCCTGGATACATGATATAAGAAGAGGTAAAAGATTTACCAACTGCTCTCGAAGTGCCTGCTAAGGGGTACAAGTGTGACGATTTGGTCGCACCCATAACTGGACGAAGAGGAGTATATTTTGAGATCTGCCATATTGGAGCACCAATATGATCAGACTTAACCTTGATGTCATGCATATCGAGAAGAATGTGTTTGATAACATAGTTAATACTGTAATGGAGGTAAAGGGGAAGACGAAAGATAATCCGAAGGCCAGGTTAGACTTAAAAGAAATATGTAGACGTCCTGCATTGCATTTGATAGAGGAGGGGAATGGAAAGTTAAAGCAACCTAAGTCAGTTTTCTCACTGGAGAAAGAGGATAAAGGAAGAATTTGTAGGTGGATTCAGGGTCTAAAGTTTCCAGACGGGTACATATCAAACTTGAGAAGATGCGTCGACCTCAAGGATAACAAACTGGCTGGTATGAAGAGCCACGATTGTCACGTATTCATGGAGAGATTAATTTTGATTGCATTTTAGGAATTCTTACCGCAGGTCGTTTGGGATCCATTGACAGAGCTCAGCATATTCTTCAGAGATCTTTGTTCTACTAAGTTGCTCGTCGATCGTCTAGAAAAGCAAGAGAAGGACATTGCGGTAACACTATGTAAGCTCGAGAAGGTGTTTCCTCCTGGATTCTTCGACTCTATAGAGCATTTGCCAATTCATCTTTCCTATGAGGCATGTGTTAGTGGTCTTGTCGATTATCAGTGGATGTACCCCTTCGTGCGACATCTGAATCACCTAAAGAGAATGGTAAAAAATAAGGCATGGGTTGAGGGCTCTATTTATGAAGCTTATGTTATCGAGGAGATTACAAAGTTTTGTTCGACGTATTTCAAACCTTATGTTGCTACTAATAGAATGAAAGCTTCGAGAAACGACGAAGGATATCAGGAATCTAATGATGTAATACTCAAAGTATTCAATGCGTCCGAAAAGCCTTCGGGGAAAATGAAGAAGAGATATTTGAATGACGACGAGCTAAGGGCTGCTCAGTTGTATATATTACTCAATTGCGACGAGGATGAAGTAGAGAAGCTAGAGGGGTAAGTAATTAATACGTCCATGTTTACATCATCTCAATGTAATAGTATAAGCTACTATTATGCTACTAATTAGCAGTTGCTTCATTATTTTTCAGCACATATAATGATGAGTTGAGGTCGGTTAGACCCTACATAACAGACGAAGAAGTAGAAGAAGAAATAAGATGCCATTTTCCTTCTTGGTTGAGCGCATATGTAAGGTGCTTGGTAATTACTTTTTATTTCTGTACTTGCAAAACAAATAACTTACTATCGCTACTTTGGTATTTAGGTCGATCGTCTAATAACATCCGAGACTGAATCTATTAGAACTGTAGCCAAGGGACCAATTACTGCCATTAAAATATGGCCAAGTTTCTGTGTGAATGGGTTTAGGTTCAAGTCAACAAATGCTCCTATCAGAGACAACTTTCTGGATCTTGATTCCACGAAAAATAGTTGTTTGTGTATCAAATCTTCGAACTACAAAGACGTCGATCCAGGCAATGATTTCTTTGGCATCTTATGAGAGATTATGGAGTTGACATATAATTATGGAACAGAACCTGCTAATATCATGCTATTCAAGTGTGAATGGTTCGATCCGATTCAAGATCAAGGTTAGAAAATTGACAAGCATGACCTTGTGGATATAAACTACAAGCGTAGATATCAAGGCTATGAACCATTTGTCCTATCAAGTCAGGCTCAGCTCGTGTACTTCACAACTTATCCTAGACGGGGGACAGCGAGGTCGGATTGGTGGGCAATATGCAAGACTAAAGCTAGAAATATCTTTGACATTGACGAAATAGCTTATGAGGAGGACGAGCTACCTCTTGTAACAAATATTGTAGATGTGGACTCAACGTAAGTTACTCATTACACGAGTAATAATATAGAAGATGTAAAATTATCTGAAGAGAAAGACGAAGACGAAGTAGATGAAAGTGAAGACGAGGAGGAGGAAGAGGAAGAGGAGGACGAGGTAGGCGAACAAGATAAATTTTCTGAAGATGATTGAAAATAAAATATTTTGCCTGTAGAATGTAACTATATTTTGACTGTAGAATGTACTATTTTGACAAATATATGTATTATATTTTGACTGTAGAATGTACTATCCATTTAGACTTGTGACACCACTAGTTATTTACTGTATAATTCTATAAATGCTGTAAGATATGCATAACATTTTGACTGTAGAATGTACTATATATTTGTGTATTTCTTTATTCATCATATGTTGTTATCAGGTATGGCAGGTCCCGAGGTAGACAGAGTGCTCCTCCGGTACTGCCTACTGTTGGTTCTGGATCCTCGTCGCCCAGTACTCCAGTATATCGATCAGTCATATCTCCGACTGCGATGACGTTACGTGGCATCACTCCTGGGACGAGTAGTTCCAGGCCTGATAGTACTCCCTCGTCCAGCGTTCCTCCTGCTGATGGAACCATGGAGACAAATGAGCATATGGAGGAGGTCTTGCCGACGTTGTCCCAGCATCAGCTAGATCCTCCATGTGCACCTCCGGAGAAGACGAGGACAAATATTTGGGCCGACGGTACAAAGTAAGTCAATTAGATGGTTTAGCATCATATATATCGTATATTTTTTATTCATCATATATTGACTTTTTTGATCAAAATAATTATCTCTGTATAGATATCGTCCATCGTTGGTTCAGAGACGCCTGGGCCTCTTTCTGAGGAACAACTATGGTGACCCTTGTATCAACTACTCTGAAGCTCCGGAGGATAGGAAGACGTTATGGTTTGCACACTTCAAGGTAAAAGTATATTATATAAATCCTCTAATTTATGCATATTATATAACTTATCTGTGATGCTCACTTACTAAATTATTTATTGTAGCAAACGTATTTCTATCCTCCGTACCGGGCCGAGTTGATCGAGTGAATATTTCTTGCTGTTGCCGCCAAGCTTATCCGTGATGCTCTAGATGACAAGAAGGCTCGTGATCGTGCTAGAAAACCGATCCAAGGTTGGATCACGCCTGAGTAGTGGACTGCAATGAGAGCTAGATTCGATGATCCGAGGTACAAGAAAAGGTCTGAGAAGGCCAATGCGGCTAGACGGAATGCTGCAAAGTGGTGTGGTGGCTCGATTCCGATGACGGAACATTTTTGTCGTTTGGTATATTTTTTATTTCAGATATATTATTTTAATGTAAGTACGATAAAATGGTAGCAGAAAAAAATATTTAATTTTAGTACTAAATAACATATTTTTAACAGGTACAGAGGGGTGAGGATGCAAACATGGTGACCGTCTTCTTGGCCACCCATCGGAAGGACAAAAATCTGATTGATGAGAGGGCCTCGCAGACCTATGTAAGTATTACTTTACTTTGTGTTAATTTTAATATAACTTAGGCAATTATCGAGTATACAAATATTCTAGGCCGAGTATCTTAGGATGCGTGAGCGGGCGACTGCTAGTGCACCTACAGCTGGAGAGGCTGATACTTCCTCGCAGTCCGCTCCAGCTCCGTTGGCGGACGAGCTGTGGGTGAATGCCGCTGGTGGTCTCTAGAGGGGTATATACTACGGTACGAGATCCTATGGCATCCTGGTTATGACACAGTCATCTAGGGCCTTCCCGACAAGTGTGCATTCTCCACAGCTCTCCCAGTCGTCGGCCAGAGTCCAGGAGGCCGTTGACCGTCAGATTGCGTCTCTCCGTAATAAGTTGCTACGAAGGATGGAGGAGCAGCCCCAGTCCCAGCCGCATGCGGATGATCCGACGCTCATCGCATGATTTAATATGCTCGACTGCAGCATCACGGAGCTCCTGGATTTGATAAATGATCTTAGAGCCTCGACAGAGCGCAGCTTGACAGAGCTGCAGGCATCACAACTATCCATGGGCGAGAGGCTGATAATGATGCATGATTCAATGGTTCATAGCAGTACGAGGCTGTTATCTACCATAGATTCTTACAACCAGCGACTCGCAGAGTTGGAGCGGATACGTCCTTCTGGTGCGCCTACATCGACACAGACTCCACCGACGTCACTGCCTTCTCCATCGACATCGGTATCGATTTTACAGGAGCAGTATGATCTGTTCTTATCCTTCATGCGCGTCGATGGTCATCCTCTTGCAGATCCGCAGTAGTATGGATATTTGCTGGATATTTGTATTATTTATGATGAGACTCAGTTGTATGGATATTTGCTGTATTCTTTATGATGATATTTTCTCCTGATTAGGTTTTTAATTTCAATATTTTATTGTAAACCCCCTAATTTTTAGGAATTTTTAATTTGGATTTTTTTCACAATTTTCTGTAATTTTTGGGAATTTAAACTAAGGTATTTTGAATTTAAATAATTTTTAAATAATGTTAATTAATATTAAAATATTATGTAAATAATATTTTTGGGTGTAAAATGAAAACTAGACATAGGGTAATTTTTCGAGAATTTATTGGACCCCAAAAATATTTTTAAAGACCTAGAAACTAAGTTGTAATAAACCAAAATAAACCCTGAATTGAACCCGGTTTATTTTAAATAAACCAAACCAACCCGAACCGAACCGCTGTTAAACCGAATTGAACCAAACCCATCTTTTAACGGGTCGGGTCGGATCCGAATTGAACCCGACCCGGACCCGTTAGCCCGGTCGAAACCCTAATCCCAATCCTAACCCGAAATACTGTTCCGACGGCTATATAGTTCCCTCGATTTCCATGCTCCGCCGCCGAAAACCCTACCTCTCTCCTATCTCCTCCGCCCACAGCTCCGCTCCGGTCACCCTCAGTCGCCCTCGACCAGAACCCCGTCCACCACTCGTCTTCCTCCTCCAGAAACCCGACCGCCTGAACCCTAACCTCTTCCCTCGCCGCCCTAGCCGTCGACGAATCTCCTCGTCCAGAATCCGCAGCGCCGCTCCAACCAATCCTCGGCCACCCTAGCCCTGAACCCTAACTCCTTCTCCCTTGTCTTCCCTCTACATCGTATCCTATGGCGAGCCCCGCCGACCAGAACCTCCTCCTCCTCCCTCGTCTTCCTCTGCCCTGACTCCCAGCCCCGCTCCGCCACTCTCCTCCCCCGCAAAACCTCGAGAACCCCTAGCACCTCCGCCTTCCTCCTCCTCCTCCCGACGAACCCCATCTCCGCCTCGCCGCCCTTGCCTCACCGTCTCTGCCTCACCTCCAGCCCCGTATCCGCTCAGCCGTCTCCCCGAGCAGACCCCTCTCCGCCTCTCTCCAGCGCCGCCCTCCGCCACCCAGGACCTCGCCGTCGACAACCCGCCAGAACCCCGGCCAGCCTCGCCTGAGCCATCCCCGGCCATCTCCGCCCTCCTTCGGCGAGCACCAGTGACCTATTGCCAAACCCTAGCCCGGACACAGCAACCGAACACAGTGAACACAGTGTCCTCCTGTGTCGTGTCGACCCACGGTCACGAAGAAAACCCCGTTCCACGGAGCCCTGTTCAGGTAACCCGTTCTCACTCCTCGTTGCTCCGTTTTCCGTTCCGTCAGTTGTGACACGTAGGCTGTGTGACCCTCTCGATGCCCGTGCAACCCGCTCGGTGCGTTGCGTCCTGTAGCGATCGCAAACAGCGATCCACAAACAGAAAAAAATAACACCCCATTTTCTCCCGGAACTGAGTGCGCCCTGCCAAACGGGACGACTTGGTTGCATGAGGTCTTCACCGAAAGGTGCACGCCGTTGATACGGACGTGCAAGATTTTGTAGAAGTTGATTTGGATGTGCGTGCACACCGAAATCAACGCGTATCCGCCGACAACGCCCCATATCCGTCTGTTCTGGAACACGTCGTAACTTTGTGTACACACGTCGGATCGAAACAAAACTTACGCCATCGGACTCGTAGCAATACGCTGGTCCTGTGACCCAAGTTTGGTTCGATTCTGAGAACGTTGACAAAATCGCGTATCGTGGGCCCCACGGCTCTACTTGACGGGCGATTTTGTGATCTACTCATCGGAATCCAATTCTGGAAGTTCCGTTGGGTTCGTATCATTATTCTGGACCTGTTGACACTAAGTTTGACGAATTTGGAGACCATTGGTTTTGACATGTTTTTCGGTGCGAAGCGGGCCACATATGGACCCCGCTTTGACTAGAAACTATGATTTTTGCCCTTATGTCCAAATTGGACTTAAGGATAGGCGTTTCTAGCTATTTGATATTTTTTCAATCTGATGGTGATGTTTATTTCAGCTTTTGGAGGAGTACCTGCAGTTCTTGTTACATATTTCTTAGATTTATTTATATGGTTGTTCATGCTTAACCTAGGACCGTGTGACTTACTTAGCGTCTGATTCATAGTCGGGGGCCAACACTGTACGTAGAGTTGGGTAACGTCACCTAGAGATGGACATTCGTGACCCTTTATATACTCGTACTTGTCTTATTAAGTACATCATAACCCAGGACACTTGACACTATTCATGAGACAGAATCTTCCTGAGATATTCATGGTGATTCTGTGTAGGTTACAGGATTTATGACATAGACATTATATTTATAGACATTATATGACTTGCTGCATTAGATATGATCTTGCGTGTCATGGACATGAGATGTGTGATTACATTGGGTGGGGAGACACACACAGGCTATAGGCTGTTTTATATATATCTACTACTATTGTGAGGCCGTAGACTCTCCAGCAGAGCTAGGCACATTATGTGTTATTACTGCTACCGGCTCCCCGACACAGAGCTTGTAGTGGCTCAGCCTGAGTATTAGTGATGCTCTCATCTTGCATTTCACTTAGCTGGTTATATAGTTTACCCTATTATTTTATTTATTGCTGCACTGTATTTATTTTGGCATGAGTTATTTTGTACCTTGCTATGTCCCCTGAGGACCTGGATCCGGATTATGTCCCCAGGATTAGCAGACGATTTCTATCCCGAGATTTACGGGACAGCAGCAGCAGCAGGAGCAGGAGTTGATACGGAGCGGTACCGATTCCCGAGGACGAGGTATTGGCTGAAGACTTTTCCTGAGTATCTGTGTTTCGTACTCAGTATCTACTTTATTCAGACATTTATGTTTTGGTCTGTTGAACCATTGTATCAGATTTATTATCTGGTTGTTCCCCAATTTATTTACTTGAGACTTGATGATGTTTATATTTCACTCTATAGATATTGTTGTATTTATTCTGTGGATGAGATTAGTAGACCCTTATTGTTGTATTACAACTTAAGTACGCCCCGATGGATCCATTAAATTGGGTTTGTCCATCGGTGTGTGCTGCTGGCCATTGTCACGTGTCTAGTCCCTCGATATTTTGGGACTGGGGCGTGACATTTATTTTCTTTAAATTTTATTATATTATTTATATTAAATATATGTTAATTTATCGGTATTGAGTGTTCAACCCAAGGGGCCGGCGAACCCAGTAAATTCAACGGAGGGTTGCTTCGGGTCTATTTGTACAGATTGCAAATTAATAAACTGCAGGAATAATAGTTTGGAAACAATTCAGTATTAATTTTTTTACTGTATCATTAGCGACGTTTTAGCGACATTTAGCAATATTTAGCGACGTTCATACACGTCGCTAAATACGTCTCTAAGTTGCGATGTTACTACACGTCGCTAATGACGTCGCAAAAAATATCGCTAAAAATGTCGCTGTATGTCACAACTTGCTGACATGGCAGTAATGCCAGGTCATAGTAACGTCGCTATAAAAGTTGCTACATACGTCGCTAATTTGTGACGTAAAGCGACAAATGAACATGTCGCTAATTAGCGACGTTCAGTCGCTAAACGTCGCTAATCTAGCGACGTATTTACGTTGCTAGAAAACGTCGGTATAGCGACGTTTGCCGACATTTTTTCCGTCAGCGACTAGCTGAAAGGTGACTTCTGTAAAACGTCACTAATTACGTCGCTAAATTTATTTAACGACATTTATTGATCATTTAGCGACGTTTTTTTAGTCGCTAATTTGACTTTTTCTGGTAGTGTGGCAACTCCAATATATGGAAACCATAACACATACGTACGCTGTATTATGAACAATAATTCACAAGTGGTATATAATTATCACAAGTCACAGGGCATAACTAAATCTCATCCACAGAAATCATAAAGAAATAAATAATCAATCAACTATATAACTGAATCGAGTATAAGATGCTTGATTAAAAACAAGTAGTTGGGTGGAGGCAAATCCACTACCAAACTAGAATATACGAGAAACAAAATAAGTACATCAACTAATGATCAGAGAGGCTCGAAGAGAAGACCTCCTCGAAAGAGAATGGATTAGCAAGTCCTGATCCGTGCTCCTGCAAATAGTCATGATCGTCTATACCTGGAAAGGGACCAGGTCCTCAGAGGGACATAATAAGATACATAGAAGCATGCAAATAAAGTACTGAAAAATAAACATCCAAGGGTCGTCTAACCATCTATGTGAATGCACTTTGAGAACAACTTTTCAACACATGGGCTATCTGGCTAAAATAGGATTGGCATGATTCTCTCAGAGAATCAGGGGCCTACAAAGCATGTCGTCTTTTGAACGCCAGAGGCCGCCTAATAATAATAATATATAGTGGTCATCATGACCACGCATCTCCGGCGGATCGTACGGGGTTACACAAAGAAAGTGCAAAGGAGCCCAAACGCCTTACTTGTTGTCCTCCCCACCCCATTCTCTAAGCATGTCATATCCATGACACGATGATACCTCTAATAAGTGCCAAGTCTTCTAGTATGCAAATTCTATCAGCAGCTATTCCTTATCGCACGTCCCACACGTACTGATGATCAGTCAATACGTAAGTCCGTGATCTATATGAGACTCACAACTTGTATAAGAAATGTGTCACAGCCAAATGAAATATAAGAATGCCTCATGATCATGTGGTGGTCTCGTAAAGCTAGGTCGACATGCATAATATGTAATAAAGACAATCACCGTCGTTGTATCTAAGCTCTTCTTGGACGCACAGTTTATATAGCATTTAAAATATATGAACTAAATGACAGAAATAAAATACATGCACTATATGGAATGTAAATCACAGTACAATGGCAAGGTATACTTGCCTGGCAAGAAAGATGCGTAATATAAACGTCCAGGTGTTAAGTACACAGGATCAGAAACTATGGCCTCCGAATGAACATCTTCGGATGCTGAAATAAATATCACCAATATTCCCAGAATAAGCGAGATAGTCAAAAAAGCCTACCCTTTAGTCCAATTTGGATACAGGGGCAAAATGGTAATTTCGGGTCAAAGCGGGTCCACATGTGGGCCACCTTGCATCGAAAAGCATGTCAGAGGTAAAGGTCTCTAAATGGGATAAATTATAGGTCAAACAAATTCTAAATGTCAATACGAACTCAACTGTGTGTCCAATTTTGAATTCCGGTGAGCCGAACACAAATTCGCCCTTAAAGTCAACCGTTAGGCCCACAAAAAGGCGGCTTGGTCAACTGTCTCAGAATCGCGTAAAACTTGGATCACAGGACAAGCGTGATACCACGAATCCAATGGCACAAGTTTCGTCACATTCTGATGAGCGTACACAGAATGGAGTGGTATTTTGAAAAGTTGCGATACAGAAACTTTTTACGGATACGGGTTGATTCTGACGCACACACACGTCCGAATTAACTTCCACGAAAGCTCACATGTCAGAATATACCATACACGCCTTTCGATGTAATTGGTATGCGATGAGGTGGTCCCGTTTGGCGGGGCGCACTCCGTATCACAAAATTTTAGTTTTAAAAATTAAGTTTTTGGTCGTTTTGGAGGCCGAATAATTTTACACGTAGAACAAATTATAAAAACTAAAAGAATAGAAATTTTTTCGGTTATATTGAGAAGAAAACTCTTCAATTAGTTTTTGAAAATATTAAGCAGGTTGATGGCAAATTGGGTGTGAACGTGGGGGTTTGGGTTGAAGTTTCTGAACTGTTTTGGTTAGTTTTTCGATCATTTTCTAGTCGATTTTTCGACCAATCCAGGACACGAAAACTCGTCCCGCTTGCATAAAAATCCTAGAGGGTTATGTTGTGAACGTACACGAACAAATCGCTCACAAAAATAATCAAAATTGAGGGAGATACATCACCTTGAAGAGGGGACAAAAACTGTGCTGTACACGCGCGCGGTGCGCTGATGGCCGTCGGCGACACTGCGCTAGGCGGCGGCGTCAGGGTGGTCGGCCGTCGGTCGCTGGGGCTGGAGGGTTAGGGTTAGGGTTAGGGTTCTTTAGTTTTAATATATATATATATATATATATATATATATATATATATAGGGAGGGGAAGTTGCTAGGCCGCGCGGGGGATGCGCTGGGGGAAGTTTGCTAGGGTAGGTTAGCTTTTAAGTTTGTTAGTTGGTTTAGATTGTTATTATTAGGTTTTTTTGTTTTTGTTTATCTTTTATTTTATTTTATTTTATTTTATTTTATTTTATTTTTATTTTTATTTTTATTTTTCTTTTCCTTTTTCTTTTATTTTTTTATTAATATTAATATTATTATCATTTATTATTATTATTATTATTATTATTATTATTATTATTATTATTATTATTATTATTATTATTATTATCTATATATTTAATTTATATTTATTTATTTACTTATATAGATGAGGCTAAAAAATCCAAAAAAATATTATTTGCACACAAATTAAATTTTCTATACTTTGTAATGCTTTAATAAAATACTACACCCAAAATATTTTATGTAATATTTTGAAATTAATAATTAGGTATTTATCTAGTTATAATAAATCAAATAATTATATTATCTAATTAACTTAGTAATTAATTAAATAATTATCCATAAAATAGGTTAATAGCAAATAATATGCAATCTATAAAAAGGAAAAAAATGACTAACTTGACACGGCGAATTATGGGATGCTAATTATAGAAAAGTTGGAATTAGAAAATAACCAATATTAAATTACATATATAATATCTAAATATTTAATACTTAATCTAGGGTTGTTACACTATTGTCATACAAATATCAAGGGATCGAATTTCTGTGCCACGAGAAGATCCCACAAGTAGTATTTCTTGTATAGGCTACTTCCTATGATAGGCGATACACGTTTTGGGGTCATCCTATATTATTAATGTCCAAACCACGGTGAAGTATCCTAATATAATCATTGGGGTTTATTTGTTTAAAAAAAATCTAAAATAAATACAAAAAATATAAAATACATACAAAATACCTATTTTTGGGTGAGGGAGTTTACAATCTACCCAACTTATAAGAATTTCGTCCTCAAAATTAAAAATAAGGCATGATTTGTAAAATCTTTCACATTCGTATATAAGGCAAGTCAATTGCAATCTCTTCCAAAAAAATGTAAATAACAAAATCTACTCAAATCCATTGCAATCACTTCAAAATTAAAATAATCACTGTTCAAATCAAAATTTAACCAATCATAATCTCTTCTCAATTTTTAAATAATCAACATCCAAATCTAATTCAAATCTGTAGGACATCCCACATCAAAATTTATATCACAATTTCCAACTATCATAATTTTCTCTAGACTTTGAACAATAAACAATTCTAATAAAATCTTATTCCTATTCTCAACTTAAGAATTTTGTACTCTTCAAATTTTAAACTCAATTTCCATCCTCAAAATTTTAAATAGATGATCCAACAATCAACATTTACCTTTTAATTCAAATCATCAAATTATAAAATTTTGAATTCAATCCACCAATGTTCATGTCTAAAATTCTATATTTATCCTCAAAATTTAAATCGATGATTCAACCTTCAATATTCAAATTTTAATTCATGTGCTCAAAGTATAAGTATTTGGTTCGCAATATCAAGATTTCAAAATTCATTAAATCCTCATCATCTTAATCATTCTTTAATTTTTTTTTCCAAAATTAAAATAACTTAAATCTCTCAATCTAATCTTACTTGATCACAATCAAAAAAATTTACCTCAAGTTGACAATGCAATTTCTACCCAAGTTAGAATTTACCCATCTATCACACAAGACTATACTTTTAAGAAAAATATTCCTCAAATTATTTAATCCTGTTATTCAATCCTCAAAAGTTTTTAACAAGCAAAATATCTTACATATGGTGTGCCCTTAATTACAAAAGATAGTCACCAAGTAATGTGATTGGCCTATGGGGTATGTCTAGTACTCTCCGTGTATCAAACTTATACTAAGCATGAACGTTCGTCTTTCCGAAATAGGGGAAGACGGAGAACAATAATAAAGAATTCAAGGAGGAGGTGATAGAATACAAGTACGGGGTTCAAAGAAATTAAAGAATTCAAAAAAGAGTTGTCAAGGCAGTTGCGGATTGAAATCCTATTTGATAAATTTCTATTCGCATGTTCATATCGGAACATTTATGTAACTGATAAGATATGCTCTGACCTGTCTAGAGGGCAAGTATATTCGTCTACTAGTCAACTATATATCTCAATCCACGTAAAGTAGTCATGCGAAGAGCGAACCAAGCACACTAAGGTTAGCTAGACCATAATACACTGATTCTGATTAGACAATTATATCATTGTGTACACCCAATAATACATATGTCATGAACAAGCTTGATAAAAGAATAAGCTTGCAAAACTAGGCTATAATAGCAGCATAAGTCGAGGTAGTCCAGAAAA
The DNA here is from genome assembly GCA_036927795.1 of Iris macrosiphon. Classification (NCBI taxonomy): domain Eukaryota; kingdom Viridiplantae; phylum Streptophyta; class Magnoliopsida; order Asparagales; family Iridaceae; genus Iris; species Iris macrosiphon. The sequence goes on from JAYESA010000011.1 coordinate 100,768,838, forward strand.
TATAAGCACATTGGATTATGATGAAGGAAGGTACAAAATAATTTAAGTTCACCAAGAAGATGAGACTCGTCCGGTGTTGTGCCTCTACAGATGCCATACTAACTCCTTGTCTAACTCTCTAGTCGACCAAATAGGGGTATGGGCCTCTAAGTTCTACAGTTTGGATAAACACTATCTTCTTATGCAAGTCTATAGTTGGTGTCATTCAATTATACTTCATTAATGAGTCAAAAGGACTATGTGATACTAGGTTGTGAGGCATACTACCCAACTTACAAGAATAAACTAATACTGTAACTGCCTTAAGGGGATTCTATAAAATAACCTTGTCCTTGTAAATAAAGTAGAAACTCTTGTTAGGGTATACAAAGAAAAGATCTTGGTACTTATTAGGGTATCCTATTGCATTATAAAACTCCATAGATAATGGTCATCTTAAGTCTTAATCATAGTGCTTATAGAACAAAAGTGTTAATACTAAGAAGGGAGAAGTTATTGGCTCTCTAGTAAAAGAGAATATAACCTGTATTAAGATATGGGTACAAATTACGTGATTTAAAACTAAAGTATAATCATAAAATCATAATCTAAATAAGCAACTCAACTATCAAGTTCTAACTACTAAGCACAAATTTTTAAAATTCAAGATTACAACTATAATCCTAGCAAACTATATATCCTATCATCAAATAAAATCACTTGGCCTACAATCAGAAGGGTTAGGTGGCACGAATTAAAAGATGAAGAAAACAAATTTTGTCGTCGCACAAATAGCGAGCGTTAAGGTTTCGGATGAACATAATATAAAATTAAATAGGGAGACTCTTGATAATATCATGGTTTTCTAAGGGGAAGTGGTATGCTAGTCTCTATGTTCGAGGTATGATCAAGAGAAATGTTCTATTCATTCCTCTTGGTTTCCTAAGGTACTGTTCTGCTAATATCAAGACAAGAATCTAAATTTATATTTTTCTAATACTATCTCACTATGAAAGTGTCATGCCCCAGTCCCAAAATATCGAGGGACTAGACACGTGGCAATGGCCAACAGCATACACCGATGGGCAAATCTAATTTAATGGACCCATCAGGGTGTACTTAAGCTATAATATAACAATAAGGGTCTATGCTACTAATCTCATCCACAGGAATAAATAGTCAATATAAAATAATAAGCAACATCAAGTCTCAAAATATATCTCGAAGAACAACCCGATAATAAGTCTGGTACATTAGTTCAATAGACAAGAAATAAAGAGTATAACAACAGCAAAGACTGAGTATAGATTAAGCAAATACTCAGGATAAATCCTCGGCTATCACCTCGTCCTCGGGGATCGGTTCAGCTCCAGTGTCTGCTCCTGCTCCTACTCAATATACCTCGTAATAGAACTCCTCTGCTAAACCTGGGAACATAATTCGGATTCCAGGTCCTCAGGGGACATAGCAAGGTACAAGAATAACTCAAGCCATAATAAATGCAGTGTAATAACAAATGAATCAATAGGGTAAACTATATAACCAGCTAAGTGATATGCAAGATGAGAGCAACACTAGACTCAGGCTGAGACCACTACAAGCTCGGTGTCGGAGAGCCGGTAGCAGTAATATCACGTAATATGCCTAGCTCAGATGTAGAGTCTACGGCCTGACAATAATAAATACATATATAAAATTAGCCTGTAGCCTGTGTGTCTCTCCCCACCCAATGTAATCACACGTCTCATGTCCATGACACGCAAGATCATATCTAATGTAGCAAGTCATAATGATAGCTAAGTATATGTATAAGTCTATGTTACAAAGCCTGTATCCTATACAGAATCACCATGAATGACTCAGAAAGATTCTGTCTCATGAACAGCGTCAGGTGTCCTTTGGTATGACGTACTTGATAATGCAATCATGAGAATGTATAGGGTCTCGATATCCATGTGTAGGTGACGTTACACAATTTCGCGTACGATATTGACACCCAAATATTATTCGGACGTTAAGTAATATCACACGGTCCTAGGTTGAATATTTATATCATATAATTAAATCAAGGGAATAATAGAAAACAAGTGCTGCAAGTATGGCAATGTACACTTGCCTGGGGTTCGGATTCCAACTTGTGCTCTGGTATCAGCGGGATCTGCAGGTACTCTTTTGGTTGCTTAAATAAACATTACCATCAGGTTCAGAAGATATTAAATAGCTAGAATTGCCTGTCCAAAAGTCCAATTTGGATACATGGGCAAAAGTGACAGTTTTTGGTCAAAGCGGGATCCACATGTGGCCCGCTTCGCACCGGAAAATGTGTCAGGGATAATATTCTCCAAATTCGTCAAACTTAGTGTCTACAAGTCCAGAACGACGATACGAACCCAACAGAATATCCAGAACTGGATTCCGCTGAGCCGATCACAAAATAGCCCGTCAAGTGGAGCCGTGGGGCCCACGATACGGGATTTTATCAACTTTCTCAGAATCAAACCAAACTTGGGTCACAGGACCAGCGTATTACTACGAGTCCAATGGCGCAAGTTTTGTTTCGATACGACGAGTGTACACGAAGTTACAACGAGTTTTAGAATATGGCCGATACGGGGTGTTGTCGACGGATACGTGTTGATTCCGGTGTGCATGCACATCCAAATCAACTTTCGCAAATTCTCACACGTCCGTATTGATAGTGTGCACCTTTCGGTGAAGTTCTCACACGACCAAGTCGCCTCGTTTAGCGGGGCACACCCAGTTCCGAGAAAATTAGGGTTTTATAAAGACCAAGTTTTTGGTCATTTTTATACTCGAATTAATTAGAAACTAAAGCACGATAAATTAAACTAAAAACAAGGTTTAAAACTTGGTCATATGGTCTAAATTACTGTTCAAGCCAATTTTAAAAATATTTAACAGGTTATTCATAAAATGGTCGCGAACTGGGAAGTTCAGAATATTTTCTGAATTTTCAGAAAAGGGGATTTATTTTCCTGATTTTGAGTCATAGTTTGTGATCGCCACAGGACGTGATACCCTGAACGAGTTGCACGGGGTTCGAGAGGGTCACGAGGTCTACGCGTCACAACAGACCGAACAGAAAATGAGGCGGCGAGGAAAGAAAAACATTCACGTGAACAGGGGGTCGGAGACGACTGTAAGTCGCAAACGCGGGGTGGCGCGACGCACGTCGCCTGCGGTACTGTGCGACTGCGGTGGCTGCTGGGGTTGGCGGAAAGTCATCGCCGAGGGTTCGTCGGGTCGCCGGAGATGTCGTCGGTCCTGGGTAGCTCGGCGGAGGACGTTGGCCGGAGGGGTTGACGGGGATGGTGGTGATCGTTGGTGGTGGAGATGGGGTTGATGGGTCGGCTGAGGGTTCTCGTCTGGGGGGAGGAAGGAGGCGGAGGCGTCGTGGTGTGACAGAGGCGGTGGTGGCAGCGGCTGGGGTCGATGGTCACGACAGAGGGGTGAAGTGGTGATGGCGGTAGTGGAGAGAAGTGGCCGTGGGGTTTTATAGGGAGGGCGGCCGACGGTTTCCGGGAGAGGAGAGGTCGGGACAGAGGAGTGTAACGACTGGGAGGGGAGTCGACTGGGCGGTGGCCGTTGGGGAGGGGGTAGCGATCGGGTCGGGGGTTAGGGATTTGGATGGTTTCTGAAAACGGGTCGGTTCGGGTCTAGCGGGTTTGGGTATAGATCCGACCCGACCCGCTAGAGTTTGGGTCCGTTTCATGATTTGGGCCAGTTTGGGTTGGTTCAGTTCATTTAGGGCTTGGTTTAAATCGATTTATTCTGGTTTAATTCTAGTTTAATTAAAACATTAATTTTTAGGTCTTTAAAACTAGTTTTGGGGTCCAATAAATTCCAGAAAATTTTTAGTAAGTCTAATTATTTATTTTACACCCAAAAATATTATTTTCATAATATTTTAATATTTAATAAAATCATAAAAATTATTTAATACCAGAAAACATTTATTTAATTAGTTAAAAATCTTAAAATATCCCAAAATTCTTTTTTAAAAATTCTGAAAAAATTTGGGGGTTTACAGAAAGTTAGGTTTAGTCCTAATATTCAACCTTGGATTTCTATTGGTTTCTCAATACTAGGGTCAAACAATATGGTCAAATTTCTACTAACCCTAGTAGTGTCTATACTACTCTCAAGTCCTTCATAAATATATCAAGGGATAGTGGCCAATTAATCTACAGGTAAGGGATGTTAGGGTTCATTAGGTATTCTAAACTTAGTGATGTGTTAATATTCTAGTTGTATTCTTAGTAGGAATGTTACCCTAATTATCATCCTAACAACAATGATTCCTATATTCTAGCAGAAGGCTATACTCAAGGAACTATTAGGGAAGTACATGAATCAAGCAGGATACAATTATTTAAATAGAATAGATTGGAAGGAAGGTGAGTCATAGTCAAATATGGATGAGATCCTATACTCTAATCCTATTTGCAGGCTTGCTCGGTACAGTAATATAACCGAGACAATATGCTCTCGACCTGCATGGGCCACCACAAAAACATGTCATGCCCCAGTCCCAAAATATGTAGGACTAGAAATATGTAGGCATGCCAGCCGTATGTATATGACAACTCCAATATATGAAAACTATAACACATACGTATGCTGTATTATGAACAATAATTCATAAGTGGTATATAATTATCACAAGTCACAAGGAATAACTAAATCTCATCCACAGAAATCATAAAATAAATAAATAACCAATCAACTATATAACTGAATCGAGTATAAGATGCTTGATTAAAAACAAGTAGTTGGGTGGAGACAAATCCACTACCAAACTAGAATATACGAGAAACAAAATAAGTACATCAACTAACGATCATAGAGGCTCGAAGAGAAGACCTCCTCGAAAGAGAATGGAGTAGCAAGTCCTGATCCATGCTCCTGCAAATAGTCATGATCGTCTATACCTGGAAAGGGACCAAGTCCTCAGAGGGACGTAACAAGTTACATAGAAGCATGCCAATAAAGTACTGAAAAATAAATATCCAAGGGTCGCCTAACCATCTATATGAATGCACTTTGAGAACAACTTTCCAACACGTGGGCTATCTGGATAAAATAGGATTGGCATGATTCTCTCGGAGAATCAGGGGCCTACAAAGCATGTCATCTTTTGAACGCCAGAGGCCGCCTGATAATAATAATATATAGTGGTCATCATGACCGCGCATCTCCGACGGAGCGTACGGGTTACACAAGAAAAGTACAAAGGAGCCCAAATGCCTTACTTGTTGTCCTCCCCACCACATGCTCTAAGCATGTCATATCCATGATATGATTATACCTCTAATAATTGCCAAGTCTTCTAGTATGCAAATTCTATCAACAACTATTCCCTATCGCACGTCCCACACGTACGGATGATCAGTCAATACGTATGTCCGTGATCTATATGAGACTCACAACTCGTGTAAAAAATGTGTCACAGCCAAATAAAATATAAGAATGCCTCATGATCATGTGGTGGTCTCGTAAAACTAGGTCGACATGCATAATATGTAATAAAGACAAAATACGACATCATCGTCGTCGCACCCAAGCTATTCTTGGACGCACAGTTTATATAGCTTTTAAAATATATGAACTAAATAATAGAAATAAAATATATGCACCATATAGAATGTAAATTACAGTACAATGGCAAGGTATACTTGCCTGGCAAGAAAGCTGCGTAATATAAACGTCTAGGTGTCAAGTACACAGGATGAAAAACTATGGCCTCCGAATGAACATCTTCGGATACTGAAATAAACATCATCAACGTTCCCAGAATAAGCGAGATAGTCAGAAAAGCCTACCCTTTCGTCCAATTTGGACACAGGGGCAAAACGGTAATTTTGGATTAAAGCGGGTCCACAAGTGGGCCTCCTTATACCGAAAAGCGTGCCAGAGGTAAAGATCTCTAAATGGGACAAATTATAGGTCAAACAAATTCTAAATGTCAATACGAACTCAACGGTATAACCAATTTTAGATTCCGGTGAGCCGAACACAAATTTGCCCTTAAAGTCAACCGTGGGGCCCGCAAATAGGTGGCTTGGTCAACTATCTCAAAATAGCGTAAAACTTGGGTCACAGGACCAGCGTGATACCACAAATCCAATGGCATAAGTTTTATCGTATTCTGACGAGCGTACACAAAATAGGCGGTATTTTGCAAAAGTCGCGATACGGGGACTTTTTACGGATACGGGTTGATTCTGACGCGCACACACGTCCGAATCTATTTTCGCGAAAGCCCACACGTCAAAATATATCATACGCGCCTTTCAGTATAATTAGTACGTGACGAGGTAGTCCCGTTTGGCGGGGCATACTCCGTATCACAAAATTTTAGTTTTAAAAATCAAGTTTTTGGTCATTTTGGAGGTCGAATAATTTTACACATAGAACAAATTAATAAAAACTAAAAGAACAAAAAAATTCTCGATTATATTGAGAAGAAAACTCTTCAATAAGTTTTTAAAAATATTAAGCAGGTTGATGGCAAATTGGGTGTGAACATGGGGGTTTGGATTGAAGTTTCTGAACTGTTTTGGTCAGTTTTTCGGTCATTTTCCGGTCGATTTTTTGACCAATCCGGGACACGAAAACTCGTCCCGTTTGAATGAAAATCCTAGAGGGTTATGTTTGGAACGTACACGAATAAACCGCTCGCAAAAATAATCAAAATTGAGGGAGATACATCACCTTGTAGAGGGGGCAAAAACTGTGCCGTACACACACGCGGTGCACGGACTGCCGACGGCGGTGGCGCGACGCGGGATGGCGGCGTCAGGGTGGTCAACCGACGGTCGCTGGGGCTGGAGGGTTAGGGTTAGGGGTCTTTAGTTGTAATATATATATATATATATATATATATATATATATATATATATATAGAGAGAGAGAGAGAGAGAGAGAGAGAGAGAGAGAGAGAGAGAGAGAAAGAGAGAGAGAGAGGTTGCTGGGCAGCGCGGGGGATGCGCTAGGGGAAGTTTGCTGGGGTAGGTTAGCTTTTAAGTTTGTTAGTTGGTTTATTATTAGGTTTTTTTGTTTTTATTTTTGTTTATCTTTTCTTTTCTTTTCTTTTCTTTTATTTTTATTTTTATTTTTCTTTTCCTTTTTCTTTTATTTTTCTTTTATTAATATTAATATTATTATCATTTATTATTATTATTATTATTATTATTATCTATATATTTATTTATACTTATTTATTTACTTATATAGATGAGGCTAAAAAATTCAAAAAAAATATTATTTGCACACAAAATAAATTTTCTATCATTTGTAAAGTTTTAATAAAATACTACACCCAAAATATTTTATGTAATATTTTAAAATTAATAATTAGGTATTTATCTAGTTATAATAAATTAAATAATTATATTATCTAATTAACTAAGTAATTAATTAAATGGTTATACATAAAATAGCTTAATAACAAATAATATGCAATCTATAAAAAGGAAAAAAATGACTAACTTGGCACGACAAATTATGGGATGCTAATTGTAGAAAAGTTAGAATTGAAAAATAACCACAATTAAATTACATATATAATATCTAAATACTTAACACTTAATCTAGGGTTGTTACACAAATGTCATACTGATATCAAGGGATCGAATTTCTGTGCAACGAGAAGATCCCACAAGTAGTATTTCTTGTGTAGGCTACTTCCTATGATGGACGATACATGTTTTGGGGCCATCCTATATTATTAATGTCCAAACCACGGTGAAGTATCCTAATATAATTATTGTGTTTTAATTATTTAAAAAAAGAATCTAAAATAAATACAAGAAATACAAAATACACATAAAATGCCTATTTTTGGGTGAGTGGGTTTACAATCAACAATATGAATATCAACAATATGATAAAATAACTGCAATCTAACTAATGTGCCTCAGAATACAAGTTTATTATGTGATCGGTTTGGGTGAACATGATCATGTAAGATGATTACAATTGAGGTATGTAACCAGAATGTATACGATGTAACAATGAGGCTTTGATCACATAATCAACTCGGCTTTGATCACATAATCAACTCCTACTCTCCCATCCCCAACTAATACCAATGGATCCAATCACGACACGCTACGAACACGAATATAACCATTGAACACAAGCAGTGAGTGTACACGAATATCATAACCACTGAACATGAGCAGTGGGTGTACACGAATAAGCATACTGAACACGAGCAGTGTGTGAACACAAAATATAAATCAATACCCAATATACACGATAAAATACATGTACACGAGTACCCGCTGAACACGGTAGGGGATAACATCTCCTGATGGGATCCATGTAGTACAAGTCCGTGAAATTACTGTGTCAGAATCAAGTATACTATTCTAGAACATGCATATATACAATATTATGAATTAAAAACTATCAGAGAAATGTACTCGCCTGAAGTCCTGAGCAAGGTGTGTCTCTCGATGCCCAAGCTGGTGTCACACAGACCTATATATGGTATATTGTATCAATACCAGGTTCAAAAATAAAAACAAGTTAAATGATGCAATTCTAGGTCATAAAGCCATTTTTAGTTCAAACCGATTAAATCTAGGTTGCAAGAGTCTAACACTAGATCACTAAGTCGATACACTATGAAACTAAACTATACAAGCTAATCTAAGATACTAAAAGACACTCAAAAAGCCGTATCCTAAGATACGCAAGTTTAATCATATGAAAATAGTATTTTAGATATATATATATACAAGTTAATATACTTAGTACTATAACAAAATAATTAATTTAGGATACCTTGGCCTTGCACCAATGCGTATCACATCTATCTCGATACCCAAACTCAATACCTTGGGTATCGACCCAATACCTTGGTATTACCTTGGTATCCTAAGGTAATTCAAAACTCTAACATAGCTAACACATATATAAACCTCACCAATATACTAACTATAACCAATGTATTTACTAGCATACAATACCATACTACATATAGCTAATATAACTAACTATCAATATAGATTACCTATTAGTATATATATAAATGCTACACTAGCTATTACCCAATATACTAATTATAAATATATATAACTAAACTACTAACAATATACATACCAATACATCAACTAACTACTTAAACCAATACCTTGATCACTAACTAACCCAAAACCTCAAATACCCAATACCTTGAACTGAACTAAAATATAGGTACACTGACATTGAAAGGATACCCAACTCAACCACCAACTGAACTATACTGGAACCTGAATACTAAACTACCCATTAAACCAAATACCTCACTAAACTAACTAAAACTAAACCTTGCAGATACTGATACTGAAATTGATACTCATCTAACTTAACTAAACATTTCCTAGCTGAGCTACTGAACTACCTAACTGACTAGCCAAACCAATTCCTCACTGAAGAACCACTGATGCACTGAAACTCCTTGCCTGCTGATACAGTGCTGATACATGAACTGCTCCCTGTGTGCACGAGCACCCCCAACTGCACTGTGCTCCAAGTACTGCTGAAATTGCTAACTGCTTCGAGTACTGCCTCCTCCTTCAGCTGAATCACCTGCTGTATGTCCGAGCCCTCGAGTTGTTGGCACACTGATGCATTGCCCAAGCTTGCAGCTTCCCCTCTGTACGAGCTGTATCCCCCTTAATGCAGTGAACTGCAGTGTCTGTGCTGATACTTGCTGCAGCTCCTTGTTGAAGTATGGCAGTTACTGCTACTGCTCTGCATTCTTTGTAGTGACTACTCACTATAGTGAGCTACTGTTGTTCCTCTTCCCCTTGCTGTTGACTAAAACTGCACGAGGCTGCACACTTAAACTACTGTGCAGCCCGACCCCTCCTTCACTTACTGCTCACTCCTCTCTCACACATACACACAGACACAACACATATAACCCTCTATGTATATACTCATCTCTATATATATAAAACCAACTCTCTATATATATACATATCTACATAAGCATATATTTACTACACTCTTACATATACATATTCAAACACTAATACACACACACACATATACATATACATATACATATACATATACATATACATATACATATACATATACATATACATATACATATACATATATATATACATATACATACATATATATATATATATATGTATATATATATATATATATATATATATATATATATATATATATACACTATTATATACACCCATATAGACACACACAAATACACTTAATCATATACACACTTATATACATATATATATTACATAAATATCACATATATATATATATATATATATATATATATATATATATATATATATATATATATATATATATATATATATATATATATACACATGTACGTATAGAATTAAGAGCAAACACCAAACACGTGGAGTGCACCGCACCCGTATCACACTAACTTTATGATACGCTTGCATACGGCTCCAACACACAACCAAATGCATCCTAGAGGACACGGGCAAGTCTAATACACTAAATATGAATAATATGTATAGTAATTAGAGCATCTATATGTCCGTGTGTAATGTGATATGCACAAGTCCCCGTGTTGGAGGAAAACCTCCAAAATTAATCTGTTTTATCAAATTGACGAGATATGTCCTGCACGTACCAATTGTGGATACGACACTAGTCACAAACAAACAATCATAGGTTATATTAATCTATTAAACCAAATGACAAACACCACATGTGCCAATCTCGAAATTTCCCCAAAATTGATACCAAATTGTACATAACTTCCACCGTAGGTCTCCTATGAATCTAAAACCAATTTCTATGGGTAGCCTATGCATGTGGGTTAGTTTCTCATGGTTAAATCTCAAATTTAAAGTCTACTATAAGGGGGGAAACCAAAATATATCTATTGGGAGATGGATTCCCAATGAAAAGTAGCTCCTCTCTTTGTAGATCTTGGCCTCCTCCTTCTTGCTCCTTGCTTTATTCTTCTAAATCCTTGATGTAGAAGCCTCCAATAAAGATTAGAAAAGAAATTTGTAAAGAAATTGGTAGAGAATTGATGAGGGAATGAAGAAAATTGGAAGAGGGAAAACTAGATCTAAAATAAATGGAAAATAAAATAAGAGAGACACTCTCTCTCCTCTTACTGTGGTCGGCCATATACACCCGTCCTAAGCAATGTGAAATGTCTCATTTACCCCTTAGGGCCTCTCATGAAGAAATTTATTAGGGAGGTAAGGTTCTAGTCTAATGGTTTCACTAATTAATACAACCTCCTAATCCATAGGCCTAATTCATGGGCTCAATCTAAACTCATCTAAAATATTGGTTCATGCATCTAATAAAATAGGTTAGGTCCACTACACAAGTCTAAAATAAATCTACAACTAACAATAATTAAATAATACAACAAATAATAATCATGCATGTACAAAATTTAAATACAAATAATCCTAAATTTAAAATTACCCATGTCAATTAACAAACTACCCTTGAATAAAAATGTGAGGGTGACAATATGTCGAGTTTAGTTATTTTTATATTTCTGCATTACTTTTCCTGTTGTATTGAGTTGGATTGTTCTGCACCAGATATTTTATTTTCAGTTGTACTTAGGTGGATTGTTCTCCCCTAAACTTTTTTATTATTGTTGATGTTAGATATTCAGACTCTTATATTATTCCAGTATTTTGCTTACTTTCTTATTGATGTTGTGGAAGAGATATTTGTACCCTAATTAAATGATAATTAGATTATGGATATAGTTTTTATTACAGCATAGTACATCTAGTTAAGGTCCATCAAATTGGAAAACCTATCTAGATGTATCAACTGGACATGGTTACGTATCTTGTACCAAAGTATTTTGGGACTGGGGCGTGACATCAGTCAATCATCAATTTTAACGATTTAACAAGTCAGCAGATTAGATCTAATCTTTTGAATGCCATTATAGCGTGAATTGAGGTGCCTAGTCAACACATCGCACAAATTATAAAGCACAGCCATTAATGCACAAGAATCGAGGCACTACTTCATGGCGAAGTATCATCCGTGCACAGGACCCGGTATTCGAAGCACTATCAGTGCACTCGACCAAATATTTTCCCCTTATAAATAAGAGTGAGAAGAGAGAGAAAATCTTCTTTACAAATTTCTTTCCCTCTCACTTTTCACAATCTTCAATCTTCCTCTTCCTCAAGCTTTTAGCAATGATACCCAAGCTTTCCAAGAGTTCTAACAAGGGCAAGGCTCCTGCAAGTTATTCAGCGGCGGCGAAAACTCAGCCTAAATCCTCCTCGAGGGACTCCGTCCAATCTTCGATCGAAAGTATAAAGACATTTGAAGAGATTTTCTTCATCTTGTTGTTGTATTTTTTTCATTTTCTTCTTCTGTCGACACTGTAATTGTAAATAAAAGTGGAACTAAAAGAAGACACCGACACGATGCATACACAATTCTGTGTAAGAAGAACACAGACACACTATATGCACAAAAATCCTTCTCTAACATTGTATACTTTTACAAGTTCAATATGGCTCACTTTGCCCATGCATAGGATGTTTCATACACCAACGCTCTACACAGGTAAGATATTGCGTACTCTATGCATGCATAGGGTTTTAAGACTTTTAATGCTCTGTGTAGGGTGTTAGGACTTACTCTATGCTCCACGTCTGGTCTATGCTGGTACATATCATTATGTTGGAAAGATCTGCACAAGTTTTACTTTCTGTGCATAAATTACCTTGTGTAGAGGTCCCAAAAACTTTTTATATATCTAAAATAAACTCTTTTTTCTTCTTCTCTTTGTACTTTCGTTGTCCTTGACTCCATTAGACGATTGCCTAGGATCTTCTGTGGGCATGTTACATACCAACTTTACTTATGTTTCTGACTTTATACATTCCACAATAAACAAGGATCAGCCAAAAGAGAGGCAAAAAGTGATCGACAAACAAGACAGGGATATGCTGCAATGTATAATTAGCAGTGATCGTTTCTTGGGACCAAACATAAAAAATATAAGAAGCCAATTTTTATGGTTGGTGATGCCCTAACAACGCCCTTATCTCAAACTTTGTCGGTCATCAAAAAGTTGGATTGCTAATATACATTATCCTTCTTTCAAGCTACCACTGTGACAAGACAAATAAGCTGAGACTTAACCCCATATTAGCCCATGGCTAAAGTTACAAGAATCCATCATAGATTTGACAAGAAAAGCCGTAACCTTTTTGACTGCGTAGCAGATCCTATAACTTACAGTAACCGAGGATTGATGTCCGGTTCAGTGCCAAGTGAACTATCACAACCAGCAACTCCATATATGGCATCAACATTTGCCAACCTATTTGCTAGAGAAGAAGGGGTCTACTCAATAAGGATTTGTAAATCCCCTCACCCAAAAATTAGTTATTTTAAGTTAATATAATATTTAAAATTTTTATTTTATTAATTAGGATTAAGTAAACAAATATAACCTTTAAAAATATTTCCCGAAGCTTTGATTTTTAGGAGCACATAATTAGCCATTATCTCCAAACAAATTTCATATGCATGATCTAGACGAGCCGACCTTCATTTATGATTATCATGTCCCACTCAAACACATCTCTTTGTGCTCTATTTTTAATGTAAAACATATTACAAACGTTGACCATTCCAATTTAAATTGGAGACCCAATTTCGACCAATTCTTTTAACCTAATGCATGATCATGATCTAACAAAGTCTAAAACACACATGACACGTGTCCCACTCAATTGAATCTTTATGTTCTATCTAACCCCAATAGTAACAAATGACCCATTTCTTAGTCAATAGGACCAACCTAGTCAAACTAAACCGCAACGACCCGAACCTGACCCAACTAGAAGTAGTGGGACTTAACCTAGGTTGACTAAGCTAAGTTTGACCATCCATATTAGACATTATTTCATTTTTGGACAGCCATGGGTTGATTAAGTCATTAAGGTGGAATGTGAATATGGAGGAGGTTATAATTTCTAACCTTTCCTTTACCCTATTGGTAACTCCTCATCATCAAATCCTTAAACTCCTACTTAATATCTCTTCCCCTCATTTCTTCAGCCACAATTCACCTCTACAACTTTTCCCCTCCCCACTAGAACAAAAGTTGTAACTCCAAACTCTTTTTCTTCTCACTAGAACAAAAGTTGTAACCCCAAACTCTTCCCCTCCCCACTAGGCTGTCAATAACCCCCCTCTCTTCACCTCCCCCATTCAAACCACCTAAATTTTTTTTCTTTCTAACCCACCTAAAAACAATTTCTCTTCATAAACCATTCCCTAAATCCTTCTCCATCTTCCTCCACACCTCCATCTATCCAGCCCTACCCAGGCTGAATCTGAATTCAGCTAGATTCTACCAATTCGGCCGTATCTCCCTCCACAGTAAGTATCTTTCTTTAAAATTTAGTATACTTCTTTCTCTTCTTGTCCTTAAAATTTTTTTTCACAAACCTTCCATCAAAACTCATTCTAACTTCCTCAAAACAGCCCCTCCATCAGAGTTATCCAGGCTGAATTCGAATTCAGCCTAACCACTTCTCAGGATACTTTACTACCTCCACAGCCTCCAAACTACTACCAAAGCACCCAAATATCCTTTTCATACCTCTCTTTAACAAGTTTCATTTATAAATTAGTACCTAAATCATTCCATAACTCTCCCAAATACCCCTACAAATTTAAGACACCCTGCTGAACCCGCCAGCAATAACACCATTTCAATATCTTGTTACTACTACTTTCAGCACTAAAACCCCTTCAACAACTACCCTATCCTCATCCTCTACCTCTTTCCTAATCTCTTTAAGCCCCACAACACTTGGAGAATTGTTTTGAAGCCCCGGACAACAGCTACGAGCTAAAGTATCCAAATTTGGACAGATTTGTACAAGCAGTACACAGTCCTCTTTTTCCTTCCCATTTTATGTTGATAAGAGCTCAAAATTCACCTAATCAACCCTATCTAAATTTACTTTACATCTCTCTTTAATTTTACCAACTTTTTATTCATAATTTTCATAATATTATACCAAGAACACTTACTACTTCTTATGTCTAGACTTGAATGCTATTTATGCACTTGTTGTCCTATTCACTTTGCCATGATCTAAAATCCAAGCAACCACTTGCAAAATATGATTTTTACTCCAATTATCACTAAATTCCATAATATATAAGTTATATTTAGGGTGTTATATATAAATAAATGCATGGTTGAGACGTGATTAAATGTTGTCCAACTAGTAGTGCACTTTGCCTAGGTTTTGTGCTAGCTAGTTTTATTGTTTATATATATTATGTTATAATGTAGAAGATGCCATGATAGGGTTGTGCACTAGTTTTAGTAGTATTTTCACACAAGTTTCATGACAAATGCAAGTAAGTAATGAGGCATATGCCATGATCTTATTATAAATTCAGATTTGACTTGTCTATATATACTTGATATTTTCTAGTACAAAGAGAGTTGTATATAGTTGGATGAATAGATATACTTGAGGAATATAGTATGTGATTATTTGTGATGACCCTAACTTGACCTATTGTTAATGCTCATGCATGTTTTAATAGACAAAAGCCAACCTACTTAGTTAGAACCCCTAATTAATTTAGACTCTAAATAACTGATGGTATTGTGTAAGTTGTACCTTTAGACCCTAATTTTCTAATGATTAATGATGTAGAGTAGTTGTACTCTTGTGCATGCTTAGTGAACCATGTCATAGTGACTGATGTAATATTACTATATATATATATAGGCTCTTGAAAATTTTCAAACTTGGATGCCAGAGCAAGTTCTTTCCATTACAGCTTGGAGTTCCAGGCAAGATACCTTGCCACTTTATTGTACTATCTAATTTTAGTTATTACCATTATATGATTCTGCTTTGAATAATTATGGTATAATTATGCACGTCTGAGTATGACTTGGGTACAGTCGACAAATGCGTCAATGAGTAGATAATACATTAACCTAGACTTAGTGACATACCAAAGATTTGGGGAGGTATTATATTATTTCTTCAGGACCCTGACACGTCTTATTCATGACACATTCATGTTTGGTGCGTGTTATCATATCCAACTGGCTATCGGTGCATTCGACACTTATGTTGGTACTGTACATAGTTTTTAGCATTAGAATATTTGACTATCATTGTAGTTACGTGATGTTCATATTGTATATATGACTTGGAAATATGCATTGGGTGGGGAGGATAACTAGTAGGCGCATGGGATACACTACATCGATAACTATAATGTCTTTGGATCTACGAAGATTGATGGTAACCCTTTATCAGATGCCACTTCCGACGGGAAGATAGGCTTGTATATAGATATATTCAGATTACCAGCATTCTTCGGAGCATTATGGTATTTATTTAGCATAAGACGCATTCGACTGGACGTTATGGAAGTTATCTATGCCTATGCCTACCCATATATACCAAAGTTGTCCTCAACTTGCATTCACATAGATGATTAGGTTACCCTATTTATTTACACAGTTTTATACTAGGCTTGTACCATTTGTATCTTGTTACGTCCCACTGAGGACCTGGTTCGTTGCCAGGTTATCTAAGTTGGACACAAAGATCTTTTGCTCGATGGTTCATGAGTGCTTATTTTCTTACATGTATTATCCTTTCGTGTATATATTTATGCTTCGTTCTGTCACTTGTATCTGCGTAGTTTTTGTAGACTCATGTTATTTACTTTGAGTCTATTTGGAAAGTATAATTATTAGGCTGTAGACTAGTAGTCATATTTATCTTTCTTTTATTTATGTTATATAGATTAAGATATAGATAGTTGATAGAAATAGATAATTATCTTGATCACTTAACCGTGGATATCATTAGTGTACTTCGTCGGGTCCATTAAATTGGAAAGCCCTACAGAGTCATACCAGCTGGCTAGTATCACGTGTCTGGTCCCGCATGGTTTGGGACTGGGGCATGACATGGTTTTAGGGGTGGCCCATGCAGGTCGAATGTATATCGTTTCGGTTATGTTACTGTACCGGACGAGCCTGCGAGTTAGAATTATTGTTGAATAAGATCTCAATCCATAACTAATTTTTTAACTCTTGTAATTGATTGTCACCCTTGGACTTCATAATTTTATTCATTCAATCTTGCTTGATATCATTATTATTGTTTCTCATCTCTCTCTATTTCGAAGAGATGGACGTTCATACGCAGTGATTCCCTTAAAAAATAGATCCTTATTAAGGCAGAAGAAGGCATGCTTGATATAAAGTTTTGAGAAGATGCTTACCCTTAGTAGGGTAGGTAGATAAGTTATTTCTAGATGATATAGCTAGTATAGATATATATTGTTAACATGAGAATTGAACATAGAAGTGGAGGCCTAGAACTAACCTTACCCATTGCTTAAGGTAGCAATAATTTGAAAGTGTCAGAAGTTAGAAAGATGGTTTGATTCTAATGCTCAGGAATACTTTATGGAATATATAGCTAGATGCTAGAAATTAGTTGTGGCACATGGATTATTGATGACTATAGTACTGGACTAAATAGATAGGTAGATTACTAGACCTAATGTTTGAATAATTAGATAATTTGAGTACTATGGTATATCTTTCAAAATCAGGTTAGATGTATTTGACTTATTTGGGTTGCTAGTATCAATTGGACTAGTGAGGTCCACCATTGATAACTTGGATAGATAAGCTAGTATCTTTGATAGAGCAAATATATTGAAGGATGAGAGTTTTGATAGATATTATAGCCTTGAGTTAGAAATAGTGAATTGCCTATAATGGATGGCAAGTTGTTACAAGATGATACCGTGTTGTTTGGATGAGGTATACATGGAATAAACTAGGAGAAACCTCAGGTTCGAGGTAAAAAAAGTAGAATGACAACAAGAAGAGATTCACGAGGAGTACCTGACCTTGAGCATTTTAAATTAAGAGAAGGATCTAGGAAGGGCTAAAATTTTTATTACTCGGTAGAAGCCTAAAAGATCTATACTACGAAGTAGAAATTACTGGGCCATGAT
Organism: Iris macrosiphon; assembly: GCA_036927795.1. NCBI lineage: Eukaryota > Viridiplantae > Streptophyta > Magnoliopsida > Asparagales > Iridaceae > Iris > Iris macrosiphon. The sequence goes on from JAYESA010000011.1 coordinate 100,786,895, forward strand.
TGGCAAAGTTTATAGTAAAAAACCAGATTAACATACTAGATGATATGAAGGTGTGTAGAAAACAAATGATAAGGGTAAGATATTATAGTCGCATAATCCAAGGAGAAGAAATTGTGATATATATTTGAGGGATAATAATTTTAGTATTTATGAATTATAATAATTATATAATTTTGAGGATTTAGTGTGAGTAGAAATTATTGATTAGTCTCAAAATGATACAAATTTCAAAAAACTAAATACAGGTTCAGATCACATACTGACTCATTGGTCATTTTGTAGAGGATTAGTATAATACCCTTATATTATAGATTGACACATGGGTAGAGAGTATAAATCGAAGATATAAGTCTTATAGAAATAATAGCTGAATATTGCGGGTTTACACATAAACTACTTAGGTCCAAGGATTTAGATTTTTTGGCTATTAGGGTATTAGCTAGTTGGACCAAATCCTTAGTAGTAGGTGATGATATGAGAACTTATTTCTAGTTTATCCTAGTCGATGGAATTTTAGATGTTAAAAATCGTATTTTCATTATTGTATTGGTTATATTTTTATCTAAGGTATTTAAAATAATTGAATATATATTTATTATATAATTTTTATCTCTTTTACTAGGTATTTGAATAGAGAATTATGTTTTATTTTGTTATATTTATTTCTTCTTGGAATTGAATTGAGTTGAGCTTCTAGACTAGGTATGACTGACTGGCTAGATTTGACTTATTGCTACTAAGAGTGATTATGAGAAGTTAGGCTGGAGAATTTCATTAAGGATACTATAGGTTGATGACATTGTACCTAAAAAATAATATAGATATAGTAACCGTCCTAGCTACAGAATGAGGGATTTGAATACTACAAAGGTGGCCTTAAGAATTTTGTACTTGTAAGATTTTATTGCCTAACCCTTGCACTCCTTCGAGAGTAAAGGTATGGCCTTATTTCCTTTTAGATATTGGAATATTTAAATTGAGATTGTGTTGTGACATCCATGAGTAACCTAGGCCTATAGGTGGTAAAATTTTCTAGATGACAATTAGCATAATAACAATAATAAGATAGTATATGGTGGTGAGAAGATATTTTGAGGACCAAATTCTTTGGACAATTAAACTGTATGTAAATGATAGTTTAAGATTAAGAGAGTGGGTAGGGGACAAGTACCAAGTTGTATTTATATATTTAGAGATGTTGAGTTCGATGTAGGCGAGATTAATTTTCAATTTCGAGGACAAAATTTTATAAGGTGGATAGATTATAAACCCCCTCATCCAAAAATTAGTTATTTTAAGTTAATATAATATATAGAATTTATATTTTATTAATTATGATTAAGTAAACAAAAGTAACCTTTAAATTTTTTTTCTGTAACTTTGATTTTTAGGAGCACAACATTAACTATTATCTTCAAAATTTTTTTATATGCATGATCTAGACGATCCAACCTTCATTTATGATTATCATGTCCCACTTAAACATATCTCTTTGTGCTCTATTTTTAATATAAAATATTTGGGTCAAAAACTCAATTTTAAGCACCTACAGTGCAACCGTTGACCATTCCAATTTAAATTAGAGATCCAATTTCGACCAATTCTTTCGATCTAATGCATGGTCATGATATAAAATAATTCTAAAACACACATGATACATGTGTCCTACTCAATTGAATCTCTATATGCTACCGAACCCCAATAGTCATAAATGATCCATTTCCTAGTCAATAGGATCAACCTAGTCAAACTAAACCGCAATGAACCGAACCTGACCCAACTGGAAGTAGTGGAACTTAACCTATGTTGACTAATCTAGGTTTAACTATTCATATTAAACATCATTTCAATTTTAGACAACCATGGGTTGATTAAGTTATTAAGGTGGAATGTGATTAGGGAGGAGATTATAATTTGTAACATTTTCTTTACCCCATTGGTAACTCCTCATCATCAAAGCCTTAAACCTCCACTTAATATCTCTCCCCCTCATTTATCCATCCATTATTTACCTCTACAACTCTTCCCCTCTGTCACCCTCACTTTTTCAAATAGGGATAATTTAGTCATTTAGCATAGTTATATTATTTTAGGGATTTAATAATTAATTAATATGCTATATTAATATTTGTGGTTGTGCTATATTTTAATTATAGTTAGTGGGCTAGCCAATAGTTAGACTAGACATATGTGAACCCAATTAGACTTGTCATGACAACTTGTGAGCCCAACATGGACCAAGCCCAATAGATCCATTTCCACTAATTAATTAAAAGGTTTAAACTTAATTTGATTTAATTAGAGACTTTCCAAATTAACCCTTCTCTAATCATATCCATAATTAATTAGTAGGGACATATTAGACATTGACAATGATTTGAAGAAGGGGGAATAGGGGCCGGCCACTCATATAGCCTCTCTTCTCTCTCCCCTCTTCATTTGTATTCATTTTGAGACCCCCAATTCTCTAGATCCCCAATTCACTCTATCCCTCCATCAATTGACCTTCAATTCACCCTTATTTCCTCTTATTTTTATTCCTCAAGGAGCTTTGGAGCTTGGAGTAATAAGGAGCACAAGGAGAAGAGCTTTGGTGTAGAGATCGTGTCCGCATCGTATCCATTGAGCATTTCGTTGGAAATCTATCTTTCAATTGATAAATTCTGAATTCCTCTTTATTATAACTTCTAAATTATGTATTTGACCATTAGGAACCACCACATGGCATAGAGATACCAATAAGAACAAGTTCTAGGCCAATTGGTTGTGTATAGAGAATTCTATATATGTTTTTGTATGTATTTTGGGAGAATTACGAGATTGACACATCAATTGTGTGTCATGAGACTATATTAGTCTAATTAGACTTAGATTGAGTACGTGAGGATAGCTACGTGTCCACAATTGGATACGAGTATGTCGTATCATGGCACACTATGATATGTGGTGCAATTTTGGGATTTTTCCTTCAATACTTGTGATACACATGTTAATTTCTTTAATTGAAAGATATATAACTAATATAATTGTTAGGTATTATTATATAACTATATTTGGATATGTTTAATATATTTTAAGCATTAGTATCACAAAGGGTTGGCTAATTAAAAGGTGTATCATGAATATCAAGAGTATCTTGATATTGCACTTGAGGTATTTGTTTAATTGCCATACTTATATATATAGAAAGAAGTAGCATTGTGTATACATATATCCTAATTGTGTGTCTATATATATATATATATATTTATATATGTACCTACATTAGAGTATGAGTGTACTCATCTGTGTTGAGAGGGGGAGAGTCCATGTGAGCAGTTAAGAGTGGAGTATGTGCTTGTGTGCACATATATGAACTGTCTGTGTGCATCTGGGTCAAGGTTGGTCCTGTGTCAGTGTGCCTGAGGTGAGGTGATCTAGTATGCTAGTGTTGGATTAGTGAAGAGTGTTCCTTAGGGTGGTGCAGTAGATGAGAGGATTGAGTGAGGTGAGGACTGCAATATGCAGTCACTGCAGGCTTTGGGGAGGACTGCATTGAAGTACAAAACAATATGACTGAGGTTGCCTTGCAGAGATATGTGTGGGTCAGGTGCAGGACTGTTGTAGCAGCAACCACAATAACAATAGCAGCACTAATAGGATAAGATAACACCATCATGTAAGAACAACACTAGGTAGCAACTATGGGAAGCAAGTAGATGCAGCAGTAGGTAGGTTATATCTAGTATGCATGCTAGGTTAGAGATGTAACGACCCATTCCGCTCAAGCGGACTGCCGATTCAAATAACAAAATTGTAACATCCTGACCCTCTTTGCTCAGCGAGAATACTCGTTAGAGGCAAAAGGATTTCCTGACTTGGCCCTTCAGGAGTTCCGGCTTAGGCTTTCAGAGGCTCGCTTGGAGTATCGCTCGACCGAGGCAAATCATCGCTAAGGTGGGTGGCTACGATGAACTTGTCTTTGCTTAGCCAGCATACTTAAAATATGGACGATACATGCTAGTCGTTAGGTGAATCACCCCCTGCATGCTAATAAGAATACAACGCACCTAGCTAAGGGAATAATCCCAACTTGTATTGCTTGTGTTAGAACATGGAAATAAAACTTTGCTTATAAATGGACCCTTGCATGCTACCCTTGCCTTGTGCAACTAGACCCGCTATGTCTCGAGTAGAATGATATATGTATACTCTGTAGTGCACTATTCACTTGCTATACTGCACGATCCTAGATTATGTCGCTCGGTATGTTCCCTTTACGATTTTACTCCTCGGCATACCCTTAGGTCGAGCCAACATAAATGCTTATGTTTTCATAAAAATGCATGCTTGCCACAATAAAACTTAGGCAACAATCATGTAACACTATCGCATATCGTGCATGCATCTTGTTAGCCAGAAGACTATCAAATAGTCCTTCTGTGCAAAATGAACCTGCAAGTATCCGTGACTGTTAGGTCGCCAAGGCAATCCCCAAATCAGGAGAATGCATCAAGTTAAACTCTGAACGAGAATCATGTCAAGTTTATATCTGAACAAGGATCATGTCTAGCACAATCAAGAATCACAGCTCATGGACCAATGCTCGTTCTCAACAAAAATCATGGATTGGCTTATCAAGATATGAATTTGGAAGACCCAAGACTTGCATGGTCATGGACAACTCGTGCACGAGGTGATAACATGGATTCCTCAGACGATCACCAGGGCACTGGTATCGTACCATCCTAGGAGGAATAAAGGTATTGCGTGACCAAATCGGTAGGATGCTATCTGTTTTGGGGTGACGCAATATACAGCGGTCGGGCCCTTGGTAGTGCATCCTACTCATAGATAACCAGTCTAACTCAATGATCTACGGTAGTCTCACCGTATTTGGTCGGGATGATGGCTAACGCCCAATGACTCTTTTGTTATGCCTCATCTCCGTCTGAGACTATGCGTCGTCCTTTATGGCTATGCCAGTGACCTCATGTTCATATAGATAAGTCATCCTCGCTTAGCGGCTATCCGCGTACGAGTCATTGAGAATATCTGAACACCTGAACGAACATGAGTATGCACTTATATTTATGGAATACTCCAATATTTTCTGCAACACACCTGATAACCCGTGAAATCGTGCATCCGAAACATAATCTCGTTCATGACACTTGTGTTTGCATATGCTATTGCCCCTAAATTTCATTATATATGCTCGTGCTTGATTTAACGTTGGTTTTCCTTGGACATGAAAGGACGAATGATAAGTTGGTAAGTCCTACCGTGTTCCTTTATAACGCACGGCACACTACAACATGAGTTAGTCTTTATATTATTGTCATAAAACTGATCCTAAGGCAAGACTAGAAAGATAACTTAATAGATGGTGAATGAAACCTATATAACATGTTTAGATTTGTCGAGCGGGCGATTAGCCTCCCCACCAGTGCATTCATGTACTGATAACCCACCACATTGCTTGCAGGGTGCGGAAGAACCTCGTTCGGTGCGGATACCTCCTTCATGCGTGCTAAGGAGCGAAGTTCACTATGGAGCCTTGGAGCGTTGTGTCTAGAACTGAAGTACATATATAAGACATAATGTTGGAATATCGCCTATGTATCATTCCACGAATGTAGTCACTTAGCCCGCTTTTGCTGTTTCAAATAGAGAGGCTTGTGTCACGCCCCAGTCCTAAAATACGTAGGACTAGGACACGTAAGCATGCCAGCCACATGTATATCGAGACTCCAATATATGGAAACCATAACACATGCGTACGCTGTAATATGAATAACAATTCACAAGTGGTAAAAACTATCACAAGTCACAGGGTACAATCTATATCTCATCCACAAAAATCAATATAAATAAATAACTAATAACTATGTAACTAATCTCAATGTGAAGTATCAAAAGAGGATAGTCGGATGGAAACAAATCCACTGCCGAACTAGAATATAAAATAAATATAATATAAGAACATCAACTAACAATCAATGCGACTCGAAGAGAAGACCTCCTCAAAATATAAGTAACCAGTCCGGATCTGTGCTCCTGCGAATACTCATGAACATCTACACCTGGAAAGGGACCAGGTCCTCAGAGGGACATAATAAGATACATAGAAGCATGCCAATAAAGTAATGAAATAAATATCTAATGGGTCGCCTAACCGTCTAAGTGAATGCAGTTTAAGAACAACTTTCTAACAAGTAGGCTAGTTGGCCATAAATGGGATTGACATGATTCTCTCAGAGAATCAGGGGCCTACAAAGCATGTCATCTTTTGAACGGCAGAGTCCGCTTGATAATATATAGGGGTTATCACCGCCCGTATCTCCGATGGAGCGTCCGGGTTACAAAAAGGAAAGTGCAAAAGAGCCCAAATGTCTTACTTGTTGTTCTCCCCATCCCATGCTCTAAGCATGTCACATCTATGACACGATAATACCTCTAATAACTGCCAGGTCTACTAGCATACAAAGTTTCTAACAACAGTTATCCCTAACGCACGGCCCATACGTACAGGAAGCCAGACCTGTCATGCAGTCCGTGTCCTATCTGAGACTCACACTCATGTATCAGCTGTGTCACGGCCAATAAAACCTAATGATGCTTCATGATAATTGGGCGATCTCATAAACAAGGTCAATGCATAAATATAATAAAAACAAATCACGATGACACTGTCGTTGCACCCAAGTTTTCTTGGACACGTATTTTATATAGTAGTTAAAATATATGAACTAATGACAGAAAATAAAGATGCATGCAACATATAGAATATGAATAACAGTACAATGGCAAGGTATATTTGTCTGGCAAGAAAGCTGCGAAGTACCAATAACCTGCTCCTGAAGTCGCACAGAACAATCCAATATCCTATATACATATATAATAAAATACAATATCAGTCATTACACTAGCACACACATAACCAAAATGACACTGAACACAGAGGGTACGCTAGGGGTGGTACTGGTCAACTAACAGGGTCAACTGCGCGTCAAATTACGTGGGTGTCACATCTTCAAGTGCTGTACACAATCAAATAGTCAACTAACATGTGTCTAAGCCAGTATATTAATGTACACAAGGCAGTCAATTCACAAGTTCTTAGTGTCAACATGGTCAAGGTAAATACGGGAAAGTTCACAGTGTCCTATGGTCGTACAGTCTAAATATATATAGTCCTAATTATTACTTAGCATTTAATTACCTACTTATATATATATATATCCATATATTTATATACCAATATAACTAATAATTTATATACATACCCATTTGAATACATATACAATATATACCAAATTGAACCATATACGTATACGCGTACGTATATGCATACGAGTTGGGGTTCTCTGACACGGTCTAAACTCAACTAACTGTGGTAACGCAATACTAATGTCCTACTGGCATACACACAACCACACATAAAATGAAAGAAGAGGGACATGTTCGAACCTCGGGGTTAGCGTACACAGGCACAAAAATTGGGGTGACTGCTCAAGGTTGTCTTCGGCGAAGGTGACGGGTCCATGATGACGACGATGATGACGAGGGTGATAATGATTGGGTTAATGCTGATGATGATAAGGCTGGTGATTGGTGATGATATGGATGATGATTGGGATGATGGTGATGATAAGGATGATGATTGGGATGTTGGTGATGACAAGGATGATGGTTGGGAGGATGGTGATGACAAGGATGATGATTGGGATGGTGGTGAAGTTGTTGCTCCGTCCAGGGGAGGTCCGGCCAAGGAGGAGGAGGAGGAGGAGGAGGAGGACAGGGAGGTCGAGGAGGAGGCTCGGGTGGCTGCTTGGTCGATTGGATCTGGAGGAGCTCAGGGAGAGGAGAAGGTCAGGCGGTGGTCAGCAGGAAGTTGAAGATGGAGGTGGTGTTGCTGATAGTGCGGTGGTCGAGGGGGAAGAGGTGAACGCCGGAGGTGCGAACGACAGGGGTTGAGGTGGTTCAAGCGATGGAGGAGGCAATGGTGGTACAGATCGAGGAGAGAACGGAGGTCGAGTCCAGCGTGGCATCTATATCAGGCGAAGGAGGATGGCCGGCAGGGAAGACCGGTGTAGGCGAGCGGAGAACGGTGGAAGGAGAAAGTCGAGAAGGAGGAAAGATGACAGCGTTCGGTGCTGCTCCGGTCAGGTTGTGGAGGAAGTCGAGGACGTGGAGGACAGGCCGGAGGAGAGGAGGAAGAAGGTGGTTGGTGCGGGAAGTCTCTGTTTGATAATAAATGGAAGAAATAAAACTAGGTTTATACGAAACCCTTTCTTAGGTTTACAAACAAGAAGTACTATTAAAACTATACGAGGATGTTAAGTACAAAATTTAATCTGGGTAAATATTGCTATAGAAGTCTGATCTGCGGTCGATCACTTTGTCCCTTGGACCACACGATGATGAAGAAGTGCTGTAGAAGAAGAAGAAGCTTCAAAGATTACAAAGGGGAGTGGATGCTTGATGCCAAAATCGTCGATCACTACTCTCTGTCTATGCTCTGGACTCTTCTCTCTCAAAGAAAATCAATTTTCGACCTTAAGTTCTCCAGCTCCAAATCTTCGACCTCTCGACCTTGGACCTCTGTCAATAGAGGTCTCTATTTATAGGGTTTTAGTGACAGTAACCATCCAGTCGGCGTAGAAGCCGGACAGTGGAGAGTATGGCACTTTTTATGCGGCGGTTATGATAACTGCCACCCACGTATAAATGATCTTCTGAATAAGCGTGTGACGCATGTCCCATTAAGAGATAATGCGTATAACTGCTGCAAAGATCACGACATATAAGCCACGTAGGTAACTGCCCCTCGCGTAGAAAAGGTTGGCGTAGAAGCCAAATAATCTGTCACCATGGCGTAGAAGCCAAAATAGCTGTCGTATTGGCTAGAAGCCAAATAGCTGAAGTGTAGGCGTAGAAGCCTAGTAGGCATAGAAGTCCAATATCTGACATATAGGCGTAGAAGTCCAATAGCTGCCAGGTTGGCGTAGAAGCCAAACAATACGTTATATTGGCGTAGAAGCCAAATAGCGCGTAAAACTTGATGTTGACTGGGGTCTTGAGCGTATTCTGGACCAGATAGCCCGTTCACATACCCTTTGTAAACATAGCCTGAGTTGGCGTATTTTAAGGAGATAGCATATGGCGTACTCCTATAATTAAAAATAGCCAGGTCAGCGTATTTCAAGAAGATAGCGTACAACGTGCTCCTATAGCTGGAAATAACCTGATGGCGTAATATGCAACGGTGATGATGTGGACGTATTAGCCGTAATCATGGCTCACCCAGTCTTCGGAAGTAGAACCAAATCTCGTGCATTAAATGTAGAGATCTGCCCCCATTTTGTGTATTAAATGCAGAGATGTGCCTCGAGCTCTGTTCGAAGAGCAGCTTTTGACGTTGTAGTTTGTTTTGTCTTCTGCTGAGCGTAAAAGGTCACATCTGCCTGTATAAAACTAGGCAGCATATTTCCTTGAATGCATAAAAGCAATTTATATCAAGGAAATGTCACTAAACGACAGTTTTGGTCTCTGTACCGAATCATCATTACAACCGTCGTCTGGATAGTCGTGATGTACCCTTTGTCAGGAGTCAGGTTCATTGTACTGTTTGACAGGTTTATTCACAGAATTCGAAGTATTCCTCGTACAGCTCGTTTGAGGGATACGAGGCGTTCCTTGTATAATCTTCCCACTGTATTAAAAAGCAGATGGGTTTTATGCCGTAAAGGCGAGGTAGCAACCTTTATACGCTGAAGCAGTCTAAAAATACTGTATTATACGTGGGTTGTCTCTGGAGCTTATATCTTACGCTGTACTAGCGATGAAGCTCTGTTGTACGCCGATGGCTCTGAAGTCATATTTTACGCCGTCCAGCATTGAAATACTGCGTATAATTCTACAACATATTTTTTATGCTTCTACAAGACCCCCTTCAAAGTTTTCAAATTCCTCGTAATTTGAAATACTTTGAATGAAGCATGAAACGGTCAAATTTGACTTGTTCCACGAGGTTGATTTCTCGACGAAATTTTGGATCTTGTTAGGATTTGATGTGATCTCCTCTGCCTATATAAAGACGACTGAGTTAATCTATTCTTCCCATATTTCCTTCACCACTCAGAGATTGTGGCCGAGCTTCGTCGGGTCGACTTGAGGAAGAAGAAGATCATGTTCTTCCAGCATGTAAGGAGCCAAAAAAGAAGGCATCTTCGAGCAAATGTCCTCTGCAACGATGAATCATGGAAGGATATTATAGCTTCCTTTGCTCGGGATAATCAGCAACTTCATATGGCGATTCGTCCAGGAGAAATGAAGGGTCACATTCGACCACACAGTTTGCAAGCTGTATTTTCTTCCATTACGATGGTGGATGAGGGCAGACAAACTAGCCCTATCTTCCAGTATTGAGTTGGGTCTAACACCTCAACTCAATCTGTCATGGCGTATGGAGGATGGGCTCTTGAATAATTAATACAGGCCAAATTTTGTATCCTCCCGCCATTAATCATTTTCTTGTTAATCGGCCGCGGAAACCGACTAACTGCTGAAGAAGACGGATAAAGATCTCCACCAATATGAGAACCTAACAGAACAGACTCTTGGCGTGATCCTAAGTAAAAATAAGAAACCCTTGGAAAAACTTTATGTGTAGCTTCGACACGTCTGAATAACTTTACGCCGACTCTGATAAAAAGGAGTATCTGGTCTCGTCCCGTCTTTTACTCATAACTGAAGATGCGTAGAAAGCTGCTTAGTATTTAAGTCGCATATTCGAACTGTCCTTCTGTTTTAGACGAGGAGTTGTGTAGAATTTCTGAATTGTCACTTCTGATGCGAAAAATTCTTGTTCAGATCATCATTTTCAAGAATGATTAATAAAACTGTCTTCTTTTACGCATCTGATGATTTACCATATTCTTAGCTGTGATAAAGTCTGAATATGTGTAGCTTCGACACGTCTGAATAACTTTACGCCGACTCTGATAAAAATGAGTATCTGGTCTCGTCCTGTCTTTTACGCATAACTGAAGATGCGTAGAAAGTTGCTTAGTATTTAAGTCGTATATTCGAACTGTCCTGCTGCTTTATACGAGGAGTCGTGTAGAATTTTTGAATTGTCACTTCTGATGCGAAGAATTCTTGTTCAGATCATCATTTTCAAGAATGATTTCCCAAAAATCCTTTAGAAAAGGCAAGAAATGGCTGTCAAAACTGAGTTGCCATCTTGAACTGTAGAGAAAATATTCAGACTGGATTTTGTATGAACTTCCAATCGACCCAAGAAGAAGAGTCATTTTGTATGCTGAACCCTGTATGCTTTGGGTACTTGGGATATTTTGAGGCAAAAAAGGAGCATCTTCTGCGTGAACCCTTGTAATTGGCCATCTTGAGAACTGTTCAGATATACGCATACTCTGGCCTGCATATTTTAAGATATACGGAAAGTCATAGATCCTAATGTAGATGAGCATAAGATCATAAGTTTGTGGCCTCTCGAGCGTAAAAGCTGCTGAGCATAAGAGCATCCGGGCATAAAACTGTAGATCTATAGTCTATGAGAAGAAAACTTCCGAGCGTGTAGTCGTAGATTTGTCGCCTCTGAGCGTAAGAAGCTTCTGAGTGTGAAATCATAGATTTGTAGCCTCTGAGCGTGAAGTCGTAGGTTTGTAGCCTCTCGAGCATAAGAGCTACCGAGCGTAAAAGCATCCGGGCGTAAAACCATATACTTATAGTCTCTGAGCGTAAAACCATAGATTTGTTGCTTCCTGAGCGTAAAAAGCTCCTTGGCGTAAAAATTACGAATCTGCTCTGCACGAAAGGCTTTTTGAATTTGCTGACTGTCCGCCTTCCCTTAATAATAGGCTGACGTAGTCCCCAATCATAACCACATATTAAATATCGGATTTGGTTAGAGATTCGAAGAGTTTATCTGAACTCTATAAGTACCCCAAGGTCCTCAGAGAGAAAAATATTCATCTGTCTTTTGCGAAAGAAAAACCTTCGTCTTTTTGAGAGCTCTCATTCGTTTCTTCTCTGAGCACTCTAAGTTTTTAGAAATGGCACCGAAACAATCTTCTACCACCAAGGGAAAGAAAGGTGCTTCCTCTTCTCGCTCTTCTGCTCAAGCAAGAGCGACTCCCATCGGGCAGAGTGAATCTCACTCGGAAAGAAGCATCCTAGCATCAAGCTGTGCACCGGGCGTTATAGGTAAAGCTTTTGGGACGATAAAGATCAAAGAAAACCCTTCGCACACGTTGTACGTGAATGCGCTAGGTCATATTCTGTACTGCGAGTCTCTTCGAGAAAGATGATGCACAGAGATATTTTATCTTTTACGCCCACATTCCTAATGTGTCAGCATAAAAACTCCATATTTTCGCTGTCTGGCGTAAAAGCTTTGACTGTCGAAATTTGGCATATACTACAAACTTTGAGTGTTACGCTCTGGATGAAAATTCCGGCATAATAACTCAAACTTTGGCAGTCTGGCGTAAAAATACAGACTGTCAGATTTTTTTGTGTGTATACTACCAATCTTGAATTTTACGCCTAGGAAATAGGTTCCAGCGTAAAAACTCAAGTTTTTTACAGTCTTAGCGTAAAAGCACAGACTGTTGCTCTTTGGCATAAGCTGCAAGATTTTGAGGTCTAGTATAAAAACTGATATGTTTTTCTTGTACTTTGTAGTTAACTTGCAGATACCTCCGTTGGCTGAGGTGATGGGTTCTGCTGCTGGGATGCTGAACTCTAATTACCTGGAGGATTTGTCCCATGTGATATTTCTTATTTTCGGACCCCAGTATCCTGAAGGAAGTAGAATCCTGATATAGTCTCACGAAGAGCGAATGCAGTTGAACATGATCAACGGAGAGCCCTTGATGTATATAGACGGGGCAAAATACATAAAACCAGCTTTCCTCTTCGGGGATATGATTGATAAACAATCCCAGACGAAGCTCAAGAAGGAAGACTGGTTTTTACTGTTGGAGGCATGGTCATGTACCTGCCCAAGATACTGAGAGATTACCCTATCTCGGCATTCTTCTATGCTATGCATCCGAGGAAGATGTCGTGGACCCTGACCCCTAATCTTCACGGCCAGCCGAGGAAGATATTTTATCAGAAAGGGTCCGACCAAGGATCATTTATGAGCCGCCCTTCAGGCCCTGTGATGCCTTTCAGGGGATTGTTTCCGGGCAGTGTCCTGAGTGAAGACACTTCACTGCTCCAACCAGTCCAATTGCCGACTTTCTGTAATGACTTTATGGGGCATGGAGGAGTATACCCCAAGGTTAATCCTCGGAACGGCAGATGGGTTACCCCTGGGAATCTTCGATGGGCTCGTTTGTCTGCCTGGGCCCTGAAGAACTTTCAGACGGAGTTGGAGGGCATCGGTCTGTACGCGGCTGTGAATGCTACCAGTGTTGGGTTACCTCTTAACCCTAACTTGTTCTTGGCTTTGATGGAGCAATATATCTCGCTCACTGTGATTTTTACCACTCCGCTAGGGGAGTTGGGATTGGCCCTTCACGAAATGGCAGAGATTTCAAGAATGCCAATGGGGGATACTCCTTATGAAGAGTATGTTCCCACAAACCGGGAGATGGGGGATACAAACCCTCTGGTGGTGGCAGTGTACCAGGAGCTGATGAGCCATTACCTTGCGTGCACTGCTTTCTATAATGAGCCCTCTGATCTGGCTCATACAAACAAATGGGCATCCTATCTCTTCTTCTATCATGCCCGAAATGCTAAGCCAGACAAAGTCGTGGATAGCAGAGATAAGTCTTTGAGCCTTCTAAGCGTGCTTAATGCTCAAGTAGTCGATAATCTTATTGAAGACGCCGGGGCATCAGATCGGGTTCTTGATGAAGGGATAGGGAAATATCCTGCAGGCACTAAAGCCTACAGTTATTTGAGGCATTGCCGTAGGCCTCTGTCAAGGGAAGCTCAACTGGCTGGCTTCCTCTCTGTATGGCTACGCCGATTGGTAGTACCTGGCATTGCATCTTCGGATCGTATTCACCGTAACACCTTATGGCCTGCAGTGTGTTTGGTGTTTGGGGAAAGGCTGGGCTTGCTCCCTGCCATGGTATGTCGGATACAAGCTGGCCTGAGGGCCATTACTGATGGGCTGCTTGCCGATGAAACACGACGTGACAACTTTCCCAGGATAGAATTACCGTTCCTATATCTGATGGGATGGTTAATTCTTCATAACCCCAGGGTGATGTCTCCCGGCTCTGTCAGTAGTTCGGGGAATAATTTATTGTTGAATTATAAGAATTCTACCTAGAACATGACGACTGTAGTAGACTGTCGGCGAGCATTAAATTTTGCTCACAGCTGGAAGCTCTTCTGTATCGTCCCCACTGTATATCTCAATCAACAGGGGAGCAGGGTTCAGGACTCAGGTGAAGGGAAAATCGTTCTTTCTCCTGAAGCTTTTTATTGGTTGGTCTGCATTAGACCTTCCCATTTATTGTACAGAAGTGAAGACCAATGCTTCTTGGAGCCCTACCTGCCTAGTCGGTTCACCAGGCAGTTTGGGTATGATCAATTGCACGTGGGCAACGCCATCACCAGCTTTCGGTCCCGAGGTGGACTTATTGATGGAGCGAGAGGATGGCGATACTTTATAATGGGTTATACTGGAGCAGCTTTTACTGTGCCCGCGACTTCACTCTCCATAGAGTTGTGCATCCTCCATTCGTACGCCCAGTTTTATGTGGCAACTAATACCTTCCATCGTGATTTTGATATGCGTGGAAGTTTTAGGATGCCCTCTTCTAAGTCAGCGGGAAGAGAGGAAATCCCATCAGTTTTCTTTGACGAGGATGAAGATTCTGTCGCTCCAGATGAGTTTTTGCTGACAGTACCGAGAGGTGAAATACCTCCGTCTGCAGAGCCTCTACTTATCCCAGGTAAGCGAAGGGCTCCTGTTCTAAAGGAAACTTTCCCTCGCAAGAAAAAGAAGGTTGTTAGTGGTCCTGTCAGGACTTTCGGCCATGAAGCTCCTCGGAGTGAGCCTGCTGTTTCCTCTATTGGGGATAATTCTTTGACTAGAGGTCCTTCGCCTATTAGAGAAGGAACCTCCATAATTCTGGCTGGCAGTGCCGAAGAATCTTTACTCGAGGCTGCTATCGCTGCTACCGCTGCTACCGCTTCAGGTAGTGGTACGAGATCGCCTTCGGGGCCAAGCCAAATAAGAATATCTTTATCCAGACCAGCAACGGGAGAAACCCCTGCAGCGTCTGTAAGTATACCCAGCGAGATTCTACCCAATGAGCCTCGAGTGGATCTCGGTGAAGTCCTGAAAGAATACCTGCCAGTGTCAGTTGGCACACCCTCTTCTCCAGGTATGACAGCTCGCTTGGCATCATTAAAAAATAATTTAGCTGTACTGGCTGCAGACGCACCATATATACCATCGACCATGGGTAAATGTCATCTTTAATGCCTCTTTTAGAAAAATTAACATCATGTTGATATTAACTTTCTCTTGTCTTCTTTTTAGGGGAAGACATCTACGAGGAGGGCAGCGTCGACGCAACTTTTGGCTTTGTTTCAGCTCCTGTCGATGACACGGAGGTGCCCGACTTTGAAAAGGAAACATTTTCAGGTGCCAGTTCGCCTGAAACAATTTCGACATCTCGAGAGAAGGATGAACCTATCATTACGACTATGCCTCCTTTGAGTACGCCAGCCACTTTGACCGTTGTTGGCGCTTCTTGTTTTGTCGTGCCATATGTTGAGGCGACGACTGTGACGACACCCTCTGCAGTCGTTCCTGGAAGGAGATTCTCCAATATTGCAACCACTCCCAGCGTCCAATCTAATTTTGCCATGCTGATTGAGCAGTACACTAGTATTTTCTACACAACTTTGAAAATGCTGATATCAATGGTGCTGGAGAAGAATTTAGGCTTTGAGGCTCTGAGGAAGTCCTCCCAGTTTGTGATAGCACCGATCAGAGACTTCAACGACGCTGGGAGAGCTGATGCGCTAGAGTAGATAGTTAATAGTTTGAAATAACCCATCAACGATTATTTGCAGCTATCTCGAGGCAGCATTGAAGGTCTCGTTCAAGCTAGGTATGACTCCTTAACTGCAGAGCTTCCTGGGCAAATAAAATCTCTGAACAAATCTGTCCAGGAACAGCAGCAGAACATGGATCAAGAGCGTGCTGAATTGGGGTATGTCATTCCCCAGCTAGCTCAGTGTGAGGCCGAATATGAGGAAGAGGCAGCGAGAGTCCGCAAATTGGAAGATGACCTCGCTAAGGCCAAGGAGAAGGCTCTCTCTTTATCAACTGCTCGCGATGTGTTAAAGGATCGAAGGGAGACGGCTCAGCAGAACCTGACGCATGTGGGTGTGATCTACGCAGGTTTTGTACATGCTCGGTCTGAGCTATCTGTTTTGAACAATGAGGCGGCAAGGTTGGAACCGGCTCGCACCGATGTCTTGAACTCCAGGGATGAGAGAATGGTTACTCTGGCGCAACGGATTCGTGACTTAACTGCTCCTCCCAAATGATGTACTTTTTGCTTTTCTATGTAATTTGCTCTTTCTGGAGATAATAAAGAGACTTTATCTGACTTTGGTGGACCTATCATTTTGGAATATAAATGATAGGCTAGGGTAAAAGTGATATCAGAGGTAATATGGACATGATATACTTTCGGTAAGCTTCAGCTGGACATATCTATTCAGAGGTTATATGAACATGATAGAATATGATCCAACTAAAATTTGTATACAAAACACTATCAGAGGTAATATGGACGTGATAGGTTTTGATATTCCAAATTAGTTTAGACATATCTATTCAGAGGTTATATGGACATGATAGAATATGATCCAACTAGTTCTTTAGAAGTAGTGTTGTCAGAATGAGATCTTCACCATACTCCATTTAAGCAAAAGAGTTTAAGCGTAGTACCTCTTCAGGAATTTACCATTGATAGGAGCCATTAACAAGTCTCCATTAGGCTTGGCTAATCTATAAGCGCCGTTTGAGAACGTCGTCTCGATCACGTAAGGGCCTTCCCATTTGGGCTGGAATTTACCCTTACTCTTGTGAGTAATGATCATTGGCCTTTTTACGGCTAGAACTAGCTCGCCAACTTTGAACACTCTTTCCTTTACTTTTTGATTAAAAGCTCTAGAAATGCGTGCCTGGTAGAATGTGATACGCTGTTGGGCTTGAAGGCGGTTCTCATCTAATCCTTCTATCTCTTGAAGCCTTAATAGGTTATTCTTTTCCTAAGTCAACTTATTAGCCATTGCGATTCTGAGTGACGAAATTTGAATTTCGATGGGGAGAACTGCTTCATTCCGGTAAACCAGTAAGAATGGGGTACAACCCGTCGGTGCTCGTACCGTTGTACGGTATGCCCAGAGACATTCTCCTAGCTTCTCATTCCAATCTCTTTTGTTCGAAGAAATAAATTTCTTCAAGAGTTTGATGATGGTTTTGTTGAAAGCTTCCGCCAAACCATTAGCAGCAGGATTATATGCCGTAGAGGCCATATTTTGTATTCGATTCTTATCGCAAAATCGATAAAATGCTTGGCTGATGAATTAAGGCCCGTTGTCATGAATTATCTTTCGGGGTATCCCGAAACGATAAATGACATAATGTTTGATAAAGCTGATCACGTTAGATGTCTTTACCTCAACAAGGGGTATTGCCTCTGCCCATTTGGAGAAATAATTCGTAATGGCTAATATGAACCGATGACCTCTGGAAGAAGACGGGTGAATAGGACCAATGATATCCATACCCCATGCTTCAAAAGGCCAGGATGCCACCGTAGGATATAAATGTTCAGAAGGTTGATGTATAAAATCTGCATGAACCTGGCAGGCTTTGAATTGTCTTGCATATTTTATTGCATCCATGATCATAGTAGGCCAGTAATAGCCCATCCTCCTGATACGATCCTGTAACTTAGGACCGGGTTGATGTGCTCCGCATACGCCGTCATGAGCCTCACGGATAATCCGCTGCGCTTCATCACCGGAGAGACATCGTAATAGCAGTCCGTCGTAAGTTCGACGATATAGACATTGTGAAGACGCATCAAAATAGAAGCGTAATGATCATCTTTTGATGGATACTGCTTCTTTAGGATCCTCCGCTAAGATTCTGTATGCTACAAAATCTATAAAGGGACTTCTCCAGTCTCTCTTGGGAAGATCTGTGTTCACAGCGTAGCTGCGTTCTATGTGAAAGTTGTTTTTCACACAGAATAAATCCCTGTTAAGAAGGATCACCGAGTTCTTCCTTCTTATAGGAATAGCTAAATCTGTAGCTAAACTAGCTAGGACATCAGCTTCCAGATTCTGAGATCGTGGCACATGCTCTAGGTAAAACCCTTTGAAAGTCATTGCTATCTCGATCGTTGCTTGATGATAAGGAATGAGGTCTGGATTACGGACTTCATATATTCCTCTGACTTGATTGACGATCAGTAGAGAATCGCCAAATGCTTCCAGATATTCGACGTCCAATTCTTTAGCGACTTGGAGCTCGATTAATAGGGCATTATACTCTGCCACGTTATTAGAGCAAGGTTCGCTAAGAGAATATGCTCGATAAATGACGAGTTTATCATGAGTGACCAGAACAATTCCTACCCCTGGGACCTGTCCTGGAGGCACCATCGAAGAATAGTTGCCATGTATTACTTTCCATTGTGGAATTACATTCTGTAACTTTGTCGAGAATATCGTCATATAATCTGGAGGTCTCCGAAATCGTATGAGCAGCTAGGAAATCAGCCATGGCTTGACCCTTTATGGACTTCTGAGGGACGTACACCATATCATACGGTATTAGTAACATCACCCAAGTCGCGAGTCAGGAATTAAGCACGCTTAGCTTACTCATCAATACCCGAAGAGGATTGATCCTGGAGATAATATTTAATAGTTTGGCCTGTCACGTAATGTCGCATTTTCTGAATGGCGAACATTAGGACCAAACATTCTTTTTCCACTGGATTGTACCGGTGTTCAGCTCCGATCATCTTCCTGCTTAGGTAGTAGATAGCCTGTTCATGACCTTCATCGTTTTTCTGTGCGAGAAGAGCCCCTAGAGAATAATATATTGCTCGAACATACAGCAAAGATGGTCTTCCTATGACGGAAGGCACCAGAACTGGAGGATTAGTAAGGTAGCATTTGATATCGTCAAACGCTTGCTGACAGGCTTCGTTCCATACGAAGGATACACCTTTCTTCATGAGACGAGAAAAAGGCTGACACCTTCCAGAGAGATTGGATATGAATCTCCTGATATAAGCTAGACGACCTTGAAATCCTCTGAGTTCTCTCAGATTACGGGGCGGTCGCATCCCAAGGATAGCTTTTACCTTATCAGGGTCAACTTGAATGACTCTGGCGGTAATGACAAATCCTAGGAATTTGCCGTTGGATACTCCGAAAAAGGACTTTGTAGGGTTTATTTTGAGTTGATGTTGGCGCATCAACTCGAACACTATCTTCATGTCTTGGATGTGAGAACCCTTGAGACGGCTTTTGATAGCGATGTCGTCTACGTAACATTCCACTATTTTGCGTAGGTGCTCATGGAATATGTTACTCATAGCTCGCTGATACGTAGCCCCGACATTCTTTAATCCAAGGGCATGACCCTATAGCAATATACCCCCAATGGTGTCCGGAAGGCAGTATGCTTCTCGTCTTCAGGATGCATCTTGATTTGGTTGTATCCTAAAAATCCGTCTATGAAAGACATGCGTTCAAAACCGCATGTATTATCGATCATGATGTCTGTGATGGGAAGAGGAAATTCATCCTTGGGGCAGGCTGCATTCAAATCTCGATAATCTATACAGACACGTACTTTCCCATTTTTCTTCATGATTGAGGCAAAATTGGTGACCCAGTCAGGATATTGTTCTTCCCGAATGAAGCTACAGGCTATCAACTTCTTGATTTCAGCTTCGCTGGCGTCCATCATATCCGGACAAAACCAGCATTGATGTTGCTTTACAGGTTTTGAATTGGGCAGTATGTTGAGCTTATGGGTAGCTATTTTTGGATGAAGACCTGGCATATCCTCATAATTCTACAGAAAGACGTCGATATATTCTCTTATCAGCTGGATCATTTCTTTCCTTTCTTCTTCGGAAAGATTGTTACTGATAAATATCGGCTTTGGCGAAAGTTCATCCCTAACGTCGATTTGGATAACTTTATCTTCAGTAGGAGGTTCTCTCTGCTCGAACTGGAGTTCCTATTGTGTATCCATTTGCTGAGCCCAAGAGTCGTTCTCAAATGGTTCAGATTCTTGTTCGTCTGCTTCGAGGGAATCTGTCAATACCATATTTACTGATAATGCTCGTTCGAGATCATCAGATGAGCTGGAGGACGTCGAGCTATCTTGAGAAAAGGAAAAGATATCCTCATTTGACTCAGAAGTTGCAAAGGAGGTGGTATACCCTAACCCAAAATGAGTTCGTTGACAATAGGGATCCCCATGCAATGACATTCGTCTGTCTTTTCCGTAATTGAGGCCTGGTTCCAGCTTTAAGTCATAACCCATACTTTGCATAATCTTCAAAGCTTGTGGGCTATATCTGTGAACCTGTATTTTACCAGCATCGTCATTAGGAGAATCTTCTGGTACAGTCGGTTTATTGCGTATACGACCGAAGACTATTGGATGCTGACTACTATGAGTAGGCGGGATAATAAAGATATAATCCTCTTATGGCCCATAGGTCGTGATGACATTAGATGGTGACACTACTTCCCACACATAGGGCTGATAGGAATCTATAGCTTTCTAGAATATTTGTGCTATAGGTCCTATATCGTTATGGGGAGAGGATTCCTGCTTCAGAATTTGAGCGTCAATGTACTGAAAAAGAGGATCTTTATTA
The DNA here is from genome assembly GCA_036927795.1 of Iris macrosiphon. Taxonomy (NCBI): domain Eukaryota; kingdom Viridiplantae; phylum Streptophyta; class Magnoliopsida; order Asparagales; family Iridaceae; genus Iris; species Iris macrosiphon. Next base: position 100,807,816 of record JAYESA010000011.1, read on the forward strand.
TCGTCAGAAACCATATTCCTGGTTGTATTTACATCAATCAGCTGCTTGTTGCGCCTAATATTGATGACCAAAGGTGGAGGCTTCTGGTTCAAAGTAATCACTAGAGGATCACCTCCTTTTCCTGGCTTGGTTTTGTTCAGGTGGATAGCCAGGGGTTCCATGACTTTTGGACGAGTAGTTTGCCCTTTCACCTTGATTGACAGAGGTTGCTTGGCAGAGAGTTCTTCTGGCTCTCGGTGGGATTCCTCCTCTGTTTTGCCTAATACCTCCTCCATGTAGTCTTGGGTGTACAACATGGCATCGGAGTAGTAGGATTCTACTCCTTTGAACGGGTTAAGATCAGCAAACTCTGTTTGTACTGTTCCTTGGGCATCTACATATTTGAAGCATTGATATAGAGTTGAAGGAACGATGTTGTGGTCGTGGATCCATGGTATGCCCAGCAGAATGTTGTAGGACACCTCTGAATCAATGACATAGCATATAGCCACTGATCTAAGGTCGCCAATTTTGATCCTCAGATGAATCTTCCCCAACGGCTTACTTTTCCTGGCGTTGAAGCCCACGATTGTAGTAGTGGTGTAAGCCAATTCGCTGGTAGGAATCCTCAGCGGTCTGAGAAGACTATGAGGAATGATGCTGATCGACGATCCCGGATCTATATGAATCCGGTCAACCTCCATGGAACCGACATATCCGGTGTAATAGAGGGGTCTGTCATGCTTGTTGTGTTTCAACAGCATGTCATCTTGGGTGAAAGTGATATTCGGGACCACCTCCATCACACTATGGCATTGAGGACATGCCACAGGTTTTTCATCAGGGGACTTGAGCTGGGTCAAGTATGCATCCGCCTGCATTAATGCTTTACTCAGGGCTTGACGGGTATCTTTAGAAAGCCTGAGTAGTTTAAATATGGATAATCTGGCTGGTGTATTAGCCAATTGGGCCAGGATATCGAAGTTGTATGGCTTCTCAAAACCTTTGTTTTGAATGTTCATCAAAGGTTTATCAAAGCGCAATTCTTTTTACTTGCTTTTGTCCGTCGAAGTTGGTCTAGAAGGACTTGCCTCTGATATGACAGATTCAGGTTCTGAAGGCTTGGCGGCTGAAGCGTCTACTAATGCATCTTCTTGACTTCCTCTATAGTCTTTGAGATAGGCTTTCCCTGAACGGGTTCCAGTAGCCAATACCTCTTCTTCTGATATCGAGGATATAGCAACCATATGACATGGTTTATGCTTCGAGTTCTTTTTAGCCTTAGCAGCTTGAGTCTCTTCCTTGATATCTGACACCAGATCTGGATGAACCCACATAATCTCGTCGCGCTGGGTAGTCAGGGGTACCAGGTCATGATTTTGACCTATGGCTGGAGGGAGATTAATGATGTTCATCGTTGTCCGGGAAATAGGTACAACACCATCCAAAATTTCTTGAGGAGGCAGATTGCCAAATTGAAGAGAGATCATGTTGGCTGTGACCGTCTTCTCACTGTTGCGCAGAGTGATGGCCTTAGCATCGATCAACTCCTAGATTTTCCTCTTTAGTACATAATACGCCTTTGTGGGGTGATGTATGTACCTATAGAAAATACAGTACTTGGGGTTATTGGTACTGCCGACTTCATTAGGCCGCTTCACCTCAGGGAGGGTAATCTTGCCGCTTTTGACGAGACACTCGAATATGCTCGGAATATCGTCGTCGTCAAAAGAGTACACTTCAATGGGCCTGGAAGTCCCAGGTTTTGTCTGTGTAGTTGCCTCAGTCTTTTGCCTGGATGTATTGATCGCCAGAGCTTCTTTTCCTTTGGAACCACGAGGATGGTCGCTGTTGGAGGATGACCTCTTGCCTCTATTAGAGGCGGATATCATAATTCCATTATCACGTGCCTTTTGGCTGTTGTCTTCAGCAGCTACCGCTGAGATGATGAATGAGGGCCAATCATGGAACTGATATGGTCCTATGAACACCGAGATCACTGGAAGAAGATTCTTCCTGCAAATATCTATGAATGCCGAGTTTGGAACTCCTGGAGGCATTTGCAAAGTGGCTTGACGAAAATGTTCGATGAAAGTGCAAACGTTCTCTTTCTCCTTATGCTTTACTTCAATGAGAGAGGAAATAGACATGTCTATCCCTCCTTCGTAGAATCGCGCGAAGAACAAAGTCTTGAAATCTTCAAAGAAAGTAATGCAGTTGTCCGCAAGACTACGGTACCACTGATAAGCCACTCCCGAGAGACAGTCTTTGAACACTCGAGTGAGAAGGGCATCATTCCCTTACAATAACACCGTCATCATACTGAAGTAGTTCATGTACTGGCTCGGTGATATCTTTCTCTCAAACAAAGCCATAGTCTGTGGTTTGTATTTAGGAGGGAAAGGGACCTCATCCCAGATAGCTGGGTAAGGCTGGTTAATTCCCAATTTCTTTAGCTGATACTTATGTTTTAATGCATTAAATTGGGCCTTCAATTCCTGCACTACCTGCATCGGATCTTCAGTCGGTAGAAGAACCGCAGAGTGGTAAGAGATCGATTGTATCGTAACCCCAACAGGAGGAAGTACATTCTCCGAATTAGGAAGTGGAGGGGCTGTTGTCTCCTGATCTAGAGCAGGCTCCTGATTCGTGTTATATGGTGGTAAGTCCACCCCCACACATATTTGAGTCGGAGGGACCGATGCTTGAGCTATAGCAGCTGTGTATTGAGTCAGCATCATCTGGTGCATATTCTCCATCATGGACTGTATCTCTTTCAGAGATGTCTCCAGCACAGCGATGCGTTGCCCAGTACTTCATGACGAGGAAGCCTTTTCGTGTTCATCTTCAATGGCATAGACCTCCATTTCTCTGGATGTCATTGAAGGGCTAGTATAGGTCTCTGTAGAGAATGACTCTATACTTTTAGTATCTGATTCGGGAAACTGGCGACCCCCAGTGTCAGAATCAGAAGAATACGAAGCCGGTTGTCGTGACCTCGAACGGGTGTTTCGGAATACCCCAGCTTCAATGTTCTCAAGGAGTTTGTTGAATCTTATTTGGCTTGGAGTTCTAGAGGGATGACATCTTGAATTCGACCTTCCTCTAGGAACGTGTAAAGCCATATTTACTGATGCGTATGTAGGTTCTTCTTTCTGTAAAGGCACAAAGTAGTTCAACCGGTCGAAAACCGACCGTTTTGCTTCAGAATAGCATTAATTAACTACAATTTTATGACTATTACAACAGTGCTCCCTAGGAGGCATAATAGACATATTAGAAGATCCTCTCTCTTTGCGCTTCTGGATCAGATATTCACGCAAGTCAGGCAGATTAATAGAGGAAGAAGAAGGCTTATTGTGCCTTTTTACATCAGTCGGAACGCGGATATTAGGAACCCCAACCCTCTTACTGCCATATGTATACAGCAGTCCAGCCATATGAGCAGCAGCTGATCCATACGGAGCAAATCTATCGACCAACTGGGCCTTCTTTACGCAGAAGAGTTTTTCCTGGCGTAATTTAGAATTTTGCTCGGACTGGCGTAAAACTGAAGAAGTCCTCAATCGGCCATCAGCTTCACACGTAATCTGGAGAGCGGGCAGATTCTTCTCTTGCTGGCGTAAAGATCGAGAAGTTGAGAAGTCCGCCACTTGTTTTTCCTTGCGTAGATTGCAGGGACCATCTGCTTTTCCACGGAGGGCAGATGCATTTTTACGCACAGAGCGCGTTTAGAATTTCTGATTTGGCGCTGAGGCATTATCAGAAATTTTGTCTGCCCCGTCACAGACGAGATACAGAGTTTTACGCACAGAGCGCGGAGTAGACTTCTGGACTAGCAATGAGACATTGCCAGAAGTTTTGTATGCCACGTCACAGACGGGAGACAGGGTTTTACGCGCAGAGCGCGGAGTAGACTTCTGGACTAGCATTGAGGCATTGCCAGAAGTTTTATCTGCCACGTCACAGACGGGAGACAGAGTTTTATGCGCAAAGTACGAAGTAGACTTCTGGACTAGCACTGAGGCATTGCCAGAAGTTTTGTCTGCCACGTCACAGACGGGAGATAGGGTTTTACGCGCGAGGCACGGAGGTTGCGAAGCTACAACCTTGTTGGTCGGAGAAACCAGAGAATCAGCAGGAATGGTAGGGGATATCCGGGGCATCTAGACCTTATGCAATTTCCTGTTGTCTTGGACAAAGAGAGAGTGAGAGCTACCCCCTGTTCGAAGCATATCTTCGTAGGCGGATTGGTCGAACTGGACGACCAAGGTCTTCTATATTGATCCTACTGATACTGCATCGTGTTGAGCAATTGCTTTCTCGTCAGATGAGAAAGAGATCTCCAACAGAGTCGCCATCTTGTGTTTGATAATAAACGAAAGAAATAAAACTAGGTTTATACGAAACCCTTTCTTAGGTTTACAAATAAGAAGTACTATTAATCCTATACGAGGATGTTAAGTCAAAATTTAATCTGGGTAAATATTGCTATAGGAGTCTGATCTGTGGTCGATCACTTTGCCCCTTGGACCACACGATGATGAAGAAGTGCTGTAGAAGAAGAAGAAGCTTTAAAGATTGTAAAGGGGAGTGGATGCTTGATGCCAAAATCGTCGATCACTACTCTCTGTCTATGCTCTGGACTCTTCTCTCTCAAAGAAAATCAATTTTCGACCTTAAGTTGTCAAGCTCCAATTTTTGACCTCTCGACCTTGGACCTCTGTCAATAGAGGTCTCTATTTATAGGGTTTTAGTGACAGTAACCATCCAGTCGGCGTAGAATCTGGACAGTGGAGACTATGGCACTTTTTATACGGCGGTTATGATAACTGCCACCCACGTATAGATGATCTTCTGAATAAGCGTGTGACACGTGTCCCATTAAGAGATAATGCGTATAACTGCTGTGAAGTTCACGGTATACAAGCCACGTAGGTAACTGCCCCTCGCGTAGAAAATGTTGGCGTAGAAGCCAAATAATCTGTCACCATGGCGTAGAAGCCAAAATAACTGTCGTATTGGCGTAGAAGCTAAATAGCTGAAGTGTAAGCGTAGAAGCCCAGTACGCATAGAAGCCCAATATCTGACATATAGGCGTAGAAGTCCAATAGCTGCCAGGTTGGCGTAGAAGCCAAATAATACGTCATATTGGCGTAGAAGCCAAATAGCGCGTAAAACTTGATGTTGACTGGGGCTTGAGCATATTCTGGACCAGATAGCATGTTCACATACCCTTTACAACATAGCCTGAGTTGGCGTATTTCAAGGAGATAGCATACGGCGTACTCCTATAATTAAAAAATAGCCAGGTCGACGTATTTCAAGGAGATAGCGTACAGCGTGCTCCTATAGCTGGAAATAACCTGATGGCGTAATATGCAACGGTGATGATGTGGACGTATTAGCCATAATCATGGCTCACCCAGTCTTAGGAAGTAGAACCAAATCTCGTGCATTAAATGCAGAGATCTGCCCCCATTCTGCGTATTAAATGCAAAGACGTGCCTCGAGCTCTGTACGAAGAGCAGCATTTGACGTACAGTTTGTTTTGTCTTCTGCTGAGCGTAAAAGCTTACATCTGCCTGTATAAAACTAGGCAGCGTATTTCCTTGAATACGTAAAAGCAATTTATATCAAGGAAATGTCACTAAACGACGGTTTGGGTCTCTGTGCCGAATCATCATTATAGCCGTCGTCTGGATAGTCGTGTTGTACCCTTTGTCAGGAGTCAGGTGTTTGTGGTATTAAACGAAAGAATAAAAGTGTATTTCAATGACAGGGTTTATACGAGACCCGTGCCCTTTGGTTTACAAACAAACTTGTACAATTCGATCCTATACGAGGATGCGGGAGTACAATTTATTTAATCTGGGTATAAATTGCTATAGTTGTCTGATCTGCGATCGATCACTTTAGCCCTTGGACTACACGATGTTAAAGAAGTGCCGTGGAAGACAGGATGCAGCTTCGGAGGTTGCGAAGGAGGGTGGATGCGCGATGCTGAAGGTCGTCGCTCCCTATTCCTTGCCTGAGCTCTGTATTCTTCTCTCTCTCTCTCTCTGTCTCTTGATCTCCGGTTCGGTGACCTTGTTCGATCTTCCAAATTGTCGACCTGGGATCTGATATCGGTTTCTTGACCAATTTTTTGACCTCGTTCCCCATTGATAGGGGCCTCTATTTATAGAGTCTTTGGTGACAGTGACCACTCCGTTGGTGTAGCAACCGAGGAGTGGAAAGTACAGCACCCTATTACACAACGGTTAAAGTAACCAATGCCTACGTATAGATGATCTTTTGAATGAACGGGTGACGCAGGTCCAACTAAGGGGACACAACGCGTACAATTGCTACTAAGATCACGGCGTAAAAGCCACGTAGGTAGGTATCCACTGTGTAGAAGGGGTTGGCGTAGGAGCCAAATGTCCGTCACCATGGCATAGAAGCCGAGCAGGCATAGAAGCCTGAGTAGGCATAGAAGCATAACAGGCATAGAAGCCGAACAGGCATAGAAGCCGAGTTGGCATGGAAGCCGGGTAGTCGTAGAGACTGGGAGGGCGTTGAAGCCGGATGGGCGTTGAAGCCGAGTGGTCCTAGAGGCCGGATTGGAGTAGGAACCGAGCGGTCATAGAGGCCGAGAGGGCGTTGAAGCCGGATGGGCGTAGAAGTCGAGTAGGCATAGAAGCCGAACAGGCATAGAAGCCGAGTAGGCGTGGAAGCCGTAGGAGCACAGATCCTGAATGGGCATAGAGGCCACTGCGTACCGTGCCAGGGTGCTGATGTGGACGTCTTTAGCCGGAATTACGGCTTTTGGAGATCAGATCTTTGGCAGAGATTTGCCATCATCCTGTGCATTAAATTTGGAGACGTGCCTTGAGGGGAAACTGTCACCGCTCTGTGCGTTTTGACGGAGGGACGTGCCTGGATGGGACACTGTCACCGCTCTGTGCATTTTGACGGAGGGACGTGCCTTGAGGGGACACTGTTACCGCTCTGTGTGCTTTGGCGGAGAGACGTGCCTCGAGCCCTATACGAAGCACAGCTTTTGACATGGCAGGCGGTTTGTCTTCTGCGGAGCGTAAAACAGCCCATGTTTGCCTATGTAAAATAAGGCAGCGTGTTCTCTTTGCACGCGAAAGAGTGGTTTATGCCGAGGTTTTTTTTAGTAAGCGCCGGTTTGGTGATATTTTAACCAAATCCTCTGCATTAAATGCTGAGATCCGCCATCATACTATAGAGCGCGTCCCGAGGGGTCTGCCCCCGTTCCCAACTGTCGTTTGGGTAGCTGTGCAGCACTTTTTGTTAGGAGTCAGAGGTCAGGTTTACTGCGTGACTGGACAGTTTCTTTTCGGGAATACGAAGCGTTCCTCGTACGCTTTAACGCTGCTTTGAGAGCGGCTGGGTTTTACGCCATGGAGGCGATGAAGAACCCTGTTTTACGCTGGATGGCTCTGAAGGCCTATGCTTGCGCTGCTCTGTATCAAGACGCTGCGTAGATCTTCCAAGCATTTTTTTCATGCTTCTACAAGACCCCCTTCAAAGCTTTTAAATTTCTCGAAATTTGAAACGCTTTGAATGAAGCATGAATGGCCCCTCGTAACTCGAAACGTTTCTGAATGGAGCGTTAAAACGGTCGATGCTGACTTTATGGCGGATTTATTGGGGACCGCTGTGATCTCTTTTGCCTATAAAAGGCTGTGGGGGTGAACCTGCCTTCACCACATTCCCATTGTCATGCAGAGATGATCGCCGGAGTTCGTCGGATCGATCTGAGGAAGAAGGAGATCATGTTCTTCCAGCATGGAGGGAGCCGTAAAAGACGGTGTCTGCGAGCAAGTGTCCACTGCAACGATGGATCATGGAAGGACGTCTTTGCCTCCCTTGCTCGGGATAATCAACAACTTTTTATGGCGTTGCCCCAGGAGAGAGGAAGGGTCGTATTTGACCACAGCGTTTGTAGACTATTTATTTCTTCCTGAGGCCCCTGCGGACGAGAGTCAAAAAGACTCATCCTGTCCCGGCTTGAGCGGCGCACGGAGCACGGGATCTGCAGAATTTATGCAGGCCCAGTTCTATATCCTTCCGCTGTTTGACCAATATGTCAGTCAGTTTCCGGTAAACCGACTGACTGCCGGAGAAGATGGATGAAGAATTGAGGCCCAGCGAGAGCCTGCCAGAACAGCTTCTGGGCGATCTTCAGACGATGATGGGGGGACTCCTTTGTAGACGGAGTTTCCCTCAGATGTAATCATGAAAAATAGAGAAAAAACCCTTGTAGATTGGATTTCCCTCATATGTAATCATGATTTTAATCTTTAATAAAATCGTCTTCTTCTCCATATGATCGTCTTGCCATACGTTGCTTGTGAAGTCTGAATAAGTGCAGCTTCAACACGTCTGAATCTTTACGCCAACTCTGATAGAGAGAGTATTAGGCCCTGTTCTTTATGCATAGCGGATAGTCCATAGAACGCTGCTGAGCACTTGGAACATTTAGAACTGTCCTGTTGCTAGGACTGCGTAGAATTTTTGAACTGTTGCCTCTCTGATGAGCAGAATTTCGTTTTGTTCAGAATTCGTCTTCAAGAATGATCTCTCGAAACTCCCTTGGAACAGGGTCGAGGTTTTTGGCTGTCATACTGAGTTGCCACTTTGATAGACGAGATGTTCAGACTGGAATCTGGATGAACCTCCAGTTTTTTGGACTCGAGAGGAGTAATTTCTCAATGTTTGAACTCTGCATACTTCGGGTACTTGGGGATGCTTTGGGGCAAGAACGAGTATCTTCTGTGTGAACTCTTTGCACTTGACCGCCTTGGGGACTGTTTGGATATGCGGAAAGTCGTGGAGCGAGAAATCATGTCTGTAGCCTCTTGAGCGTAAAACACCATCGAGCGTGAAATTGTAAACTTGTGGTTCCTGAGCGTGGAGTCGTAGGTTTGTTGCCTCTCGAGCATAGAATGCTACCGAGCACAAAGGCATCCGGGCAAGAAAAAACCATAGACTTGTAGCTATCGAACGTAAAGCCGTTAGATTCGTAGCTGTCGAGCGTAGAAAAGCTCCTTTTAGCGTAGGACTGTAGATCTGTAGCCTGTGAGCGTAGAACACCATCGAGCATGAAATCGTAGACCTATGGTTCCTGAGTGTGAAGTCGTAGGTTTGTTGCCTCTCGAGCATAGAATGCTACCGAGCACAAAGGCATCCGTGCAAGAAAAATCATAGACTTGTAGCTGTCGAACGTAAAGCCGTTAGATTCGTAGCTGTCGAGCGTAGAAAAGCTCCTTTAGCGTAGAACTGTTTGATTTGTAGCTCCTGAAAAGAAAATTTCTTCGAGCGTGAGGTTTTGCGGATCTGTTGCTGCTGAGCGTAAACTGAGCGCCACCGAGCGTGAGATCGTCGATTTGGTATCTGCTGAGCGTAAAGTTGTGGGTTTGTGGCCTCTCGAGCTTAAAAGCTACCGAGCACAAAGGCATCCGGGCGTAAAACCATAGACTTGTAGCTTGCGAGCGTAAAACCGTAGATCCGTTGCTGTCGAGCGTAGAAAGCTCATTTAGCGTAGAACCCGCTGAACCGTCTTGCACGAAAAAAACTTTTTGAATTCGCTGACTGTCCGTCTTCCAAGGGTAGGGGGCTGACGTAGCATCCAATCATAACCAACTATTAATTGCGAGATTTGGTCAGGGTCTCAAGGGGTTCGTCCGAGGATTCGAGGAGTCGACCCAGACTGTATATATATCCCCAGTTTCTGGAAAGAAAAACTCTTTATCTGTCTTTTACGAAAGAGAGCTTTCGACTGTTCGAGTTTTTCTTCGTTCTTTCTTCGAGCACTTCGAGTCTTTCAGAAATGGCGCCGAAACAAACCCCCTCCGCTAAGGGAAAGAGCATAGGTTCTTCTTCTCATTCTTCTGTCCCGGCGAGGGAATCTCCGGTCGGGCAAGGTGAACCTCCCTCTGAGGGTATCATCCCGCCGACAACTAGCGCTCTCGGCTTTAGAGGTAAAACTTTTTAGGATGACACAAACGACGAAAAATCTTTCGCACACGTTGAACGTGACCGCGCTAGGTCGTCTTCTGTGCTGATAGCCTCTTTTGAGGAAGATGACGCACGGAGGCATTTTTATCTTTTACGTCCATATTTCTAATGTGTCAGCGTAAAGACTCCATATTTTCATAGCTCTGGGCGTAAATAGCTCGGGCTACCGAAAATTGGCGTATTTCGTAAAATTTGAATTTTACGTTCGTGGAGGAGACTTCCGGTGACCAAATTTGTATAATCTTGGCGTAGAGCACAGACTGTCGTTTCCTTGGTCCGTGTGTTTGTGCCAGACCTGTAATGACATATCTTCTTTGCATTATCTTGTAGTTGATCTGGGTGAGTCCCCATTGGCTGAGGTGATGGGCTCCACTGCGGGGATGCTGCACTCGAACTATCTGGAGGATCTGTCCTATGTGGCATTTCCTATCCCTGGACCCCAGTATCCTGAGGGAAGGGAGCTCCTGATATCGGCTCAGGGTGAGCGAATGCTGTTGAGTATGATCAACGGCGAACCCTTGGTACGTATAGATGGGGAGCGGTACATAAAGCTGGCTTTCCTTTTTGGGGACATGATTGATAAACAGTCCCAAACGAAGCCCAAGAGGAAGCCTTAGGTTTTCCCTGCCGGGGATTTGGTCTTGTACCTGCCGACGATGCCGAGGGATTATCCCATCTCGGCCTTCTCCCATGCGACGCATCCCAGGAAGATGTCTTAGAAGCTGACTCCTGATCTTCACGGGAAGCCGGGAAAGATCTTTCATCTGAGAGGCGCTGACCAGGGGTCGTTTGTTAGTCGCCCTTCTGGCGTTGTGACACTGTTCCGAGGACTGTGCCCGGGCAGTGTTCCAAGTGAAGATAGCTCGGTGATCCAGCCGGTCCAATTGCCGACCTTCTGCAACGACTTCATGGGTCGAGGTGGGGTATATCCCAAGGAGAATCTTTGGTGCAATGGGTGGATCGCCCCAACGAACTCCCGATGGAGATGCCTAGTTGACTGGGCCTTAAAGCATTTCCAGAGAGAGTTGGAGGGCATTGGACTATATACCGCTGTGAGTGCGACGAGCGTCGGGCTGCCTCTGAACCCTAATTTGTTCCTGGCACTGATGGAGCGGTACATTTTGCTCACCGGGACCTTCGCCACTCCACTAGGGGAGTTGGGATTGGCCCTTCATGAGATGGCAGTTGTCTCGAGACTGCCGATGGGGGATACCCCATATGAAGAGTACGTTCCCACCAACCGGGAGTTGGGAGATATGGACCCTCGGGTGGCGGAAGTATATCAGGAGCTGATGTGTTAGTACTTTGCGTGCACCGCTTTTTATAACGAGCCTTCTGATTTGGCTCACACCACCAAGTGGATGTCCTACCTCTTCTTCCATCGGGCTAGGGCCACCAAGTCGGAGAAAGCTTCGGGGGGCAAGAACGAGCCCGTGAACTGCTTGGGCGTCCTCAGTGCCCAGGTCGTTGCGGCTCTTATGGAAGACGCCAAGGCTCCCGATCAGATTCTCGTTGAGGGGGTAGGAAAGTACCCCGAAGGTACAAAGGCCTACAGTTATTTGAGGTGCTGTCGCAGGCCTCTGTCTAAGAAAGCCCAGCTGGCTGGTTTCCTCTCCATATGGCTGCGTTAAGTAGTGGTGCCAGGCATTGCTTTCGCGGATCGCATTCACCGAAATATCCTATGGCCCGCAGTGCGTCTGGTGTTTGGGGCAAGACTGGGCTTGCTTCCTGCCATGGTGTGCCGTATACAGGCTGGCCTGAGGGCCATGACAGATGGGTTGCTCGTTGATGAAGCTCGGCGGGAGAGCTTCCCTAGGGTGGAATTACCATACTTGTACTCGATGGGATGGTTAATTCTCCACAGTTCCCGGGTTATGTCACCCAGTTCCGGTAGCAGCTCAGGGGGTATATTCCTATTGAATTACAGGGATTCCTCCTGGAATGTGAATACAATTTTAGACTGTCGGCTAGTTTTAAACCTCAGCCATGGCTGGAAGATCCTTTGTACTCCCCCTCCTGTGCATCGCAACCAGTCAGGGCTGTGGCTCGAGGATTCAGGTCGAGGGAAGACCGTTCTTTCTCCGGAGGCATTTAATTGGTTGGTCTGTATTAGACCTTCCCATCTGCTATACATGAGCGAAGACCATTGCTTCTTCGAGCCCTACCTGCCTAGTCGGTTCGCCAGGCAGTTTGGGTACGACCAGTTGCATGTGGGCAACGCCGTCACTAGCTTCAGGTCCAGGGGTGGACTCATTGATGGAGCTAGAGGGTGGCGATATTTTATCAGGAGTTGTACGGGGGCAATTTTTATCGTGCCGGTCGTTACAATCTCCACGGAGCTGCGCATCCTTCACTCCTACGCCCAGTTCTATGTGGCGATTAACACCTTCCATCGCGATTTTGACATGCATGGAAGCTTCAGAGTGCCTTCTGCCAAGCCTGGGGGAAGGGTCGAAGTCCCCTCGGTCTCTTCTGATGAGGGTGAGGAGTCTGGTACCCCGGATGAGCCTCTGGTGCCGTTGTCGAGGTGTGCAGTGCCTCCGCCGGCGGGGGCTCTGGTAGTCTCTTCTGGGAAGCGACGGGCTTCTGCTCCGAAGGAAGCTTCCCTTCGTAAGAGGAGGAAGGAGACGGTTGCTTGTCCTCTCCGCATTCCTGGTATTGGGGCTCCTGTGGGTGAGCCGGCATGATTCTTTGGCTAGAGGTTCCTCGCCTTTTAGAGAGGGACCTTCCACAGTTCTGGCTGGTGGCGCCGGAGAGTCCTCGCTAGAGGTGGCTGTCGCTGCGGCTGTTCCGAGCAGCGGAGCGGGATTGCCTGTGTGGCCCCAACAGATGGAAGAATCTTCCCTGAGGTCAGTAGCGGGCGGAGTTACTCCTGCGTCAGCGAGCGCGCCTAGCGAGACTCCGGCTGATGAACCTCGACCGCGTCTCGGGGAAGGATTGACCGAACTCTTGGCGATGTCGGTCGGCCCACCTCCTTCTCCAGGTACGACAGTTCGTATCGCGTCATTAAGGCGTGGCTTAGCTACATCTGCTGCAGATGCGTCGTATATGCCGTTGGTTCCGGGTAAATGTCGTTTCGATGTCTCCTCCTAGGAGGATTACCACTGTGTTTGACATTTTGCTTTCTTGTCCTTTTTTTTTTCAGGGGATGACGTCCACGGGGAGCATGGCGTAGAAGCACCTTCCGGCTTTGTTCTGGCTCCTGGCGGTGACGTGGAGGCGCCGGATCTTGAGGCAGGAGTGTCTTCGGGGGCTAGCTCGCCCGGGGAGGTTTCGTCGTCTCAAGGGGAGGACGAACCTGTCATCATGACCTTGCCTGTTGCGAGTATGCCGATGACTTCGATTGTCGCCATCGCACCTTCTTCGGGCGCGCCACCTGTTGAGGCGGCGGTGGCTACCTCGTCTGCAGTTGTTGCCACTCCGGGTGCTCAGTCGGGTTTAGTCGCGTTGATCAAGCAGCATTCCAGCCTCGTCTACACTGGCTTACAAACTATGATACCGATGGTGTTGGCGAAGAACCTTGACTTCGAGCTCCTGAAGAAGACTTCTCAGCTTTCGATCGAGGTTGTCAGGGGGCTTGGCAATCCTGGAGTGGCCGACGCTCTGGAGGCGATGGTTAATGGCTTAGAGCAACCCATTAACGAATACTTACAACGGACCGAGGGCAGCCTTGATGCTGATGTCCAGGCTCGGTATGACCTCATGTCTGAGCGGTTTGCCGCAAAGCTTGAAAGCCTAAACAACTCTATCCAGACGCATAAGCTGGAGATGGATAGGAGAAGAGCTATTGTGGAAGAAGCCCTTGCCGTTGAGATGCAGTGTCGATCCGAGCATGAAGGAAATGCGGCGAGGGTCTCCAAGCTGCGGAAAAAACTTGCTCGGGCGGAGGAGTGGGCTTCCCAGTCATTGGCAGATTTGGAGGTAGCGACTGGTCGACTGAGCGAAGTACGACGGGACCTAGATCGTGCGAAAGCTGCCCGTACGGGCTGTCTTCGGGCAAGGGCTAATCTGACCCTTACGCATACTCCGGAGGCACGGCTGGAGCAGGCTCGCGCTGATGCTTTGGCCCTTAGGAATGAGAGGATAGCTGCACTGGAGGGCAGATTCATGGCCTGATTACTCCGCCATCTTGATGTACCCCTTCCTATGTAATTCTGCCTTCTTCGGGAGTGAATAACAGCGACTCTTTTCTGACTATTTTGGACCCATCATTTCGGAATGTAAATGACAGGTTAGGTGAGAGCGATATCAGAGGTAGTATGGACGTGATAAACTCTCGATAAACTTCTTAGCGGGACATATCTATTCAGAGGTCATGCAGACATGATAGAGTGTAACCCAACTAATTATGTTTTTGGAAGTAGTTTTGTCAGAATCGAGGTCTTTGCTATTTTCCTCTCTGAGCAGGAGAGATTAGGCATAGTACCTTTTCAGGAATTTGCCGTTGATAGGAGCCATTACCAGATCTCCGTTGGGCTGGGCTATCCTGTAGGCGTTGTTTGAGAACGTTGTCTCGATCACATAAGGGCCCTCCCATTTGGGCTGGAATTTGCCTTTTCCGCCGGAGTAGGTTTCGCAGAGCTGATGCTTGGCACGACGGCATCTTGCTCTGACGGTTTGGTAGCTAGAGCGTCAGCCGGCGCACCTTCCTGATTTGCTCCGTCATTGTCGAGGTAGGCCCTCCCTGAACGGGTTGCGACAAGTACCTCGTCTCCGTCTGATGTAGAAGAAGTTGTGACCATGTAGCATGATCTGTATTTGGGATTCTTCTTGGGGGTAGCCCTGGTTGCCTTGGTCTCCTCCTCGAGATCTGACACCAAATCTTGGTGAACCCCCATAATCTCGCCCCGCCGGATAGTTAGGGGCACCAGGTTGTGACCTTGATCCCTAGCAGGGGGAAGGTTAACGAGGCTCATCGTTGCCAGGGAGATAGGTGTAACACCATCAGGGACCTTTTGGGGAGGCAAATTCCCAAACTGTAGAGAGATCATGTTGGCCGTGACCGTTTTCTCGGTGTTGTGCAGAGTGATGGCCTTAGCATCGATCAACCCCTGGATCTTCCTTTTTAGTACATAGCACGCCTTTGTCGGGTGGTGTACGTATTTGTGGAAGATGCAGTATTTTGGGTCGTCAGTATTGCCGACCTCCTGGGGCCGCCTTAGTTCTGGGAGGTTTATCTTGCCACTTTTGATCATACATTCGAAGATACTCGGGATATCGTCGTCGTCGAAAGAGTAGACTTCGACGGGCCTCGGAGCCCCCGGTTTCGCTTGGGCGGTTGCCGCAATCTTTGGCTTGGCCGTGTTGATTGCTAGTGCTTCCTTCCCTTTGGGACCACGATGATGGTCGCTGCCAGGGGATGACCTCTTGCTTCTGTCAGAGGCGAAGATCATGATGCCATTGTTGCGCGTCTTGCGACTGTTGTCTTCGGCTGCTACCACTGAGAGGATGAACGAGGGCCAATCATGGAACTGATATGGTCCTGTGAACACCGAGACCACAGGAAGGAGGTTCTTCCTGCAAATGTTCACCAATGCTGAGTCTGGAACTCCTGGAGGCATTTGTAAGGTGGCCTGACGAAAGCGTTCGATGAAGATGCGAACGTCTTCCTTTTTCTTCTGCTTGACTTCGATGAGAGAGGACATAGACATGTCCATTCCTCCCTCGTAGAATCGTGTGAAGAATAGAGCTTTGAAATCCTCGAAGGAAGTAATGCAGTTGTCCGCCAAGCTACGGTACCACTGATAGGCTACTCCTAAGAGGCAGCCTTTAAACACCCGAGTGAGGAGGGCATCGTTCCCTTGTAGCAGCACCGTCATCATACTGAAATAGTTCATGTATTGGCTTGGTGATATTTTTTCTCGAACAGAGCCATCGCCTGAGGTTTATATTTTGGAGGGAAAGGGGCCTCTTCCCAGATAGCTGGGTATGGCTGGTTGATTCCCAGTTTTTTGAGCTGATCCTTGTGCTTCAAGGCATCGAACTGGGCTTTCAACTCCCGGACCGCCTGCATTGGATTTTCCGTTGGAAGCAGAGTAACTGCTGACTCTTGATCTAGAGCAGGTTCTTGGCTTGGGCCGGATGGTGGCAAGTCCACCCCCACATGTATCTGAGTTGGCGGAACTGATGCTTGAGCCATGGCAGTTGCGTGCTGAGTTAGCATCATCTGGTGTATATTCTCCATTACGGATTGTATTTGTTTCAGCGACGTCTCCAGGTCAGTGATGCGTTGTTCTGCGTCTCCTGATGGCGGCGCTCCCTCGCGTTCGTCTTCGATGGCGTAAGCTCCCATTTCTCTGGGCGTCGTCGAAGGGTAAGTATAGGTCGTTGCAGAAGTCGATTCTATACTCTCGGCATCTGATTTGGGAGATTGGCGACCCCCTGCGTCGGAATCAGACGAGTACGGAGCTGGTTGCTATGACCTTGCACGGGTATTTTGGAATACCCCAGCTTCAGCGTTCCTAAGGAGGTCTTCGAATTTTCTCTGGCTCGGAGGTCCAAAGGGAAGACGCTTTGAGCTCGACCCTCTTCTAGGTATGCGTGAAGCCATGTTCACGGACGCATACGCGTGCTCCTCTTTCGGGAAAGATTGAGAGTAGTTCAATCGGTCGAAGACCGATCATTTTTCTTTAGAACAGTAGCAGTCAATCACAATCTTATGACTATTACAACATTGTTCCCTAGGGGGCGTAATAGACGTGTTGGAAGGTCCTCTCTCCTTACGCTTCTGGATTAGGCCTTCGCGTAGGTCAGGAGTAGCAATTCGAGTTTGTTTTGCGTCGTGGGACTTACCCAGGCGTGATTTGGAGATTCACTCAGACAGGCGTAAAGCTGAAGAGGTGTTCAGTCGACCGTTGTCTTCCCGCGTAATCCGGAGGATAGGCAGATTGCTTCTTCGCTGGTGTAACGGCCGAGGAGTTGAGTACTCGCCTGCTTGCTTCCTCTTGCGGAGATCACGGCGCTCATCTGGTTCATCGTAGAGGTCAGACGTCATCCTGCGCCTGGAGCGTGATCTGTACTTCTGATTTGGCGTTGAGGCACCATCAGAGGTTTTGTCTGTACCGCGCGTAGCGGGAGACTGGTTTCTGCACGTATAGCGCAGTGGATACTCCTGGGTTAGCGCTGAGGCTTTACCAGAAGTTTTGTCTGTACCGCGCGTAGCGGGAGACTGATTTCTACGCGTATAGCGCAGTGGATACTCCTGGGTTAGCGCTGAGGCTTTACCAGAAGTTTTGTCTGTACCGCGCGTAGCGGGAGACTGAATTTTACGTGCGGGGCATGGAGGGAGCGATGCTACCACCTCATTGGTCGGAGAGATCGGAGAGTCCACAGGAATGGCGGAGGATGTCTTGGGCATCCACACTTTGCGTAGCTTCCTGTTGTCTTGGACGGAGAGAGAGTGAGAGCTACCCCCAGTCCGAAGCATGTCTTCGTAGACAGACTGGTCGAAATGAACGACCAGTGTCTTCTTCACGGTTCCTACAGATACCGCATCGTGTTGAGCAATTACTTCCTCGTCAGAAGAGAAAGACGTTCCCAGCAGAGTCGTCATCTTGTTTGTGGTATTAAACGAAAGAATGAAAGTGTATTTCAATGACAGGGTTTATACGAGACCCGTGCCCTTTGGTTTACAAATAAACTTGTACAATTTGATCCTATACGAGGATGCGAGAGTACAATTTATTTAATCTGGGTATAAATTGCTATAGGTATCTGATATGCGGTCGATCACTTTAGCCATTGGACTACACGATGTTGAAGAAGTGTCGTGGAAGACAGGATGCAGCTTCGGAGGTTGCGAAGGAGGGTGGATGCGCGATGCTGAAGGTCGTCGCTCCCTATTCCTTGCCTGAGCTCTGTATTCTTCTCTCTCTCTCTCTGTCTCTTGATCTCCAGTTCGGTGACCTTGTTCGATCTTCCAAATTGTCGACCTGGGATCTGATATCGATTTCTTGACCAATTTTTCGACCTCGTTCCCCATTGATAGGGGTCTCTATTTATAGAGTCTTTGGTGACAGTGACCACTCCGTTGGTGTAGCAACCGAAGAGTGGAAAGTACAGCACCCTATTACACAACGGTTAAAGTAACCAATGCCTACGTATAGATGATCTTTTGAATGAGCGGGTGACGCGGGTCCAACTAAGGGGACGCAACGCGTACAATTGCTACTAAGATCACGGCGTAAAAGCCACGTAGGTAGGTATCCACTGTGTAGAAGGGGTTGGCGTAGGAGCCAAATGTCCGTCACCATGGCATAGAAGCCGAGCAGGCATAGAAGCCTGAGTAGGCATAGAAGCCGAACAGGCATAGAAGCCGAACAGGCATAGAAGCCGAGTTGGCATGGAAGCCGGGTAGTCGTAGAGACTGGGAGGGCGTTGAAGCCGGATGGGCGTTGAAGCCGAGTGGTCCTAGAGGCCGGATTGGCGTAGGAACCGAGCGGTCATAGAGGCCGAGAGGGCGTTGAAGCCGGATGGGCGTAGAAGCCGAGTAGGCATAGAAGCCGAACAGGCATAGAAGCCGAGTAGGCGTGGAAGCCGTAGGAGCACAGATCCTGAATGGGCGTAGAGGCCGCTGCGTACCGTGCCAGGGTGCTGATATAGACGTCTTTAGCCGGAATTATGGCTTTTGGAGATCAGATCTTTGGCAGAGATTTGCCATCATCCTGTGCATTAAATGCGGAGACGTGCCTTGAGGGGAAACTGTCACCGCTCTGTGCATTTTGACGGAGGGACGTGCCTTGAGGGGACACTGTCACCGCTCTGTGCGTTTTGACGAAGGGACGTGCCTTGAGGGGACACTGTTACCGCTCTGTGTGCTTTGGCGGAGAGACGTGCCTCGAGCCCTGTACGAAGCGCAGCTTTTGACGTGGCAGGCGGTTTGTCTTCTGTGGAGCGTAAAACAGCCCATGTTTGCCTGTGTAAAACAAGGCAGCGTGTTCTCTTTGTACGCGAAAGAGTGGTTTATGCCGGGGTTTTTTTTAGTAAGCGTCGGTTTGGTGATATTTTAACCAAATCCTCTGCATTAAATGCTGAGATCCGCCATCATACTATGGAGCGCGTCCCGAGGGGTCTGCCCCCGTTCCCAGCCGTCATTTGGGTAGCTGTGCAGCACTTTTTGTCAGGAGTCAGAGGTCAGGTTTACTGCGTGACTGGACAGTTTCTTTTCGGGAATACGAAGCGTTTCTCGTACGCTTTAACGCTGCTTTGAGAGCGGCTGGGTTTTACGCCATGGAGGTGATGAAGAACCCTGTTTTACGCTGGATGGGTCTGAAGGCCTCTGCTTGCGCTTCTCTGTATCAAGATGCTGCGTAGATCTTCCAAGCATTTTTTTCATGCTTCTACATCAGGTTCATTGTACTGTCTGACAGGTTCATTCATAGAATTCAAAGTGTTTCTCGTACAGCTCATTTGAGGGATACGAGGCATTCCTTGTATAATCTTTCCACTGTATTAAAAAGCAGATGGGTTTTACGCCGTAAAGGCGAGGTAGCAACCTTTATACGTTGAAGCAGTCTGGAAATACTGCATTATATGTGGGTTGTCTCTGGTGCTTATATCTTACGCTGTACTAGCAATGAAACTCTGTTGTACGTCGATGGCTCTGAAGTCATATTTTACGCTGCCCAATACTGAAATACTGCGTATAACTCTACAGCGTATTTTTCATGCTTCTACAGTCTCGCCGTCGAGTTGGCCGGGGACGATGGAGGACTCGACGGTGGTGGTACGGGGATGATGACGATGGAAGGTGATCGTCGGTTCGGTGCAGGTGATGCTCCGTCGAGGAGGAGGACAGAAAATGTTGGTGTAGAGCAGCGGGGAACGATGGTGCTACTGTCGACAACTCCGGCGGGTCTCCGACGGGGGGGAAGGGGATGAGTTAATGAACGGGAGGTTGGGGATGGTGAACAGGGAATATGAGATAGGTATTCGGCTAGGTATTGGTTTTAGGGATGGGTTTTGTGTTTGTGAATAAAATAGGAAAATGGATTATTTATACATGTAGATTTTGGGTTTTTGTTGACCTAGAAAGGTGGGCTTGGTCAACATCTTCTTGGGGTTGGGCCTTGGCCTCATATGGGGATATTTGGAGGCTATAATTTATATTGTTTAAAATGCAATGATAGGGTTAAATGAGGGGGCGATGTTGCGCGTTGCATATTTCGAAAATTCATGGGAAAAATTCATACGACCAAATAATGAAGAAAAGTTTGGGTTTCTTCATGTATTTTTCAATGGTGTGGACACCTCAATACACTTTTACATAAAAGCGCCCAACAATTAGAAAATTGCACAAAGATAGAAATTGGATTAAATTAATTAAAATTAATGCGCAAGATGTTCTTAAATTAATTAGAAGTACATGGGGATAAAATTAGGTGGGACACAAATGTCATGGACATAGAGGGCTCATAGTAGAATATTATCATAATTTAGGTTGCACAAAATGGGTCAAGATTGTGTCTCCAATTTCAATTGGAACGCACAAGGATACAAAGTCAAATTTATTTAGAATTAAATATAAACATCCGCGATGAATATTGTGCGACTAAAATGTAGCACAAGAGAGCATAATTATAAGTTACACGGAGGTCAGAATTGAAGGCGGGCACTTCTAGGACAAGGGTGTAAAATTTGTAGGAAGGCAATGGCTAGTGTAGTGCTCCAATTATCGAAGCAACGGTAAGGTGCACTAAGTAATTTAATTATTGTAAAATTAAATAAAATGCCGTGTCCTATTTCTAATTGGATTCAACTATCCCTAGTTTTACTATCTATGCCATGTAGGCCTAATTTTGGGTGAGAGAGCTTACAATCTACCCAACTTAAAATAATTTTGTCCTCAAAATTAAAATAAGGCATAATTTGTTAAATCTTTCACATTCGTGCATAGGGCAAGTCAATCGTGATCTCTTCCAAAATTTTAAATAACAGAATCTATTCAAGTCTATCGCTCTTACTTCAAATTTGAAATAACTATTGCTTAAATTAAGATTCAACCTATTATACTATCTTCTCGATTTTTAAATAATCAATCTCCAAATCTATATGACATCCCACATAAAAATTTATATTGTAATCTCCAACTATCATAATCTCCTTTGGAAAACAGTTCTAATCAAATCTTGTTTCTATTTTTTAACTTAGAAATTTTTGTACTCTTCAGATTTTTAATTCAATTTACATCCTCAATATTTCAAATAGGTAATTCAACAATCAAAATATAACTTTTAATCCAATCATCAAATTCTATGAAATTTAATCCGTCAATGTTCATGTTTAGAGTTCTATTTATTTTCCTCAAGATTTAAATCGATGATTCAACCTCCAATTCTCAAAATTTAAATTATGTGCTTAAAGTATAAATATTTGGTTCGCCATATCAAGGTCTTTTAAAATTCATTAAATCATCATCATCTTAATCCTTCTTTTAAAAATTTTCAAAATTAAAATGATTTGAATCTCCCAATCTAATCTTACTTGATCACAATCAAAAAGAAATTTCTCTCAAGTTGACAATGCAACTTCTACCCAACTTAGAATTTACCTATCTAGCATACAAGGCTATACATTTAAGAAGGATATTCCTCAAATTATTTACTCATGTTATTCAATCCTTAAAAGTTTAACACTAAATATATCATCTATGATATGCCCTTAATTACGAAAAATAATCATCAAGTAATATGATTGGCATATGGGGTATATCTAGTACTATCTGTATATCAAGCTTATACTAAGCATGAGGTTTCGTCTTTCCGAAATAAGGGAAGACGGAAAACAATAATAAAGAGTTCAAGGGGGAGGTAATAGAATAGAAGTATGGGGATCATGGCATTTAAGGAATTCAAAAGGAATTATCAAGGCAGTTGTGGATTGAAATCCTATTTGGTAAATTCTTATTCGCATGCTCGTATTGATACAGTTATGTAACTGATACGATATGCTCAGACATGTCTAGAGGAAAAGTACATTAGTTTACTAGTCAACTATATATTTCAATCCACGTAAAGTAGTCATGCGAAGAGAGAGCCAAGTGCTCTATGGTTAGCTAGACCATAGTACACTAATTCTGAAATATATTAGTGTGTATACCCAATAATACATATATCGTGATCAAGCTCAATAAAAGAGTAAGCTTACAAAATTAGGCTATAATAGCAGCATGAGTCAAGGTAGTAAAAAAAATATAAGTACCCTAGATTATGATGAGAGAAGTTATAAAATATTTCAAGTTCACCAAGAAGATAAGACTCTACAATCTCTACAGTTGCCATACTAACTCCTTGTCTAAGTCGTTAATTGACCCAAATAGGGGTATAGCCTCTAAGTTCTACAGTCTGAATAAACATTATCTTCTTATGCTAACATACAGTTAATGTCATTCAATTATACTTCAATAATATGTCAAAAGGACTATGTGATACTATGTTGTGAGGCATACTACCAACTTAAAATAATAAACTAATACTGTGACAGTCTTAAGAAGAATCTACAAAATAACCTTGTTCTTGTAAATAAAGTATAAACTCTTATTGGGGTACATACGGAAAAGATCTTGGTACTTATTAGGGTCTCCTATTACATTATATAAGTAATGGCCATCTTAAGTCTTAATCATAGTGCTTATAGAACAAGTGTCAATAGTAAGAATGGAAAAGTTACTGGCCTTTAAGTGAGAAAGGATATAACTTGTATTGAGTTATAGATATAATTTACAGGATCTACAACTAGAGGATAATCATCACAATCTAAATGAACAACTCAATTATCAGGTTCTAACTACAAGGCACATAATTTCAAAATTTAACATTACAATTGTAATCCTAGCAAAATATATATCCTAACATAAAAGAAATCACTTGGCCTATAATCAGAAGGATCAGGTGGCACGAGTTGAAAGAAAGAAAAAGAAAAGCATAATTAGTTGTTGCTCAAATGGCGAGCGCTAAGTTTTCAGAGGAACAAGATTTGAATTTAAATAGAAGGACTCTAGATAATATCATGGTTTTCTAAAGGGAAGGTGGTTTGCTAATCTCTGTGTTTGAGGTATGATCTAGGGAAGTATTATTTTATTCCTCTTGGCTTCCAAGGGTACTTTCTGCTAATATCAAGACAAAAATCTAAATTTTTTTGTTCTATAATACTATCTCACTATAAAAGTTAAGTTCGGTCCTAATATTCAACCTTGGATTTCTATTGGTTCCTCAATGCTAGGGTCAAACAATATGGTCAAATTTCTAACTAACCCCAGTAGTATTTATACTACTCTCAAGTCATCCCTAATTATCAAGGGATAATGGTCAATTAATCTACAGGTAAGGGATACTAGGGTTCATTAGGTATTAAGAAATGCTAGGGTTCATTAAGTATTCTAACTCAGTGATGTGTCAATATCCTAGTTGTATTCTCAATAGGAATATTACCCTACTTATTATCTAACAATAGGGACGTCTATATTCTAGGAGGGGGCTATACTCAAGAAACTATTAGGAAAGTACATGAATCAAGTATGATATAATTAGTCAAATAGAACGGATTGGAAGGAAGATGAGTCAAAGTCAATTATGGATGAGATCCTATATTCTATTCCTAGGTGCAGGCTTGCTCGGCACTGTAATATAACCGAGACAATATGCTCTCGACCTGCATGGGCCACCACTAAAAATATGTCATGCCCTAGTCCCAAAATACGTAGGACTAGGACACGTAAGCATGTCGGCCGCGTGTATATAGAGACTCCAATATATGAAAATCATAACACATGTGTATGCTGTAATACGAATAATAATTCACAAGTGGTAAAATATATCATAAGTCACAGGGTACAATCTAAATCTCATCCACAAAAATCAATATAAATAAATAACCAATAACTATATAACTAATCTCAATGTGAAGTATCAAAAGAGGATAGTCGGATAGAAACAAATCCACTACCGAACTAGAATATAAAATAAATACAACATAAGAACATCAACTAACAATCAATGTGACTCAAATAGAAGACCTCATTGAAATATAAGTAACCAGTCCGGATCTGCGCTACTGCGAATACTCATGAACATCTACACCTGGAAAGGGACCATATCCTCAGAGGGACATAACAAGATATATAGAAGCATGCTAATAAAGTACTAAAATAAATATCCAATGGGTCGCCTAACCGTCTATGTGAATATAGTTTAAGAATAACTTTCTAACAAGTGGGCTAGCTGGCCATAAATGGGATTGGCATGATTCTCTCGAAGAATCAGGGGCCTACAAAGCATGTCATCTTTTGAACGGAAGAGGCCGCCTGATAATATATAGGGGTCATCACCGCACGTATCTCCGGTGGAGCATCCGGGTTACAAAAAGGAAAGTGCAAAGGAGCCTAAATGTCTTACTTGCTGTTCTCCCCACCCCATGCTTTAAGCATGTTACATCCATGACACGATAATACCTCTAATAACTGCCAGGTCTACTAGCATACAAAGTTTCTAATAGAAGTTATCCCTAACGCACGACCCATACGTACAGGAGGCCAGACCTGTCACGTAGTCCGTGTCCTATATGAGACTCACACTCATGTAGCAGCTGTGTCACGGCCAATGTAACCTAATGATGCTTCATGATAATGGGGCGGTCTCATAAACAAGGTCAATGTATATACATAATAAAAATAAATCACGACGACACCGTCGTTGCACCCGAGTTTCCTTGGACGCGCATTTTATATAGCAGTAAAAATATATGAACTAATAAAAAAAAATAAAGATGCATGCAACATATAAAATATGAATAACAGTACAATGGTAAGGTATACTTGCCTGGCAAGAAAGTTGCGAAGTACCAATAACTTGCTCCTGAAGTCGCGCAGAACAATCCAATATCCTATATACATATATAATAAAATACAATATCAATCATTACACTAGCACACACATAACCAAAATGACACTGAACACAGAGGGTACGCTAGAGGTGGTACTGGTCAACTAACAGGGTCAACTGCGCATCTATTACGCGGGTGTCACATCTTCAAGTGCTGTACACAATCAAACAATCAACTAACATGTGTCTAAGCCAGTACATTAATGTATACAAGGCAGTCAATTCACAAGTTCTTAGGGTCAACATGGTCAAGGTAAATACGGGACAGTCCACAGTGTCCTATGTTCGTATAGTCTAAATATATATAGTCCTAATTATTACTTAGCATTTAATTACCTACTTATATATATCCATATATTTATATAACAATATAATCAATAATTTATATACATACCCATTTGAATACATATACTATATATACCAAATTGAACCATATATGTATACGCGTACGTATACGTATACGAGTTGGGGTTCTCTGACACGGTCTGAACTCAACTAACTGTGGTAACACAATACTAATGTCCTACTGGCATACACACAAGCACACATAAAATGAAAGGAGAGGGACATGTTCGAACCTCGGGGTTAGCGTGCACAGGCACAAAAAT
This sequence comes from Iris macrosiphon, assembly GCA_036927795.1. Taxonomy (NCBI): domain Eukaryota; kingdom Viridiplantae; phylum Streptophyta; class Magnoliopsida; order Asparagales; family Iridaceae; genus Iris; species Iris macrosiphon. The sequence continues at coordinate 100,833,312 of JAYESA010000011.1, forward strand.
TGGGGGTGATGACTGTAGGTTGTCTTCAGCGAGGGTGACGGGTCCATGATGACGATGATGATGACGAGGGTAATAATGATTGGGTTAATGCTGATGATGATGAGGATGGTGATTGGGGATGATGTGGATGATGATTGGGATGATGTGATGACAAGGATGATGATTGGAATGTTGGTGATGACAATGATGATGATTGGGAGGATGGTGATAACTAGGATGATGATTGGGATGGTGGTGAAGTTGTTGCTCCAGCCAGGGGAGGTCCGACCAAGGAGGAGGAGGACAGGGAGGTCGAGGAGGAGGCTCGGGTGGCTGCTTGGTCGACTGGATGTGGAGGAGCTCAGGGAGAGGTGGAGGTCCGACGGTGGTCAGCAGGAGGTTGAAGATGGAGGTGGTATTACTGATAGTGCGATGGTCGAGGGGGAAGAGGTGAACGCCGGGGGAGAGAATGGCGAGGGTTGAGGTAGTTCAGGTGAGGGAGGAGGCAATGGTGGTACAGGTCGAGGAGAGGACGGAGGTCGAGTCCGGCATGGCGTCAGTTTCAGGTGGAGGAGGATGGCCGGCGGGGAAGACCGGTGTAGGCGAGCGGGGAACGGTGGAAGGAGGAAGTCGAGGAGGAGGGAAGATGGCAGCGTTCGGTGCTGCTCCGGTCGGGTTGTAGAGGAAGTCGAGGACGTGGAGGACAGGCCGAAGAAGAGGAGAAAGAAGGTGTTTGGTGTGGGAAGTCTCGCCGTCAAGTTGGTCGGGGATGATGGAGGACTCGACGGTGGTGGTGCGGGAACGATGGCGATGGAACGTCGGTTCTGTGCAGGTGATGCTCCGTCGAGGAGGAGGACAGGAAATGGAGGTGTAGAGCAGCGGGGAACGGTGGTGCTATTGTCGACGACTCCGGTGGGTCTCCGGCAGGGGGAAGGGGATTAGTTAATGAACGGGAGGTTGGGGATGGTGAACAGGGAATATGGGATAGGTATTCGGCTAGGTATTGGTTTTAGGGATGGGTGTTGTGTTTGTAAATAAAATAGGAAAAGGAATTATTTATACATGTAGATTTTAGGTTTTTGTTGACCTAGGAAGGTAGGCTTAGTCAACATCTTCTTGGGGTTGGGCCTTGGCCTCACATGGGGATGTTTGGATGCTATAATTTACATTGTTTAAATTACAATGATAGGGTTAAATGAGGGGGCGATATTGCTCGTTGCACATTCCGAAAATTCATGGAGAAAATTCATATGACCAAATAATAAAGGGAAAATTGGGTTTCTTTATGTATTGTCCAATAGTGTGGACACCTCAATGTACTTTTGCATAAAAGCACCCAACAATTAGAAAATTGCACAATGATAGAAATTGGATTAAATTTATTAAAATTAATGCGTAAGGTGTTCTTGAATTAATTAGAAGTACATGGGGATAAAATTAGATGGGACACAAGTGTCATGGACATAGAGGGCTCAGAGTAGAATATTATCATAATTTGGGTTGCACAAAACGGGTCAAGATTGTGTCTCCAATTTCGATTGGAATGCACAAGGATACAAAGTCAAATTTATTTAGAATTAAATATAAACGTCCGCGACGAATATTATGCGACTAAAATATAGCACAAGAGAGCATAATTATAAGTTATACCGAGGTCAGAATAGAAGGCGGGCATATCTAGGACAAGGGTGTAAAATTTGTAGGAAGGCAATGACTCGTGTAGTGCTCCAATTATCGAAGCAACGTTAAGGTGCACTAAATGATTTAATTGTTGTAAAATTAAATAAAATACCGTGTCCTATTTCTAATTAGATTCAACTAGCCCTAGTTTCACTATCTATGCCAAGTAGGCCTAATTTTGGGTGAGGGGGTTTACAGCTTGAGCGACTTGTAATCTCGACCTAGCGCCACTTGTAACACTTGTTCAATATCAATAAAGTGTTTGCTTTACTTCTATATTTGTGTTATTCAATGCTTCCGCTATTAACGACTCTGTGAACTTGTTACCAATCACTTATGCGTTTATTATTTTGCTGCACTTGGACAATTTGTACGACTCTGTGGCTTAGACCTCTTACTGTCTGTTCGGACCTTGGCCTTGCACGGGCGTGGCTCACGCTCGTGCGGCATCACGCCGAGATGGGTCAAATGATCGTCTGACGGGAGCGCTGGCACGGTGATTTATACCTAGCAGGGACGGCCGATTGCCTGCAGAAGATTGGGGCATGACAAATTGGTATCAGAGCATGGCTTTACGCCTTTAGACTTTGTTTCGATTTTTTCAGTTTTAAAAGCTCGTTCGTGGGTTATTTACATACACTCTCTCTCAATATCCCATCGGAATGTTCCAAACATTAAGTCTAAATGCTTTCAAAAAGTGCATGTGAATGTTACGATTGCTTGCACGAATTTGTGATGCGAAGGCCTTTGTGCCTACCTGTGCTAGACTTGTGGGATTAGACTCGTGCTAGAATTGTAAATTATATGTAAACCCGAATACCATACGTGATTACCCAACTGTTTAGTGTACAAAATTGAATATTGTCCAAACGGTTAGCTATGCACACAGACTTTCAGCTAAGTTGTGTCAGAAGATACAAATCGTTCAGGAATAAGACAAGTCAGACTTAGAATGACAATCGATAGAAACATTATCAGATTATCGCTAAGGCAAATATAGGGAATTGTGCTTGGATTTTGGGAAATAGCTCGAACGGTATTTCATGTTTGAAGATACAAATCAAATATGGTTTACTTGGATGACTATCAGGGATATATATATACGAGACTAAAAGATTTATCAGGCGATACCTAAGTATCGTGTAGGATTTCTTGTCACTACCACATTCCGAAACCAGGGGTATTTTTGACTTTTTTACAATATTTAATATTATGGTATTTACAATTAATTTATTGCATGATAGTATTTAATTTAATAATTATGTGATATGTAATTAAATATATAATTATATGCAGTGTTTATTTATTTTATTTTTAGCTAGCAGACTAGACCTAGAAGCCCAGTAGATGACCACCTGTCCGAATTATAGAATTCTGGATTTTATTATTTTATCTAGAATTTAATATTTGGAGATTGTAATTAATTACTGTATTTTATTTAATATTTTTGCGCATTGCCTTTGCTTCGATAATTGGAGCGCTACCCTGACTTTTGTCTTCCAACAAATTTTACCATCTTGCCCTAGACGTGCCCGCCTTCATTCTGCTATTTTTGCAACTCATAATTATGCTCTTTGTGCATTATTTCTGGCCGCACAAAAATTGTCGCGGACGTTATTTAATAAATCTCTATTTTGTATCGTTGTGCGTTCCAATCAAAATTGGGGACAATCTTGACCTATTTTTCGTGCGGCCCAAATTAGGGTAATATTCTGTTCAGAGACTTCTTCAATATTGGTATTGATGACCTGACCTGATTTTGGCTCCATGTACTCATAATTAATTGTTGAACACAACCTGCATTTATTTCTATTTAAATTGAGGATACCATTTTATCTGATTCTAAAATTCCAATTTAATTCCAGTGCCCTGCTATTTTAGCCCACACCGACCATACAGCGCCCCCTGACCCTACAAAATACCGGACACCGAATCGCCCGCCAAATTTTTGTTATTTTATGTGTTTGTGCAATTTCCCAAATTTAAGGGGGCTAATTTGCAAATTGGCATTTTGTGGCAACACCTCATTGTTTAAAACTAATGAGGGAGCCCTATTAATTTTAATTAAATCTCTCACCCTCATCCCCCATGAATTATTTTTCTCCATGTCAAATCTGAGCCACTCATTCTAGTGGTCAAATCCTCACCCTTCATCCAACCTCTCTCCCTATATATTGTCACATCAACACATTTCTCTAGAAAACCCTAATCCCTAAGCAAGCCCCCACCTCCTCACAAGCCTCCATCCTCTCTCCTACGTATGCAAACTCTTCTTTTCTCTTTCTTTTCTTCTTCTCTTCTCCTTCCTTTTTCTCCTTCTTCCTTTCTTCATAATCAAATTTTGAATTTCATAGAAGGGGGGGGGGGGAACTGGGAACACTATTCATCTACTATACCGGCCGACCATCCCCTCTGAACTCCGGCCCGAGCCTTCCGCACTCCGGCGCCGGCGGAACCTGCTGCTCTCCCTCTGCCCTCGTTCACCCGGCCGACTGAGCCGCGCCCGGCGGCGCTGCCAACTCCCTGCCGAGCTGCACTGCCCCGGCGGCCCGCCGCTCCATCTCCACCACCAACAGATACTCCGGCCGAGTACCGACCCCGCAGCCCGACCCTCCGGCGGTCAGCACCACTCTCCCGGCGGCCCGTTCCCGCTGCTCTTCCATCCCCCATAAGCCGGCTGCTCCTCTCCCCGTTCCACCACCACCTCCATCGCCAATCACCACCACTACCTACATCCATCACCTCCATCGCCTATCACCACCACCACCATCAGCCACCGACCGCCCGCTGAACTTCTCCTCTCCGGCCAGGCCAGCAAGGCGACCGTGCTCCGGCCCCACTGCACCACGGCCGGCCATCTTCTCCGGCAACCCAGCGGAAATCCCCCGCTCCCTCTGCGCTTCAACCTCCTCCTCCCACTGCTCCTCCCTGTGTACACCGCTCCGGCCATTTTCCGGCCAGCAACCCGACTACACAGTGAGTCCTTTCTCCTCTCCTTCTTTCTTCTTCTTCTTCCTGTGTATGTATATATATATATGTATATATATATATATATATATATACGTATATATGTTTGTGTATATATATATATGAATAATTAATTATATAAGCATAGTATATGTATATATACTCTAGTGTATGTATGTAATGTATATGTATTTATAGGTATTTAATTAATGTGAATATAATTGTATATATTTAACCAATGTGTAGGTATATGTGTGGAGTATTATTTTAATTAATGTCTAATACAGGTATATGTACAGTATTTATTTAATGTTTAATATATGTATATGCATGAAATTGGTTATTTTCATATAGTATAAAATAAATAAATACATGTTAATGTATGTCTCTAACATATTTTATTGTATATATATATGTATATATAAATATATCTTGCGTATTTCTCTATTTTATATATACGTATTAAATGTATATATATATATATTAATTTATCTGTATATATAAATATATATGTGTTAATGTATGTAATGGTATAGATACAAATATGTATTTTTAATACATGTATAAACATATTTTGGTATATATAAATACGTGTTCTGCTATATGTATTAAATATGTATTATTTTGGTATAAATATATATATATATATTGGTATTAGTATAAAAGTGTATCTTGGTATATGTAAATACATATATATGTATTATCTTGGTATGTATAAATATGTAGTATATACAAATGTAATTTAGTATATATATATATATATTCTTTTGTATATATATATAAAACTTTGGTAGTTATACATATAAATGTATATGTGTTATAAATATTTTTACCTATGTATATATAATACATATTCTATTATGAGTATACACTTATACATATTTTGTATAGAATTTGGTATAACCCTATATATATGTATTATATTTGATTATTAATAATACTACATTTAATTAGTGAATATACTAGATGACCCTAGTTGACTAGTGCCCTGCCTGGCATGGCCCTGAGGCCAGTGTTTATAGACTGTGTGTTAGGGTAGCATCTGATGCAAATGTGGTTTTGTTTGTGATATATTTTTAGGACTGTTGGTTCCTCCAGACGTTACTCTGGAACAGGACATTGACATTACCAGCTAAGGACCCAAGGCGAGTACATTCTCTGATTAGTTTCTAATTTATGATATCTCCTATGTTCACTGTATCTAGTGTAAATATCCATGTTCCTAACACGTTGATTACACGGATTGGTATACACGGATCTCGTCATGAGATGTTATTCCTTATTCATGGTGTAGCTTGTACAAGACTTGTTTCCTTGATATCTTGTGCATGTACAGACACTGATTCCCGGGGAGATTTGCTACCTTCCTAGGGAATCCCGTGCCATAGCGTACCATGATTAGATCTACTATACCAGTCGGGGGTTTGGGGAGTACTTTAGTGTAGATATGTGATCATATCCAACTTTATATGCACCATAGCTCACCCCACATCTCACGTCGGGTGCGGCCTGACCATTTACATGCTCCATAGCTGTTACGTGTGATTAGCCTGACCTCTACATGCATCATAGCTAACCAACGGTTAGCCTGACTTTATATGAACCATAGCTAATCACATGTAACCAGCCTGATCAAGTTCCCAAGCCGATCACATATTAAAGCTAGTACTCACACACTTAGTCATAGGATTCTTGCTCAGTGACATATTGTTCTTTTTCTGCATTTACTTACAGTATTTCCAGTATTTCTCTCATTGTACATTTCTCGTACCTATACATGCATCTGGTATGTTTCCATCTAGAACTGCTACATAGTTTATGTCATTTATATAGAACTGCTATTTAGAGATGTACTTTGCTCCTTCCTGACTGGAAATATTTTTCCAGACTGTGACTTAGTAGACTGGGTTCTGACACACTTGAGGATTGGAAGTTAATGATTGCAGGTATGATTATTTTGTCATTAGACTTGTGTTGTATTCTTTTGTTTCTTCAAATTCCTATCGTGCTGTAGTTGTGATTGAGTATGTTGTTAATATTTTCATAGTGTTATCCGAGTCTCCTTATGGAGTTGGATACTAGCGTGAGATTTTATAGATAGTACTTGACCTAGACAGCGTTCTACCGCCGATGCTGCGACGTAGGCTGGACGTACCCACACACTCGTGCCCCTAAACCGGGTGCGGGTCGTGACACATTTTAGTGGTGGCCCATACAGGTCAGACTTCGCAAGTTGTGCGATGTCGTGGTAGTGTGACGTCTTCGTTGTACTACTGCGTGCCTGCTATAGGACATAGGACATAGGGTACTAGGATGAGAGAGGATACTCAATCACAAAATCTTGAGAGATTCCTGGGATGACCCCTTGAGGATCTTATTATAACTTCTAACTTTGAATCCTTCGTTTTGTTTCCGTCCGTCCTTACTTATTGATATTGAATTTGATTATTGTTGATCAATTTTTAAACATTTGAATCTTGGTATCATTGTTGAGTTTGATTCTTGTTGACCAGTTGTTAAATTTAATTCTTGGTATCATTATTGAATTGATTTCATATCGAGATGAATTTTACGGGCTAAAATTTACGGTATCATCTGATGACATATGTTGATAAGGACAGTGAGAAAGGTAAAACGTCTACTTTGGTTATGGACCCTAGAGTTTATCGCAGCCATATTAGCTGTGGTGACGAGAACGTAGGAACCTGACTTGGATGTACATACTATAGTTATGAAACTTAGAGTCTCTCGCAGCCATACCGGTTGGCGTGGCGAAGATTCTAGATGACGTGATTATAGGGTTGCATACCCTAGTTACGGAACCTGTCGTTTATCGCATCTATGCTTACTGGCGTGGCAAGGATTCTGTGTGTCATAATTTCTGACAGACGTGTATGATTATCAGGTTGTATCTTAAATTGGTTCTTAAAGTATCATCTCAAGACTTATCTATTTATGTCATTCCAGGACTTTGTTCCATCGCTTCTTTTCTTTACTAGCAGTAAAGATACCTTCCGTCCTTGATCCAGTTCCTTTTGAGCTTATTCTCTTCGAGGATTCCTTGTTAGTATGATAATTAGTGACTTGTAATTTTGGTTGTGTCTTGTATTAGTTTGACTGAGTGTGACTTGTGAGTTGTAAGTGTTTCTTAATTGGACATGGGAGCATTAGGCATTGATATAGAGATACCCATAGCATAGTACCTTGTAGCAATAGTTCTATGATAGGTGTTATTATAATTAGTATTGGTAATATAGAGAGAGGAGTAAGAGTATCAGTGAAGGTTCCAAGAGTTAGTATCAGAGCTAACATACCCGCCCTGGATAATCATGATTATGCACTTGCATGATCTACGTGAACAATTAAGTATCCAGGAATTGTGTTAAGGATTTATGGAGCATGATGTTCAATTTGATGATTGGTATCGGAAGTGTTAAAGGTAAGAAAATATATACACATAAAGAGTTAATGAGGTATCATGGGTAGAGAAATATCGGAATTGGTAATGAAAATGGTGAGGCGTATCACAGATCAGTTAAACAGGCTGTAAAGGGATAAAGGGAAATACCTATACATCAATCGAGATAAAGAACCATACACATGCCCATGAGAGTAAAGAAACAGGAGTATTATAGAAGGTACAGGTAAACATGAGTCTAATGAGCTTGATGAGATAATCCATTAATGAAGCTAGTGATATAATACCAAGAGTGCTAATGATTCTATATCGAGAATTAGTCGAGAATAACGTAAATAACAGTAAGCACTCTGTGTGATGATAATTGGAGGATATACCAGTTGACATAAATTGAAATCATGAAAGAAAATACAGGTGATGATAACATTGATCATTAGAGGTAATAGTACAAGTGGTTCAGGCAGTACAATTTTAGTACACAATTATAGACACTAGATGCATTGAGTACACCTTGAGTATCAGAGACAGTGAATACTGATATGTACATTATGGAGTTATAAATTAAAAGGTGGAAATAAGGTTTTATTTTTGGAATAATTGAGGAGTTGAGATTATGTCATTAAATTTTTGAGGATTTCAAATGTGAATTCAATAAACATGGTTAAGGCTACAAAGATTTTAGAAGTGATTAAATTTTGTGTCGATATTGAGTATCTAATTTTGAGGAGGTATATACAATTCATTTTTAAGTTGATCGAGAAGTTAAACCTTGACGATTATTTTGAGGATTAATTTTATGGCAGATGAGAGATATGAATATTAATATATGAGTAGATGATATACATGTGTAAGGATCTGATAACTTGAGCAGGATTGAGATGGCACCGCAGACTGACTTGGGTGTCCATCTAAAGTTGTATTGGAAAGAGCAGTATTTAGTATGGTGTTGCACTTGACGTATATTTGAGTGATAAGAACGACTAGTATGAACAATTATAGTAGGAACGGGAACTGTCCGAGGGTATGGTACTAAAGAGATAGAGGTATCAACTTGGATGCATTATTGAATCATGGTTATATTAGAGGTTCTTGGTATCAGATTTGGTATTAATAAACAGGTGTGTGCCATAGGGATATATTCATGGATCTTGTGGATTAAGATTAGTTGATATGGGTACCAGTGTACAGGAATAGGAAAGTAGTTAGTGAATGTGCTAGAGTTAAGTGTTTGTTAGAGATAGCAGATACCGCAAGTAATATGTTAGCAGGTTCTTTCTTTCTCTCCTAATGATTCATTCTTCCATCTTTCGATTGATTGATTTTCCTAATACTGTAGTTCGTATTCATGATTTTCTTGTTAGGATATAACTAGTAGTACACCCTAACAGAGACTGAAATACCATGACAAAAGATACATGATATATATATTTTCTTAAATTGCATGGCTGTAGGTGAAATTTTCTTAAACCATGATCATTAGGGTTTTGACCATAGCAAGGATCTATGACAAGGTTATGACTTGACAAAATGGGACAAGATGATTAGAAATTCAAGGATAAGCATTCATGAGTTGATATAACAGAATTGCTGGAACATTGGTTTTACAAGGATCGAGATATGATTGAAATTTGAGGATAAACGCTGATTTAAATAAAGGGCCAAGAATTTAACATGGCAGAAATTATGACTTATTAATTCCAGGAAGATTGTGATGTGATTAAATTGGTTATTAAATTTAGAAATTTTGGGAGATTTATCAATATGTTTATTTAATTGCAAGTTATGAATTTTAGAATTTTATATGGGATGTTGAAATTAGAGAATCTTCAAGTATCGCATTGTTGAGTATTTTGAGAAATAAAATTTAGATGGATAAATGTTTAAATTTAAACTTGTGGGACGAGATTTCATTTTATACTTGTGCATTGAAAAATCAAATTTAAGGAGTGAATATTAAATTCCGAGTATTGAATTATTAACAAAAACTTTCAAGGAAATTTTTGATAGACTTTGATTTTACTTTGAGGATTTTTCAGGTTATACAACAATTTTAGAATTTTGAAATTGCGAAAGGACATTGTGGATTATTAAAAGATTTCATGGATGATAAATTTAAATTTGAGGGAAATAATAATGTATATGATTAAACGCGACTATGAGGATTTTAAATTTCGAGGACGAAATTCTTTTAAGGTGGGTAGACTTGTCACTACCACATTCCGAAACCAGGGGTATTTTTTACTTTTTTACAATATTTAATATTATGGTATTTACAATTAATTTATTGCATGATAGTATTTAATTTAATAATTATGTGATGTGTAATTAAATATATAATTATATGCAGTGTTTATTTATTTTATTTTTAGCTAGCAGACTAGACCTAGAAGCCCAGTAGATGACCACCTGTCCGAATTATAGAATTCTGGATTTTATTATTTTATCTAGAATTTAATATTTGGAGATTGTAATTAATTACTGTATTTTATTTAATATTTTTGCGCATTGCCTTTGCTTCGATAATTGGAGCGCTACCCTGACTTTTGTCTTCCAACAAATTTTACCATCTTGCCCTAGACGTGCCCGCCTTCATTCTGCTATTTTTGCAACTCATAATTATGCTCTTTGTGCATTATTTCTGGCCGCACAAAAATCGTCGCGGACGTTATTTAATAAATCTCTATTTTGTATCGTTGTGCGTTCCAATCAAAATTGGGGACAATCTTGACCTATTTTTCATGCGGCCCAAATTAGGGTAATATTCTGTTCAGAGTCTTCTTCAATATTGGTATTGATGACCTGACCTGATTTTGGCTCCATGTACTCATAATTAATTGTTGAACACAACTTGCATTTATTTTTATTTAAATTGAGGATACCATTTTATCTGATTCTAAAATTCCAATTTAATTCCAGTGCCCTGCTATTTTAGCCCACACCGACCATACAGCGCCCCCTGACCCTACAAAACACCAGACACCGAATCGCCCATCAAATTTTTGTCATTTTATGTGTTTGTGCAATTTCCCAAATTTAAGGGGGCTAATTTGCAAATTGGCATTTTGTGGCAACACCTCATTGTTTAAAACTAATGAGGGAGCCCTATTAATTTTAATTAAATCTCTCACCCTCATCCCCCATGAATTATTTTTCTCCATGTCAAATCTGAGCCACTCATTCTAGTGGTCAAATCCTCACCCTTCATCCAACCTCTCTCCCTATATATTGTCACATCAACACATTTCCCTAGAAAACCCTAATCCCTAAGCAAGCCCCCACCTCCTCACAAGCCTCCATCCTCTCTCCTACGTATGTAAACTCTTCTTTTCTCTTTCTTTTCTTCTTCTCTTCTCCTTCCTTTTTCTCCTTCTTCCTTTCTTCATAATCAAATTTTGAATTTCATAGAGGGGGGGGGGGGGGGGGGAAACTGGGAACACTATTCATCTACTATCCCGGCCGACCATCCCCTCTGAACTCTGGCCCGAGCCCTCCGCACTCCGGCGCCCTCTGCCCTCGTTCACCCGGCCGACTGAGCCGCGCCCGGCGGCGCTGCCAACTCCCTGCCGAGCTGCACTGCCCCGGCGGCCCGCCGCTCCATCTCCACCACCAACAGATACTCCGGCCGAGTACCGACCCCGCAGCCCGACCCTCCGGCGGTCAGCACCACTCTCCCGGCGGCCCGCTCCCGCTGCTCTTCCATCCCCCATAAGCCGGCTGCTCCTCTCCCCGTTCCACCACCACCTCCATCGCCAATCACCACCACGACCTACATCCATCACCTCCATCGCCTATCACCACCACCACCATCAGCCACCGACCGCCCGCTGAACTTCTCCTCTCCGGCCAGGCCAGCAAGGCGACCGTGCTCCGGCCCCACTGCACCCCGTATATATATATATGTATATATATATATATATACGTATATACGTTTGTGTATATATATATATGAATAATTAATTGTATAAGCATAGTATATGTATATATGTATTTGTAGGTATTTAATTAATGTGAATATAATTATATATATTTAACCAATGTGTAGGTATATGTGTGGAGTATTATTTTAATTAATGTCTAATACAGGTATATGTACAGTATTTATTTAATGTTTAATATATGTATATGCATAAAATTGGTTATTTTCATATAGTATAAAATAAATAAATACATGTTAATGTATGTCTCTAACATATTTTATTGTATATATATATGTATATATAAATATATCTTGCGTATTTCTCTATTTTATATATACGTATTAAATGTATATATATATATTAATTTATCTGTATATATAAATATATATGTGTTAATGTATGTAATGGTATAGATACAAATATGTATTTTTAATACATGTATAAACATATTTTGGTATATATAAATACGTGTTCTGCTATGTGTATTAAATATGTATTATTTTGGTATAAATATATATATATTGGTATTAGTATAAAAGTGTATCTTGGTATATGTAAATACATATATATGTATTATCTTGGTATGTATAAATATGTAGTATATACAAATGTAATTTAGTATATATATATATATATTCTTTTGTATATATATATAAAACTTTGGTAGTTATACATATAAATGTATATGTGTTATGAATATTTTTACCTATGTATATATAATACATATTCTATTATGAGTATACACTTATACATATTTTGTATAGAATTTGGTATAACCCTATATATATGTATTATATTTGATAATTAATAATACTACGTTTAATTAGTGAATATACTAGATGACCCTAGTTGACTAGTGCCCTGCCTGGCATGGCCCTGAGGCCAGTGTTTATAGACTGTGTGTTAGGGTAGCATCTGATGCAAATGTGGTTTTGTTTGTGATATATTTTTAGGACTGTTGGTTCCTCCAGACGATACTCTGGGACAGGACATTGACATTACCAGCTAAGGACCCAAGGCGAGTACATTCTCTAATTAGTTTCTAATTTATGATATCTCCTATGTTCACTGTATCTAGTGTAAATATCCATGTTCCTGACACGTTGATTACACGGATTGGTATACACGGATCTCGTCATGAGATGTTATTCCTTATTCATGGTGTAGCTTGTACAAGACTTGTTTCCTTGATATCTTGTGCATGTACAGACACTGATTCCCGGGGAGATTTGCTACCTTCCTAGGGAATCCCGTGCCATAGCGTACCATGATTAGATCTACTATACCAGTCGGGGGTTTGGGGAGTACTTTAGTGTAGATATGTGATCATACCCAACTTTATATGCACCATAGCTCACCCCACATCTCACGTCAGGTGCGGCCTGACCATTTACATGCTCCATAGCTGTTACGTGTGATTAGCCTGACCTCTACATGCATCATAGCTAACCAATGGTTAGCCTGACTTTATATGAACCATAGCTAATCACATGTAACCAGCCTGATCAAGTTCCCAAGCCGATCACATATTAAAGCTAGTACTCACACACTTAGTCATAGGATTCTTGCTCAGTGACATATTGTTCTTTTCCTGCATTTACTTACAGTATTTCCAGTATTTCTCTCATTGTACATTTCTCGTACCTATACATGCATCTGGTATGTTTCCATCTAGAACTGCTACATAGTTTATGTCATTTATATAGAACTGCTATTTAGAGATGTACTTTGCTCCTTCCTGACTGGAAATATTTTTCTAGACTGTGACCTTAGTAGACTGGGTTCTGACACACTTGAGGATTGGAAGTTAATGATTGCAGGTATGATTATTTTGTCATTAGACTTGTGTTGTATTCTTTTGTTTCTTCAAATTCCTATCGTGCTGTAGTTGTGATTGAGTATGTTGTTAATATTTTCATAGTGTTATCCGAGTCTCCTTATGGAGTTGGATACTAGCATAAGATTTTATAGATAGTACTTGACCTAGACAGCGTTCTACCGCCGATGCTGCGGCGTAGGCTGGACGTACCCACGCACTCGTGCCCCTAAACCGGGTGCGGGTCATGACATTTCTTAGGAAAACTCGGCGAATACACTAGCGATTGATGCGAGCATCGATTGAGGAATAATTGGATGACTCAATTTTGAGTGGTGTATGATCATTTAGAAATGTCCAAACAGATTCATAGGTCTCGTACGATAGTGGGATGGAACGATTTTGAGAATGTCTTGAATAAATAATAAAATTTATATCGAATTGGGATTCGTGAAAATGGAAATCGATATCTCGGTTAGGAAAATTTGTTAGAAACTTGGAGTATCATGCGAGTGATTTTGGATTGAAATAAACGGATTAAACTTGAATACAATATCGCTCGAATAGAAGTTAGTCCGAAAATGAATATTGTAATTCGATAAAAGAAATAAGCAATAATGGATTTGGCTTGGAGTTTGGAAGAACGATCTTAAAATCTAGTTCGAAGAGATAATATTCGAAAATAGTCTGAACGAGAACGATTATCCCGCAGAAGCGCCGGCATGATAATTTCACGTACGACGGGGATGATCGAACTCACAAGAACATGTTCGGTGATTATTCTAAATGAACTCGATGAATAGAACGTGTCAAAAGATGGAATAGATTTTGGCTCGAATATTTGAACTGGTTGCTTGAGGAATGATAGAAGTAGACAATAGATTTACCAAACGGTAATATTGAAGTTGGATGATTTTGCTAAACGAATTATAATCACTGCATGAATAGACATGACTTGATGGATATATATAACTTGGATGGAGCATGGTAAAATATTAAGGTGTCTCGATCATTTTGAAGAAAACCATAACATTCAAACGTTCTTGTCTTGTGAGAGCGTAACTCTATGTCGTACATGCGTCACGCCCAAATTAGGACGATTATCCAGCAGGAGCGTTGACGTAGTAATCTCACATCCAACGAGGGTGATTGAACTTGCGGGAGACCGGAGAGTGACAACTAATGGATCGTCTTGACTTTTGGTTCGACACGATAATACAAATTTGGAAATACATGTGAATAGAGAATGTTTCATGGATAAGTTAGCCTAGAACCTGGAACAAATCACGCTTGATGGTTTCGTGAATGGATACTTGAATCAGGTTGGACGACTTGATGTTATAATCAAAAGGTTTAGAATTGAATCTTGGTTTGGTGGTCTAGACTTGGAATGGATATGGATACTATCAGACATACTTGAGGAGATAGACTATACAAATCACTAGGCTTATCTTGCAACTTGGATATCGTAGATTTTACTAAACAGACTCGAACCCCCGTATAAATAAATGTGTTAATGAGAGTAGGATGATCCGTGCTCGATGTTTAGAAATCTGAGTGAAACGAGCTTGGATAGAATATCCCGTACAAATAAATAATGGTTTTATCCTAGGATTTGGGGCATGTATCGTGCGACAAATTTGCATGATGAATCGTATGCTTGAACTTGTACCTATGACCTTGTGAGCTGACCTAGTAATTAGACAGATGACCCTGTGCCGAGTGAAAGAACCAGTGTGACCGACTTTAGTATATTGCTTGAACAAGCTATAAAACTGGGGCAGCAAGACTTAGAATTAGACTTGGAACGGTAACGTGTGCTATGTTGACCCGAGCCAATAAACGCTAGTCGATAGACCGAATAGATCCTGCTTAATGGTAGTACAAATATTTGGTTAGAATGGAATTGACTTGAATATGATTGACCCTGTCGGAAGTATCCTTATGATTAATAAAACGAGAACTCTTGAGATTTTCGTAAGTAGCTTGTCCGATTTTACTATTACTAAGTTTGGTTGAGTGCATATATTTGGTGGATGCCTTGAATGTGTGCACGATCCAAGACTCAATGATATGTGAAACTCGAGTTCACAGACTTCGCTATCGCTGAGTTGGTTGACATGCATATGTTTGAGGGATACTTCGAATATGTGTACGATCCAGACTCGCGATATGCTGATCTCGAATGCTAGTGCAAGTGAAAATGTTAGACCTGCATGGACAAGTATAACGAATTATATAAGTTGCCTCAGACTTAGATCATTATTCATGATGGATTATAACGTATCCCGTGTTAAGCGATATATATTCTGCGCTAAGGCACAAATGAGACCGACCTAACCTACATGCGACACGGTATAAGGAACGAGTAGGAGATTCGTTCGAACAAATCAGACTAAGTAGTACCGATTGCTACGCTTGAATTAGATTCGATAATGCGATAAAATGGCCTGTGCTCAGGAAGTCTCGAGTACGAGACTTTTTCTAAATGGTGTATAATATAATGACCCATTTCGCTCAAGCGGACTGCCAATTCAAACGGCAAAAGTGCAACGTCCTGACCCGCTTTGTTCAGCGAGAATACTCGTTAGAGGCAAAAGGATTTCCTGACTTGGCCCTTCAGGAGTTCCGGCTTAGGCTTTTAGAGGCTCGCTCGGAGTGTCGCTCGACCGAGGTGAATCATTGCTAAGGTGGGTGGCTACGATGAACTTGTCTTTGCTTAGCCAGCATACTTAAAATATGGACGATACATTCTAGTACCTAGGTGAATGATCCCCTGTATGCTAATAAGAATACAACGCACCAAGCTGAGAGAATAATCCCAACTTGTATTGCTTGTCTTAGAACATGGAAATAAAACTTAGCTTTTAAATGGACCCTTGCATGCTACCCTTGCCTTGTACAACTAGACCCTCTATGTCTCGAGTAGAACGATATATGTATACTCTATAGTGCACTATTCACTTGCTATACTGTACGACCATAGATTGTGTCGCTCGGTATGTTTCCTTTACGATTTTACTCCTCGGCTTACCCTTAGGTCGAGCTAACATAAATGCTTATATTTTCATAAAAATGCATGCTTGCCATAATGAAACTTAGGCCACAATCATGTAACACTATCGCGTATAGTGCATGCATCTTGTTAGCTAGAAGACTATCAAATAGTCCTTCTGTGCAAAGTGAACCTGCAAGTATCCGGGACCGTTAGGTCACCAAGGCAATCCCCGAACAAGGAGAATGCATCAAGTTGAATTCTAAACGAGAATCATGTCAAGTTTACATCTGAACAAGGATCATGTCTAGCACAATCAAGAATCACAACTCGTGGAGCAATGCTCGTTCTGAACAAAAATCATGGATTGTCTTGTCAAGATGTGAATTTGGAAGACCCAAGACTTGCATGGTCACGAACAACTCGTGCACGAGGTGAAAATATGGATTCCTCGGACAATCACCGGGGCACTGGTATCGTACCGTCCTAGGAGGAATAAAGGTATTGCGTGACCAAATCGGTAGGATGCTATCCAGTTTGGGGCAACGTAATATACAGAGGTCGGGCCCTTGGTAGTGCATCCTACTCACAGATAACTCGTCTGACTCAATGATCTACGGTAGTCTCACCATGTTTGGTCAGGATGATGTCTAACACCCAATGACTCTTTCGTTATGCCTCATCTCCATCCGAGACTATGCGTCGTCCTTTATGGCTATGCTAGTGATCTCATGTTCATATAGATAATTCATCATCGCTTGGAGGCTATCCGCATGCGAGTCATTGTATCGCATCGAGAATATCTGAACGAACATGAGTATGACACACTTGTATTTATGAAATACTCCAATATCTTCTGCAACATACCTGATAACCCGTAAAATCGTGCATCTGAAACATAATCTCGTTCACGACACTTGTGTTTGCATATGCTATTGCCCCTAAATTTTATTATATATGCTCGTGCTTGATTTAACATTGGTTTGCTTTGGACAGGGAAGGACGAATGATAAGTTGGTAAGTCTTGCCGTGTTTCTTTATATCGTACGGTGCACTTTCACACGAGTTAGGCTTTACATCATTGCCATAAAACTGATCCTAAGGCAAGACTAGAAAGATAAATTAATAGATGGTGCACGGAACCTATATAACGTGTTTGGATTTGTCGAGTGGGCGAGTAGCCTCCCCATCAGTGCATTCAGGTACTGATAACCCACCAGATTGCTTGTAGGGTGAGGGAGAACCTCGTTCGGTGCGGATGCCTCCTTCGTGCGCGCTAAGGAGCGGAGTTCACTCTGGAGCCTTGGAGCATTGTGTCTGAAACTGAAGCACATATATAAGACATAATGTTGGAACATCGCCTATATATCATTCCACAAATGTAGCCACTTGGCACGCTTTTGCTATTTCAGATACTACAAAAATATGATAAAATAATGACATCATAATAAAATGTCGTTAATATTAAAGACTTGAGCGACTCCAAAATTAAACGTCGCTATACGTCGCTGTTGGCGACATATTCCGACGTTTAGCGACTGTAAATTAATTTTTTAAAGAATTGTCGCTATAAGCTTCTTTTATGTCGCTAAACGTCGCAGAGATTTCTGTTATAGCGACATTTAGCGACGTATTTATCGACGTTTTATTTTTTGATTTTTAGCACGTCTTCAACGTCACAAATTTTAATATAGCGACATTTAGCGACGTCTTTTTATTTCGTCGCTAATTTTTTTCTTGTAGCGACGTTTAGCGGCATCCTTTTATTTTGTCGCTAAATTTTTTTCATTGGCGACGTTAAGAGACGTTTTGTTAAGACATCGCTAAAAATTTTTAATATAGGGTTCAGGGATTCATTTCCCCCCATTCTGTCGATTCGATCCCCAAAATTTCGAATCCCTCTTCCCCCTTCCCCCTCCTCCGGCGAAGTACCCCCCCTCCGGCATCCTCCTCCTTCCCCCGTCCCTACCCACCCCCCTCCGGCATCCTCCTCCTCGCCCCGTCCCTACCCACCCCCCTCCGGCGTCCTCCTCCTCGCCCCGTCCCTACCCACCCCCCACCGGCTCCCCCACAGCCCCTCTACTCCGGCTCCCTACCCCCCGAGCGCCCCCCTCCCGTACGGCTCCTTTCGGCGTGGCTCCTCTCCTCCTCCGACCTCGGGCTTCTCCTCCTCCTCTTCCTCTAGGTAAACCCTAACCCTATCTCTATCTCTCTCTCACAAATACAGACACGATATGACAAAGACACGATATGTTATAATAAATAAATTAGCTAGCATATTTGTGCGGACAGCTTTGCACCAACTGAGATGTAGATGAGTATTTCATGGATGTGGTGGTATTAAACTTGTAGCAGAGGGGAAGGAGTGCATTGGGTGCACTGCTGCAATAGGCAGCTGCACCATGGCAATGACAGCAAGTGCTCAGACTACGGGCAGTTGTACTTGAATGCAACAGTTAAACTGCAGGCATATGTAGTTAGTGTGAGAGAAAACTCGGGCAATGCAAGCCTTGCAATAGCAAAGCACAGATCGAGCAAGTGGATGACCAGTAATCCCTTGCCCTGACTCGAGTGATTGTTCAGTAGCAGTAATTACTACAATTAGGGGACTGAACTTGGTGATCAGTTAGAATGGGTTAAGGGCCAAGCAGCAGAAAGTAGACACTGGGGTAGCAATAAGGAATAACTAGGCAGTGGGGTTAACATTGCACATAGGGTCTGTAGTATCGGAATTCCTGTTGATTACAAGTATTAGAATTATGTATCTAAAGTTGAGCAATACTTGTTGATTTAAGTGCCTTTAACATGTAGTATGCACCAGTAGAGTTCAGCACAAGTTGTACAGTGCTTTTATTGCATTACAAGGGAAGGGAGTAAGGTATTTCTAAACAGTAGTGTGTGCACGAGCTAGAAGCTGCAGTGAGTGATGGAGAACTTAGTAGGTAGTGCATTAGGAAGAAATATATTAGAATAGGTGTTTCCTGTTTATGCAGACAACAAGTTTAGGTGCCTGTTTGATGGAAACATTGATTTAGTTCCAGCAGTAACTAGGAGACCTGGGTATTTGAGCACAAGTGCACATGTGTAAGTGTAATGTTACGAATAAAATGATACTAGGTAGTACTTAGTTATCAGGTATCAGTAAGGAAAACCTGGGTGCAGGGGTACACTTAGCATGTATCAGTGACTGAGAGTGGTGTTAAGTGAGATGCCAATCCATGGGTTGAGTGAAGATGCAAGTGTAGTGATGATAGGTTCAACTTGGGGGTATTATGGTGTGTAGTTGAGTATAGGTTTAAGTCAATGCACCATTGTGTGATGACTAGTATAGTAAATAGTAGCTAGTATAATAAGATGGTAGTTTCAAATGTTAAGGTACTAACAAGATGCTTGATACCATAGTATAAGAAAATTAATAGTATCTAGTATAGTAATTAGTAGCTAGTATAATAATAATATAGCTTGAACACTTTAGTGCTAACTAGTATAAGCTAGTTAATAACTAAAGAGTCTATTATTAACCAATTGACTTTATTATAACCTAGAAAACTTAGTATAATAAGGTAACAAGTATTTAGTATAACAAGGTAACATCATCCTAGCTAGTATGCATAATTATCATTTCTTTGCACCCCCTTAACATTTATATTTTATATTTAGATATCGTGATTTAGAAATGGCCTAGAAATATCATCCTATGATAGTTTTCATTATTTGATAATTACTATAATATAAGTATTTAGAAATGTATTATTTGATTTCTGACACATTAGTACACGGATTAGTATACACATGAATCTGCAGTCATGCGATGTTATTTATTGTTTCTCGTATTCTCGCATGGTTTAGACAATGTTTAACACTACACAATATTTAATATTAGACAATGTTCATTGAGTATCTTACATTCTAACGTGTCATGGTTTGATTCATTGAGTATCTTGCATTAACTATATGTATACATATATTTATATCTGTTATCAATTATATTCTTTGTTTCCATCTATCTTACCAGATGGCACCCATGACCCGAGCACGTACACGTCACTTGAGAGAGATACCTCCTACTATTAAGGAGGAAGTGATACCTCATACTGTTAAAGAGGAAGTTAATGTTAAGGAGGAAGAGGCACCTCCTACTGTTAAGGAGGAAGTGATACCTCTTATTGTTAAGGAGGAAGTGAATGTTAAGGAGGAAGAGATACCTCTTACTGTTAAATTGGAAGCAGTTGTTAAGGAGGAAGTGGTGCCTCCTACTGTTGGGCAGGCACCAGCTCAGAGAGGGAGTTCCAGTCACCCAGCACCTATAACAGAGATTGATCACATAGACGCTGTTTATGTGAAGTATCTGAGGGACTCGTATCTGCCCCAGCATATTGGATATCCTCGAGATTGAGACTGTGATATTTTATATACTTTTATGTGGTTATTGTGTGACTGTAATACTTTTATATTGTGCTTTTTGTGTGATTGTGATACTTTTATTTTGTGTTTATTGTATGACTGTGATATTTCATATATTTTTGTGATATTTCGTACGCAGAAAATCCAACAGAGGGTTGCTCCGGGTGTGTCTATTTTTATGAACTATTATAAGTATGTGTATTTATTTTATTCATATTAAATGTATATAAATTTATCGATGTTGAGTGTTCCACCGAAGGGATCGGCGAACCTAGAGAATTCAACGAAGGGTTGCTTCGGGTCTATTTATATAAATTGGGAATTCATAAACTGTAGGAAGATTGGTTTGGAAACCATTTCACATTATTTTTTAATTTTTTTACTGAAAATTTAGCAACGTTTAACGACGTTTAGCAAAGTTTAGCGACATTATTTTACGTTGCTAAACACGTCACTGAATAAGTCGCTGAATACGTCAATAAATACATTGCCGAATACGTCGCTGGATGTCGGTAAATCGCTAACATGGCAGTATTTGCCAGTCAATAAAATATTGCTAAATGTGTTGCAAAACATCGCTAGAAAGAAAAAGTTAGCGACGTTTAGTGACATAAAATAAGTCGCTAAATTAGCGATGCTGATTCTCTAAACGTCGCTAATAAAAAATATTAGCGATGCAAGTTCGTCGCTAGAAAATGTTGCTATAGCTACGTTTTGTGACGTTTTTATTGTCAGCGACTAGCTTAAATACGACTTTATTAAAATGTCGCTAATTACGTCACATATTTTTTTAGCGATATTTTTAGGCCATTTAGTGACGTTTTCAGGAGTCGCTCCTTTGAATTATTCTGGTAGTGAGGGAGAGGCTTGAGCGACTTATAATCTCAGCCTAGCTCCACTTGTAATACTTGTTCAATATTAATAAATAGTTTTCTTTACTTCTATACTTGTGTTATTCAATGCTTCTGCTATTGACGACTCTGTGAA
This sequence comes from Iris macrosiphon, assembly GCA_036927795.1. Lineage (NCBI taxonomy): Eukaryota > Viridiplantae > Streptophyta > Magnoliopsida > Asparagales > Iridaceae > Iris > Iris macrosiphon. The sequence goes on from JAYESA010000011.1 coordinate 100,855,475, forward strand.
CTTGTTACCAATCGCCTATGCGTTTATTATTCCGCTGCACTCAGACAATCTGTGTGACTCTGTGGCTTAGACCTCTTACCGTCTGTTTGGACCTTGGCCTTGCACGGGCGCGGCTCACGCTCATACGGTATCACGCCCAGATGGGTCAAGCAATCATCTGGCGGGAGCACTGGAACGATGATTCGTGCCTAGCGGGGATGTCCGATTGTCTGCAGGAGATCGGGTCATGACAAAAGAGGGGTGACTACAAGCAGTAAATTGTAGTTTACTTACAGGTAGATGTTTACAGGCAGTATGGCCTTGCCAAACAACAGTTGAGTGTCAAGGGATATCCGAGTTGTGTTGGTATAGTGTATATTTCAATTTCCTTTGTATGCACTACAATATCAGTTGGGACGTAGATGAGTCTAGGCTGTACCCAAGCAATGAAGGGAGTGTTAGTGTAATTGTGTTCCAAATGTATGGGAGCTGCAGACTAGTGTAGTATTGGAGGTAAATGTAGGATGGGGGTAACTCCCCAAATGTGTTGGTAGTAGTGACTGATACCAAGTAGTATCAGAGTAACTGTATTGAGAGGGGTTAAGTCATCGGTACGGGTAATTGCATCAAAGAGAAATATTAGTGATCTAGTGTGGGACACTAATAAGTTAGTGTGCAAGGGTTTTCTAAACTTGATAGACCTAATAGCTGATATCCTATAGAGTATCACACCAGGTAGGTATATAGATGAGTACCAAGCTTGAGTGCTATGGTGGGTGCAGTGACCAATATCAGTTACACTTATAGTAAGTTATGGACTTGTGAGATGGGGATGACAGTATACTTGTCACGCCCCAGTCCCAAAATACGTAGGACTAGGACACGTAAGCATGCTAGCCGTATGAATATGGCACTCCAATATATGGAAACCATATCACACATATGCTGTAATATGAATAACAATTCACTAGTGGTATAAACCATCATAAATCATATGGTATAATCTAATCTCATCCACAAAAAATCAAATATAATGAATAACCAATATCTGTAACCATATCCCAATGAAGTATCTAAAGATGACAGTCGGATGGAAACAAATCCACTGCCGAACTAGAATGAAGAATAAATAAGACAAATAATATAAATACAACCTCTAACAATCACGAGGCTCGAAGAGTAGACCTCTCACCATATAAGTAGCCAGTCCGGATCTACGCTCCTGTAAATACTCATGAACAATACACCTGGAAAGGGACAAAGTCCTCAGAGGGACATAACAAAATATATAAAAGCAAGCCATAAAGTAAATACTGAATAAACAACTCAGGGGTGACCTAACCATCTAAGTGAAATGTAACTTGAGGACAACTTGAGTGTATGGGAATGTGTAGGCTAGACATATGCTGACGTAATTCACCAATCGTGACAACCGGCTAGTATATGTCACATATGCCCCCTATATCACGGGCGCAGGAATATAATAACGTCCAACGTTCTATAGAGTATGGTATCTGTATAAATCACCAAGTAACGTCTAACACTCTAAAGAACGTGGTATCTGTAAATATATACGTCTGTATCACTCCGTCGAGTGCAGTATCTGTATAAAGGAGGTGGGTGTCCCACATGCCTACTAGTCGTCCTCCCCGCCCAATGATCCATGCATCTTGTATTCACAATATGCCTTAGATACTATGCCAAGATGTCGTAACTCTGGCTCATAGTCTATCGTTAGAATAATAGTCCAACCTTACAACCAAACAAGGACAAGGACTGGACCGTCGTACCACGATAGTCTATGTTCCGCCTACTAATAACTGCTAAGTCTTCTAATATGCATCACTATTAGTAGTTATACCCTATCCGTCGCACGACCTACACGTACAAGTGGCCAACCATATACGCAAGTCCATGTCCTACATGAGACTCACAATACGTGTAAGAAATGTGTCAAGGCCTGGGGAGATATACTGATAACTCCATAACTTTAGGTGGGTCTACTAGACCCTAGGTCAGACATAAGTCCTTACGACAACGCCTCCGTTGACTGCACCCGAGTCTCTCTCGGACGCGCACAGTTATATAATATAATTATGCAAATAATAATACAGAATTTAAACAGTACAATAAGACAAGGTATACTTGCCTGGCAAATGAACTGCAGAGTATAATGTCCAGATATCAAACACCAAAAGTCAGAAACTACGGCCTTAGAATGAACGTCTTCGGATGCTGAAATAGATATCACCAATATTTCCAGAATAAGCAAAACAGCTAGAAAGCATTTCCCTTTCGTCCAATTTGGACACAGGGGCAAAACGGTAATTTTGGGTCAAAGTGGGTTCCATCGGTGGGCTACTTTGCACCGAAAATTGTGTCAAAGGTAACAGTCTCTAAATGGAACAAATTATAGGTCAAACAAACTCTAAATGTCAATATGAACTCAATGGTATGTCCAGATATGGATTCCGGTGAGCTGAACACAATTTTGCCCAAAAAGTCAACTGTGGGACCCGCCAATTGGCGACTTGGTCAACTGTCTTCGAATCGCGTGAAACTTGGGTCACAGGACCAGCGCGATACCACAATTCCAATGGCAAAAGTTTTGTCGCAGTCTGACGAGCGTGCATAAAATGCGTACGGCTTTCGCAAAACTTACGACACGAGAATTGTCCACGGATACGGGCTGATTTCGACGGGCACACGTGTCCAAATAAGTTTCTGCGAACTCTCACATATCCGGGTACAATGCGCGCACCATTTGGTATACTTGGTATACAGCGGGGCGGTCCCGTTTGGCGGGGTGCACTCCATTTCAGAACTTTTGGAAATCTGGAAAAAGTAAATTTTTGGGGTTTTCCAACGAATTTAATTCTACCTATAGCAGTTAATAATCTAATATTATTTAACAGAAATTAAACTAGGTCAAGTGGTCTCCGCATACCAAAAAGAAAAATCAGATTTGGATATCTGTGGTGGGAGATACGAATCCGGGAATATAGGTGATCACCGTAGTTTTCTGCGATACCCAGAATTGGTCTTTTTCTGCCAACTTTGACGCTATTTTTGCCTATGGTTACGCGTTGTTCGAGGTCTATTATCATACAGATATTGAAGAGGGTTAAGGGATGAGCGTATAGGTGAATACGGGATGGCATTTGGTTGAGCAAGGTAACGGAAAACTGCGCGAAAACACAGGTACCTTGCTGTTTGATACTGTAGTGCGCGGGGTGCGCGGGATCGCGGTCGTCGGGGTCAGTTCTGGACGGCCTGGGCGGCGGTTCTGGCTGCGGTGGCGGCGCTCTCTAGGTCTAGATGGAAAGAGGAAGAGGAAGGGTGATCTAGGGTTAGGGTTTCAGTTGAAATAGGTTGATATATATAACAAAGGGAGAGAGTATCGGGTTGTTCACGTTCGCGGGGCCGCGGGGGGGGGGTATTTGTTTGCTGGTGCTGTTGCTTATACTAAGGGGTGTGGGCCTTGCTAATTGAAAGGGGGGCTGTGCTTAAACCAGCAGATGCATGCTATGCTTTATCCAGCGGGTGTAGGCTTTAGGAGTAGCGGATAGGTGGGTTAATAGGTTGGGGTAGATTAGGAATCCAATAAGAGATATATTTGTTTTCTTTTTCTTTTATTTTCTTTCCTTTTTCATTTTCTTTTAAATATATATATATATGTATATATATACGTATATACTCCTAGAAAAATCTAGAATTACACTAATGCATACCATTAAGCTAGCAACTTTCCAAAGGGTCTCCTACATGAAATAAATTCAGAAAAAATCCTAATGGCCCCATAAATCTCTTAAGTGCATGAACACCTAAAATAAAAATTAATAAAAATCTATTTCTCCTAATTAGCCACTAATTACTACAATTAAATTAATAATTAATAATTAAAAAGGGTAAACACGGTTTTTAGGAATAGGGGTTTTATATTCTACCCAACTTATGAAAATTTTGTCCTCGAAATTAAAACTAAGTCCAATTGCCATGGGGATGTTTAGGGGGCTATAATTTGCATTATAAAATGCAAGGCTTGGTTTAAATGAGGGGACGATGTTGCGCATTGTACATTCCAAGGATCATGGAGGAAATCCACATGAACGAAAAATAGGTTTTTTCATGTGTCATATCCAATAGTGTGGACACCTCAATGCACCTTTGCGTAAATGTGCCTAACAATTAGAAAATTGCACAAAGATGGAAATTAGATTAAAATTAATGCGTAAGGTATTCTTTAGTTAATTAGAAGTACATGGGATAATATTAGGTGGGGCACAAGTGGCATGGGCATAGAGGGCTCATGATAGAATATTATCAAAATTGGGTTGCACAAAATGAGTCAAGATTGTGTCTCCAATTTTGATTTGGAACGCACAAGGATACAAGTTGGAATTAATTTAGAATTACATGCAAACGTCTACGACGAATATTGTGCGACTAAAATAAAGCACAAGGGAGCTCAATTATAAGTTACACAAAGGTCAGAATAGAAGGCAGACATGTCTAGGACAAGGGTGTGGAATAGGTAGGAAGGCAATGACTAGTGAAGTGCTCCAATTATCGATGCAATGGTAAGGTGCGCTAAGTGGTACGAATGTTGGAATAAAATACCATGTTCTATTTCTAATTGGATTCACCCTAGCCTTAGTCTCACTATCTAAGCCAAGTAGGTCTAAATCTTGGGTGAGGAAATTTTACAATCCAGCCAACTTAAAATAATTTCATCCTCGAAATTAAATAAGGCATAATTTGTTAATTCTTTCACGTTCGCCTATAAGGCAAGTCAATCCCAATCTCTCCCAAGATTACAAATATTCTAATCCATCACAATCACTTTCGAAATTAAGGTAACCTCTGTTTAATCAAAATATTGTAAACTCTTCTCGATAGTCTTATCCAATTTTTTTTTTTTTTTTTAGCTAGATCTATACGACATCTCCAAGTTTTAAATAGCCCTCATCAATTTTCACATCACGATCTCCAACTATCATAATCTCCTTTAAGGAAAATAATTCTAATCTAATATTATTCATATTTTGCCTTATGAATTTTGTATCCTACAAATTTTTAAACTCAATTCAAATCCTCAATAATTCCAATAGGTAATCCAACAATCAAAATTTAACTTTTAATTCAATCATCCAATTATAAAATTTTATATCTACTTCACCAATTGTTCAAGCCTAGAATTCTATATTTATCCTCAAGGTTTAAATCGATGATTCGATCTTCAACATTCAAAATTTAAATCATGTGCTCAAAGTATAAATATTGGTCCTCACTATCAAGATTTCAAAATTTATTAAATCCTCATCCTCTAACTCCTTCTTCTAAATTTTTCCACATTTAAAATGGCTTAATCTCTCAATCTAATCCTACTTGATCACAATCTAAAAGAATTCTCCTTAAGTTTAATAATGCAACTTCTACCCAACTTAAAATTCACCCATCTGTCATATAAGGCTATACATTCAAGAAATCTTCGTCAAATTAGTTAATCATGTTATTCAATCCTCAAAATTTTTAACACCAATTATATCACATATGATATGCCCTTAATCAATTATAAAAGATAGACACCAAATAATGCGATTGGCCTATGGGTATCTTTTGTACTACCTACATATCAACTTATACTAAGCACGAGGTTTCGTCTTTCCGAAATAAGGGAAGACGGATAACAATAATAAAGAGTTCAAGGGGGAGGTTATAGAATAAAAGTATAGGGTTCAAGGCGTTTAAAAAATTTAATAGAAATTGTCAAGGCAGTTGTGGATTAAAATCCTATTTTGGTAAATTCCTATTCACATGTTCATATCAGTACAGGTAGGTAACAGATATGATATGCTCAGGCATATCTAGAGGGCAAGAACATTCGTCTTCTAATTACTATGTATCTCAATCCACATAAAGTAGTTATACGAAGGGCGAACCAAGCGCACTAAGGTTAGCTAGACCTTAATACACTGATTTTGAAACGTATTAGTGTATGCATCCACTAATACATGTGTCGTGAACAGCTCGATAAAGGAATAAGCTTGCAAAACTAGGCTATAAAATAGCAACATAAGTCAAGGTAGTATATAATATAAATGCGCCAGATCATGATAAAATGAGGTACAATGATTTAAGTTCACAAAACAAACAAAAATAAGACTCTACAGTCCTTACAGTCATAGTACTAACACCTTGTCTAAACTGCTAGTCGACAAAATAGGGGTGTGGGCCTTTAAGTTCTACCATCAGAATAAACACTATTGTATTATATAAGAATATAGTCAATGTCATTCAATTATACTACAATAATAGATCACAAGGACTGTGTGATACTAGGTTATGAGGCATACTACCCAGATAATAAACTAATACTATGACAGTCTTAAGGGAAATCTACAAATAACCTTGTTCTTATAAATAAAGTATAACTCTTATTGGGGTTTACGAGAAGATTATCCTAGTGCATTATATCGGTACTGGTCACCTTAAGTTTTAATCATAGTGCTCATAGAACAAGTGTCAATAGTAGGAATGAAAAAGCTACTGGTTCTTAAGTGAAAAGAGGATATATCAATATTGGGTCATGGATACAAATTTTACGTTTTAAAGCTAAGGGTAATCATCAAGTCGCAATCTACCAGAATAACTTAAAACTATCAAGTTCTATCTACCAAGCACAGAAATTCAAAATTCAAGATTACAGCCATAACCTTAGTAATTATATATATCTAACATAGGATAAATTCACTCGGTCTACCATCAGAAGGTTCAGGTGGCACGAGTTGAAAGATGAAGAAAAGAGGAACATTAAGGTTGTAGAGGAACAATATATGAAATAAAAATAGAGGACTCTAGATAGCATCATGGTTTCTTAAGGGGAAGGCAATATGCTAATCTCTGTGTTCAAGGTATGATCGAGAAATTACTATATTCAATCCTCTTTGACTTCCTAGGGTACTGTCTGCTAATATCCAGACAAGAATCTAAAGGTATAGAATCTAAAGGTATAGTTCTATACTACTATCTCACTATAGAAGTTAAGGTTGGTCCTAACATTCCACCTTAGATTTCTATTGGTTCCTCAATGCTAGGGTAAAACAGTATGGTCAACATTCTAACTAACTCTAGTAGTGTCCATGCTACTCTCAAGTCATTCATAATACATCAAGGGATAATGGTAAACCAATCTATAGATAAGAAATTCTAGGGTTTACTAGATATTCTAAACTTAGTGGTATATCAGTGCCCTAGTTGTACTCTTAATAGAAAGGTTACCCTACTTTTCATCTAACAACATGGACTTCTATATTCTAGGAGAAGGCTATACTCAAGGAGCTAATAGTCAAGCACATGAATCAAGCAGGATACAATTATTCAAATAGAACGAATTAGAATAGATACGAGTCATAGTCAATTATGGATGAGATCCTATACTCTAATCCTATCTGCAGGCTTGCTCGGTACTGTAACGTAACCGAGGCAATATGCTCTTGACCTACATGGGCCACCACTAAAAATATGTCATGCCCCAGTCCCAAAATACGTAGGACTAGGATACGTAAGCATGCCAGCCGTATGAATATGGCACTACAATATATAAAAACTATATCACACGTACGCTGTAATATGAATAACAATTCACCAGTGGTATAAAACATCATAAATCACAGAATATAATCTAATCTCATCCACAAAAAATCAAATATAATGAATAACCAATATATGTAACCAGTTCCAATAAAGTTTCTAAAGATGACAGTCGGATGGAAACAAATCCACTGCCGAACTAGAATGAAGAATAAACAAGACAAATAATATAAATACAACCTCTAACAATCATGAGGCTCGAAGAGTAGACCTCTCGCCATATAAGTAGCCAGTCCGGATCTGCGCTCCTGCAAATACTCATGAACAATACACCTGAAAAGGGACCAGGTCCTCAGAGGGACATAACAAGATACATAAAAGCATGCCATAAAGTAAATACTGAATAAACAACTCTGGGGTGACCTAACCATCTAAGTGAAATACAACTTGAGGACAACTTGAGTGTATGGGAATGTGTAGGCTAGACATATGCTGACGTAATTCACCAATCGTGACAACCGGCTAGTATATGCCACATATGCCCCCTATAACACGGGCGCAGGAATATAATAACGTCCAACATTCTATAGAGTATGGTATCTGTATAAATCACCAAGTAACGTCCAACACTCTAAAGAACGTGGTATCTGTAAATATATACGTCCGTATCACTCCGTCGAGTGTGGTATCTGTATAAAGGAGGTGGGTGTCCCACACGCCTACTAGTCGTCCTCTCCGCCCAATCATCTATGCATGTTGTATCCACAACACACCTTAGCTACTATGCCGCGGTGTCGTAACTCTGGCTCATAGTCTATCGTCAGAACAATAGTCCAACCTTACAACCAAACAAGGACAAGGATTGGACCGTCATACCACGATAGTCTATGTTCTGCCTACTAATAACTGCTAAGTCTTCTAATATGCATCACTATTAGCAGTTATACCCTATCCGTCGCACGACCTACACGTACAGGTGGCCAACCATATACGCAAGTTCGTGTCCTACATGAGACTCATAACACATATAAGAAATGTGTCAAGGCCTGGGGAGTTATACCGATAACTCCACAACTTTAGGTGGGTCTAATAGACCCTAGGTCAGACATAAGTCCTAACGTCAACGCCTCCGTTGACTGCACCTAAGTCTCTCTCGGACGTGTACAGTTATATAATATGATCATGCAAATAATAATACAGAATTTAAATAGTACAACAAGGCAAGGTATATTTGCCTGGCAAGAGAGCTGTAGAGTATAATATCCAGATGTCAAACACCAAGAGTCAGAAACTACGGCCTCAGAAGGAACGTCTCCGAATGTTGAAATAGATATCACCAATATTTCTAGAATAAGCAAAACAGCTAGAAAGCACTTCCCTTTCGTCCAATTTGGACACAGGGGCAAAACGATAATTTTGGGTCAAAGTGGGGTCCAACGGTGGGCCACTTTGCACCGAAAAGTGTGCCAAGGGCAACCATCTCTAAATGGGACAAATTATAGGTCAAACAAACTCTAAATGTCAATACGAACACAACGGTATGTTCAGATGTGGATTTCGGTGAGCTGAACACAATTTTGCCTAAAAAGTCAACTATGGGGCCCGCCAATTGGCGACTTGGTCAACTGTCTCAAAATTGCATGAAACTTGGATCACAGGACCAGCGCGATACCATAAGTCCAATGGCACAAGTTTTGTCGTAATCTGGCGAGCGTGCATAAAATGCGTAGCTTTCGTAAAAGTTATGACACGGGAATTGTCTGCGGATACGGGCTGATTCCGACGCGCACACATGTTCGAATCAGTTTCTACAAACTCTTACGTGTCCGGGTATACTATGCGCACCGTTTGGTACACTTGGTACAAAGTGGGGCGGTCCCGTTTGGCAGGGCGCGCTCTGTTTCACAAGTTTTGAAAATCTTGAAAAAGTGAGTTTTTGGGGTTTTTCAACGAATTTAATTCTACCTACTGCAGTTAATAATCTAATATTATTTAATAAAAATTAAACTAGGTCAAGTGGTCTCTGTATACCAAAAAGAAAAATCAGATTCGGATATCTATGGTGGGAGATACGAATCCGGGAACATAAGTGATCACCGCAGTTTTCTGCGATACCCAGAATTGGACTTTTTTTGCCAACTTTGATGTTGTTTTTGCCTATGGTTACGCATTGTTCGAGGTCTACTATCATACAGATATTGAAGAGGGTTAAGGGGTGAGTTTACCGGTGAAGATGGGGTAGCGTTTGGTTGAGCGAGGTAACGGGAAACTGTACGGGAACACAGGTACCTTGCTGTTTGAAACTGCAGTGCGCGGGGTGCACGGGGTCGCGGTCGTCGGGGTCGGTTTTGGACGGCCTGGGCAGCGATTCTGGCTGCGGTGGCGATGCTCTCTAGGTCTAGATAGGAAAAGGAGGAGGAAGGATGATCTAGGGTTAGGGTTAGGGTTTCGGTTGAAATAGGTTGATATATATAACAAAGGGAGAGAGTATCGGGTTGTTCATGTTCGCGGGGCCTCGGGGAGGGGGGGTATTGGTTTGCTGGTGCTGTTGCTTATAATAAGGGGTGTGGGCCTTGCTAATTGAAAGGAGGGATGTGCTTAAACCAGCGGATGCATGCTGTGCTTTGTCCAGCGGGTGTTGGCTTTAGGAGTAGCGGGTAGGTGGGTTAATGGGTTGGGGTAGATTAGGAATCCAATAAGAGATATATTTGTTTTCTTTTTCTTTTCTTTTCTTTCCTTTTTCTTTGTTCTTTTTATTTTAAATATATATATATATATTATATATATATATATATATATATATATATATATATATATATATATATATACACTCGTAGAAAAATCTAGAATTACACTAATGCATACCATTAAGCTAGCAATTGTCCAAAGGGTCTCCTATATGAAATAAATTCAAAAAAAATCCTAATGGCCCCATAAATCCTTTAAGTGCATGAACACCTAAAATAAAAATTAATAAAAATCTATTTCTCCTAATTAGCCACTAATTACTACAATTAAATTAATAATTAATAATTAAAAAAGGGTAAATACGGTTTTTAGGAATAGGGGTTTTACAATACTAGTTGGGGTATTGTGAATATTATATGGTGATGCAACTGCAAATAGTAGTATTGACAACAAGTGCATCCTCGGTGTCTCAGTAAAGTACCTTAGGCATTCAAGAGGAGAGCTAAGGTTGGTCATCAACAGTTGGTGGTTAGTTAATGTCTTTCTAAATTAAGCTATCATTAGTAGTTTGGATGACTATTACCTAGTTATTCATGTGATTATTAGTTATATATTATGTTAGTGAGTTGTATGTTAGTTAATAGTAAGATGTCAGTTAAGTTAGAGTGTTACTATTGTTTTGGTAGCAGTAAGTTTATTAGATATCAGTTGGTTATTTCCTTGATACCAATTAGTGTATTAAGATATTAGTGATATGTTGGTGTCACTTTTAAGTTAATATAATTATGAGTAGTTAGTTAGTGTATCAGTTAGATTAGTAACCCTTATAGACCAGTTAACTAGTATTGGACCTAAAGCCGTAGTGTAGACCCAGTTGGCCTAGTATAGCTGGAGTAACCAAGTATTGAACAAAAAATCACATTAGTGCATCCTTTTGCGCATTTATCACTTTTTGACATGACATTCATATATAGGTGTGTGTGACACCAGCTCGGACACCGAGTTACCTCTTTTGCTGAGGACCAGAGGTGAGTACATCTCTCTGTTAGTTTTTATTTCCTGATAGTATATATATCACTTGTTATAGAACTGTTTAGTTGATTCTCATACAGTGACTACACGGACTGGTACTAAATGGATCCTGTCAGAAGATGTTATCCCCTACTATGTTCAGTGGATACTCCTTCACATATATTTTATCGTGTGTATTGGGTATTGATGATCGTGTACTTCATGTTCATATACTGCTCGTATTCAGTGTGCTTATATTTGTGTTCGTAACGTGTCGTGATTGGATCCATGAGTATTGGTTGGGGATGTAACACCCTGTTCCACTCAAGCGGACTGTCGATTCAAACAACAAAAGTGCAATATCTCGACCCACTTTGTTCAGGTAAGAATACTCGTTTGAAGCAAGAGGATTTCAAGACTTGGCTCTTCAGGAGTTTGGCTTAGGCTTTTAGAGGCTCGTTCGGAGTATCGCTCAACCGAGGTGAATCATCGCTAAGGTGGGTGGCTACGATGAACTTGTCTTTGCTTAGCCAGCTCACTTAAAATATGTAGGTTTCATGCTAGTCGCTAGGTGAATCACCCCCTGCATGCTAATAAGAATACAACGCACCTAGTTAAGGGAATACTCCTAACTTGTATTTCTTATGTTAGAACATGGAAATGAAATATTGCTTATAATCAGACCCTCGCATGCTACATTTGCCTTTTGCAACTAGACCCTGCTATGCCTCGAGTAGAATGATATACACATGCTCTTCGTAGTGCACTTCTTTACTTGCTACACAACACGACCCTTGATTATGTCGCTCGAAAAGTCCCTTTACGATCCCATTGCTCGGCTTACCTACGGGCCCGAGCAAACGTGAATGCTTAAGTTCCTTATAAATGCAATGCTTGCCTACTTATATGTTAACTTGTAACATTGCCTCGACTCAATGCTCGCCATGATGAGATTATGCCACAGTCAACTACACTATCGCGTATCGTGCATGCATTGAGTCAGCCAGAAGACTATCGAATAGTCCTTATGTGCAATTGAACCTGCAAGTATCCGGGACCGTTAGGTCGCCAAGGCAATCCCCGCACCAGAGAATGCATCAAGGCAAGTCGTAAACCCTGAATGAGAATCATGTCAAACAAATCAAGTAACCCATCTCATAGAGCAATGCTCATTCAGAGCAAGAATCAAGGATCAAGTATTTTGTGTTCTCCTGTATCTCATGTATCTCGTGTATTTGGAAGACCTAAGACATGCATGTCGTGGACAACTCGTGCACGAGGTATCTCATTCCTCGGACGATCAACGGGCCACCATCATCGTACCGGCCTAGGAGGAATGCATGGTGTATTGCATGGGGCAAAGACGGGGCGTAGTATGCTCCAGCCATCTTTGTCGGATAGCAATACACGAGGTATTCGGCCTTGGTAAACGCATACTACCTTGGACTCTCCGTCTACCCAATAGTCTCCCTGTTCTGCCGGGATGGTGTGCAACGGCTCTCCAGTATCACCATTCGCCCTAGAATGCTTGTCTTATATATAGTGTTGCACCCCATTCCACAATTGAGACTACAAAAATTATTGGTTCTTTATGGCTATGCCAGTGACAATTGTCATATAGATAAGTCATGCTCGCTTAGCGGCTATCCACGTACAAGTCATTGCATCGGGTCAAGAATATCAGAACTGCCTGAACGATCATGGATATAAGATACTTGTGCTTCAATTGAACACTTCAAAATCTTATGCAACACACCTGATATTTGTATAACTCATGCACCCGAAGCGTAATCTCGCTCACAATACAGTGTTTGCATATGCTATTGTCCTTGAATGTTTATACATGCTCATGCTTGAATTAACTTGGTTTGCCTTGGACAGGGAAGGACAAATGGTAAGTTGGTAAGTCTCACCGTATTTTTTCTTATGTCGCACTGCGCACTTCCACACGAGTTAGACTATTCAATATTGCCATAAAACTGATCCTAAGGCAACTAGAAAGACAACATAATCATTGGTGCACGGAACCTATATTACGTGTTTAGATTTGTCGAGCGGGCTAGTAGCCTCCTACCAATGCATTCATGTACTGACAATCCACCAGATTGTTTATAAGGTACGGGAGAACCTCGTTCGGTACGGATGCCTTCTTCGTGCGTGCTAAGGCGTGGAGTCAATCCGAAGCCTTGGAGTGTTGCGATTCAGAACTGAAGCACATATACAAGACATAATGTTGGAACATCGCCTATATATTATTCCATAAAATATAGCCACTTGGCACGCTTTTATTGTTTCAGAGAGAGAGGCTTGAGCGACTTGTAATCTCGACTATACGCCGCCTGCAACACTTGTTAATATCAATAAAGAATTTATTCTACTTTAACTTATGTTATTCAATGCTTTCGCTATTGATGACTCAGTGAACTTATTAGCAAATTGCTATGCGTTTAAAATTCTACTATACTCGGATAATCTGTGCGACTCTATGGCTTAGACCTCTTACCGCCACCCAATAAACCATGGCCTTACATGGGCATGACTCACGCTCGTGCGGCATCACGCCCAGATGGGTTAAGCGAAGGTCCCGCGGGAGCACTGACGCGGTGATTCTCGCCTAGCAGTGATGGCCGATTAGCATACGAAAGATCGGGGCATGACAGATTGGTATCAGAGCTTGGCTATACGCCTTTGGACTTTGTTTTAATTTTTACAGTTTCAAAAGCTCGTTCGTGGGTTATGTGCACACTCTCTCTCAATATCCCAAACATAATGTTCCAACAATGAGTCTAAATACTTTCAAAATGTGCATTTGAATAAGGTGATTACTTATACGAAATTGTGTTGCTAAGGCCTTTGTGCTAACCCATGATAGACTTATGGGATTGGAATCCTGCTAAATTTGTGACATATATGCAAACCCGAAATGCCTATACGTGTTTACCAAGCTGGTTAGTACAAAGTCGAATATTGCCTGAACGGTTAGCTTTGCACACAGCCTTTTGGCTAAGTTGTGTAGAGTATCGCGGGCCAAGATCCTTTGGTGCAAGTTAGTTCCAACGAGAATGGGATATCGTTTAGGAATAAGACAAGTCAGACTTAGAACAGCAACCGATAGAATCGTACTTGGATTTAAGAAACAGCTTAAACGGTATTTCGTGTCAGAAGATACAAATCGAAAATGGATTTGAATGGATAACTCAATTTCGAGTGGTTTATGGATCATTTAGAAATGTCCGAACGGATTTATAGGTCTCGTGCGATAGTTGGATCAAACGATTTCATAATGTCTCGAATAAACGATAAGGCTTATATCGAATTTGTGAAATCAATATCTTGGTTAAGGAAACTCGTTGGAAAACTTAGAGGATTGTACGAGCAATTTCAGATTAAAACAAACGAAATAAACTTGAATACAATATCACTCAAACTGAAGTTATCCCGAAGATAAATATTGTGGTTCGATGAAAGAGTTGAACGAAAATAGATTTGGCTTAGAGTTTGGAAGAACGATCTTGAAATCAAGTTCAAAACGATATCTCTCAAAATCAGTCCCAATGAGAATGGTTATCCCGCGGGAGCGTCGGCGTGGTGATTTCACGTACAGCGGGGATGATCAGACTCACGGAAACATGTTTGGTCATTATTTCAAACGAACTCAATGAATTGAACGCATCAAAAATGGAATAGACTTGGGCTTGAATATTTAAACCTAGTTTCTTAGAGAATGCTAAAAGTATGGCAATAGAATTACCAAATGAAAACATTAAAGTTAGATGATTTTGCTAGACGAATTATAATTACTGCATAAATGGACTTGACTCGCTGGATATATAACTTGGATGGAGTAAAGGGAAAATGATAAGGTGTCTCGATCGTGTCAAAGAAAACCATAATGTTCAAACGTTCTTGTGTTGTGCGAGCGTAACTCTATGCTCGTACATGCATCACACCCGGATAGGACGATTATCCAGCGGGAGCGTTGACATGGTAATCTCACGTCTAACGAGGGTGACTGAACTTGCGGGAGACCAGAGCGTGACAACTGATGGATCGTCTTAACTTTTGGTTCGACACGATAAGACGAATTTGTAATACAAGTGATTGGAAATATTTAATGGATAAGTTAGCCTAGAACCTGAATTAAAAATCACGCTTGATGGTTTCGTGAACGAATACATAAATCAGGTTGGACAATTTGTATAATAATCTAAAGGTTTAGAACTGAATCTTGGCTTGATGGACTAGACTTGGAATTGATAGGTATTTTATCAAAACATGTTTGGAGAGATAGACTATGCAAATTACTAGGCTTGTCTTACATCTTGAATATTATAGATTTTACTGAATGGACTCGTCCCCCGTACAAACGAACATGTTATTGAGAGTAAGAAAATCTATGCTTAATGTTTAGAAATCTGAGTAAAATGAGCTTGGGTAGAATACCCCGTGCAAATGAACAATAGTTTGACCCAAGGAATTGGGGCGAGCATCATGCGACAAATTTGTACGATGAATCGCATGCTTAAACTTGTACCTATGACTTTGTGAGCTGACCTAGCAATTAGGCAGATGACCCTGTGCCGAGTGAATGAACCTGTGTTATCAACTTTACAATATTTCTTGAATAAGCTACAAAACTGGGGCAACAGAACTTAGGGTTAGACTTGGGACGATAACCTGCGCTATGTTTGACTCGAATGGAGGAACGCTAGTCGGTAAACCGAATAGATCGTATTTAATAGCAGTACAAATACTTGAATTGAGTTAGAATGGAAAGTGGCTCGGATTTTATTGTCCCTATCGAAAGTATCCTTATAAATCATAAAACGAGAACCCTTGAGATCTTCGCAAAGTAGCTTGTCCGATTTCACTATCTCTAAGTTTGGTTGAATGCATATGTTTGAGGGATGCCTTAAACATGTGCACGATCCAAGACTTAACGAAAAGTGAAACGCGAGTGCTAAGACTTCGTTATCGCTAAGTTGGTTGGCATGCTCATGCTAGAGGTACACTTCGAATATGTGCACGATCCAGCCTCGCGATATGCCGATCTTGATGCTAGTGCAAGTGAATATCCAAATGAACAAGTATAATGATTTGTATAAGTTTGTCTCAGCCCTAAATTATTCACAATGGATTGAAACATACTCCGTGCTATGAAATATGTCCAACGTTAAGGCGTAAATGAGCCTGACTCAACATACACGTGATACGACGTAAGAATCGAGTAGGAGATTGTGTTCGAATGGATTTAGTGGTACCGATTGCTACGCTTGGGTTAGATTCCATAATGCGATAGAAAGACTTTTCCTCAGGAAGTCTCGAGGACAAGACTTTTTCTGAGTGGTGTTTGATGTAACACCCCATTCTGCTCAAGCGGACTGCCGATTCAAATGAAAAAAGTGCAATGTCCCGACCCGCTTTGCTCAGGCGAGAATACTCGTTTGAAGCAAAAGGATTTCCAGACTTGGCTCTTTAGGAGTTCGGCTTAGGCTTTCAGAGGATCACTCGGAGTATCGCTCAACCGAGGTGAATCATCGCTAAGGTGGGTGGCTACGATAAACTTGTCTTTGCTTAGCCAGCACACTTAAAATATGGATGTTTCATGCTAGTCGCTAGTTGAATCACCCCCTACATGCTAATAAGAATACAACGCACCTAGCTAAGGGAATAATCCCAACTTGTATTGCTTGTGTTAGAGCATGGAAATAAAATATTACTTATAATCATACCCTCTCATGTACCTTTGCCTTGTACAACTAGACCCTTCTATGCCTCGAGTAGAACGATATACACATGCTTTTTGTAGTGCACTTCTTTACTTTCTACACAACACGACCCTAGATTATGTTGCTCGGAAAGTCCCTTTACGGTTCCATTGCTCGGCTTACCTATGGGCTCGAGCAAACGTGAATGCTTAAGTTCCTTATGAATGCAATGCTTGCCTGCTTATATGTTAACTTATAATGTTACCTCAACTCAATGCTCACCACAATGAGATTATGCCACAGTCAACTACACTATCATGTATCGTGCATACATTGAATTAGCCAGAAGACTATCGAATAATCCTTATGTGTAATTGAACCTGCAAGTATCCAGGACCGTTAGGTCGCCAAGGTAATCCCCGCACCAGGGGAATGTATCGAGGCAAGTCATAAATACTGAATGAGAATCCTGTCAAACAAATCAAGTAACCCAGCTCATGGAGCAATACTCATTCAGAGAAAGAATCAAGGATCAAGCATTTCATGTTCTCATGTATCTCGTGCATCTCGTTAATCTCGTATATTTGGAAGACCCAAGACTTGCATGTCACGGACAACTCGTGCACGAGGTATCTCATTCCTCGGAAGATCAATGGGGCACCATCATCATACTGACCTAGGAGGAATGCATGGTGTATTGTATGGGGCAAAGTTGGGGCGTAGTATGCTCCAGCCGTCTTTGTCGGATAGCAATACACGAGGTTTTCGGCCTTGGTAAACGCATACTACCTTGGACTCTCCGTCTACCGAATAGTCTCCATGTTCTAGCAGGATGGCGTACAACGGCTCTCTAGTATCACCGTTTGCCCTAGAATGCTTGTCTTGTACATTGCGTTGTGCCCCATTCCGAATTGAGACTACAAAAATCATTGGTCCTTTATGGCTATGCCAGCGACAATTGTCATATAGATAAGTAATCCTCGCTTAGCGGCTATCCGCATACGAGTCATTACATCGGGTCAAGAATATCTGAACTGCCTGAACGTTCATAGATATAAGATACTTGTACATCAATTGAATACTTCAACATCTTATGCAACATACTTGATATTTGTATAACTCGTGCACCCGAAGCGTAATCTTGCTCATAACACAGTGTTTGCATATGCTATTGCCCTTGAATGTTTATACATGCTCGTGCTTGAATTAACTTGGTTTGCCTTGGACAGGGAAGGACAAATGGTAAGCTGGTAAGTCTCGCCGTGTTTTCTTTTATGTCCCACGTCGCACTTCCACACGAGTTAGGCTATTCAATATTGCCATGAAACTGATCCTAAGGCAACTAGAAAGACAATATAATCGTTGGTGTACGAAACCTATATTACCTGTTTGGATTTATCGAGCGGGCAAGTAGCCTCCCCACCAGTGCATTCATATACAGATAATCCACCAGATTGTTTGTGGGGTGCGGGAGAACCTCGTTCGGTGCGGATGCTTCCTTCGTGCGTGCTAAGACGTGGAGTCAATTCGAAGCCTTGGAGCGTTGCGATTCAGAACTGAAGCATATATAAAAGACATAATGTTGGAATATCGTCTATACATTATTCTATAAAATATAGCCACTTGGCACACTTTTACTATTTCAGAGAGAGAGAAGCTTGAGCGACTTGTAATCTCGGCCATACGCCACCTGTAACACTTTTTAATATCAATAAAGAGTTTGTTCTACTTCAACTTGTGTTATTCAATGCTTCCGCTATTGACGACTCAGTGAACTTGTTACCAAATCACTATGCATTTAAAATTTTGCTGCACTCAAACAATCTGTGCGACTCTGTGGCTTAGACCTCTTACCGTCAGCCAATGAAACACAGCCTTGTACGGTCGCGGATCACGCTCATGCGGCATCACGCCCAGATGGGTCAAGCGAACGTCCTGCGGGAGCGCTAGTATGGTGATTCTCGCCTAGCGGTGACGGCCGATTAGCATGCGGGAGATCGGGGCGTGATAGGGGATGGGGGAGCAGGAGTTGGTTATGTGATCAAGCAAGTGTATTCATGTATTTGTCAAATATATATCACACGTATAATCGAGTTAGCATATTTATTCGTGTTCAACCTAACCCGATCACATAACGAACTTATACTCTAAAGCACTTTAGCTAGTGTTATCTTTTTCTTTATTTGTAGTTATTCTTTATTACCTGTTCTTTACTTTTCAGTACATTACCTGTTCATTCTAGTTCATTTCTATTTCCTATTACTAGTTATCTTGTATTCTTTTCTATTATTTGTCATATATGCTCTACCATGTATTTGGAACTGCTTTCAAAGGTATGTACTCAGCTCCAATCCTGATTGGATATATTTTTTAGATGATTGGCTTATGGATCAGTGTCCCACTTATTACGGGCCGTAGGATGGTGAGCCATTAAAAGGTTCTCCCCTAGAGCAGGAAGACCTAGTTCCAATGTTTGAGGAGGCTTAGTTATATATTTTGGATATTGTATTAGTCTCATTTCTAGACTCATGACATGTATATATTATTTTGGGAGTGGCTATGTCTAGATTTATGGATTTGCACTTGTGGATATATTGTGACTCTTTTTCTCACTTTTTTCCATATCATGCTTTCATCCTCCTTTAGTTTTATATTGTGATTGAGTATTGTTTATCATTATCATATACCATATTGTTCCTTTGTTTGGAGTTGAGATGACATTGACATGTACCATATATATTGTATGAGATATTTATATAGTATGGTTGATCCAGACAGCGGTCTAATACCGATGATGCGGCATAGGCTGGACGTTGATCACTACTCGTGCCCTTATTCTGGGTACAGGTCGTGACACATTTTTAGTAGTGGCCCATGTCGGTCAGAGTCACAATAAGTATAATATCATAGTAGTACTCTATGTTTGAGATACTACTACTAGCCTACTATAGGATATAAAATGTAGGATGAGAGTATACTCAATCACAACTAGAAAACATTTTCAATATCTATTTTGCTATCCTTATCTATTTGATTGCTAGTTTTACTTTGAATAACTTGGTCCTTCTTGATGACATCGTATCTTACTCAATTGTGATTCCTTTATTTCAATCTATCTTCAGGATGCCGCCGAAGATGCGTTCCCAGCGCTCAGGTGCAGTGTCAGCGAGTTTGGTGACTTCGTCGCCTCTGAGGGCAGCACAAGCAGACACTGCTCCAGCAGCTTCAGTTTATAGGTCTACTTCACCGGTCCAGGTGGGCGTTTCCATAGCAGCTTTTGGGGGTGTTCTACCTCCTGTACATATGACAATGCCGACAGTCTTAGAGGAGCTTTAACCTCCACCACCCGTAGTTGATATGACACAGGTGTTTGCGCTCCTTTAGCTGATGATGGAGGCACAACGGGCCCAGGAAGAGGCCCAACAGCGCCAATAAGAGGTTATGAGGAAGGGCATTGAGAATGCCCACCAGCTTGCACTCGCCATAGTCGAGATAGTTGCCTTGGTCCAGCCACAGGTAGTTCCACCTCAGTTCATGCCATAGTAGCCGAGGCTGGGGACTATCATAGATTTCAAGAGGATAGGGCCGAAGGACTTTAAAGGCACCGAGGGGATTATTTATGCTGATGATTGAATAGAAGATATTGAGAGGAACCTGTGGTTGGTGCATATTCCAGAGAGGTTCCAAGTAGAGGCCGCAGGGAGCATGATGTTTGACATCGCATTGACTTGGTTCAGGACGGTCTCGAGGATCTAAATGCCGGGACTTACTTGAGAAGCTTTTAAGGAGCTTTTCAAGGAGAAGTTCTTCCCAGATGTGGCTCTGATATCTCTAGAGAGTCAATTTTAGTATCTCGTCCAGGGCAACATGATGGTGGATGAGTATGCGACAGAGTTTTGAAGATTGGCTCACTTTACAGAGGGCCAGAATCCCCAAAGAAAGGCTCAGAAGTTCAAAAATGGTCTGAACAGGAAGATCAAATCCTATACTAGCGTTCATCGTACCACTACATTTGAGGAGATCCTAACATAAGCACAACAGACAGAGGATGATTTGGAGTTTGGCTCCAAGAGGATGAGAGATCCTTCAGGAGCTAGTAGTAGTGTCGGGCCAACAAACTGGCCTCACTTTCAGCAGTAGCATCAGAGACACTTCCAGCAGCTGAGGCAGCAATTCTCCGTACCAGCTAGAGCACCAGTACAACAAGCACACCAGACCCAGAGGCCAGCTATTCCTTGCCTATTCTACAAGAAGCTGGGGCATGGATGGGATGCGTACAAGATGAGATTGGGCTAGTTTTTGTTCTGTGGATCAGAAGACCATCAATTGAGGTCTTGTCCTAGAGCTCCAGCTCGTCCAGCTCAGGGCGGGGTCCAGGCACAGAGATTACCCGCAAGACCACCAGCGAGACAACAGAAAGGACTTTCATTACAGACACAGCAGCAGAGGTTCGTAAAATACCAGCAACAATAGAGAGGTGCGCGGCTGGGGGGAACTTTTGCCTTGACCATCTAAGAGGAGGAGCAATTTGGTGATATCATTTCAAGTTCATCATATCTTAATTCTTTTCTCGCTCATACTTTATTTGATTCTGGTGCTTCACATAGTTTTATATCTGTATCTTTTGCTTTGAAGCATCATCATAAGACTGAACCGTTGGCGAGGACTTGTAAGATCACGACCGGGGATAGCATTATCTACGTCAGTAATGTTTACAAGAATCGAAGAATTTCTCTAGGAGGCCAAGTGTTGAGCGTGTGTCTACTCGTAATGCCACTTTTAAGCTATAATATAGTACTCGGGATGGATTGGTTGAGTAGGCACCATGCTAGTATCGATTATCATAGAGGCAGGGTTTTGTTTCAGACGCCAGGAGAGACAGAGTTTGAGTTCGTCAGAGCAGCATCGGAGCAGGATGAGGAAGACTTTTGTGGAGCTATGATGGAAGAACATGAGTTGCCATATCCATTGATTGCAGAGTATATGGACGTCTTTTTGGAGGAGTTGCCGGGGTTGCCACCAGACTGAGATGTAGAGTTCTCTATAGATTTGGTATCAGGCACAGAGCCAATATTACGACACGTCTATAGGGTGAACAATAATGAACTGGCAGAGTTAAAGAAGCAGGTGGATGAGTTACAGGACAAGGTCTTCATCCGCTCCAGTTTATCACCGTGGGGTGCTTCGGTATTATTTGTACCAAAGAAGGATGGGTCAGTATGTATGTGTATCGACTACAGGTCTCTCAACAACGTCACTATCAAGAATAAATACCCGTTACCACAGATAGACAATATGTTTGATCAGTTGAGCGGAGCGGAGGTATTCTCGAAGATAGACTTGAGATTGGGGTACCACCAGGTAAAAAAAAGGAAGATATTCCAAAAAAAGCTTTCAGGACTTGGTATGGGCAGTTTGAGTTCTTTGTAATAACGTTTGGGTTGACCAATGCCCCGACGGTATTCATGAACCTGATGAATAAGGTGTTTTATCAGTACTTGGATTATTTTGTTGTGGTCTTCATTGATGATATATTGATACATTCGAAGATCTCGGAGGAGCATGAGAAACACCTGAGGGTAGTTTTGGAGACCCTCAGGAAGGAGAAGCTATATGGTAGGCTTTCTAAGTGTGAGTTCTTCCTTGATAAAGTTGAATTCCTCGTGCATGTGATTATAGGAGACGGGATCTCAGTAAACCCGAAGAAGGTTTCAGCAGTTGAGTCGTGGTCTACCCCGAGTTCAGTAGTAGAGATCAGGAGTTTTCATGGATTAACAGGCTATTACTAGAGATTTGTTTAGGACTTTTCCAAGATTACAGAGCAGATGACTAGGATAACCAGGAAGAACGTAGAGTTCGTCTGGACTAAGGAGTGTCAGGACGATTTTAAGGAGCTGAAGAAGAGGTTGACTACTGCTCCAGTGTTGTCGTTGCCATCGTGGATATGTGAATTTTCTATATACAGTGATGCTTTGGGTAAGGGTTTAAGATGCGTGTTACAACAGAAAGGGAAGGTGATTGCTTATGCTTCCAGGCAATTACGTCCTCACGAGAAGAATTACCCTACCCATGACTAGGAGTTGGCAGTAGTCTTTTTTGCTCTAAAACTGTAGAAATACTACTTGTACGGAGAACGTATGGAGATTTTTACAGACCACAAGATTTTAAAGTATGTGTTTACACAGAAAGAGACGATGGTTGGAGTTGATGAAGGACTTTGATATTTATTTGCAGTACCATCCAGGAAAGGCCAACGTAGTCGCTGATGACTTGAGCAGGTATCCAGTGGCTATGTACTTGATGTGGGACAGACATTTATTGGCCGATCTTGATAGTTTGGATATTAAGGTATTAGTTCTTGGAGTTATAGAATAGATGTGGGGACTTCAGGTATAGTCATAGTTGATGGATCGGATCAGAGCCGCATAGTTCGAGGATGGGTCTTTGAGGAGCATCAGAGCACAGGTCCGGATGGGATTGGCAGAGGACTTCAGTATTGCAGATGATGGATCATTCCGACACGGTACCAGATTGTGTGTGCCGAGTGGAGTGTTGCACGAGGAGGTTCTTCAGGAGGCACATCGATCTCAGTATTTTATGCATCCAGGTGCCAATAAGATGTATAGAGACATGAGAGAACATGTTTGGTGGTATGGTATAAAGTGGGTGGTGGCGAGCTTCGTATCCAGATGCTTGGTATGTTAGCAGGTAAAGGCGGAGAGACAGAGGCCAGGTGGACTACTTCAGTCTTTATCCATTCTAGAGTAAAAATGGGAGCATGTGACGATAGATTTTCTATCAGGGATTTTGCGTTCTCTAGGAGGAAAAGACACAATTTGGGTTATCGTAGACATGTTGACCAAATCAGCCCACTTCTTGCCATTTAAAGTGGGTACATCTATAAAAAAGCTTGCAGAGATATTGTGCGACAGATAGTCATATTGCATGGAGGTTCTGTGAGCATAGTTTCAGATCGGGATAATCGTTTCATATCCCACATTTGAAGGAGTTTGTAGGCTTGCTTGGGCACCCAGCTCAAGTTTAGTACCACATATCACCCTCAGATCGACGGGCAGTCAGAGAGGGCTATCCAGACTTTCGAGGATATACTATGCACCTGTATTTTAGATTTTGGAGGCTCTTGGGAGGATCACATTCATTTGGTAGAGTTTTCTTATAACAACAGCTACCAGGCCAGTATAGAGATGTCACAATTTGAGTCGTTGTGTGGACAGAGATGTCGTACTCTATTATCCTGGGATGATGTTGGTGAGAGATCCTTATTGGGACCAGAGATGGTTGTGGATATAGCTGAGAAGGTGAAGCTTATCAAAGATAGACTTCAGGTGGCACAGGAAAGACAGCTGCATTGGACTGATAGCCAAAGGAGACCTTTGGAGTTTGAGATTGGTGATCTGGTGTTCTTGAGGATTCCTCTGACATGGGGTACGATTTGCTTTGGTGGAGGCAGAAAGCTTAGTCCACGGTACATCAGACCCTTCGGTATTCTTGAGGGGGTTGGTGCAGTGGCATACAGACTAGACTTGCCGCCTGCACTAGAGGGAGTGCACAACATGATCTACGTGTTGTAGTTGAGATGATATATGGCAAATCCTAGCCATGTATTGGATCACTCGAAGATTGAGGTTGGTCCGACTCTCAGCTAACCAGAGCATCCCGTGGAGATTCTGGATCGTAGGAAGAAGGTTCTACGGAACCAGACGATTTCCTTGGTATGCTTCGGGTGGAGGCATCACTCTCAAGGGGAGTCTACCTGGGAACGAGAAGCCCAGATGTGCGAGCGATATCTTATCTGTTTGAGCCATGAGATATAATTCTTTCTTGCTTGATGTGAGTGTTTTGTATCTAGTTCTTCCTTAATTTTGAGGGCAAATTTTTTTTAAGGTGGGTAGGATTGTCATCCTCACTTTTTCAAATAGAGGTAATTTAGTCATTTAGCATAGTTATATTATTTAATTAATTTGATAATTAATTAGTATGCTATATTAATATTTGTGGTTGTGCTATATTTAAATTACGGCATCCCGGTTTTCGTTTCTCAGCTTTATATTTAGTGGGCTAGCCAATATTTAGACTAGACACATATGAACCCAATTAGACTTGTCATGACAACTTGTGAGCCTAATATGGACTAAGTCCAATAGAACCATTTCCAAAAAATAATTAGAAGGTTTAGACTTAATTTGATTTAATTGGAGACTTTCCAAATTATCCCTTCTCTAATCCTATCCATAACTAATTAGTAGGGACATATTAGACATTGACAATGACTTGGAGAAGTGGGAATAGGGCCGGCCACTCATATAACATCTTTTCTCTCTCTCCTCTTCATTTGCATTTATTTTAAGATCCCCAATTCTCTATATCCCCAATTCACTCCATCCCTCCATCAATTCACCCTTATTCTGTCACTACCATATTCCAGAATAGGGGTATTTTTTCTTTTTATTTATTAATTTAATGTGTTAATATATTGTATGATATATTTATATATATATATATATATATATTTTTCTTTTTTATAGTATTCCTTAAATACATGGGTTAGTGGACTGGACCTAGAAACCTACTAGATGAGCCCCTGACCAGACTATAGGGCTATCGACATTAATTAGCATTTTTGGGATTTAATATTGGGGATTATATTTAATTGTGGTGATTTTATTTGATTTTTGTACCTTACCGTTGCTTCGATAATTGGAGCGCTTCACTAGCCATTGCCTTCCTACAAATTTTTTACCCTTGTCTTAGACATGCCAGTCTTCTATTCTGATCCTTGTGTAACTTATAACTATGCCCTTTCATGCCTCATTTTAGTCGCACAATATTCATTGCAGACAATTATATTTAATTCTATATAAATCTAACTTTACATCTTTGTGCGTTCCAATCAAAATTGGAGACACAATCTCGACCCATTTTGGACAACCCAAATTATGACAATATTCTATTCTGAGTCTTCTACATCCATGACACTTGTATCTCACCTAATTTTAACCCTATGTACTTCCAATTAATTTTAGAACACCATTTATATTAATTTTAATTAAATTAATATAAGGACCCAATTTAATCCAAAAACCCCACTTGCACAGTTTTTTAATGGTTGGTGACTTTTATGCAAAGTACATTGAGGTGTCCACACCCCCATTGGACCAAACACATAAAAAAATAACAATTTTCTTTATTGACCGGTCATGTAAATTTTTTCCATAAATTTGGTGTGTGCAACACTCAACATCAACCCCTCGTCAAATCCTAGCCATCCATTTCAAACGAAACCATCCTAGCCTTTAAAACTTCTACATGTAGAAAGAAGCCCATCCCAAGGAGTGGTTGACCGGCCCAACTTCCTAGGTAAATATCAAACCCTTTTTTTACACACATATATATAACATTTCTTTATTTTTTTTATCACCACCAAAACCTAACCTAGCCGAACCATATTTTCCATCTCTTCTATTCACGACACCCCCTTCCTCTTTGCTCGCCGGAGCCAAGATCCCGACCGTTCGACTTCGCCTGAATACCACCCGACCTCCTCCTCGCCTGACCACAACCACCGTCGTTTCTCTTCACGACCCCGCTGACCCCCGCTGAACCGTTCTCCTCCATCCCGGCCATCTCCCCGGTGATCACCTGCCGGACCCGTACACGAGCACCTGACTCCATCAACCTCATCCCCATCACCATCGATGAACTGCTGTCCGCCACCATCTTTCCAGCATTGTCTCCACCATTAACACATTATGACGCGACCACCACCACCGACCTGTTCACCCTCGTCCCGACCTACCTCGCCTGAACCTCCACCGATGACCCTCACCATCATCATCTACACCAACACCACCACTTCCAATCAAGACCTCGCTGGATCCATCCCCCTGACCGCCTGAGCAACGACTGGATCACCTCGACAGCCCCATCTCCCTTCCCTTCTCCATCCCGTAACTACACCGGACTCCGGAACACCCATCTGAATGACCCTGCTGAACCGTCAAGCCCTCGCCTGAGCACCTCCCAGCCGCTGACAGCCTTCCCTCGACGACTGAACCGCCGACGACCTAGCTTGAGTAGCGGCCGAGCCCTCGCTTGAGCAGCAGACACAGGAGCAACCGAGCCCTCCGCCGTGACAGCACCACCTCGACGTCGTTTATACCCCCTCGTGCACGTACACGCTGAGGCCAAGGTTCGAAGTGCTTCCTCTTGTGATTTTGTGCATATGGGAATAATGTTAGGATTTAGTGTGTTATTTCATGATAAGTTTCGTTAGATGTTGATTTCAAAAGACCATGCAAATAAACCTAGTGACTCGTATGTGTGTGTGTGCGTATGCATATAATATTAGTTTGATATATATATATATGAATATATGGATATATGTATATAAGTAATCAATTGATTGTAATAGTTATGACTATAATATGTATATATGCTGTGAGACCATAAGAGTTAATTATGGACATCCTATATTTACATTGACCATGTGACCCTGAATATTAGTGAGTTGACTACCGTGTGTACACCGACGTACTGGCTAGACATGTGTTAGGGATTGACTGTCTGATTATGTACATTAATTGAGACATGACACTCGTGCAATTAGACGTACGCTTGACCGTACTAGATGACCAGAGTCACCCCTAGCATAGTCTCTAAGTTTAGTATATTTATGATTGTGTGTTAAGTATAATGACTGATGCTGTACTATTATTAAATGATGTCTATAGGACTGTTGAATTATTCAGGTAAGACCTCAAAAATAGGATATTGGTATTGCCAACAAAGGACCACAGGCGAGTGTTTCGGATAGAAAATGAATAAACGTGAAAGAAAACGGACGGGTTCTTTATTGCGAAAGAAAACCCTTTCCTTCTTTTTGTTTACAAACAAGCTTATACAATATTAATCCTACACGAGGATGTGGGAGTACAATTTATTTAATCTGGGTAAATATTGCTATGGGTGTCTGATCTGTAGCCGATCACTTTAGCCCTTGGACCACACGATGACGAAGAAGTGCCATGGATGACGGAGAACAGCTTCGAAGGTTGCAAAAGAGGATGGATGTACGATGCCAAAGTCGTTGATCCCCACTCTTTGCCTGAGCTCTGGATTCTTCTCTCTCAAGGATTCTGCGACCTCTCTTCCGACCTTCAATCTTCGATCTATTCGACCCTGGATCTGATATTGGTTTCCTTGACCAATATTCTGACCCTCGACCTGGTTCGATCTTTTGGAAGTTCGACCTTGTTCGATCTTTGTTTTTGAAGTCCTTACCTTTTCCTCTGTTGATAGAGGTCTCTATTTATAGAGTTTTAGTGACAGTGACCACACAGTCGGTGTAAAAACTGAGTAGTGGAAAGTACAGCACCCTTTTACACAACGGTTAAAATAACTAATGTCTGCGTATAGATGATATTCGGGTCCAACTAAGGGATAAAATACGTATAATCGCTACGGAGATCACGACGTAGAAGCCACGTAGGTAGGTATCCCTCGTGTAGAAGAAGTTGGCGTAGAAGCCAAATGTCTGTCACCATGGCATAGAAGCCAAATAGTTATCAAATCGGCATAGAAGCCGTGTAGGCATAGAAGCCGAGTGGGCATAGAGGCCGTGTAGGCGTAGAAGCCGAGTGGTCATAGAGGCCGAGCAGGCAAAGAAGCTGAATGTGCGTAGAAGCCGCTGCATAACGTGCCAGAATGGTCATAGAGGCCGAGCAGGCACAGAAGCTGAATGGGCGTAGAAGACGCTGCATAACGTGCCAGAGTGGTCATAGAGGCCGAGCAGGCACAGAAGCTGAATGGGTGTAGAAGCCGCTGCGTAACGTGCCAGAGTGGTCATAGAGGCCGAGCAGGCGTAGAAACCGAGATGATGTGGACGTCTTAGCCAAAATTATGGCTTTTAGAGATCTAATCAAATCTCTTGCATTAAATACAGAGATCTGCCCTCATCTTGTGCATTAAATACAAAGGCATATTTTTGACCGTCTGTTACCCTTTTGTGTATCGAATTGCAGAGACGTGCCTTGGGTATCTGTCAGTATTCGGCGCATTAATTGCAGAGACGTGCCTTGAGAGCCTGTCACCGCTCTGTGCATAAAATGCAGGGACGTACAGCTTTTGATGTGGCAGGCAGTTTGTCTTCTGCGGAGCGTAAGGAGCTCTTATCTGCCTGTGTAAAACTAGGCAGCGCATTCTTCTGTACACGTAAAAGCGATTTATGCAAAGGAAATGGCAGTAAATGACAGCCTGGGTTGCAGTATCACACCATCATTATAGCCATCGCCTGGATAGTCGAGCAGTATCCCTTTGTCAGAAGTCCAGACGTCAGGTTCATTGCAGGATCTGACATGTTCATTGCAGGATCTGACAGGTTCACTTCGGAGAATACGAAGCATCTCTTGTACACTTCAATGTTGCATTAGAATATGATGGGTTTTATGCCCTAAAGGCGATGAAGCACCCTGTTTACGCTGAAGCAGCTTTGGACATACTGCCTTACGTAGATGGTCCTTTGAGCTTATATTTCAAAAAAGCTCTGTTGTATGCCTGATGGCGCTGAAGGCCTCTGTTTACGCTGCTCTGCATCAATATGCTGCGTAGAGTTTTCCAGCATATTTTTCATGCTTCTACAAGACCCCCTTCAAAGCTTTTAAATTCCTCGTAATTTGAAACGCTTTGAATGAAGCATGAACCGCTCCTCGTAACTCGAAACATTTCTGAATGGAGCTTTGAAACGGCCGAGGCTGACTTTATGGCAGATTTATTGGGGATTGGTGTGACCTCTCTTGCCTATAAAAAGGCTGAGGAGTTAACCTGTTCTTCCCGTATTCCTTTCGCCACACAGAGATGATTGCCGGAGTCCGTCGGGTCGATCTGAGAAAGAAGAAGACCATGTTCTTCCAGCATGTAAGGAGCCAAAAAAGACGGCATCTTCGAGCTAATGTCCTCTGTAACGATGGATCATGGAAGGATATCATAGCCTCCTTTGCTCGGAATAATCAGCAACTTTGTATGGTGGTTCTTCGAGAGAGAGGAAGAATCATATTTCACCACGCTGCTTGCAAGTGGTGCCTTCTCCCGTTACCTCCGGGGACGAGAGCAGCAACTAGCTCTGACGTCGAGTATTGAGTTGGGTGAAATACCTCAACTCAAACTATCACGGTGCACGGAGTATGGGATCTGCCTAATTTAGGAAGGCCCAGTTTGTACTCTCCCTCCACTTATCATTTTAGTCAGTTGCAGAAACCAACCAACTGCTGGAGGAGAGATAAAGAATTGGCGCCCATGCAAGAACCTGGCAGAGCAGATTTTGGGGGGTGGCCTTCTGGCGACGATGAGGAAGTCCTTTGTAGACGGGATTTCCCTCATATGTAATCATGAAAAAAAACCCTTGTAGATCGGATTTCCCTCATATGTAATCTTGATTTTACTTTTAATGAAATTGTCTTTCTGTCGTGCATATGATCATCTTGCCATACTTTGTTGCTGTGAAGTCTGAATATGTGTAGCTTCGACACGTCTGATTCTTTACGCCGACTCTGTTTAGAAAGAGTGCTAGGTCCTGTCCTGTCTTTTACGCATAACTAGAGATCGTAGAAAGCTGCTTTAGCATTCGAGTGTTCGAACTGTCCTGCTATTTAGGAGTGAGGAACCACGTAGAATTCTGAACTGTTACTTCTGATAAACATAATTCTTTGTTTCAGACATCATCTTCAAGAGTGATTTCTCAAAAATCCCTCGGAACGGGGCAAGAAATGGCTGTCAAACTGAGTTGCCATCTTGATAGATGAAATATTCAGACTGGAGTCTGGATGAACTTCGAATCGGCCCATGAAGAAGAATAGTTTTTCAATGTTAAACTCTGTATGCTTCGGTTACCTGGGATATCTTGAGGTCAAGAACGAGTATCTTCTGTGTGAACTCTTTGCAATTGACCGCCTTGAGAACCGTTCAGATGTACGCGTACTCTGGCCGGCGTATCTTTCAAATGTGCAGGAAGTCATGGAGCGTAAAATCATTGGTCTGTAGCCTCTGAGCGTAAACTAAACACCACCGAGCATGAAATCATAGACTTGTAGTTCCTGAGCATGAAGTCGTAGGTTTGTTGCCTCTCGAGCATAAAAGCTACCGAGCACAAAGGCATCTGGGCGTAAAACCCGACCTGTAGCCGTCGAACGTAAAGCCGTAGACTCATAGCTGTCGAGTGTAGAAAGCTCCTTAGCATAGAACTGTAGATTTGTAGCTTCTGAAAAGAAAAATTTTCCGAGCGTGAAGTCGTGGATCTGTCGCTTCTGAGCGTAAACTAAGCGCCACCGTGCGTGAGATCATCGATTTTGTATCTGCTGAGCGTGAAGTCGTAGGTTTGTAGCCACTCGAGCATAAAAGCTACCGAGCACAAAGGCATCCGGGCGTAAAACCATAGACTTATAGCTTGCGAGCGTAAAACCGTAGATCTGTAGCTGTCGAGCGTAGAAAGCTGCTTAGCGTAGGAACCACGAACCTACTTTGCGTGAAAAAACTTTTTGAATTCGCTGACTGTCCGCCTTCTCTGAATAATAGGCTGACGTAGGACCCAATCATAACCGTATATTAATTAGGAGATTTGGATCGGGGTCCGAGGAGTCTCTCCGAACTCTATATATATCCCAAGTTTCTGAGGGGAAAACTTTCCATCCGTCTTCTGCGAAAGAAAGCCTTCAACTGTTCGAGTTCTTCTCTGTTTCTTCTCCGAGTCTTCAAAGTTTCCAGTAATGGCTTCGAAGCAAACTTCCTCCGCTAAGGGAAAGAAGGTTGATTCTTCTTCTCATTCTTTGGCTCAAGTGAGAGTGTCTCTGGTTGGACAGGGCGAACCCCATTCTGAGTGGAGCATCCCGCCGACGAGCAGTGCACCTGGCCTGAAAGGTAGAGCTTTTCGGATAAATGAGAACGATTGAAAATCCTTCGCACACGTTGAACATGACCGCGGCAGGTCATCTCCTGTGCTGATAGCCTCTTTAAGGAAGATGATGCACTGAGACGTTTTATCTTTTATGCCCACTTTCTAATGTGTCAGCGTAAAAACTCCATATTTTCGTCGTCGAGCTTTGACTGCCAAAAACTTGGTGTATACTATTAAAATTGGAGTTTTACGCTTGTGGATGAAAATTCTAACAACTCAATTTAATCAGTCTGGCGTAGGGCGCAGACCATATACTGCCAGTCTTGAATTTTTGCGTTTTAGGAAAATGGATTCCAGCGTAAAAGCTCAAGTTTTACAGTCTTGGCGTAGAGCACAGACTGTTGATTTTTGGCGGAT
This sequence comes from Iris macrosiphon, assembly GCA_036927795.1. Taxonomy (NCBI): domain Eukaryota; kingdom Viridiplantae; phylum Streptophyta; class Magnoliopsida; order Asparagales; family Iridaceae; genus Iris; species Iris macrosiphon. Next base: position 100,887,776 of record JAYESA010000011.1, read on the forward strand.
GCTGCAAGTCCTGTAATGTCTAGTTATAGGAACTGACGTGTTTCTCTTGCACTTTTGTAGTTGACTTGCATGAGTCTCCGCTTGCTGAAGTGATGGGCTCTGCCGCCGGGATGCTGCACTCCAACTATCTGGAGGATCTGTCGCACGTGACATTTCCTATCGCCGGGCCCCAGTATCCCGAAGGAAGGGAATTTCTGATATCGGCTCAGGATGAGCGAACGCTGCTGAACTTGATCAACGGGGAGCCCCTAATGTACGTGGATGGAGAACAATACCTAAAGTCGACTTTCCTCTTCGGGGACATGATTGACAAGCAGTTCCAGACGAAGCCCAAGAGAGAACTCTAGGTTTTCCCTGCCGAGGGTTTGGTCTTGTATCTGCCCAATATGCCGAGAGACTACCCCATCTCGGCCTTCTTCGATGCTACACATCCCAGAATGATGTCGTGGATGCTGACTCCCGATCTTCACGGCAAGCTGGGGAAGATCTTTCATCTGAGAGGAGCTGACCAGTGATCGTTTGTCAGCCGCCCTTCCGGCTCTGTGACGTTGTTCAGGGGGCTGTACCCGGGCAGTATCCCGAGTGAAGATAGTTTGGTGATCCAGCCGGTCCAATTGCCGACTTTTTGTAATGATTTTATGGGGCACGGGGGAGTATACCCTAAGGTGAACCCTCGGTGTGGCGGGTGGATCACCCCCACAAATCTTCGATGGGCTCGCTTAGTTGATTGGGCCCTAAAGCATTTCCAGACTGAGTTAGAGAGTATTGGTTTGTTTGCCGCTGTGAGTGCCACCAGTGTTGGGTTACCTCCTAACCCCAACCTGTTTCTGGCACTGATGGAGCGATACATTTCGCTTACCGGGACTTTCACCACTCCACTGGGGGAGTTAGGATTGGCCCTGCATGAAATGGTAGAGATCTCAAGACTGCCAATGGGGGATACTCCATATGAAGAGTATGTTTCCACGAATCGGGAGCTGGGGGATTCAGACCCTCGAGTAGTGGAAGTGTACTAGGAGTTGATGTGCCACTACCGCGCTTGTACTGCTTTTTATGATGAGCCTTCCGATTTGGCTCACATCAATAAATGTATGTCCTATCTCTTCTTTCACCGGCCCAGGACTACTAAGCCGAAGAAGGTATTGGAGGGCAAGAATCTGCCTGTGAATCCCTTGAGTGTGCTTAATGCTCAGGTAGTTGACGATCTCATGGTGGACGCTGGTGCTCCGGACCGGCTCCTCGACAAAGGGATGGGAAAGTATCCTGTAGGCACTAAGGCCTATAGTTATTTGAGGCGCTACCGCAAGCCTCTGTCTAGGGAAGCTCAACTGGCTGGCTTCCTCTCCATATGGCTGTGCCGACTGGTGGTACCTGGCATCGCATCTTTGGACCGTATTTACCTCAACACGCTATGGCCCACAGTGTGTCTGGTGTTCGGGGCAAGACTGGGCTTGCTCCCTGCCATGGTATGCCGTATACAAGCTGGCCTGAGGGCCATGACGGACGGGCTGCTTGCCGATAAAATTTAGCGTGATAGCTTCCCCAGGGTAGAATTACCATACCTGTATTTGATGGGATGGCTAATTCTCCACAACCCCCGGGTGATGTCTCCCGGTTCTGGCAGTAGTTCTAGGGGTAGTTTCTTGTTGAACTACCAGAAGTCTTCCTGGAATGTGAACACAGTTATGGACTGTCGGCGGGTGCTGGGCTTCAGTCACAGTTGGAAGCTCTTCTGCACCGTCCCTCCTGTACATCGCAATCAAACGGGGATTAGGCTCGAGGATTCGGGTAGAGAGAAGACCACTCTTTCTCCCGAAGCTTTTAATTGGTTGGTCTGTATCAGACCATCCCATCTACTGTATAGAAGCGAAGATCATTACTTCTTGGAGCCCTACTTGCCCAGTCAGTTTGCCAGGCAGTTTGGGTATGATCAGTTGCATGTGGGCAACGCCGTCACCAGCTTCAGGTCCAGAGGTGGACTCATTGATGGAGAGAGGGGATAGCTTTATTCTATCATGGGCTGCACTGGGGCAACTTTTACTGTGTCGGTCATCACACTCTCCACGGAGCTGCGCATTCTGCATTCATATGCCCAGTTCTATGTGGCAACGAACACCTTCCATCGTGATTTTGATATGCATGGAAGTTTTAGGGTACCCTCTTCCAAGCCTGGGGGGAGAGTCGAAGTCCCTTTGATCTCTTCTGACGAGGGTGAGGAGTCCGTTACTCCGGATGAGTCTCTGGTATCGGTACCTAGGGGTAAAGTACCTCCACCTGTAGGGGCTTTGGTAGTTTCTAGGAAGCGAAGGGCTCCTGCTCCCAAGGAGGCTTCCCCTCGTAAGAGGAAGAAGAAGACGGTAAATCGTCCTCTCCGGATGCCTGGTATTGAGGTTCCTGGAGTTGAGCTTGCATCTCCCCGTGTTGTAGATGATCCTTTGATTGGAGGTTCCTCACATTTTAGAGAGGGACCTTCTACAGTTCCGGCTGGTGGTGCCGGAGAATCTCAGCTGGATGCCGCCGTTGCTGCTACTGCTTCAGGTAGTGGAACGAGGTCGCCTTCGGGGCTGAGTATAATAAAGTTCCGTATACCTCTAGCCGGATCGACATCGGGAGGGACTCCTACCGTGCCTGTGAGCGCACCTAGCGAAATTCTAGCCGATTTGCCTCGGTTGGAATTTGAGGAGGACCTGGAAAACTACTTGCCAATATCAGTTCGCAGACCCCTTTCTCCAGGTATGACAGCTCGCCTAGCGTTATTAAGAAATGATTTAGCTATACAGGCTACGGATGCGACATATATGCCGTCGGCCATGGGTAAATGTCGTCTTTTATGCCTCTTCTTTAGGAAAATTAATATTATGTTGATATTAACTTCCTTTTGTCTTCTTTTCAGGGGAAGACCTCTTCGGAGAGGGCGATGTAGACGCGCACTTCGGCTCTGTGTCAGGTCCTAGTGGCGACACGGAGGTACCTGATTTTGAAGAGGAGACATCTTCGGGTATTGGCTCGCCTGTCGATGAAACTCTTGAGATATCCAAGAGGAGGACTAGCCTGTCATTGCGACAGCACCTCTTTTGAGCACGCCGGTCGTTTCGTCCGGTGTTGGCGATTCTTCTTTCGTCGCACCTCCTGTTGAGGCGACGGTCGTGGCGACATCGTTTGTGGCTTTTCCTGGTGGGGAAGTTGCCACCATTGCGGACACTCCCCGCATTCATGCGGACCTAGTTGCGCTGACCGAGCAATACACCAGCATCTTCTACACCACTCTGAGAACGCTGATGTCAATGGTGTTGGCGAAGAAGCTGGACTTTGCGTCGCTGAAGAGGTCCTCTCGGTTCTCGATAAAGGCGATCAGGGAATTCGGCGACACCGGGGTAGCTGACGCGCTGGAGGCGATGGTTAATGATTTGGAGCAACCCATTAACGAATACTTGTAGCTGGCTCAAGGCAATATTGAAGCTCTGGTCCAGGCCAGATACGACTCCTTGACTGCGCATCTTGCTGAACAGATGGAGCCTCTGAATAAGTCCATCGTGGTTCAGCTGCAGGAGATAGATCATGAGCACGTCCAGTTGGGGTATATCGTCCCGGAGTTGACCCAGTGCGAAGCCGAGTATGAGGAAGAGGCAGTGAGGGTCGGCATTTTGAAGGATGAGCTCACTCAGCCGAAGCGAAGGCACTCTCTTTGTTGGCGGCCCGAGACGTGCTGAAGGAACGACGGGCGACTGTTCAGCTGAATCTGACACGTGTGGGCGTCATCCATGCTGATTTCGTGCAGGCTCGGTCTGAGTTAGTTGCTCTGAACGATGATGCAGCAAGGTTGGCGCGGGCTCGTACCGACGTTTGAATTCCCGGGATGAGGGGATGGCCGTACTGGTGCAGCAGCTTCGCGACCTGACCGCTCCCCCTAAGTGATGTACTTTTGCTTTTGCTTTTTCAAATGTACTCTTGCTATTTTTTGGGAATAATAAAGAGGCTTTCCATTTGACTTTGTGGACCCATCATTTCGGAATATAAATGACAGGTTTGGATGAAAGTGATATCAGAGGTAATATGGACGTGATATACTCTCGGTAAACTTTAGCAGGGCGTATCTATGATAGGATATGCTTGGACTAAAGTTTGTTTTGGAAGTAGTTTGTCAAAATGAGATCGCCTTATTCCACTTGAGCAGAGGAGTTTAAGCATAGTACCTTTTTAGGAATTTGCTATTGATAGGAGCCATTATGAGGTCTCCATTAGGCTGGGCTAACCTGTAAGCGCCGTTTGAGAACGTTGTCTCGATCACGTAAGGGCCTTCCCATTTGGGCTAGAATTTTCCTTTACTCTTGTGAGTAAGAATCATCGACCTTCTTACGGCTAGGACTAGCTCACCGACTTTGAACACTTTTTCCTTTACTTTTTGATTAAAAGCTCTGGAAATGCGTGCTTGGTAGAGCGCTATACGCTGTTGAGCTTGGAGGCGTTTCTTGTCTAATCCTTCTAGCTCTTGAAGCCTTAACAGGTCATTCTTTTCTTGAGTCAACTCATTAGTCACGGCTATCCTGAGTGACGGAATTTGAATTTCGATGGGAAGAACTGCTTCACTCCCGTAGACTAATAAGAATGGCGTGCATCCTGTCGGTGCTCGGACCGTTGTACGGTACGCCCAGAGATATTCTTCCAGCTTCTCGTTCCAATCTCTCTTGTTCGAAGAGACGAACTTCTTCAAGAGTTTGATAATGGTTTTGTTGAAGGTTTCCGCCCGACCATTAGCAGCTGGATAATACGCCGTAGAGGCGACATTTTGTATCCGATTTTTATCGCAAAATCGATGAAACGCATGGCTAATGAACTGAGGCCCATTGTCATGGATTATCCTTCGGGGAACCCCAAAGCGATAAATGACGTGATGCTTGATGAAGCTGATCACATTAGATGTCTTTACCTCAGCCATAGGGATCGCCTCTGCCCATTTGGAGAAGTAATCCGTGATGGCCAGTATGAACTGGTGACCTCTGGAAGAAGACGGGTGAATAGGACCAATGATATCCATACCCCATGCTTCGAAAGGCCAGGACGCAACCGTAGGATAAAGATATTCGGATGGTTGATGTATGAAGTCCGCATGAACCTGATAGGCTCTGCACTATCTGGCATACTTGATTGCGTCCGCGGTCATAGTGGATCAATAATAGCCCATTCTCCTGATGCGATCCTGCAGCTTAGGACCGGGTTGATGCGCTCCGCATACGCCGTCGTGAGCTTCACGGATAATCCGCTGTGCTTCATCACCAGAGAGACATCGTAATAATAGTCTGTCATAAGACCGACGATATAGGCATTGTGACGATGCGTCGAAGTAGAAGCATAATGATCATCTTTTGACAGATATTGCTTCTTTAGGGTCCTCCGACAAGATTCCGTATGCCACAAAATCTATAAAGGGATTTCTCCAATCTCTCGTAGGAGGATCGACGTTCACAGCGTGGCTGCGTTCGATATGGAAGTTGTTCTTCACACAAAATAAATCTCTGTTAAGAAGGATTACCGAATTCTGCCTTCTTATAGGGGTAGCTAAATCTGCAGCCAGACTGGCTAGGGCATCAGCTTCCAGATTCTGACATCGAGGTACATGCTTAAGGAAGAATCCTTTGAACATCACGGCTATCTCGACCATTGCTTGGTGATAGGGGATGAGGTCAGAATTTCGGACTTTATATATTCCTCTGACTTGATTGACGATCAGCAGAGAATCATCGAAGGCTTCCAAAGATTCGGCCCTAGCTCTTTGGCGACTTGGAGCCCGATTAGTAGAGCGTTGTATTCTACCACATTGTTGGAACAGGGCTCGCTAAGAGAGTACGCCCGATAGATGACGATCTTATCGGGAGTAACCAGGATGATTCCTACTCCTGAAACCACGTTTCCCCTAGGACCAGTCCTGGAGGCGCCATCGAAGAACAGTTGCCATGTATCACTTTCCATTGTGGAATTACATTCCACAACTTCGTCGGGAATATCCTCGTATAGTTTGGAGGCCTCCGGGATCGGATGAGCAGCTAGAAAGTCAGCCAATGCTTGGCCTTTGACGAACTTCTGAGGGACGTACACCATGTCATATGGCGTTAATAACATCGCCCAAGTCGCGAGTCGGGAATTAAGAACGCTTGGCTTACTCATCAGTACCCGAAAAGGATTGATCCTGGAGATGATATGAATGGTTTGGCCCGTGACATAGTGTCGCATTTTCTGAATAGCGAACATCAGAGCCAAGCATTCTTTCTCCACGGGGTTGTACCGGTGTTCGGCTCCGACCATCATCCTGCTGAGGTAGTAGATAGCCTGCTCGTGGCCCATATCATTCTTTTGTGCGAGAAGAGCTCCCAGAGAAGATCCATTGCTCGAACATATAGCATGAATGGTCTTCCTATGACGGGAGGTACCAGAACGGGCGGGCTAGTGAGGTAGCGCTTGATATCTCTGAACGTTTGTTGACAGGCTTCGTCCCATACGAAGGATACACCTTTCTTTATGAGATGAGAAAAGGGCTGGCATCTCCCGTAGAGGTTAGATATGAATCTTCGGATATAAGCCAGACGACCTTAAAATCTCCTGAGTTCTCTCAGATTGCGGGGCGATCGCATTTCTAAGATGGCCTTGACTTTATCAGGGTCCACTTGAATGCCTTTGGCGGTGATGACAAATCCCAGAAATTTGCCGCTAGATACCCCCAGAAAGGACTTCGTATGGTTCATTTTGAGTTGATGTTGGCGCATCAATTTAAATACTATCTTCAAGTCTTGGATGTGATTATCCCTAAGGCGGCTTTTGACAGCTACATCGTCCACATAACACTCCACTGTCTTGCGTAAATGCTCATGGAATATGTTACTCATAGCCCGTTGGTACGTAGCCCCGATATTTTTTAATCCGAAGGGCATGACAGTATAGCAATATACCCCCAGTAGTGTCCGGAAGGCAGTATGCTTCTCGTCTTCAGGATGCATCTTGATCTGATTGTACCCTAAAAATCTGTCCATGAAAGACATACGTTCAAAACCGCATGTATTGTCAATCATGACATCTGTGATGGGAAGAAAAAACTCGTCCTTGGGGCAGGCTGCGTTCAGATCTTGGTAATCGATGCAGATACGTACTTTTCCATTCTTCTTCATGACCGGGACAACATTGGCGACCCAATCGGGATGTTGTTCCTCACGGATGAAGCCACAGGCTATCAACTTCTTGACTTCAGCTTCAATGGCGTCCATCATGTCCGGGCGAAACCGGCGTTGGTGCTGCTTCACAGGCTTTGAATCGGACAGTACGTTGAGTTTATGAGTGGCCACCTTTGGATCAAGACCCGACATATCCTCATAATCCTACGCAAAGACGTCGATATGTTCTTTTATCAGCTGGGTAATTTCTTCCCTTTCTTCTTCGGAAATGTTGTTACTGATAAATATCGGCTTTGGTAAAAGTTTATCCCCTACGTCAATCTGGATAACTTCTTCTTTAGTGGGAGGTTCTCTCTGCTCGAAGCAAAACTCCCATTGTGTATCCATTTGCTGGGCCCAAGCATCATTCTCAAATGGTTCAGATTCTTGTTTGACTGATTCGAAGGAATCCGTCACTACCATATTCGCTGATAATGTTTGCTCGAGAGCGTGAGATGAATCGGAGGGCGATGAGCTGTCTTGAAAAGGGGAAAAGATATCCTAATTTGACTTGGAAGTCGTAAGGGAGGTGGTATACCCTAACCCGAAACGGGTTTGTTGATAGTGGGGATTACTAAGCAGCGGTATTCGTCTACCTTTCCCGTAGTTGAGACCTGGTTCCATCTTCAAGTTGTAACCCATACTTTGCATGATCTTCAAGGCTTGCGGGCTGTATCTGTGAAGTTGTATTTCACCAGCATCGTCATCGAAAGAATCTGCTTGTATAGTCTGTTCGTTGCGCATGCGACCGAAGACTATTGAATGCTGACCATTGCGGGCAGGTAGAACAATGAAGATAGAATCCTCATGTGGTCCATATAACGTGGTGACATTGGATGATGATGCCACTTTCCATATCTACGGATGATAGGAATCTATAGCTGCCAAGAATTTTTATGCTATAGGCTCTATATCGTCATGGGGAGAGGATTCCTGATTTGGAATCCGAGCGTCGATATACTGGAAAAGAGGTCCTTTATTATTATCAGAAACCGTATTCCTGGTTGCATTTACATCACTCGGCTGCTTGTTGTGCCGAAGGTTGATGATTAAGGGCGGAGGCTTCTGGTTCAGAGTGATCACTAGAGGATCACCCCCTTTCCCTGACCTGATCTTGTTCAGGTGGATCGCCATAGGCTCTGTGGCTTTTGGACGGGTAGTCCGTCCTTTCAACTTGATTGACAGAGGTTGCTTGGCAGAAGGTTCTTCAGGCTCCCGGTGGGATTCCTTCTCTGCTTGGGCTGACACCTCTTCCGTGTAGTCTTGAGAGTATAACACGACGTCGGAGTAGTAGGATTCTACTCCTTTAAACGGGTTTAGGTCAGCAACTTCCGTTTATACTGTCCCTTGGGCGTCTATATATTTAAAGTATTGATGTAGAGTCGTAGGAACGATGTTGTGGTTTGAAGTCTTCGAAGGACGCAATGCAGTTGTCCGCCAGGCTGCGGTACCACTGGTAAGCGAATCCTGAGAGACAGCCTTTGAATACCCGAGTGAGGAGGGCGTCATTCCCTTGTAGCAACACCGTCATCATACTGAAAAAGTTTATGTACTGACTTGGTGATATTTTTCTCTCGAACAGAGCCATAGTCTGAGGTTTGTACCTCGGAGGGAAAGGGACCTCTTCCCAGATAGCTGGGTAAGGCTGGTTGATTCCTAATTTCTTGAGCTGGTCTTTGTGCTTTAAGGCATCAAATTGGGCTTTCAACTCCCGTACTGCTTGCATCAGATTGTCAGCCGGTAGCGAGACCACAGAATGGTGCGGAGTCGATTGTATCGCGACTCCCGCAGGAGGTAATACATTCTCCGAGTGAGGAAGTGGAGGACCAGCTAACTCTTGATCTAGAGGAGGCTCTTGGACCATGTTGGATGGTGGTAAGTCCACCCCCACACGTATCTGAGTTGGCAGGATCGATGTTTGAGCCATTGCAGCCGTATGTTGAGTTAGCATCATTTGGTGCATGTTCTCCATCATGGATTGCATTTGTTTCAGAGATGTCTCTAGTATAGTAATGCGTTGCTTCGCGTTCCCTGACGGCGTAGCTTCCTCGTGTTCATCTCCAATGGCATAAACTCCCATCTCCCTGGGCGTCATTGAAGGATGAGTATAGGTCATTGCAGAAGTTGACTCTATACTCTCAGTATCTAATTCGGGAGACTGGCGACCCCAGCATCGGAATTAGAAGAGCACGAAGTCAGTGGTCATGACCTGGAATGAGTGTTCTGGAACACCCCAGCTTCGGTATCCCTAAGGAGCATGTTGAATCTCCTTCGGCTCGGTGTTCTAGAGGACGGACGTCTTGAGCCTGAGCTTCCTCCAGGTATATGTGAAGCCATGTTCACAGATGCATGCGTGGGCTCTTCTTCTAGGCAAGATGGAGAGTAGCTTAGCTGGTCAAAAACCGGCCGTTTTGCTTTAGAACAGCAACAATTAATTATAATCCTATGACTATTACAACAGTGCTCACTAGGAGGCGTAATAGCCATGCTGGAAGATCCCCTCTCCTTGAGTTTCTGGATTAGATACTTACGCAGGTCAGGAGAAGTTATAGAAGAAGAAGATGATGGCTTGTTCCTTCTGTTCCTATCGGTGGGCATGCGGATGATAGGGACCATAGTCTTCCCTGTGCCACCCGTATACAATAGATTGGACATTTGGGTGGCAGATAATCCCCGAGGAGGGCGTCTTTCCGCAACTGGAGCCTTCTTTACGCTTAGGGACTTCGCCTGGTATAATTTGGAACTTCGCTCTGGTTGGCATAAAGCTGAGGATGTCCTCAGGCGGCCATCAGCTTCTCGCGTAATTCGGAGGGCGGGCAGATCATTCCCTTGCTGGCGTAAATGCCGAGAAGTTAAGTAGTTCGCTGCTTGCTTTTCCTTGCGAAGATCACAGGGATCATCTGGTTCTCCGTAGAGGTTAGATGTTGTTTTACGCGCGGAGCGTGTTTCATACTTCTGATTTGGCGCTGAGGTATCATCAGAAGTTTTGTCTATTCCGCCAGGGATGGGAGACTAAATTTCATGCGCAGAGCACGGAGTATACTTCTGGGTTAGCGCTGAGGCTTTGCCAGAAGTTTTGTCGGTCCTATCAGAGACAGGAGACTGAATTTTACGCGCAAGGCGCGGAGTGAGCAATGCTACAACCTCATTGGTCGAAGAGATCGGAGAGGTCGGAGAATCCACAGGAATGGTAGAGGATGTCTTGGGCATCCAGACTTTGCGCAGCTTCCTGTTGCTTTGGACAGAAAGAGAGTGAGAGCTACCCTTTGTTCGGAGCATGTCTTCATAGGCAGACTGGTCGAACTGGACGACCAGTGTCTTCTTCACGGATCCCATGGATACCGTATCGTGTTGAGCAATCGCTTTCTTATCAGAAGAGAAAGATGTCCCCAGCAGAGTCACCATCTTGTTTCGGATAGAAAATAAATAAACGTAAAAGAAAACGAACGGGTATTGCGAAAGAAAATCCTTTCCTTCTTTTTGTTTACAAACAAGCTTGTACAATATTAATCCTACACGAGGATGTGGGAGTATAATTTATTTAATCTGGATAAATATTGCTATGGGTGTCTGATCTGTAGCCGATCACTTTAGCCCTTGGACTACACGATGACGAAGAAGTGCCGTGGAAGACGGAGAACAGCTTCGAAGGTTGCAAAAGAGGATGGATGTACGATGCCAAAGTCATTGATCCCCACTCTTTCCCTGAGCTCTGGATTCTTCTCTCTCAAGGATTCTGCAACCTCTCTTCCGACCTTCAATCTTGGATCTTTTCGACCCTGGATCTGATATTGGTTTCCTTGACCAATATTCTAACCCTCGACCTGGTTCGATCTTTTGGAAGTTCGACCTTGTTCGATCTTTGTTTTTGAAGTTCCTACCTTTTTCTTTGTTGATAGAGGTCTCTATTTATAGAGTTTTAGTGACAGTGACCACACATTCGGTGTAAAAACCAAGTAGTAGAAAGTACAACACCCTTTTACACAACGGTTAAAATAACCAATGCCTGCATATAGATGATCTTTTGAATGAGCGTGTGACGCGGGTCCAACTAAGGGACAAAATGCGTATAATCGCTATGGAGATCATGACATAGAAGCCACGTAGGTAGGTATCCCTCGTGTAGAAGAGGTTGGCGTAGAAGCCAAATGTCTGTCACCCTGGCGTAGAAGCCAAATAGTTATCAAATCGGCATAGAAGCCGTGTAGGCGTAGAAGCCGAGTGGGCATAGAGGCCGTGTAGGCATAGATGCCGAGTGGTCGTAGAGGCCGAGCAGGCACAGAAGCTGAATGGGCATAGAAGCCGCTGCATAACGTGCCAGAGTGGTCATAGAGGCCGAGCAGGCACCGAAGCTGAATGGGCGTAGAAGCCGCTGCGTAACATGCCCGAGTGGTCATAGAGGCCGAGCAGGCACAGAAGCTGAATGGGCATAGAACCCGCTGCGTAACATGCCAGAGTGGTCATAGAGGCCGAGCAGGCGTAGAAGCCGAGATGATGTGGACGTCTTAGCCAAAATTACGGCTTTTGGAGATATAATCAAATCTCTTGCATTAAATGCAGAGATCTGCCCTCATCTTGTGCATTAAATGCAAAGGCGTGTTTTTGACGGTCTATTACCCTTCTGTGCATCGAATCGCAGAGACGTGCCTTGGGTATCTGTCAGTATTCGGCACATTAATTGCAAAGACGTGCCTTGAGAGCCTGTTACCGCTTTGTGCATAAAATACGGGGACGTGCAGCTTTTGACGTGGCAGGTGGTTTGTCTTCCGTGGAGCGTAAGGAGCTCTTATCTGCCTGTGTAAAACTAGGCAGCACATTCCTCTGTACATGTAAAAGTGGTTTATGCAAAAGAAATATCAGTAAATGACTGCCTGGGTTACAGTGTCACGCCATCATTATAGCCGTCGCCTGGGTAGTCGAGCAGTCTCCCTTTGTCAGAAGTCCAGACGTCAGGTTCATTATAGGATCTGACAGGTTCACTTCGGAGAATATAAAGCGTCTCTTGTACACTTCAATGCTGTATTGGAAGAGGATGGGTTTTACGCCCTAAAGGCGATGAAGCACCATGTTTACGCTGAAGCGGCTTTGGACATACTGCCTTACGCGGATGGTACTTTGAGCTTATATTTCAAAAAAGCTCTATTGCACGCCTGATGGCTCTGAAGGCCTCTGTTTATGCTGCTCTGTATCAATATGTTGCGTAGAGTTTCCCAGCATATTTTTTATGCTTCTACAGCGAGTACATTCTCTGACAGTTTTTATTATGTTGATCATCTCTATGATTCTAGTTGTATAGCATCCTTGATTCTGACACTATGGATACACGTGTTAGCATCATCGAGACCTATCACGAGGAGTCATGATTGAAATCCATCGTGCTAGCTGGGGACGGGGAGATATTAGTAGATTAAGTGATCATACCCAACTCTACATGCATCATAGCTCACCCACACCTCACATCGTGCAGCCTGACCATTACATGCCTCATAGCCTGTTATGTCTGATTAGCCTGACTATTGCTCACATCATAGCTAACTGGATGGTTAGCCTGACCTTACATGAATCATAGCTAGTCATACATATCAAGCTTGATCAGTCCCACGCTGATCATATGATATGCTGATGTTTCACACACTTAGCTAGTTAGTTTGTACAAGTATTTCTAGTTATTGATCTAGCATTTCCTTATATTTTAGTTATTGATCTAGCATTTCCTTATATTCTAGTTATTATTCTAGCACTCACTTATATTCCAGTTCATTGTTCTAGCATGTACTTGTATTTCTGTTCATTGCTAGTTGTATAATTGATGATGATATGTTCTCCAGTATCTCTTATTTCCAGTATTTCATTATCTCCTATATTTCTTATTACAAGTGTTTATATCCATCTTGTATTTCTTTACACTGTATTATAGTTTTTGTCAATATATATGGAACTGCTGTTAGTGCTTGTACTTCGCTCCAATCCTGACTGGATATTTTTTGCAGAGGATCTTGAGAATTTTTTTCCTACATACTATGGACCAGGTATAGATGCAGACTACATACCAGAGAGCTTAGATGAGTCCATTCCTTTAGAGGAGATACTACCTGCAGCTATTTAGACAGTATTTATTTTATGCATTTGAGACTTAAATTGAGTTTATGTCGAAACTTATGTTGAGTTTAATTTGAGACTTGTGGAGGCTATTTATGTTGGACAGCTAGACTGTAGTTTATCTCTATTGAGACTTTGTGTTTGACTTATGTCATTACTTCTTATCTTTTATCATGCCATTTATTCTTATAGTTATTATGATTGAGTATACATTATGAGCTGTTGAGAGATGTTTATATTATTGTCCTCCGTATGGAGTTGATATCATTGACAGGTTGTGAGTTATAATAGTATTATAGAGACCTAGACAGTATTCTACCACCAATGCTGCAGCGTAGGCTGGACGTACCCATGACTCATGCCCAAATTTCGGGTGTGGGTTGTGACACATTTTTTAGTGATGGCCCATGCAGGTCAAAGCTTCACAAGTTGTGCGATGTAGTGGTAGTGCGACAACTTAGTTGTACTACTACGATCCTGCTTTAGGAAATAGGATTTAGGATGAAAGTATGCTCAATCACAACTAAAAAAATTCTGATCTTTACAATTCTATTCTGAAAGATTGCTTCCTTTACAACTTAGTTGTACCTTAATTGATTCTTTTTGGTCTGTCTTCAGGATGCCGTCGAAGACTATATCTTTGAGACTAGGAGCATCAACTTTAGAGAGGTCTGCCACCTCTCGACCTAACGAATAGACATCTGGAGTTCCTCCTACATCTCATGTTCATGTGGGAGTATCTGCAGCTGTTTGGATTCCTCCTCCACCTGCTCAGAGGATTGCCCCAGCTGTGACGGACAACCTTTCACTTCCACCGACTCCATCTCTGGGAGGTATGCCCACTGACGGTGCACAGATGTTCACACTTATCCAAGGCATATTGGAGGCCCAAAGAGTGATAGCATAAGCTCAGCGTGTTCAAGCTGAGGCTCAGAGCGTGCAAGCAGAGGCACACCAGGCACAGATAGAGTTGATTAGAGAGAGCATGGAGGATGCTCATCAGGTGGCTCTCCAAGCTGTGGAGAGAGTAGCACGGCAACAGCAGCATCCTGGCCAGCAGCACCAGAGGCCAAGTACTATAGTGGACTTTAAGAGGATGATGCCTCGAGAGTTCAAAGGCACCGAGGGGATACTCTATGCTGACGAATGGCTAGAGGAAATAGAGAAAAACTTGCATTTGTTGCAGATTCTGAAGATTCTTCATATCGAGGCCCCTGGCAGTCAGATGTTTGATATCACGGTGACATGGTATCGTAAAGAGCCGAGACTCACTGACGAAGGATTACTTGGGAGGCCTTAAAGGAGCTCTTCAAGGAGAAGTTCTTTCCTGACGTAGCTTTGGGAGCATTGGAAAGTCAGTTCCATAACTTGGTCCAAGGAAGCATGTCAGTCGACGAATACGCCGCAGATTTTTGACGTTTGAGTCATTTCGCACCATCGATGATTCGAGACCCAGGAGACCGAGCACGAAAATTCAGGAAGGGGTTGACTAGAGAGATTAAGTCTCGTACTTCGGGACGACTCACTGCTACATTTGAGGGTATTCTGATGGATGCCCAGATTACTGAAGATGACTTGGACCTCAGGACCAAGAGAGGATGCAATACTTCTGGAGGAACAAATGGTAACACAGGACCGTCCAAGCACCCACACTTTCAGCAAAAACAGTGGTCGTACCAGTAGCAGCATCAGTAGCACCAGACACCAGTTCGAGGACACATCCAGCAGTAGCCACTAAGACAAAATTAGCCCATTGCCCAGTGTATGTATTGCGGGAAGATTGGACATACTAGAGATAATTGCCGGAAGAGGTTGGGTATATGCTTGTCCTGTGGATCATCAGCATATCAGCTTAGGGACTGCCCATCTATTCAGACTCGTCAGGGTGGAACAGTCGCTCAGAGAGGACCAGCCAGAGTACCTACTGTACTATGAGGCCAGCAGAGGGGACCTCCACTTCCACCACAGCAGCAGAGGTTTGCTTAGTACTAGCAGCAGCAGAGAGGAGCACCACAGGGATGAGCATACGCCATGACGATTGAGGAGGCGGAGCCAGCTGGAGATGTGATTTCAGGTTCAGTTTCTCTCGTTTCTATTCCAGCACTTGCATTATTTGATTCTGGCGCTTGCCATAGTTTCGTATCTGTATCCTATGCTCTTAAGCATCGTTTAGAGATGGAACCATTAGATAGAACTTGCAAGATCACGACTGGTGGAGGCATTATCCTAGTCCATGATTATTGCAAGGATCAGAGAGTTTCATTGGGAGGCCGAGAGTTGAGCGTGAGTTTACTCGTCATGCCACTTACGGGATACGATATTGTACTCAGAATGGACTGGTTGAGTAGGCATCATGCTACTATAAATTGTCATAGAGGCAGAGTAATATTTTGACCACCAGGAGAGCCAGAGTTTGAGGTTGCCAGAGGAGCAGCGAAGCAGAGCAGAGGCACTTTTTGTGAAGCCAGGAAAGAAGAAGAGGAGTTACCACATCCTCTGATAGCGGAGTTCCTGGATGTATTTCCAAAGGAGTTTCCAGGCTTGCCGCCAGACAGAGATGTTAAATTCTCTATAGACTTGGTACCAGGTACGAAGCCTATTTCATAACACGTCTATAAAGTCAACAACAATGAGCTGGTAGAACTAAAAATACAAGTCGAGGAGCCGCAGGACAAAGGTTTTATTAGATCCAGTTCATCACCATAGGGAGCTCCGATATTATTCGTACCGAAGAAGGACGGCACAGTACGCATGTGTATCGATTATAAAGCTCTAAATAACCTCACTATCAAGAACAAATACCCGCTGCTGAGGATAGATGATCTTTTCGATAATTTGAGCGGAGAAAAGGTATTTTCAAAGATAGACTTGAGGTCAGGCTATCACCAAGTGAAGGGAAGAAAGAAGACATACCGAAGACAACTTTTTGGACTAGATATGGCCAGTTTGAATTCACGGTAATGCCGTTTGGTTTAACTAATGCACCAATATTATTCATGAACTTGATGAATAAGGTATTCCATCAGTACCTTGACAAGTTCGTAGTGGTGTTCATCGACGACATTCTTGTGTATTAAAATACCCTAAAAGAGCACGAAGAGCACCTGAGGATGGTCTTGGAGACTCTCAGAAAAGAGGAGCTGTACGGGAAGCTCTCCAAGTGTGAGTTCTTCTTTGACAAGGTTGAATTCCTTGGACATATGGTGACCGGTGACAAAATTTCAGTTAACCCAAAGAAGATAGAGGCAGTTGAGTCATGGGCTACCCCCAGTACGGTAGCAGAGATCAAGAGTTTTCTCAGACTAGCAGGATACTACAGGAGGTTTGTACAAGACTTCTCTAAGATTATAGAGCGAATGACTAGACTGACCAAGAAGGATATGGATTTTGTCTGGACAGAGGAATGTTAGTCTGCGTTTGATGAGCTGAAGAAGTGATTGGCGATAGCTCCAGCTCTGACATTGCCATCAGGGACAAGTGGTTTCACTATCTACAGTGATGCTTCAGGAAATGGTTTGGGATGCGTTCTTCGGCAGCACAGGAAAGTAATTACCTATGCTTCAAGATAATTATGCCTTCATGAAAAGAACTACCCTACCCATGATTTGGAGTTGGCAGCAGTTATCTTCGTTCTAAAGCTGTGAAAACATTATCTGTACGGAGAGTGTATAGAAATTTTCATGGACCACAAGAGCTTGAAGTACGTATTTACACAGAAGAAGATGAACATGAGGCAAAGAAGGTGGTTAAAGTTGATGAAAGACTTCAATATCTCATTATAGTACCACCCAGGAAAGGCCAATATAGTCGCCGATGCCTTGAGCAGGTATCCGATGGCTATGTACTTGACTATAGATTGACATTTATTGGCCGATCTTGATAGCTTGGGAATTGAAGTGCTAGTTCCAGGTCTTGAGATTCAGATATGGGGATTGCAGATACAATCAGAGCTGATGGACAAAATTAGAGCTGCACAGTATGATGATGAGACTCTAAGGAGTATCAGGGGACAAGTTCGAACAGGATTGACAGATGACTTCACTATTGCGGATGATGGATCTTTACGACATGGCACGAGGATGTGTGTGCCGAGTGGAGATCTGTGCGAAGAGGTTTTACAGGAGACACATCGCTCTCAGTACTCGATGCATCCCGGTGCCAACAAGATGTATCGAGATCTGAGGGAACACGTATGGTGGTATAGTTTGAAGCGCGAGGTAGCACGCTTTGTATCCCGGTATTTAGTGTCCCAGCAGGTAAAAGCAGATCGACAGAGGCCAGGAGGATTGCTTCAACCTTTACCCATTCCTGAATGTAAGTGGGAGCACGTAACTATAGACTTTGTTTCAGGGCTTCCGCGTTCTCCAGAAGGGAAGGATGCGATTTGGGTCATAGTAGATAGGTTAACCAAATCAGCCCATTTCTTACCATTCAAAGTGGATACATTGACAGAAAGGCTAGCAGAGATGTTTGTGTGGCAGATTGTTTGATTATATGGGGTTCCTATAAGCATCATCTCAGATCAGGATAGTCGTTTCACTTACCACTTCTGGAGGAGTCTGCTGGCTAGCTTGGGCACTCAGTTCAAGTTCAGTACCGCTTATCACCCCCAGACAGATGGGCAGTCTGAAAGGACTATTCAGACTCTTGAAGATATGCTACGCACCTGTGTTTTAGATCTTGGAGGTTCTTGGGAGGATCATCTATACCTAATAGAGTTTTCTTACAACAACAGCTACCAGGCCAGCATTGAGATATCACCATTCGAGGCTTTATATAGACGAAGGTGTCGTACGTCATTATTTTGTGATGATGTCGGAGAGAAAGCTTTGTTAGGATCAAAAATGGTCGTGGATGCAGCAGAAAAGGTAAAACTTATCAGAGACAGACTGCGAGTATCGTAGGACAGACAATGGCAATGGGCTGATAGCTACCGTAGACCCCTAGAGTTTCAGGTATAGGTTTTGTTATTTTTTGTTTGTGATTATTTTATTTTAGATTGCGTGTTAAGACTGTTTGTTCTAGGTTGGCAATTTGGTATTCCTACGAATTTCTCCGTAATAGGGCACGATTTATTTTGGTAGAGGCGGAAAGCTTAGTCCACGTTACATCGGACCTTTCGGTATTCTTGCAAGGGTCGGTGTAGTAGCCTATAGACTGGACTTGCCGCCTGCTCTAGATGGAGTGCATGACGTGTTCCACGTATCGCAGCTGAGATAGTACGTGGTAGATCCTATTCACGTACTAGATCACTCGGAGATCGAGGTTGGATCGACTCTCAGCTATCCTGAACAATTCGTGGAGATCTTGGATCGTAGAGAGAAGGTATTGCGGAACCAGACTATTCCTTTGTTACGCGTTGCATGGAGACATCACTCTCCAGGCGAGTCAACCTGGGAGAGAGAGGATGAAATGCGCGAGCAGTATCCGTATCTCTTGGAGACTTGAGGTATAATTCTTTGTTTGATTATTTGTTTTTGTGCTAGTTTATTTTAAATTTTGAGGACAAAATTCTTTTAAGGAGGGTAAACTTGTCACTACCACATTCCAAAATAGGGGTATTTTCATCTTTTTATTTATTAATTTAATGTGTTAATATATTATATGATATATTTATATATATATTATTTATAGTGTTCCTTAAATACATGGCTTAGTGGACTGGACATAGAAACCCACTAGATGAGCCCCTGACCAAACTATAGGGCTATGGACATTAATTAGCATTTTTGGGATTTAATATTGGGGATTATATTTAATTGTGGTGATTTTATTTGATTATTGTACCTTACCGTTGCTTCAATAATTGGAGCACTTCACTAGCCATTGCCTTCCTACAAATTTTAAATCCTTGTCCTAGACATGCCAGTCTTCTATTCTGATCCTTGTGTAACTCATAACTATGTCCTTTTGTGCTTCATTTTAGTCGCACAATATTCATTGCAGATAATTATATTTAATTCTATATAAATCAAACTTTACATCTTTGTGCGTTCCGATCGAAATTAGAGACACAATCTCGACCCATTTTGGACAACCCAAATTATGACAATATTCTATTCTGAGTCTTCTACCTCCATGACACTTGTGTCCTACCTAATTTTAACCCTATGTACTTCTAATTAATTTTAGAATACCATTTATATTAATATTAATTAAATTAATGTAAGGACCCAATTTAATCCAAAAATATCACTTGTGTAATTTTCTAATTGTTGGGGACTTATATGCAAAGTGCATTGAGGTGTCCACAGCCTATTGGACAAAACACAAGAAAAAACACCAATTTTATTCATTGATCGGTCATGTGAATTTTCTCCATAATTTTGAAGTGTGCAACACTCAACATCAACATCAACCCCTCATCAAATCCTATCCATCAATTTCAAACAAAACTATCCTAGCCTTTAAAACTTCTACACGTAGAAAGAAGCCCATCCCAAGGAATGGTTGACCGGCCCAACTTCCTAGGTAAATTTCAAACCTTTTTCTATACACATATATATAACTTTTTCTTTATTTTCTTCATCACCACCAAAACCTAACCTAGCCGAACCCATATTCCCCCCTCTTCTGTTCACGACACCCCCTTCCTCCTTACTCGCAGGAGCCCAGATCCTGACCACTCGACTTCGCCTGAACACCACCCGACCTTCTCTTCGCCTGAGCACCGCCACCGTTGTTTCTCTTCATATCCCCGCTGAACCGTTTTCCTCCATCCCGGCCATATCCCCTGTGATCACCCGCCGGACCCGTACACGAGCACCCGACTCCGTCAATCATCCCTATCACCATCGATGAACTGCTGTCCGCCACCATCTTCCCAGCGTCGTCTCCACCATTAACACATCACGACATGACCACCACCACCGGCTTGTTCACCCTTCTTCCGACCTACCTCGCCTGAACCTCCACCGACGACCCTAAATATTATCATCTACACCAACACCACCACTTCCAATCGAGCCTCGCCGGATCCATCCCCCTGACCGCCTGAGCAACGACTGGATCACCTCGACAGCCCTGTCTCCCTTTCCTTCTCCATCCTGCAACTGCCGAACTCCGTAACACCAGTCTGAACGACCCCGTTGAACCGCCGAGCCCTCGCCTGAGCACCTCCTATCCACTGACAGCCTTCCTTCGACGACTGAACCATCGACGACCTTGCCTGAGCAGCAGCCGAGCCCTCGCCTGAGCAGCAGACACTGGAGCAGCCAAGCCCTCCGCCGTGACAGCACCACCTCGACGTCGATTATACCCCCTCGTGCACGTGCACGTGCACGCCGAGGCCAAGGTTCGAAGTGCTTCCTCTTATAATTTTGTGCATGTGTGAATAATGTTTGGATTTAGCTTGTTGTTTCATGATAAGTTTCGTTAGATGTTGATTTCAAGAGACCATGCAAATAAACCTAGTAACTCGTATGTGTGTGTGCGTATGCATATAATATTAGTTTGATATATATATATATATATATATATATATATATATATATAAGTAATCAATTGCTTGTAATAGTTATGACTATAATATGTATATATGATGTGAGACCATAAGTGTTAATTACGGACATCCCTTATTTACATCGACCATATGACCCTGAATATTAGTGAGTTGACTGCCGTGTGTACACCGACGTACTGGCTAGACATATGTTAGGGATTGACTATCTGATTATGCCAATTAATTGAGATATGACACCCATGCAATTAGATGTACGCTTGACCCTACTAGATGACCATTGTCACCCCTAGCGTAGTCTTTGAGTTCAGTATATTTATGATTGTGTGTTAAGACATTGGTATTGCCAGCAAAGGACCACAGGCGAATATATTCTCTGATAGTTTTATTATGTTGATCATCTCTATGATTCTAGTTGTATAGCGTCCTTGATTCAGACACTATGGATACACGGGTTAGTATCATCGAGACCTGTCATGAGGAGTCATGATTATAATCCATCGTGCTAGCTGGACGGGGAGATTTTAGTAGATTATGTGATCATACCCAACTCTACATGCATCATAGCTCACCCACACCTCATGTCGGTGTAGCCTGACCATTACATGCCTCATAGCCTGTTATGTATGATTAGCCTGACTATTGTTCGCATCATTGCTAACTGGATGGTTAGCCTGACCTTACATAAATCATAGCTAGCCATATATAACAAGCCTGATCAGTCCCAAGCCGTTTATATGATATACTGATGTTTCACACACTTAGCTAGTTATTCTGTACATGTATTTCTAGTTATTGATCTAGCATTAACTTATATTCTAGTTATTGATCTAGCATTTCCTTATATTCTAGTTATTGTTCTAGCATTCACTTATATTCCAGTTTATTGTTCTAGCATGCACTTGTATTTTTGTTCATTGCTAGTTGTACAATTGATGATGATATGTTCTCTAGTATCTCTTATTTCCATTATTTCATTATCTCCTGTATTTTTTATTGCCGGTGTTTATATCCATCTTGTATTTCTTTACATTGTATTATAGTTTTTCTCAATATATATGGAACTGCTGTTAGTGCTTATACTTCGCTCCAATCTTGACTGGAAATTTTTTCTAGAGGATCTTGAGGATTTCTGTCCTACACACTATGGACCAGGTATAGATGCAGACTACATACTAGAGAGCTTAGATGGGTCTATTCCTGTAGAGGAGACACTACCTGCAGCTATTTAAATAGTATTTATTTTATGCATTTGAGACTTAAATTGAGTTTATGTCGAGACTTATGTTGAGTTTAATTTGAGACTTGTGGAGACTATTTATGTTGGACAGCTAGACTGTAGTTTATCTCTATTGAGACTTTGTATTTGACTTATGTCATTACTTCTTCTTTTATCGTACCATTTATTCTTATAATTATTGTGATTGAGTATACATTATGAGATGTTGAGAGATGTTTATATTATTGTCCTCCGTATGGAGTTGATATCATTGACAGGTTATGAGTTATGATAGTATTATAGTGACCTAGACAAAATCTACCGTCGATGCTGCGGCATAGGCTGGACGTTCCCATATCTCATGCCCAAATTCCGGGTACGGATCGTGACATATTTCCTTTTATTTTTATTCCTCAAGGATCTTTGGAGCATGAAGTAGTAAAGAGCACAAGAAGAAGAGCTTTGGTGGAGAGATCGTGTCCGGATCGTGTCCATTGAGTATTTTATTGAAAATCTATCTTCCAATTGGTAAATTCTGAATTTCTCTTCATTATAACTTCTAAATCATGCATTTGACAATTAGGAACCACCCCATGGCATAGGGTTACCAATAGGAACAAGTTCTAAGCCAGTTGGTTGTGTATAAAAAATTCTACTTAGATTTTTGTATATATTTTAGGGAAATTATGAGATTGACTTATCAATTATGCGTCATGAGACTAAATTATTCTAATTAGACTTAGATTGAGTACATGAGACTAGCTACGTATCTACAATTAGATACGAGTAGGTCGTATCATGGCACACCATGATACGTGGGGCAATTTAGGGGTTTTTCCTTCGATACTTGTGATACGCATGTTAGATTCTTTAATTACATGATATATAAATAATATACTTGTTAGGTAGTATTATATAACTATATTTGGATGTGTTTAATGTATTTTGAGAATTTGTATCACAATGGGTTGGCTAATTGGAGGGTGTATCATGAATATTAAGAGTATCTTGACTTTGCACTTGAGGTATTTATTTAATTGCCATACTTATATATATAGAAATAAGTAGCATTGTGTGTGTATATATATATATATATATATATATCCTAATTGTGTATCTATATATTTATATATTTATTGATGTATCTACACTAGAGTGTGAGTGTACTCATATGTGTTGAGAGGGGGAGAGTCCATGTGAGAAGTTAAGAGTAGAGTGTGTGCTTGTGTGCACACATGTGAACTGTCTGTGTGCACATGGGTCAAGGTTGGTGCTGTGTCAGTGTGCATGAGGTGAGGTGATTTAGTATGCTAGTGTTGGATTAGTGGAGAGTGTTCCTTAGGGTGGTGCAGTAGATTTGAGGCTTGAGTGAGGTGAGGAGTACAATATGCAGTCACTGCAGGCTTTGGGGAGGACTGCACTGAAGTGCAGAGCAATTTGACTGAGGTTGCCTTGCAGAGATGTATGGGTTGGGTGCAGCACTGTTGGAGAAGCAACCATAATTACAATAGCAACAGTAATAGGATAAGTTAACACCATCATGTAAGAACAACACTAGGTAGCAACTATGGGAAGCAAGTAGGTGCAGCAGTAGGTAGGCTGTGTCTAGTATGCAGACTAGGTGAGAGAGGGGTGACTGCAAGCAGTGAACTACAGTTCGCTTGTAGGCAGATATTTACAGACAATATGGCCTTCCAAACAGTAGTTGAGTGTAAAAAGATATCCGAGTTGTATTGGTATAGTATATATTTTAATTTCCTTTGTATGCACTACAATATCAGTTGGGATATAGATGATTCTAAGCTGTACCCAAGCAATGAAAGGAGTGTTAGTGTAATTATGCATCAAGTGTATGGGAGCTGCAGACTAGTATATTATTGGAGGTAAGTGTGGGATGGGGGTATCTCCCCAAATGTGTTGGTAGCAGTAACTGATACCAAGTGGTATCAGAGGAACTATATTGAGAGGGGTTAAGTCATGGGTACAAATAATTGCAGCAAAGAGAAATATAAGTGATCTAGTGTAGGACACTAACAAGTTAGTGTGCAAGGGTTTCCTGAACCTAATGGACCTAATAGCTGATATCCTAGAGAGTATTACACCAGGTAAGTATACAGATGGGTACCAACCTTGAGTACTATGGTGGGTGTAGAGACCAAAATTAGTTACACTTATAGTAAGTTGTGGACTTGTGAGATGGGGATAATAATATATTAGTTGGGGGTATTGTAAATATTATATGGTGATGCAACTACAAATAGTAGTATTGATAGGAAGTGCATCGTAGGTGTATCGGTAAAGTACCTTAGGCATTCAAGTGGAGAGCTAAGGTTGGTCATCAACAATTGATGGTTAGTTAATGTCTTTGTAAGTTAAGCTATCATTAGTAGTTTGGATGACTATTACTTAGTTAGTAGTGTGATTATTAGTTATATATTATGTTAGTGAGTTGTATGTTAGTTAGTAGTAAGATGTCAGTTAAGTTGGAGTATCACTATTATTTTGGTAGCAGTTAGTTTATTAGATGTTAGTTGATTATTTCCTGGATATCAGTTAGTGTATTAAGATATTAATGATATTTGGTATCACTTTCAAGTTAATATAATTATGAGTAGTTAGTTAGTGTATCAGTTAGATTAGTGACCCTTATAGACCAGTTAACTAGTATTGGATCTAATGCCTTAGTGTGGACCTAGTTGGCCTAGTATAGCTAGAGTAACATAGTATTGACCTAGAAATCATATTAGTGCATCCTTTTGCTCATTTATCACTTTCATACACCCAATTGACATGCAATTCATATATAGGTGTGTGTGACACCAGGTCGGACACCGATTTACCTCTTTTGCTTAGGACCAGAGGTGAGTATATCTCTATATTAGTTTTTATTTCATGATAGTATATATATCACTTGTTATAGAACTATTTTCTTGATTCCGGCACAGTGGCTACACGAACTGGTACTAAATAGATCCTTTCAGGAGATATTATCCGCTACCGTATTCAACGAGTACTACTTCACATGTATTTTATCATGTGTATCGGGTATTGATTCACTACCAAAAAAAGTCAAATTAGCGACGACCAAAAACGTCGCTAATTGACAAAAAAATGTCGCTAATCTCATTTAGCGACGTAATTAGTGATGTTTTACAGAAGTCGGTAATAATTACGTCGCTGAAAGGAAAAACGTCACTAAACGTCGCTATACCGACGTTTATTAGCGACTTAGATGTATCGCTAACTTAGCGATGTTTAGCGACTCTGAGTCACTAATTAGCGACGTAATTAAATGTCGCTAAACGTCGCTAATTAGCGACTTATATAGCGACGTAACAACGACGTCTTTAATGACCTGGCAGTACTGCCATATCAGCAATTTACGACATTTAGCGACGTCCTTAGTGACGGCTAATTACATGTCGCTAAGTAGCTACTTTTTTAGTGACTTATAAAAACATCGCTAGTCGTCGCTAAATACGTCGCTAATTTTAAAAAAACTGAATTGTTCCAAACTATTATTCCTGCAATTTATAATTTCTAATTAAAAATAGACCCGGAGCAACCCTCCGTTGAATTCTATGGGTTCGCTGACCCCTTCGGAGGAACACTCAACACCGGATTAACAATATTTAATATGAATAAAAGTATCACAGTTATAAAAGTATTACAGTATCACAGTCATAAAAGTAAAACAGTCATAAAAGTATCACAGTGTCATAGTCACACAAAATGGGCATAAACAGTGTCACAAAATACGTAATATATAAGTATCAGAGTATCACAGTAACACAAAATGCATAATATATAAGTATATAAAACATCACAGTATCAATCTCGAGGATATCCAAAACGGGGCAGATACCAGTCCCTCAAATACTGCGCATAAACAACGTTTATGTTATCAAGCTCCGCTATGGGTGCTGGGTGACTGGAACTCCCCGTCTGAGATACAGCCGCGACAGGTGCTGGGTGATTGAAACTCCCCGCAGGTGGTATCTCTTTCTCCTTAACAGTAGGAGGCATCACTTCCTCCTTAACAGTAGGAGGTGTCGCTCTCTTGGGTGCCATCTGGTAAGATAGATGAAAACAAAGAATTAGCAAAGAATTAGCTATTGGACCGGAACGAAAAAATTAGATGACTCACAAAGATACAATAAAAATACTATAAGATGTATCTAGTCAACCAACAGATACAAATCTATTGGTAGTGTTGATGATGGAGATGATAATACGAATGATGATGAATATTTATCCCTTTCAGTTTTGAAAAAGGTGATTATGGACATTAATAAATCATCTGTATGTTTATATAGTAAAATAATGTATTTAAAATTAATCAATCATGTTTAAGAGATTCTAAAGATAATATTAATCCCAAATACATGTGGCACCTTAGGCTAGAATGTATTTATGAAGATAAGATTAACAAGCAGGATGAGTTTCTAAATCAGCAAGAGTGTTTGAATTAGATCAAAATAGTGAATACTTAAGCGATAAGTTTCTAAATCACTTGGGTCAAAGACCTTTCTTCTTAGCTCAGTTAGTACTTAATCGATAACTAATTAGCAGAACATGAATTCCAACTAGGTAAGCAAAGTTGATTGGAATTTGTTGTGTCAGATCCTCAAAACTACCTTTGATTTAAGTGTAAACAAAAGCAAACAACAAGTAAAAGAAAAAACCCGAAATGCAAGCACAATAACTTAGATAAAAAATTAATTAATCCTCTGATTGGAAAAAGACATGCATAAAACAAAACTAACCAGTTTTTCAGTATATATATATATATATATATATATATATATATTGTCACTACCACATTCTGAAAACAGGGGTATTTTTAAATTTTTACAATATTTACTATTATGTTATTTACCATTAATTAATTGCATAATAATATATTTGATTTAAATAGTTATTATGTGTGATGTGTAAATAATTATAGTATTAGATGCAGTGTTCATTATTTTATTTTAGCTAGCAGACTAGACCTAGAAGCTCAGTAGACGAACCCCTGTCCGAATTATAGAATTCTGGATTTTGTTATTTTATTTAGAATTTAATATTTGAAGATTGAAATTAATTACTGTATTTTATTTAATATTTTTGCGCATTGCCTTTGCTTCGATATTTGGAGCACTATCCAGACTTTTGTCTTCCAACAAATTTCACAATCTTGTCCTAGATATGTCCGCCTTCAATTCTGCTATTTTTGCAACTCATAATTTTGCCCCTTGTGCATTGTTTCTGGCCGCACAAAAATCGTCGCGGACGTTATTTTTAATTTCCTATTTTTGTATCGTTGTGCGTTCCAATCGAAAATTGGAGGCCATCTTGACCTATTTTTCGTGCGACCCAAATTAGGGAAATATTCTGTTCTGAGTCTTCTTCAATATTGGTATTGATGACTTGATCTGATTTTGGCCCCAGGTACTCCTAATTAATTGTTGAACACAACTTGCATTTATTTCTATTTAATTTGAGGATACCATTTTATCTGATTTTAAAATCCCAAATTAATTCCAGTGCCCTCCAAATTCAGCCCATACCCATCTTACAGTGCCCCCTGACCCTACAAAATATCGGACCCTGAATCGCCCGCCAAATTTTTGTCATTTCATGTGGTTGTGCAATTTCCCGAATTTAAGGGGCTAAGTTGCAATTATTTAATTGTAGGTGCCAACACCTAATTATTTTAACCAATGGGGGAGCCTATTAATTTTTATTTAAAACCTACATGAATTAATATTTCATGAATCATCATGGCCACTCATTTAAGTGGGTGAAATCCTCACCCTACATCACACCCTCTCTCTCCCTATTAAATGCCTTGTACCCTCAAACCCTAATCCCTATGCAACCTAGAAAACACCACCTCACAAGCCTCCAAAATCCTCAAACCCCCACCTCTCTCCAACGTAGGATTCCTTCTCCCTCTTCCTTTCCTCTTCTCTTTTCTTCTTCCTTCTTCTTCTTCCTTCTCCTTCTTCTTTATTTTCTTTTTTTGAATTCAAATATTGATTTGGGGGGGGGGGGGGACACAGTTCAAACCCCCTTACTGTGCACCCCGGCACTGTTCCGGTGGCTGAGCCCGTTTCCGGCAGCCATTTCCCGCTAGCTGCCGCTGCCGCACTTGCTGTGCAAACCGTCCGGCGGCGTCCAGCGGCTTCCCAAGCAGTCCGGCGGCCAGCCCCGAGACCGGCCGGCCTAGCCCGAGCCGGCGGCTGCTTGAGCTCCTCCTCCCTGTGTGCTCCGGCCCAGGTGGCCGACTCCCTCCCCCTCGGCGTCCGGCGGCTCCCCTCACAGACTCCGGCGTCCAGCGGCCAGCGGCCATCCCGAGCCCTCGCGCCGGCGGCGCTGCTGCACCCCACCGGCGGCCCTCCGGCGGCCGGCGGCTCCACCCCCTCTGTAAGTATTATCCTTTCCTCTCTCTCTCTTTTTATATATATATATATATATATCTTTATATATATATATCTTATATATATATATATATATCTAATGTATATATATGTGTTTGTTTATACATTTAATTAATGTGAAAAATTAGTATATGTATATATAATCAATATAAGGTATTGTATGTATTTAAATAAATAGTATAAAAATGTATTTAAAAATTTATGTTTAATATATATATTAGTATGGTATATATATAAATACCTAGTATACGTATTTGTGTATATTGATTAATGTTTATATCTAATGTACATATATAAAAGTTTGTTTATATATTTAAATTAGCATGAAATTAGTATATGCTTTAATTAAATTTGTATGTATAATTAATGTAAAGTATTATATATGTGGTAATTAGTATATTTAATAAATTACTTTATTAATATCTGATTAATATGAGCAGTAGGTAATTAAATAAATTCTATATTTAAGTTTGGCATATATATATATATATTTTGTATATATATATATATACTTGATATAATTTCATATATATTGTACATGTATGTTATTTATGAATAAAGTGTTTAAATACATGTACTATCATGGTATATATATATTTTGCATATGTGGTGATTTTGGTGCAAGTATGTATACAGTATAATTATTATTTTGGTATACAAATACATATGTGTATATGTATTTGTATGGGTATACTTATTAAAACGTATTTTTGGTATTCGTATTTAATAAAAATGTAATTTGGTATAAATGAACAAATATGTAAATGACCGTATTTTGGTATCAATGTATATATGTAGAGTTATATTTTCATATTGGTATACATTTTGCATAAAACCTTAGCATATTTTTAATATATATACATATATATATAATTGTATTTAATTTGAGATGTTGTATATACATACAGGTATTAGTTTTTGTTTAAAGTGTATATATTTTACTTATATCTATTATTGTAATTAAGGAATATTAGTATATGTATAGTTGGCCTATCTAGTAGATGACCCTACCGTACCTAGCGTAGCCCTAAGGCCAGTGTATTTTTGTTGTGTGTTAGGATAGCTTCTGATGGAAATGTCATATTGTGATGTGTTTATAGGACTGTGGGTTTACCAGGGGATACTCTGGAACAGGACATCCATAAATACCAGCTAAGGACCCGAGGCAAGTACATTCTCTGATAATTTCCAATTCTTGATAATTGCTATAAGTTCAATGATCTTGAAATGTTACAACTGAATCTTTGACACTGTGCTACACGGACTAGTATAGCTTGAATCTGCAGTCATGAGATGTTACCTTAATTATCGTATTGACATTGTACACGACATGTATATTTAGACACCGTACATGATAGACTTTACTTGCTCGTGTATCGTGACGTGTCATGGTTGGATCCACAGTACTAGTTGGGGGCGGGGAAGTAGTTAGTAAGAAATGTGATCATAACCTCTTATTATAGTATAAAAATTGTAAGTGTTAATCATGCTCTTCACCCATGATTAGCCAGGCCTTGTAGCAACCGTACATGTTCCCAAGCCGATCACATTTCGAAACTACTATTTCAAACACCTAGAATAGATTACAGTTTCCTATTTTAAATCATATACTACATCACCCGTATATGATACTGTTCCTTGTTCTTTTATTTCCATACATGCACTGACTATATCATAATTGCCTATTACCTGTCTCTTTACATTGCCTGTCTCTCTTAAAATTGCCATTGCATTTATTTCACTGTCTTCTCAGTTGCTAGCATAACATGTTTTATTGTATTATAGACATTATCAATTAATGGAACTGTTATTTGAGATTGTGCTTTGCTCCTTCCTGACTGGAAACATTTTTCCAGACTATGCCTTAGAGGACCGCTGTCCGACACTTATGGACTATGGTGAGTAGCTGCAGACTTGGTAGTTAGCTGTGATTCTGGAAGGTCTAGACGAAATTATTATTTCTTGTTAGTTTTTAAGTAGACTATTTGGTACCGGATTTGTCTCCGGCCTTTGTTGATTCTTGGATATTGTTAAGTTAAGTTATTTCTTGTGGACTTGTGTTGTGTTTAATTTTAGTTTTATTATTCGAAATCTTATCGTGCTGTAATCCTGTGATTGAGTATGTGTTCATCTTATTTGTGTCATCCATGCCTCCTAATGGAGATTGGATGCTTGCGTGACAGTAGTTAGATAGTATCAAGACCTTGACAGCGTTCTACCGCCGATGCTGCGGCGTAGGCTGGACGTACCCACGCACTTGTGCCCCTAAACCGGGTGCGGGTCGTGATACGTTTTTAGTGGTGGCCCATGCAGGTCAGACTTCGCGAGTTGTACGATGTCGTGGTAGTGTGACATCTTTGTTATACTACTGCGTGCCTGCGATAGAATCTAGGACATAGGATACTAGGACGAGAGCAAATACTCAATCACAATTCCTTGAGAGATTCCTGGGATGACCCCTGAGAATCTTGTTAAAACTCCCAATTTACAATCATTCCCTTGTTCTGTCCATTCTCACTATTGATGTTGATTGATTGCTGTTAATTAAGGTATTAAATTAGGATTTTGCTTCATTATAGAGTTGATTTCATATCAAGATGAGTTTACAGACTAATTTATGGTATTATTTGATGATGCACGTCGATGAGGACAGTGAAAATGATTAACCAATGGGGGAGCCTATTAATTTTTATTTAAAACCTACATGAATTAATATTTCATGAATCATCATGGCCACTCATTTAAGTGGGTGAAATCCTCACCCTACATCACACCCTCTCTCTCCCTATTAAATGCCTTGTACCCTCAAACCCTAATCCCTATGCAACCTAGAAAACACCACCTCATAAGCCTCCAAAATCCTCAAACCCCCACCTCTCTCCAACGTAGGATTCCTACTCCCTCTTCCTTTCCTCTTCTCTTTTCTTCTTCCTTCTTCTTCTTCCTTCTCCTTCTTCTTTATTTTCTTTTTTTGAATTCAAATATTGATTTGGGGGGGGGGACACTGTTCAAACCCCCTTACTGTGCACCCCGGCACTGTTCCGGTGGCTGAGCCCGTTTCCGGCGGCCATTTCCCGCTGGCTGCCGCTGCCGCACTTGCTGTGCAAACCGTCCGGCGGCGTCCAGCGGCTTCCCAAGCAGTCCGGCGGCCAGCCCCGAGACCGGCCGGCCTAGCCCGAGCCGGCGGCTGCTCGAGCTCCTCCTCCCTGTGTGCTCCGGCCCAGGTGGCCGACTCCCTCCCCCTCGGCGTCCGGCGGCTCCCCTCACAGACTCCGGCGTCCAGCGGCCAGCGGCCATCCCGAGCCCTCGTGCCGGCGGCGCTGCTGCACCCCACCGGCGGCCCTCCGGCGGCCGGCGGCTCCACCCCCTCTGTAAGTATTATCCTTTCCTCTCTCTCTCTTTTTATATATATATATATATATATATATCTTTATATATATATATCTTATATATATATATATATCTAATGTATATATATGTGTTTGTTTATACATTTAATTAATGTGAAAAATTAGTATATGTATATATAATCAATATAAGGTATTGTATGTATTTAAATAAATAGTATAAAAATGTATTTAAAAATTTATGTTTAATATATATATTAGTATGGTATATATATAAATACCTAGTATACGTATTTGTGTATATTGATTAATGTTTATATCTAATGTACATATATAAAAGTTTGTTTATATATTTAAATTAGCATGAAATTAGTATATGCTTTAATTAAATTTGTATGTATAATTAATGTAAAGTATTATATATGTGGTAATTAGTATATTTAATAAATTACTTTATTAATATCTGATTAATATGAGCAGTAGGTAATTAAATAAATTCTATATTTAAGTTTGGCATATATATATATATATTTTGTATATATATATATATACTTGATATAATTTCATATATATTGTACATGTATGTTATTTATGAATAAAGTGTTTAAATACATGTACTATCATGGTATATATATATTTTGCATATGTGGTGATTTTGGTGCAAGTATGTATACAGTATAATTATTATTTTGGTATACAAATACATATGTGTATATGTATTTGTATGGGTATACTTATTAAAACGTATTTTTGGTATTCGTATTTAATAAAAATGTAATTTGGTATAAATGAACAAATATGTAAATGACCTTATTTTGGTATCAATGTATATATGTAGAGTTATATTTTCATATTGGTATACATTTTGCATAAAACCTTAGCATATTTTTAATATATATACATATATATATAATTGTATTTAATTTGAGATGTTGTATATACATACAGGTATTAGTTTTTGTTTAAAGTGTATATATTTTACTTATATCTATTATTGTAATTAAGGAATATTAGTATATGTATAGTTGGCCTATCTAGTAGATGACCCTACCGTACCTAGCGTAGCCCTAAGGCCAGTGTATTTTTGTTGTGTGTTAGGATAGCTTCTGATGGAAATGTCATATTGTGATGTGTTTATAGGACTGTGGGTTTACCAGGGGATAATCTGGAACAGGACATCCATAAATACCAGCTAAGGACCCGAGGCAAGTACATTCTCTGATAATTTCCAATTCTTGATAATTGCTATAAGTTCAATGATCTTGAAATGTTACAACTGAATCTTTGACACTGTGCTACACGGACTAGTATAGCTTGGATCTGCAGTCATGAGATGTTACCTTAATTATCGTATTGACATTGTACACGACATGTATATTTAGACACCGTACATGATA
Source organism: Iris macrosiphon (assembly GCA_036927795.1). Classification (NCBI taxonomy): domain Eukaryota; kingdom Viridiplantae; phylum Streptophyta; class Magnoliopsida; order Asparagales; family Iridaceae; genus Iris; species Iris macrosiphon. The sequence continues at coordinate 100,920,921 of JAYESA010000011.1, forward strand.
GACTTTACTTGCTCGTGTATCGTGACGTGTCATGGTTGGATCCACAGTACTAGTTGGGGGCGGGGAAGTAGTTAGTAAGAAATGTGATCATAACCTCTTATTATAGTATAAAAATTGTAAGTGTTAATCATGCTCTTCACCCATGATTAGCCAGGCCTTGTAGCAACCGTACATGTTCCCAAGCCGATCACATTTCGAAACTACTATTTCAAACACCTAGAATAGATTACAGTTTCCTATTTTAAATCATATACTACATCACCCGTATATGATACTGTTCCCTGTTCTTTTATTTCCATACATGCACTGACTATATCATAATTGCCTATTACCTGTCTCTTTACATTGCCTGTCTCTCTTAAAATTGCCATTGCATTTATTTCACTGTCTTCTCAGTAGCTAGCATAACATGTTTTATTGTATTATAGACATTATCAATTAATGGAACTGTTATTTGAGATTGTGCTTTGCTCCTTCCTGACTGGAAACATTTTTCCAGACTATGCCTTAGAGGACCGCTGTCCGACACTTATGGACTATGGTGAGTAGCTGCAGACTTGGTAGTTAGCTGTGATTCTGGAAGGTCTAGACGGAATTATTATTTCTTGTTAGTTTTTAAGTAGACTATTTGGTACCGGATTTGTCTCCGGCCTTTGTTGATTCTTGGATATTGTTAAGTTAAGTTATTTCTTGTGGACTTGTGTTGTGTTTAATTTTAGTTTTATTATTCGAAATCTTATCGTGCTGTAATCCTGTGATTGAGTATGTGTTCATCTTATTTGTGTCATCCATGCCTCCTAATGGAGATTGGATGCTTGCGTGACAGTAGTTAGATAGTATCAAGACCTTGACAGCGTTCTACCGCCGATGCTGCGGCGTAGGCTGGACGTACCCACGCACTTGTGCCCCTAAACCGGGTGCGGGTCGTGACACGTTTTTAGTGGTGGCCCATGCAGGTCAGACTTCGCGAGTTGTGCGATGTCGTGGTAGTGTGACATCCTTGTTATACTACTGCGTGCCTGCGATAGAATCTAGGACATAGGATACTAGGACGAGAGCAAATACTCAATCACAATTCCTTGAAAGATTCCTGGGATGACCCCTGAGAATCTTGTTAAAACTCCCAATTTACAATCATTCCCTTGTTCTGTCCATTCTCACTATTGATGTTGATTGATTGCTGTTAATTAAGGTATTAAATTAGGATTTTGCTTCATTATAGAGTTGATTTCATATCAAGATGAGTTTACAGACTAATTTATGGTATTATTTGATGATGCACGTCGATGTGGACAGTGAAAATGATTAACACTAGGGCTATTGGACTACAGAAGGTGGATTTAAATTTTTAATTGAAGATTGAAAATGAATTTCAAATTTTAGGATTCTGAGAAGATTGAGATTGCTATAAAAATTTATTTTGAAGATTTCAATAAATTGCAAAATCTTAAAATTTGAGGAACTGAAATATTGTTATTAAAATTTTATTTTGAGGATTCAGATTCGATTCAATAAACCTAGACAAGTCTGTAAGGATTTTGAGTGATTTAATTTTCATTTCAGTAATTAGATAATTGGTCTTGAGGAAAGTGTATGCAATTTACTTTAAATTTTATTCGAGGAGTTATTTTGAGGAAAATTTATTTGAGGATAAGATCTTATAGTGAGAGAGATATATTAGTATATAATTAGATGAGATGCATGTGTATAAGGATCGGTTGGCTTGAGTATGAATGAGAATTCACTGCAAACTGACTTGGGTGATCATCAAGGGTTGTATTAGAAAGTGCAGTATTTAGTATAGTGTGTTGCATTGATATGCACTTGAGTGATAGGGATAACTAGTATCAACGATTGCAGTAGGTAAGGAAGCCAATAGTAAGTGTTTGTGATAGAACTGTGATCCCTAGGGGATATAGGTATTAGACCTTGGATGCATTTGACCTGTGCAATCATAACTAGGAATTTATTCCCTTTATCTTGAATGTTGTTTCTTTAGATCTGTACTGTCCTTCCTTGATGATATCGCATTTTACCTTAATTGATTCTTTGGGATCTGTCTTCAGGATGTCGCCGCAGACACGGTCTATGAGAGCGGGAACACCAGTTTTAGAGGGGTCTGCCACCTCTCCACCTGATGGACAGACATCCGTAGTTCCTCCTACATCTCCGATGCACGTATGTGATCCTCCTCCACCTGTTAAGAGGATAGCCGCAGCTGTAACGGACAACCTTCCTCCTCCATCAACTCCGATTCCCGGAGGTTTGCCCATTGACGGAACGCAGATGTTTACCTTGATCCAAGGCATGGTAGATGCCCAGAGAGTGACGGCGGATGCTCAGCGAGTTTAAGCTGAGGCTCAGAAGGTGCAAGCAGAAGCGTACCAGGCACAAACCGAGCTGATGAAAGAAAACATGGAGAATGCTCATCAAGTGACTCTCCAAGCTTTGGAGAAAGTAGCACAGTACCAACAGTTTCCTGGCCAGCAGCAGAGATCAGGCACTATAGTGGATTTCAAAAGAATGATGCCTCGAGAGTTCAAAGGCACCGAAGGAATACTCTACGCTGACGACTGGCTAGAGGATATAGAGAGAAGCCTGCGATTGACCCAGATTCCGGAGAACTTGAAGATAGAAGCCGCTGGCAGTCAGATGTTCGATATCGCACTCACGTGGTATCGCACAGAACCGAGAATTACTGCACAAGGACTTACTTGGGAGACTTTCAAGGAACTCTTCAAAGAGAAGTTCTTTCCCGACGTGGCATTGGGAACCTTGGAAAGTCAGTTTCATGACTTAGTTCAAGGAAACATGTCGGTCGACGAGTACGCTGCGGAATTCTGTAGATTGAGCCGTTTTGCATCGTCTATGATTCGAGACCCTGGAGATCGAGCCCGGAAATTTAGAAAGGGACTGACAAGAGAGATTAAGTCGCGCACTTCTGGTCGTCGTACCGCTACCTTCGAGGCTATCTTGATGGATGCTCAGATTGCAGAAGAGGATCTGGATCTCAGGCCTAAGAGGAGTCACGATACCTTTGGAGATACGAATGATAGCGCAAGACAGGCCAAGCATCCCCGTATTCAGTACCAAGTACCATTTTATGTTCAGCAACAACCATGGATATTTCAGCATCCACCGCAGTACCTAGCACCAGTTCCTATCCAGCGATAGCCCTGGGCATTTCAGTATCAACAGCAGTACCCGGCACCAGTTCCTGTACAGCAGGATCAACGAACTTGTCACTTCTGTAAGAAGCCAGGTCACCTTTGGGAGAGCTGTAGAACGAGGCTAGGACTTTGTTTGCTCTGCGGCGCTGCGGGACATCGAGTAAGGGATTGTCTTCTAACCTCTTATCTCCCCGGCCAGCGCTCAACTTCAGATTATAGAGACCCAGTTAGGTTACCTGTGGAACCGTATATTGCTCAGTACCCGCGGAGGGAGCCACCCCAGCAGGACGGGCAATAGCGGTGACGGTCAAGGGACCGATGTTGCAGGTAATGTGTTTGTAGGTTCTGTTCTTTCCTCCATTCTGTTCCCCTCTATTTGATTGATTGATTGATTGCTTAGTACGTAGTTCGTATGCATGCCTCTTGTTATAATGTAGTTAGTAGTACCCCTGATACATAGACTGCAACACCATAACAAATGAGACCATAACCATGTATGTTCCCCCTAGATTGCATGTGGTATGATTATAGGTAGAATTTTCTTAGACCGTGTTGACTGTAGTGAAGATTCATGAAGGAGTTATGACCTAACAAGAGGAACAAGATGATTAAAATTTGAGGATAGTTATTTGATTTAAATAAATGGTTAAGAAATTAACATGGCAAAAATTGATGGTTTATTAATTCCAGGAAAGATTTTGACATATTTAAATTGATTATTAATTTAGAAATTTTGGGAGATTAATCAATGTATTTTTTTAATTGCAAGTTATGAATTTTGAACTTTAAAATTGAATGTGATATTTGGAGAATCCGTAAATATCATATTGTAGAGTACTTTGAGGAGTGGATATTAAATTTCGGACATTGGATTATTAACTCAAAACTTTCAGGAAATTTTTGATAAAAAGGGACTTTGATTCTATGTCGAGGATTTTTACAGGAATACAGATAATTTTAGAATTTTTGAAATTTGCGAAAGGACATTGTGGAGTATTAAAAGATTTCATGGATGATAAACTTAAATTTGAGGGAAATAATAATGTGTATGATTAAATGCTAATATGAGGATTTTAAATTTCGAGGACGAAATTCTTTTAAGGTGGGTAGACTTGTCACTACCACATTCTGAAAACAGGGGTATTTTTGAATTTTTACAATATTTACTATTATGTTATTTACCATTAATTAATTGCATAATAATATATTTGATTTAAATAGTTATTATGTGTGATGTGTAAATAATTATAGTATTAGATGCAGTGTTCATTATTTTATTTTAGCTAGCAGACTAGACCTAGAAGCTCAGTAGACGAACCCCTGTCCGAATTATAGAATTCTGGATTTTGTTATTTTATTTAGAATTTAATATTTGAAGATTGAAATTAATTACTGTATTTTATTTAATATTTTTGCGCATTGCCTTTGCTTCGATATTTGGAGCACTATCCAGACTTTTGTCTTCCAACAAATTTCACAATCTTGTCCTAGACATGTCCGCCTTCAATTCTGCTATTTTTGCAACTCATAATTTTGCCCCTTGTGCATTGTTTCTGGCCGCACAAAAATCGTCGCGGACGTTATTTTTAATTTCCTATTTTTGTATCGTTGTGCGTTCCAATCGAAAATTGGAGGCCATCTTGACCTATTTTTCGTGCGACCCAAATTAGGGAAATATTCTGTTCTGAGTCTTCTTCAATATTGGTATTGATGACTTGATCTGATTTTGGCCCCAGGTACTCCTAATTAATTGTTGAACACAACTTGCATTTATTTCTATTTAATTTGAGGATACCATTTTATCTGATTTTAAAATCCCAAATTAATTCCAGTGCCCTCCAAATTCAGCCCATACCCATCTTACAGTGCCCCCTGACCCTACAAAATATCGGACCCCGAATCGCCCGCCAAATTTTCGTTATTTCATGTGGTTGTGCAATTTCCCGAATTTAAGGGGCTAAGTTGCAATTATTTAATTGTAGGTGCCAACACCTAATTATTTTAACCAATGGGGGAGCCTATTAATTTTTATTTAAAACCTACATGAATTAATATTTCATGAATCATCATGGCCACTCATTTAAGTGGGTGAAATCCTCACCCTACATCACACCCTCTCTCTCCCTATTAAATGCCTTGTACCCTCAAACCCTAATCCCTATGCAACCTAGAAAACACCACCTCACAAGCCTCCAAAATCCTCAAACCCCCACCTCTCTCCAACGTAGGATTCCTTCTCCCTCTTCCTTTCCTCTTCTCTTTTCTTCTTCCTTCTTCTTCTTCCTTCTCCTTCTTCTTTATTTTCTTTTTTTGAATTCAAATATTGATTTGGGGGGGGGGGGACACTGTTCAAACCCCCTTACTGTGCACCCCGGCACTGTTCCGGTGGCTGAGCCCGTTTCCGGCGGCCATTTCCCGCTGGCTGCCGCTGCCGCACTTGCTGTGCAAACCGTCCGGCGGCGTCCAGCGGCTTCCCAAGCAGTCCGGCGGCCAGCCCCGAGACCGGCCGGCCTAGCCCGAGCCGGCGGCTGCTCGAGCTCCTCCTCCCTGTGTGCTCCGGCCCAGGTGGCCGACTCCCTCCCCCTCGGCGTCCGGCGGCTCCCCTCACAGACTCCGGCGTCCAGCGGCCAGCGGCCATCCCGAGCCCTCGCGCCGGCGGCGCTGCTGCACCCCACCGGCGGCCCTCCGGCGGCCGGCGGCTCCACCCCCTCTGTAAGTATTATCCTTTCCTCTCTCTCTCTTTTTATATATATATATATATATATATATCTTTATATATATATATCTTATATATATATATATCTAATGTATATATATGTGTTTGTTTATACATTTAATTAATGTGAAAAATTAGTATATGTATATATAATCAATATAAGGTATTGTATGTATTTAAATAAATAGTATAAAAATGTATTTAAAAATTTATGTTTAATATATATATTAGTATGGTATATATATAAATACCTAGTATACGTATTTGTGTATATTGATTAATGTTTATATCTAATGTACATATATAAAAGTTTGTTTATATATTTAAATTAGCATGAAATTAGTATATGCTTTAATTAAATTTGTATGTATAATTAATGTAAATTATTATATATGTGGTAATTAGTATATTTAATAAATTACTTTATTAATATCTGATTAATATGAGCAGTAGGTAATTAAATAAATTCTATATTTAAGTTTGGCATATATATATATATATATATTTTGTATATATATATATATACTTGATATAATTTCATATATATTGTACATGTATGTTATTTATGAATAAAGTGTTTAAATACATGTACTATCATGGTATATATATATTTTGCATATGTGGTGATTTTGGTGCAAGTATGTATACAGTATAATTATTATTTTGGTATACAAATACATATGTGTATATGTATTTGTATGGGTATACTTATTAAAACGTATTTTTGGTATTCGTATTTAATAAAAATGTAATTTGGTATAAATGAACAAATATGTAAATGACCGTATTTTGGTATCAATGTATATATGTAGAGTTATATTTTTATATTGGTATACATTTTGCATAAAACCTTAGCATATTTTTAATATATATACATATATATATAATTGTATTTAATTTGAGATGTTGTATATACATACAGGTATTAATTTTTGTTTAAAGTGTATATATTTTACTTATATCTATTATTGTAATTAAGGAATATTAGTATATGTATAGTTGGCCTATCTAGTAGATGACCCTACCGTACCTAGCGTAGCCCTAAGGCCAGTGTATTTTTGTTGTGTGTTAGGATAGCTTCTGATGGAAATGTCATATTGTGATGTGTTTATAGGACTGTGGGTTTACCAGGGGATACTCTGGAACAGGACATCCATAAATACCAGCTAAGGACCCGAGGCAAGTACATTCTCTGATAATTTCCAATTCTTGATAATTGCTATAAGTTCAATGATCTTGAAATGTTACAACTGAATCTTTGACACTGTGCTACACGGACTAGTATAGCTTGGATCTGCAGTCATGAGATGTTACCTTAATTATCGTATTGACATTGTACACGATATGTATATTTAGACACCGTACATGATAGACTTTACTTGCTCGTGTATCGTGACGTGTCATGGTTGGATCCACAGTACTAGTTGGGGGCGGGGAAGTAGTTAGTAAGAAATGTGATCATAACCTCTTATTATAGTATAAAAATTGTAAGTGTTAATCATGCTCTTCACCCATGATTAGCCAGGCCTTGTAGCAACCGTACATGTTCCCAAGCCGATCACATTTCGAAACTACTATTTCAAACACCTAGAATAGATTACAGTTTCCTATTTTAAATCATATACTACATCACCCGTATATGATACTGTTCCTTGTTCTTTTATTTCCATACATGCACTGACTATATCATAATTGCCTATTACCTGTCTCTTTACATTGCCTGTCTCTCTTAAAATTGCCATTGCATTTATTTCACTGTCTTCTCAGTAGCTAGCATAACATGTTTTATTGTATTATAGACATTATCAATTAATGGAACTGTTATTTGAGATTGTGCTTTGCTCCTTCCTGATTGGAAACATTTTTCCAGACTATGCCTTAGAGGACCGCTGTCCGACACTTATGGACTATGGTGAGTAGCTGCAGACTTGGTAGTTAGCTGTGATTCTGGAAGGTCTAGACGGAATTATTATTTCTTGTTAGTTTTTAAGTAGACTATTTGGTACCGGATTTGTCTCCGGCCTTTGTTGATTCTTGGATATTGTTAAGTTAAGTTATTTCTTGTGGACTTGTGTTGTGTTTAATTTTAGTTTTATTATTCGAAATCTTATCGGGCTGTAATCCTGTGATTGAGTATGTGTTCATCTTATTTGTGTCATCCATGCCTCCTAATGGAGATTGGATGCTTGCGTGACAGTAGTTAGATAGTATCAAGACCTTGACAGCGTTCTACCGCCGATGCTGCGGCGTAGGCTGGACGTACCCACGCACTTGTGCCCCTAAACCGGGTGCGGGTCGTGACATATATATATATATATATATATATATATATATATATATAGTCATTGTGATCGTGATATTTCTCCAGCCTACCATCTGGAGACTACTCAAGGTTTCCTTTAGCTCCAATTTGATTTTCAACACAATCTCTCAACCATCTTGAAGATTGCCTCGATTTTGAAGAATTAGCGGAAAGAGGTTTGTCGATATGTGTGGCTGTCTTTTTCTTAGGCTATCCAACTGTTAATTAATTCTCTATTGCTAACAATATGATCCACATTCAAGTGCTCCGTAGAATTGGCATTGATAATCAATCAAATTAGACAAGTCAATGTTAAGTTTGCTAAAACTGTACTAGGAGTTCATAAAACAAAAAAAGGGGAAGTTGTACCACATATTACAAGATAATCAATGTGGCAGTTGCACTTTTGTTTTTGCAACAAATATTGATTTAAATGGTGATAGTGATATTCCGTAGCACTAACCCCTGAACAAAAACCTAACCCTAACCCTAACCCTTGATCAAAAACCCTAAACCTAACCCCTGATTAAAAACCCTAAACCTAACCCTAACCCTAACCACAGGTCAAAAAACCTAACCCTAACCCTAACCCTAACCCTAATCTGCGTCTGTGTGTGTGTGTGTCTGCGTCTGTGTGTGTGTGTCGTGTGTGTGTGTGTCTGCGTCTGTGTGTGTGTGTCATGTGTGTCATGTGTGTCTGTCAGTGTCTGTGTGCGTGTGTCGTGTCTGTGTGCGTATGTCGTGTCTGTCAAGTGTGTCTTGTGTCAGTGTCACATGAAAGAGAAAGAGAGAGGGAGAGAGAGAAAGAGAGAGAGAGAGAGAGAGAGAGATTACCTAGAGCTCGAGGAGGAGGAGGGGGATGCCGGAGTAACCGCAGCCGTGGAGAGCCGGTCACCGGAGCGGGGGGGGGGGGAATCGAAAAGTTTTGAAATTTTCGACAGATGGGGAAAAGAAAACTGAGCCCTAATTAACCAAAATTTAGCGACGTTTAGCGACGTCAAATAACAACGTCGCTAAAATAAAAATTAGCGACGTCAAAGACGTCGCTAAATACATTGCTAAATATTTTTGATAGATACGTCACAAATTACGACGCTAAACGTCGCTAAATTAGATATATTAGCGACGTTTAGCGACCTTAATTGAACTTATAGCGACTAATCTTTTAAAATCTTAATAAAAGTCGTTAAACGTCGCTAAATGTCGCCATTTAGCAATGTCTAGCGACAATTTTTATGGAGTCGCTAATTTAGCGACATTTTTACAAGGAGTCGCTAAAATACGTCGCTAATCCTGCTTACTCTAGTAGTGATTATCGTGTACTTCATGTTCATACACTGTTCGTATTCAGTGTGCTTATATTCGTGTTCGTAATGTGTCATGATTTGATCCATGAGTATTGGTTGGGGATGGGGGAGTAGGAGTTGGTTATGTGATCATGCTAGTATATTCATGTACATGTCGATTACATATCACTTGTGTAATCAAGTTACTATATTATATTCGTGTTCAACCTAACCCGATCAAATAATGAACTTGTATTCTAAAGCAGATTAGCTAGTATTATTTTTTATTTATTTGCAATTATTCTCTATTACCTATTTTTTACTTTATATCACATTACTTGTTCACTTTAGTTCTTTTCTATTGCTAGTTATCTTGTATTCTTTTCTATTATTTATCATATATGCTCTACCATGTATTTGGAACTGCTTTCAGAGGTAAGTACTCTCCTCCAATTCTGATTGGATATATTTTTTAGATGATTAGCTTTTGGATCAGTGTCCTACTTATTACGGGCCGCAGGATGGTGAGCCATTAGAGGATTCTTCCCTAGAGCAGAAGGACCTAGTGCTAGTGTTTGAGGATGCTTAGTTATATATTTTGGATATTATATTAGTCTTATTTCTAGACTTATGGCATGTATATATTATTTTGGGAGTGGCTATGTCTAGACTTATGGATTTGGACTTGTAGATGTATTGTGACTCTTTTTCTCTCTTTTATTCTATATCATGCTTTCATCCTCCTTTAGTTTTATATTGTGATTGGGTATTGTTTATAATATACCATATTGATCCCCCATTTGGAGTTGAGATAACATTAACAGGTACCATATATATATTGTATGAGATCTTTAGATAATATGGTTGATCTAGACAGCGTTCTACCGCCGATGCTGCGGCGTAGGCTGGACGTTGATCACTACTCGTGCGCTTATTCCGGGTGCTGGTCGTGACACTCTTCCCACTAGAACAAAAGTTGTAACCCCAAACTCTTTTCCTCCTCACTAGAACAAAAGTTGTAACCCCAAACTCTTTCCCGCCCCACTAGGCTGTCTATAACCCCCCTCTCTTCACCTCCCCCATTCAAACCACCTGAATAAATTTTCTTTCTAACCTACTTAAAAACAATTTTTCTTCACAAACCATTCCCAAAATCCTTCTCAATCTTCCTCCACACCTCCATCTATCCAGCCCTACCCAGGATGAATTCAAATTCAGCTAGATTTCACCAATCCGGGCATATCTCCCTCCACAGTAAGTATATTTATCTCAAATTTAGTATGCTTCTTTCTATCCTTGTCCTTAAAAAAATTTATTCACAAACCTTCCATCAAAACTCACTCTAACTTCCCCAAAATATCCCCTCCATCAGAGATGTTCAGGCTGAATTCGAATTCAGCCGAACCACTTCTCAGGATACTCTACCATCTCCACAGCCTCCAAACTACTACCAAAGCACCTAAATATCCTTCCTCTATCTCTCCTTAACAAGTTTTTTTTATAACTCAGTACCTAAATCATCCCACAACTCTCCCAAACACCCTTACAAATCGAAGACACCCTGCTGAACCCGCCAGTAATAGCACCATTTAAACACCTTGTTACCACCACTTCCAGCACCAAAACCCCTTCAACAACCACCCTATACTCATCCTATACCTCTTCCCTAATCTCTCTAAGACCCACAACACTTGGAGAAATATTTTGAAGCCCTAGACAGCAGTTACGAGCCAAAGTATCCAAATATAGACATATTTGTGCAAGCAGTGCACAGTCCTTTTTTTCCTTCCTATTTCACATTGATAAGAGCTCAAAATCTACCTACTCAACCCTATCTACATTTAATTCAAATCCTTCTTTAATTTTACCAACTTTTTATTCATATTTGTTTATGATATTACATTAAGAACACTTACTACTTCTCATGTCTAAACTTGAATATTATTTATGCACTTGTTGTCCTGTTCACTTTGCCATGATCTAACATCCAAGCAACCACTTACAAAATATTATTTTTACCCTAATTGTCACTAAATTATATAATATATAAGTTATGTTTTGTCACTCCCCGTTCCCGAAATATATATTTTGGGATATATTTATTTCTTGCTTGTATTTATTCCTGCTTAGAGTATTTCTTGCTCACATGATCATTAGGTTGCATGCATGGAGACTAGACCCATTCTTTGGTTTAGCATGGTTCATGGTTTATTTGTGGGTTAGTTTATTCATGAATTCAAATCCATGGTCTAAAACACAAACCCTAGCTATATAAGCTAACTTGTTTCTCTCATTTCCCCCATTCTTTATTTCCCATATTTCTTTTATTTCTAGGCAAGTACACCTTGCACTACATGGAGAATCTTTTGATTTTCTTTTCTTGTTCTTGTTCTTTCATTTTATTAGTCTATTCTGTGCTTACGATGATTCTGACCACTTTTAATACTTGGAGTTCTCAATTTTGATAGATAGATTTGCTTAGTTATAATTTTCTAACTTAGGGTTTCATGGATTCCTTGAGGTTTTGGTGGTTTTGATCTATAAAACATAGTATTTTTGAAAAATAGTTTTTGGGAAGGATGGAGCACTTCATTTTGAACGTTTTGGATTTTGGTTCACTCAATTCAAATTTAAAATATAGTTTTTATGAAAAAATAATTTCAGATTTTGTTGCTTTTCTGCCATGGCCGAACCTGCTGTTGGAGAAGGCGAAGTCTTCATGCGGCCAGCGAGCTATGCGGCTGAGAGGATTATGCGGTTCGAGAGGGTTATGCGGCTAGGGATCTTGCCACATATTGACCAGCATGAGTCCATCTTGTTGGACGAATAACTGCCATCACACAAGTATCCTTGAACACTTGTGTTTACTCGCTGAACGAATAAGAATTTCGCTAAGTCCAAATACTCCATACGACACTGACATTTATGCTGCAAGCAGAGTATGCGACCACCATCCTTGGATGCATGACTCGGAAACTGTGGCACATCTTTCTATAATTTTGTCTTTTTCTGACATACTTTATGTCCCATCACACTTTATGTCACATCATATTTTATGTCACATCACTGACACTTTATTTATTTTTCGTCGTTTCATCACTTATCCCGATGAGTAGACTTTAGCCCTGACTCCATGCGACATGACTCCCTGCGGCCAGGATTGTCATGCGGCCTGACTTCTCATGCGGCCTTGATCCTTCTACGTGCATGCGGCCCCTTACACACATTTTATTGGACTAGTTTTGGTTGAATCTTCCTTTTGACTTTATGAGCTGTATGTGTGACTTTGATGACCATAAAAGTATTAGACCCATCTATGTGTCATGATCCGACCACTTGTATCCGTGCTGATACACTTACTACGTGCTATGTGTTCCTACGTGCAAAGTATTCCAACGCGATTATATTACATGTTTATACTGTGGTGTACCTATGCTACGTAACATGTGATATGACTCAATCTCCAGCATGGACATAAGGGTTAGTCAATGACCAAGCGTGGCTAGGATCTGTTGATTGTTGCATCACGGTGGGGTGAATCCAAATTGAACTATCAAGTAACAAAGTAGATTCGTATCTAGTATGGCCGTACTATGGTACATCATATAAGGGGAATACCATGTGACCACGCCATGAGATTCTAGTTAACATTATGGCTAACTAGTCAACTAAACTTGTAGAGCCTTAGGAGCGAATGGAATCTCGAGATCGTGCCTAACTAGCCACCTTCAGCCATCTGAATTTGGTTGTGAAGGCTAGTCCCCATGGATATTGTTTAAATCCTCATTAGTGGATGACAATATCCGACTATTATATGAACTATGTGTTCTATGCGATCTTAGTACGGTGGCCTTACGAGGGACCGGTGCATACTACTATGTGCTATGCGACAATTTATGGCTCGGCTAACCCTGCTGGTACCTGGTTCGATCTGAGGATTCCTATATGCATAATATCTTTAGGATAATCCAGACTCCATCTAATAAGCCATACAAGTGATTGGCCGATTATGTAACTGAGCGTGTTTGTGTATTGTATCTGCTGTAAAATAGTCTAGGGACATGGACAATCATGGTGCGATGGTTTAACCCTTGTCCTTGTTTGGTTGTAGGGTTAGACTGTTGTGTCCCGATCAACTATGAACTGAAACTATGAGACAAAACTATATATATATATATATATATATATATGTATCTATTTTATAACCTGATTTTATTTTTACGTTTTTGCTTCCTTTGTGGTACTTGCTATTTGGGGTCTAACCCCACTGGTTTTGCATGGGCAGGTTTAGAGCCAGCACCCGAGGATCAAGTGTACTTCCCCTGAATAATGACGTGCACCTGGCGGATGGCCACTAAGAAAAATGACTGGGTCTCTTCCTCCCTGCTTGTTATTTCATATTTTACTCATTTTGGGCATTTAGCTACCGGCACTTGTTAGCCATGAATCTGGATATTTAGTTCCCTACATAATTGTAATTAATTAGACTACAGCTGATCATGGTCATGTATTCTTGTTACTTTGCTAGCCTTCTTATTTTTGCACAGCTGGTCTCTTGAATGTTGTGGCAGGGCATTTGGGATACCTTACTTCTTTGTCATATATGTTCTATGTTTACTATTCTTATGAGATAATAGTTGTTCTATGTGACCCTAAGTGACTTGCTTGTAATATGTACCCCCTTGTCTAGTTACAGACGTGACCGTCGTACTACGTTCTATACTTTGTATGGGAGAGCTGGCTATGTCCGTCTTCGTATTTCGGTACTAGGGTATGAGAAGGTTTTAGTGGTAGCCCATGCAAGTCTGTATTTACAGAATTATGGGGTGTTATATTAATATGAGTCTCAATCAAAATTTGTCTCCCCAGATATCTTGCTTCATCTTCCTCGATACCACTGTTTGAACTGTTAAACTGCTTGCCTACTTGATCCTTTCTGTCATGTTCTTGTTCTTGATGGTTCATGTCCTTTTTTTTATGGATTCTTCAGTTGCTGGAGCAGCAGGCAGGACATGGTTCCCGTGGAAAACAACGGGAGGTGGCACCTGTTCAGAGTTAAATTTTAATAGAGCCAAAAATTGAACAAGCTGGCACAGTGGAACCAGAAGTGGCATATTAAGCAAACAGCTCCTGAAATACCCGTACCCCCAGCAGTACCAGTAGTACTTGACACCCCGACATTACTGGAGATCCTCCGGAGAATGATGGCTATACAGCAACACCAGATGGCGGTACAACAGCATCAGTAGTTTCAACAGCAAGAACATAATATCTTGTTGAGTCAGGGTTTGCAGACGGCCCTGAAAAGAGAAGGAAGGACTGATTCAGGGGCATCGGTTAGATTTTGTTGACTTTTCCCAAGGTACTTCGATGGCACGGAGGACGCCATCATAGCAGATGCCTGGTTACAGGATATTAAGGTTATTTTGGCAGCAGCAAGGGTTTCGGCTGATGAACAAGTTAATCAAGTTCGATTGCAGCTTCAAGAACTTGCCCGTGACTGCTGGACGTCAGTAAAAGTTGGCTTGAGGCATCCCATCTCTTGGGATAGTTTTAGGGCTCAATTCAGGACTAAATATTTTGGAGTCGTAGCGCAGTATGAGCTCCAATATAGATTTATCGGTCTCAAGTAGGCTGATAGAACAATGGATGGATATGCAGTCGAGTTTTGCAGGCTGAGTAGATTCCCTCCAACTATGGTGGCTACGGAGTCGGATAGGGCAATGATGTTCTAGTAAGGACTTCATCTAAAGATTTTATAACTGGTAGCAGGGCACGTCTACAGACTTATGAGGAGGTACTGATAGCAGCTCAGAGGCACGAGCTTACCATGCAAAGGTTATCAGCAAGGACAAGAGGCCAGAAGAGGTCTCATGCTCAAAGTGGAGGAGGAAGTGGAGGATTACCTCGAAAGTCAGTACCATCACCTGGTATTTGCATCCATGATTCAGCGCCAAGGAGGGCGGCAGTTTCGACGGTGACAATACCGGCTCGGCAGCAGACGAGACAACAACAACAGCAATAACATCAACGCTAGTGAGCACCGGTGGGTTGCACTTACTATGGCAAGGGAGGCCATACTAGGGATGTATCTAGGACAGCCAATAGGTTGTGTATGAGGTATGGCAGCCCAGATCACTGGATTGCCAATTGTCTGATGATGCAGAGGCCAGGAGGGCTAGTCCAATAGTTACCAACACTGCCAGCACTAGGGGAGTCCAGCAGAGAGGGCCAGCAATAGCAGTAAGGCCATTCGTTCAGCGTCTGTTACTGACACAAGTTAAGATGTACCAGCAGAAGCAGAACCAACAGTAGGGCCAGCAGAGGCCACAACATCGTCACCAAGGGAGACATCAGCGAGGAGCATAGCAGGGCCAAGGGCAGGTATTCACCTTATCTTTGGATGAGGCTTTAGCATCGGGCGACATAGTGGCAGGTAATATTTCAGTCGCATCCTTTCATGCTGTAGCATTGTTTGATTCAGGCACATCTTATTTATTTGTATCTGCACGATTCGTGACGCATATTTGATTGGAGTTTGAGGCATTGCCAGACAGGTTGAATATACTCACTGGTAATGGGCTCGTAGGAGTTAGTAGAATATGTATAGCGTGTTCGATCGTAGTGTGTGGGCGTTCACTACCAGCACGGTTGATCGAGTTCCCTATGGGTAACTTTGATATTATCTTAGGCATGGACTGGCTGAGAGACAGTCATGCTAAGATATATTGCCATAAGGGTAAGGCATTATTTAGTATCCCGGGCACGAAAGGTTTTACCTTCGACAGATCTGTAGAAGACTAACATTAAGAGAGGATCGTAGCAAAAGTATTAGTAGAAAGACAACTCCCTGAGATAGTTAAGGATTTCTTAGACATCTTCCCGGAAGAACCACCTAGGTTACCCCCAGTAAGAGACGTTGAGTTTTGTATAGAATTGATCCCTAAGACAGGGCCAATATCTTATAAAGTTTACCAAATGGCACCAAGAGAGCTAGACATACTGTACCAATATATAGAGGAATTAAAGTAAAAAAAGTTTATTCGAGCCAGTGGATCACCTTGAAGAGCGCTAGTGGTTCTAGTAAAGAAGAAGGATGGGTCATCACCGTTATGTATCAACTACATACAGTTGAATGCTGTAACAGTAAAGAACAAGTATCCATTACGAAGGATCGATGATTTGTTTGATCAGCTGAGTAAAGCCAAGATTTTCTCCAAGATCGATCTTCGATCAGGGTATCATCAAGTAAGAGTTCGGGAGCAAGACATACCCAAGACAGCATTTAGGTCACGATATGTGTATTACAAATTCTTAGTTCTGCCATTCGGACTAACTAATGCTCCAGCAATATTTATGGATTTGATTAACCGTATTTTTATGCCATACCTAGATCAGTTTATGGCAGTTTTTATATACGACATTCTTGTTTATTCCAGCAGCAAAAAGGAACATGAGGGACATATTTGGAAGGTCTTAAAGATTTTAAGAGAATACCAATTATACGTAAATCTCAACAAGTGTGAGTTTTGGTTAGATCACGTATCATTCTTAGGTCATATCATCTCTAGAGCGGGAGTCACAGTAGATCCGAAGAAGGTTGAGGCCGTAGAGAGTTGGCCAGTTCTTAAGACAGTAGTTAAAGTGCGTAGTTTTCTGGGATTGGCAGGATACTACAGAAGGTTCGTAGTAGACTTTGCAAGAATTTTAGCACCGCTGACTCGATTAACGCACAAGGAGGCTAAGTTCTACTGGTCAGCAGAGTGTTAGACATCATTTAAAGAATTGAAGAAGATATTGATTTTAGCTCTGATTCTCACACTTCCAGTAGGTTCTGGAGGGTTTATAGTGTATTACGATGCGTTAGGTAAGGACTTGGGTGTGTATTTATGCAACATGAAAGAGTGATAGCTTATGTATCGTGGCAGCTTCGAGATTACAAAAAAATTTATCCAACTCACGATTTAGAGTTGGCGGCGGTAGTATTTGTACTTAAGCTATGGAGGCATTACTTGTATGGTAATCAGGTAGAAATATTTACAGATCACAAGACCTTAAAATTTGTATTCACCCAAAAGGACTTGAATATGAGACAGAGGAGGTGGCTAGAATTGATAAAGGCCTATGATGTGGAACTTCAGTACCATCCAAGCAAGGCAAATGTGGTAGCGGATGTTCTTAGCAGGAGAGGCAGTACATTTATGTTGACATCGCAGCAGCATATCTTAGAAGATCTTCGAGAATTAGGGATTGAGATAGTACTTACACAAGATGTAGGAGTGTTGGCTAGTTTACAGGTATAATCTACCATTATAGAGAGGATTAAGGCAGCTCAAGCAGAGGGTCCGAAAGTTCAGAAGCTTCGGGCGGAACATGAATCTGGTCTTAGGAAAGAGTTGACAATTCATGAAGATGTAGCTCTATGGTTCAAAAATCGTCTCTATATACAAAGTAGAGATATCCGACAAGAAGTAATGACCGAGGTGCACAGTTCCCAGTATTCAATTTATCCAGGAGGTACCCAGATGTATCCAGACATCAAATAATATTTCTGGTGGAATATGATGAAGAGGGAGATAACACAATTCGTTTCTTAGTGTATGGTATGTCAACAAGTGAAGGACGACCAACGGAGACCAGTAAGATTATTGCCGTCGCTTCCTATTCTGTAGTAGAAATAGGAACATATCACGATGGACTTTGTGGTTGGTTTACCTAGATCTCCGACTGGTCTAGATTCAGTTTAGGTAATAGTAGATTGTCTCACAAAAGTAGCTCACTTTCTCCCCTTTCGAGTAGGGAAATCCACAGAGTAGTTAGCGGAGATGTATATGCGACATATAGTAAGACATCACGGTATCCTAGTCAGTATCGTATCAGATCGAGACACTCGGTTTACTTCAATTTTTTGGAAGAGTTCGTACCAGAGTTTGGGTACTAAGTTGAGATTTAGTTTCGCTTACCACTATCAGACAAATGGGCAATCAGAGAGAACCATCCAGACATTGGAGGATATGTTGCGAGCTTGTACTTTGGATTTTGGTGGGTCTTGAAAAGATTACCTATATCTTGTCGAGTTCTCGTACAACAACAGTTAACA
Source organism: Iris macrosiphon (assembly GCA_036927795.1). Lineage (NCBI taxonomy): Eukaryota > Viridiplantae > Streptophyta > Magnoliopsida > Asparagales > Iridaceae > Iris > Iris macrosiphon. Next base: position 100,939,495 of record JAYESA010000011.1, read on the forward strand.
ATCCAGCATCTAGATGGCACCCTTCGAGCATTATATGGGAAGAAGTGTAGATCACTATTGGCATAGGATGACATTGGCGAACGAAAGATGTTAGGCCCTGAAATGATTACGCAGACAGTAAAAGTTGTCAAACAAATCAGAGAGTGACTTCGGATTGTGCAAGATAGGCATCGACATTGGGCAGATCAGCATCAAAGACCATTAGAGTTTTGTGTCGGCGACCATGTGTTCTTGCAGATTTCTCCAACCCATGGATTCATTAGATTCAAGATTCGCGGGAAGCTTAGTCCGCGATACGTCGGTCCGTTCGATATTCTCGAGCGGGTAGGCAATGTTGCTTATCGTCTTGCCCTTTCACCTTCGCTATGTGAGGTACATGATATATTTTATGTATCTCAGTTGCGTAGGTACGTCCCAGATCTGAGTCATATCCTCGACCATTATGAGCTAGTCGTTGGTACCGACTTGTCTTATGAGTAGCAGCCCGTATCCATTTTGGACCGAAGGGAGAAGGTGCTCAAGAATTAGATTATTCATCTTATCCGAGTTGCTTGGGGTCATCGCCCTTTGGGAGAGTTGACCTGGGAGCACGAGGATGATATTCGGTCTAGGTATCTGCACCTATTTGACTCGGAAGGTATATTCTTTCTTATGCCTTCGTATCTCGACGTGATTCGTTTATACATGTTATGTGACACTGTTTCTTTATATGCTTAAATTTGATTGCATAATCATGTAGTTAGTGTAGTGATTGTTCTGATTTCTCTAATTAGCCTTAGGTTTGAATTTCGAGGAAAGAATTTTCTTAGTTGGGTAGAGATGTCACTCCCCATTCCTGAAATACGTATTTTGGGATATATTTATTTCTTGCTTGTATTTATTCCTACTTAGAGTATTCCTTGCTCACATGATCATTAGGTTGCATGCATGGAGACTAGACCCATTATTTGGTTTAGCATGGTTCATGATTTATTTGTGGGTTGGTTTTTTCATGAATTCGAACCCATGGTCTAAACCTTAAACCCTAGCTATATAAGCTAACTTGTTTCTCTCTCTTCTTTCATTCTTTATTTCTCCTCTTTCTTTCATTTTTAGGCAAGTACACCTTGCACTACATGGAGAACCTTTTAATTTTTCTTTCTTGTTCTTTCCTTGTATTTTATTAGTCTATTATGTGCTTAGGATGATTCTGACCGCTTTTAATACTTAGAGTTCTCTGTTTTGATGGATATATTTGCTTTGATCTACTTTTCTAACTTAGGATTTCATGGATAACTTGAGTTTTTAGTGGTTTTGATCTACTAAACCATATTATTTTTGAAAAATAGTTTTGGGGAAGGATGGAGCACTTTATTTCAAATGTTTTAGTTATTGGTTCACTCAATTCAGAGTTAAAATATAGTTTTTATGAAGAAAATAATTTCAGATTTTGGTATTTTTTTCTTCATGGCCGAACCTGCTATTGGAGAAGACGAAGTCTTCATGCGGCCAACGAGCTATGCGACTGAGAGTGCTATACGGCCCGAGAGGGTTATGCGGCCAGAGCTCTTATCGCATATTGACCAGCATGAGTCCATCTTGTTAGACGAATGACTGCCATCACACAAGTGTCCTTGAACACTTTTGCTCACTCGCTGAACGAATGAGAATTTTGCTAAGTATAAATACTCTATGCGATGCCGATACTTATGCAACAAGCAGAGTATGCGGCCACCATCCTTGGACGCATGACTCTGAAACTATGGCACATATTTTTGTATTTTCTCTTTTCTACCTGACACACTTTATATCCTATCACACTTTATGTCACATCATTGATACTTTATTTATTTTCTATCGCTTTATCACTTATTCCGAGGAGTAGACTTTATTCTTGACTCCATACGACACGACTCCATGCGGCCAGGATTATCATGCGGCATAACTTCTTATGCGGCCTTGATCCTTCTACGTGTATGCGGCCCCTTCCACATATTTTATTGGACTAGTTTTGGTTGAATCTTCCTTTTGACTTTATGAGCTGTATGTGTGACTTTGATGACCACACAAGTATTAGACCCATCTATGCGTCATGATCCGACCACTTGTATCCGTGCTGATACACTTACTACGTGCTATGTGTTCCTACGTGCTTAGTATTCCTACGCGATTATATTATACGTTTATACAGCGGTGTACCTATGTGCTACGTGACATGTGATATGACCCAATCTCCTGCATGGATATAAGGGTTAGTCAATGACCAAGCATAACTAGGATCTGTTGATTGTTACATCATGCTAGGGTGAATCAAAATTAAACTATCAAATGACAAAGTGGATTCGTATCTAGCATGGCCGTACTATGGTACGTCATATAAGGGGAATACCATGTGACCATGCCATAAGATTCCAGTTAACATTAGGGTTAACTAGGCAACTAAACTTGTAGAGCATTGGGAGGGAATGTAATCTCGAGATCGTGCCTAACTAGCCACCTCCAGTCATCTGAATTTGGGTATGCATGCTAGTCCCCATGGATATTATTTAAATCCACATTAGTGGATGACAATATCCGACTATTATATGATACTATGTATTCTATGCGATCTTAGCATGATGGCCTTACGAGGGACCGATGCATAGTACTATATACTATGCGACAATTTGTGGCTCGGCTAACCCTGCTAGTACCTAGTTCGATCTGAGGATTCCTATATGTATAATATCTCTGGGATAACCCATACTCCATCTAGTAAGCCGTATAAGTGATTGGTCGATTATGTAACTGAGTATTTTTGTGTATTGTATCTCTTATCAAATAGTCTAGGGACATGGACTATCATGGTGCGATGGTTTAACCCTTATCCTTATTTGGTTCTAGGGTTAGACTGTTGTGTCACGATAGACTATGAACTGAAACTACGAGATCGAATATATGTATCTATTTCTTAACCTAGTTTTATTTCTACATTCGTGCTTCCTTTATGGTACTTGCTATTTGGGGTCTAACCCCACTAGTTTTGCATGGCCAGGTTTAGAGGCAGCACCCGAGGATCAAGCGTACTTTCCTATGAACAATGGCACGCACCTGGTGGATGGCCACTGAGGTAAACGAGTGGATCTCTTCTTCCATGCTCGTTATTTTATATTTTACTCATTTTGGGCTTTTAGCCACCGACACTTGTTAGCTGTGAATCTAGATATTTAGTTCCCTACATGATTATAATTAATTAGACTGCCAGCCTTCTCATTTTTGCACAACTGGTCTCTTGAATGTTGTGGCAGGGCGTTCGGGACGCCTTACTTCCTTATCATATATGTTCTATGTTTACTGTTCTTATTTGACTGATTGAGATAATAGATGTTCTATGTGACCCTAAGTGACTTGCTTGTAGTATGCACCCCCTTGTCTAGTTACAACCGTGACTGTCATATGACGTTCTATACCTTGTATGGGGGAGCTGGCCATGTCCGTCTCTATATTTTGGTACTGGGACGTGACATATTTAGGGTGTTATATATAAATAAATGCATGGTTGAGACATGATTAAATATTGTACAACTAGTAGTACACTTTGCCTAGGTTTTGTGCTAGCTAGTTTTATTGTTTATAAACACTATGTTACGATATAGAAGATGCCATGCTAGGGTTGTGCACTAGTTGTAGTAGTATTTTCATACATGTTTCATGACAAATAGAAGTTAGGAATGAGGTATATGCCATGATCTTATTATAAATTCAGATTTGACTTGTCTATGTATACCTAATATTTTTTAGTACAAAGAGAGTTGTATATAATTAGTTAAATGGATATACTTGAGGAATAGAGTATGTGATTGTTTTTGATGACCCTAAATTGACCTATGGTTAATTCTCATGTGTTCATGTTTTAATAGACAAAACGAACCCTAGGTTAGTTGACATAGTTTGACACTAAGTGAATAACAATGTTGATGATATATTGTATATAGAAACCTAGTATGAGAACACCTAGTACCTACATGAACCGTAGTTATAACCATATTTATGTTATATGAGAAATTGTACATTTAGAGGACTTGATGATGTTATGTGACTAGTAGGCTTGGTGTTTACACACTTTCTTGGTCCTTGTCTATTGAACCTTAGAGTTCCACGCAAGATACCTTGCCACTTTGTTGTACTATCTAATTTTAGTTTTTACCATTATATGATTCTGCTTTGAATAATTATGGTATAATTGTGCAAGTCTGAGTATGACTCGGGTGCAGTCGACGAATGCGTCGATGAGTAGAGAATACATTAACCTAGACTTAGTGACATACCAAAGATTTGGGGAGGTATTATATTATTTTCCCAGGACTCTGACGCATCTTATTCATGACACATTCATGTTTGGTACATGTTATCGTATCCTACTGGCTATCGGTGCGTTCGATTCGTATGTCGGTATAGTACTTAGTTTTTAGCATTAGAATATTTGACTGGCATTGTAGTTATGTGATGTTCATGTTGTGTATATGACTTGGACATATGCATTAGGAAGGAAGGACAACTAGTAGGCGTATGGGAAACACAACATCGGTAACTGTAGTTTCTATGGATCTACAGAGATTGATGTAAACCCTTTATCAGATGCCACTTCCGACGAGAAAATAGGTTTGTATATAGATATATTCAGATTACCAGCGTGCTTTGGAGCATTATGGTGTTTATTTAGCAGAAGCCGCGTTCGACGGGACGTTATGGAATTTATCTATGCCTACGTCTACCCATACGTACCAAAGTTGTCCTCAACTTGCATTCACATAGATAGTTAGGTTACCCTATTTATTTGCACAGTTTTACATTCGGTTTGTACCATTTGTATCTTTGTATGTCCTACTGAGGACTTGGTTCATTGCCAAGTTAGCTGAGTTGGACACAGAGATCTTTTGCTAGATGGTTCATGAGTGCTCATTTTCTTACAAGTATTATCCTTTCGTGTATATATTTATGCTTTGTTCTGTCACTTATATCTGCTTAGTTTTTTGTAGACTCATGCTATTTACTTTGAGTCTATTCGAAAAGTATGATTGTTAGGCTGCAAACTAGTAGTCATATTTACCTTTCTTTTATTCCTGTCATATGGATTAAGATATAGATAGTTGATAGAAATAGATAATTAGCTTGATTACTTGACCGTGGACAACGTAAGTGTACTTCGTCGTGTCCATTAAATTGGAAAGCCCTATGGAGTCATACTAGCTGGCCATTATCATGTGTCTGGTCCCGCATGGTTTGGGACTGGGGCATGACAGGATTATAGAGTTCCTAGTTGTATTTGTAATTCTTCGTCTCATAATGGATTGACACATTTAACAAAGTGGGTACTGAGGACTTATGAGATGACCCTACGAAATATCGGTCTGTACCATGTTGTCAAGGTCACTAGCTGCAAATTTGATATTAATATTAATCAGCTTGGCTTTACTAGAATTGTATAATTCTTGTACTGGAACCTTCTTCACTCCTGAGGGCAAGTTAGGCTTCATACTGCATGAAATGCCTGAAGTATCGAAGTTGCTAATGGGTCAAAAGGCTTACGAGGAGTATACTCCCGATAATGACAAGTTACGTGGCTTAGAGAAGAACGACCCCAGATTTATGAAGTTATATAAAGAACTGATGTGCCACTTCCACATCTGCTATCGAAAAAATAAGAAGAATGCCTCGGAAGGGAACACAATCCTGATTACCGCTTGGACCTACTATTTGTTTGTAAAGCAGGGAGACGACTATGTAACTACTAGGCATTGATCTACCTCCACAATACGAAATATAATAGCATAATTGGGAGAGGAAAATGACGCACTTGAGGAGAAGGTCATGGGCTACAAAGTGGGCATTATTGTTTTTAACTTCTTTTATGATGCTGAATACCGTTTATCTAGTGAAGCAGCATTATCTAGATATTAATCTTTGTAGTTGAGGAACTTTGTTGTCTCAGGGGATCCAGGGTCCACTAATCGCATCGGCCGCAACTTGCTGCTGTCAGCAGCCCGACAAGATCTTGGTCGTCCACTCACTCTTTTGCCAGCTATGGTTTGTCAACTAAACATGGGACTTCGCTAATTTACAAAATTATTGATTAGCGAGAAGGATAGATAAGTCTATACCCGTACTGAGATGCCACACCTGTAATTAATGTGGTGGCTACTTCTTCATTATTCTGGATTAATTGCAGGATTGGAAAGTTTGAGGAAACCAGGGGATGCTTATATTTGTAATGATGAAGCTAGTGTTACCATACCAATAGTGCTAGTGATTCTATATCAAAGATTTGTTGAGCAAGGTGCTAATGACAGTAAGAACTTCATATGGTGATAATTAGAATGGTGTACCAGTTAATATAGATAGAAAGTCATTGGAGAAAATATGTGTGATGATAACTTTGATTATTGGAAGTAATATTGCAAGTAATCCGGGCAGTACAAATTTAAGAACACAGTTGAGAATTGTAGACCATTGGTATATTGTGTGCACCTTGAGTATTAGAGACTGTGAGTATTATATGTATACTTGTGGATTTAAATTTATAATTTGAAGAGTGGAAATGAATTTTAATTTTTAAAGTTTTTGAGGAGTTAAGATTTTATGTTATTAAAGTTTTTGAGGATTAAAATTCAATTCAATAAACATAGTCAAAGCTATGAAGATTTTTGAAAGTGATTAAAATTTTATTTCAATGTTGAATATTTGACTTTTGAGGAAAGTATATGCATTTTATTTTAAATCATTCGAGAAGTAAATTTTGATAATTTTATTTGGAGGATAAAATTTTATGGTGGATAAGAAATACATACTAGTATATGAGTGAATGAAGTGCATATATAAGGATCTGTTGGCTGTGCATGCTTGAGATGGCACTGCAAACAGACTTGGGTGTCCATTTAGAGTTGTATTAGAAGGAGCAATACTTAGTGTGCTGTGTTGCACTTGGCGTGCACTTGGGTGATAAGAACAACTAGTATGAACAATTGTAGTAGGTAAGAGAGCTAGCAGTAGATGTGCTTGTAGTAGAAATAATGGTCCCTAAAAGGATAAGGGTATCAAACTTTGGATGCATCATTAAACCTATGGTTGTGTTAGAAGGCTATGTTCTATTCTTTCCTTCCTTCTGTCCCTCTCTATTTGATTGATTGATTCCTTAGTACAATAGTTGTATGTATGATTTTTTTGTTAGAATGTAGTTAGTAGTACACCCTGATACAGAGACTGCAATACCATGACAAAGACACCATGACCATACATATTCCCCTTAGATTGCATGTTGTATGATTATAGGAAAGATTTTTGGGGTTTGACCATGACGAAGATTCATGAAGGAGTTATGACTTGACAAGAAAGACAAGATGATTAAATTTGAGGATAACCATTGATTTAAATAGAGGGTTAAGAAATTAACATTGCATAATTGGTGGTTTATTAATTCCAGGAAGATTATGACATATATATATTGGTTATTAAATTTGAAAATTTTGGGAGATTTATCAATATATTTATGTAATTGCGAGTTATGAATTTTAGAATTTTATAGTTGGATGTCGCATTTGGAGAATCCTTAAGTATCGTATTATTAAGTATTTTGAGGAAAGAGGAAATCGATGAATAAAATTTTTGATGGATTAATATTTGAATTCAAATTTGGAACGAGATTTAAATTTTATATACGAGCATTGATTAAAATTAAAATTTGAGGAGTGGATATTAAATTCCGAGTATTTGAATTAATAACTAAAAATTTTGGGGAAATTTTTGATAAAAATGGACTTTGATTTTTATTCCGAGGATTTTTCAGGAATGCAATAATTTCAAAATTTTTGAAAATTGTGAAAAGACATTGTGGATTATTACCTGATTTCGTGATGATGAATTTAAACTTTGAGAGAAAATGATAATGTGTATGAATAAACGCTACTTTGAGGATTTTGAATTTCGAGGACGAAATTCTTTTAAGGAGGGTAGACTTGTCACTACCACGTTCCGAAAACAGGGATATTTTTGACTTTTTATAATATTTAATATTATTGGTAGTTATAATTTAGTAATTGCATGATAGTATATTAATTTAAATAATTATGTGTGATGTGTAATTTAAATATATTATTATATGCAGTGTTCATTTATTTTTAAACTAGTAGACTTGACCTAGAAGCCCAGTAGATGACCACCTGTCCGAATTATGGGATTTTGAGGTTAATTGTTTTAGTTAGAATTTAATTCTTGGAGTTTGTAATTAATAACCGTATTTTAATTAATTATTGCACATTACCTTTGCTTCGATATTTGGAGCGCTACCCTGACTTTTGCCTTCCAACAAATTTCACAATCTTGCCTTAGACATGCCCGCCTTCCATTCTGCTATTTTTGCAACTCCTAATTATGCTCTCTGTGCATTATTTCTAGCCGCACAAAAATCATCGCGGACGCTATTTAATAAATTCCTATTTTTGTATCATTGTGCGTTCCAATTGAAATTGGAGGCAATCTTGACCTATTTTTCGTACGGCCCAAATTAGGATAATATTCTGTTCTGAGTCTTCTTCATTATTGGTATTGATGACCTGACCTGATTTTGGCCTCATGTACTCCTAATTAATTTTAGAACACAACTTGCATTTTATTCAAATTAAATTGAGGATAACATTTTGACTGATTTCGTAAATTCTAATTTAATTCCAGTACCCGATTAATTAAACCCGTGCCTAACGCACAACACCCTCTCACCATGAAAATTACTAAACACATTTTTTCTCCACAAATTTTGTGTCATTTTATGTGTTTGTGCAATTTCCCGAATTTAAGGAGCCAAGTTGCAATTATTCAATTGTAGGTGTCATCACCCCATTGGCCAAGACCAAATGGAAAGGTTATTTATTTGTGGACCAAATTGCATTTTTTTCCCACTCAACTTTGCATGAAAATAATTTTCTTCATGAACAATCCTAGCCACTCATTTGAAATTGGACCATCACCACCCTTCATCCACATCTCACCTCTCCTTATTTAATGTTCCATCAAACCCTAATCCCTAGAAAACCTAGGTAGCACACCTCCCCAAGCCCCCATAATTCCTCTCCAACGTATGTAAATTTTTCTTCCCTTCTCCTTCTCTTTTCTTCTTTTTCATCTCCTCCTTTTTCTTCTTCTTCTTCCTCTCTTCATTGATTTTGGAATTTAAAAGAGGAAGAAGGGGGGAACACTGTTCACCCCCCATCTACTGTTCACTCGACTCCTCCTGCTTCCCGGCCGGCGCTGCTTCGACGCGCTAGGCGGCCCACATCTCTCTGGCGGTCTTGCTCCCCACTCCGACTGCTCCTCTCCCATCTCCTCCCTCTGCGTACTACCCCAACGGCCCTCTGTGCACCCTGACTCCAGTACATCCACCCCGGCCTCCGACTTCACGGCGTCGACCCCCCGCGGTGGCTCCACAGCACAGCGGCTGTGCTCTTCCTCCACCCACTGCCTCCGACATCCTGCTGCCCCGCCGCTGTCCCCGCATCCAGCGACGAGCCCACTGCTATCACCACCCCCACCATCAATTCCAGCAGCCGGCGTTCTCCCCCGCGGCGGTGCACCTCTCCCCGCAGGGCATCTTCCCCGACCGACCGGTCCGCAGTAGTGTTCTCCCCGGGCTGGACTGAGCCGTCTCCCCGCAGCCGCTGTCCTCCGGCGCCGGCGCTCCAACTCCCCATCCCGACTTCCTGCGCCACCCGTCAGTCCGGCGGCCGGCCAAGCCCCGACCACCACTGTAAGCTCTTCTCCCTCCTTCTTCCTTCTTCCTATGGTTATATATATATATGTATAATATATGTATAATAATTATTTAATTAATATGTATAGTATATATATATATTTAGTATATGAATGCAATGTGTAATGTGTAGGTATGTGTATAGTATTATTTTATTTAATGTTTAATACATGTATAAGTATAGTATATATATACCTTAGTATAATGTAATGTATGTATTTAAAATATGAATATGTATATTAATTATTTTTATTAATATTTAATTGTATAAGTATAGTATGTATATTAGTATAATGTATATGTATTTAATAGTATATGTATGTATTTTAATTATGTATCATATAGTGTTAATATGTATATACGTATTGTATATTTAATAACTGGTATACATGTAAATACGTATATATAGTATATATAATTAATTTGGTATATGTATATATGCATATTTTGTATACTTAATATATTCTCAATATTTCTAATTGGTTTGTATATATGTATATATGTTGGTTTATTTTTATATAATATCTATTTAATAAAAAGTATATGCTAGAATAAATTTAACTTGGTGTATTAGTACTAGTATATTTAAATGATAATGCTGACAATATATATATATTCTAAAATGTATTTTTGGTATATATATGAGTACACATATATAATGTTCAACTAGTATAAATCAAATATGTATTTAAAAGGCATATATATATATATATATATATATATATATATATATATATATATATATATATATATTGTAAATACATTAAATTGGTGCATGAATAAATATTGTAAGTATTAATAAGTGTAATGTGTTTTACGTATCCCTACTAGATGACCCTAGTTGACTAGTGCCTTGCCTGGCATGGCCCTGAGGCCAGTGTTTTGACTGTGTGTTAGGGTAGCACCTGATGCAAGTGTTTGTGATATGTTTATAGGACTGTTGGTTCGTCCAGGAGATACTCTGGAACAGGACATCAATAAATACTAGCTAAGGACCCAAGGCAAGTACATTCTCTGATAATTTTTAATTCCTTGATAATTTCTATAAATTAAATAATCATGAAATGTTACATCTGAATCCTTGACACTGTGTTACACGGACTAGTATAGCTTGGATCTGCAGTCATGAGATGTTACCTTGATTATTGTTTGACATTGTACACGACATGTATATTAGACATCGTACATGATAGATTGGACTTGCTCGTGTATCGTGACGTGTCATGGTTGGATCCACAGTACTAGTTGGGGGCGGGGAAGTAGTTAGTAAGAAATGTGATCATAACCTCTTATTGTAGTGTAGAACAATGTAAGTGTTAATCATGCTCTTCACCCATGATTAGCCAGGCCCGATAGCTATCGTACATGTTCCCAAGCCGATCACATTTTGAAACTACTATTTCAAACACTTAGAATAGATTACAGTTCCCTATTTTAAATCATATACTATATCACCCGTATATGATGCTGTTCCTTGTTCTTTTTATTTTCATACATGCACTGACTATATCATATTGCCTATTGCCTGTCTCTTTTTAATTGCCATTCCATTTATTTCACTGTCTTCCCAGTAGCTAGCATCACATGTTTATTGTTTTATAGTCCTTATCAATTAAATGGAACTGTTATTTGAGATTTGTACTTTGCTCCTTCCTGACTGGAAATATTTTTCCAGACTATGCCTTAGAGGATCGGTAGCCAACACTTTATGGACCATATGGTGAGTAGCTGCACTTGGGCGTGATAGTTAGTTGTGATTCCGGGAGGTCTAGCCGGAATCACTAATCTTCTAGTTAGTTCTTTTAGTAGACTATTTGGTACCGGATTTGTCTCCGGCATTTTTATTGAGACTTGGATAATTGTTGAGTTAAGTTATTACTTTTTGGCTTGTGTTGTATTTAATTTTGTTCGCTATCTTTTCGTGCTGTAATCCTGTGATTGAGTATGTGTTCATTTTATTTGTGTCATCCGTGCCTCCTTATGGAGATTGGATGTTTGTGTGAGATTGGCTAGATAGTATCAAGACCTTGACAGCGTTCTACCGCCGATGCTGCGGCGTAGGCTGGACGTACCCACGTACTCGTGCCCCTAAACCGGGTGCGGGTCGTGACAGTTTGTCAACTAAACATGGGACTTCGCTAATTTACAAAATTATTGATTAGCGAGAAGGATAGATAAGTTTATACCCGTACTGAGATGCCACACCTGTAATTGATGTGGTGGCTACTTCTTCATTATCCTGGATTAATTAGTGCAGGATTGGAAAGTTCGAGGAAACCAGGGGATGCTTATATTTGTAAATTCGAACAATATAAATGGAACTATGAAAGCCTTTAAGTCTTTAGGAGGGATTAAGTCTGCAGGAGGGCTTTAAGTATCTTAGGTGGATATGCTTTTTTCTGTGTCCATCCTTATCCTAGCGAGTTAGAGTTAGGTCAGACTCAATAAGATGACGGTACTTTATCAGAATAAGTTTTTCAGTGGCTTTTGTCCATTAGGCCCACCCATTTAGTTAACTGAAACAAAGAAGAGTGTTATTTGGAGCCATACATGCCAAGCCAATTTTTTTGCCAATTTAGATATGATCAGCTCTTACTGGGGAATGCTAGCTCTCGTCTTGGTTATGAAGGCATCTTGATTGATGGTGCTTGGGTTTGGAGGTATTTCAACTCCAGTTGCACAAATGATTCTTTCACAATACCAGAGAAAGATCAACCTCTGCGAAATCTGACAACGGTTGTAAGATTTTACAGTTCGATCAGTACTTTTTACAAAGATTTTGATCATGACACTTCTTTCAAACCACTAAAATCTTTAAATTTGTCACGTAAAGGGAATGAAAAATCTTCTGAAAGAGAACCCACTCATACAGCCAGTGAAGCCACTGACAATGAGTCGGGGATTGCAATAGAAGTTCCCTTGATACGGATCCTTGGAGGATCATTCTCCACTTAAAGATACTTTACTGACACCGCAGAAAAATGGGACTTCATCCATCACCAAGACTCCAATACCAAAGAAGAGGAAGGTACAAAAATCTTTGAGGGAAGAAGAGCCTGTCTCATCTGAAAGAATTTTGCCAATGAAGGAGACAGAACCATTAATGCCTCCTGTGTCAGAGGAAGATCCCATTCTTGATGCGACTACTAATATAATCTTGCCGATTACTTATACAGTACGTGAATCTTCTTACATAATGCAGGTATCAACCATTATAACAAGATAAAATATGGGAACAGAATCCTTCCGATCCAAAGAAGATATCCAAGTTAATGTAGTCACTTCTTCTGCTGAAGCATCACCGAAAGAACAACTTTTTGACACAGTTACTGAAGAAACCAGAGATATTGAAAAAGAACATATGAATGAACCTGCTGATAATATGTCAGCCGCTGTGAACGAAGTAGAAACTTACGAACTATCTATGTATGTACCAATACCAGGCGCATTTCTTTCGCAGTTTACTTCAGAACAAATTGCTCAACTACACCCTGTTTCGGAGCAAAAAGGTCAAGTAAACTCCGATTAGGCCAAGCCAAGGTATCAACTTCTTTCTGTTTATTCTGAGTCATTTTCTTCTTAATTCATCTAGACATTAATAATCTTTCCAGTTTTTTAATACCATACAGGTTTAGTACCTTAAGAAGTAAAAATACTTTCTGAACGTATTGAATTACTTGATGAACCAATAATCACTACTAAAATAAGAGTTGAAGAAATGCCTGACATTACAGCTACTGAACAAGGAGAACCTACTGGTGCAACGGAACTGAGATGGTCGGTGATGTCACACCCCGGCCCCGAGGGCCGCCCGAACCACCGCCTCGCCCCACCGCGGACCCGGACACGTATCACCGCGCCTCGGCGCATCGGACGTGAATCACCGCGCCTTAGCGCTTATCCCGCGGGTGCGAGGAATGGCCCGTTCGATACCGGGACAGTGATGTCGTACGAGCCTGGGTTGCGCCCGCACAAGGCAACATTATTAGAGTTTGTTTGGCTATCATCGCATCAATCGAGTAAGTAGCGGCGGGACATTGTTGCAATGCAATGCATTTAGCCAACTGAGTATTCGGGGCAAATTGAGGGACTGGGTTTCTCTTAGCAAAGGCATCGTTCCATACATTATGCCCCTTTATACGATAGCATTCAAGAGGCAATCGAAACCATGATTCCTGGTCTTGGGGATTGAGGCACACCTATCGCTCCCTCGGACGATCCAGTACCTGCAAGCAAGTAAATCGTTGGTGGGTCAGCACTTTTATAAGTACTGGTGAGATAAAATAACTGAACAGAAGCAAGCATTCACTAAAACCAACACTAAGTAATCATGTTGTAAAATATTACATTACTAGTGATCTTTCTAGTTTTACCTATGTTCGTTACATGCAGCAGAAGAACGGAGTCATATTACATTATTTTGGAAACATCTTTTAAAAATAGAGTTTTATATGCGATAAGCAAGCAAAACTAGCCGTTTGTTCTATTTGAGGGTGTGCGCAGCATGCCTTTTGAGACTCTAGGGACAAATGCATAGCTAGACACATATGTACATCTTAGGGGCAGTCCTCTATCCAAGCCAACACAATGAACTAGCTATATGTAGGGCGGTCCCCGAGTATCTCAGGATCGGCAGCTGTTGGTCCAGCATACCAATGACTCATTTATCTGATGCTATTGGCAGCTGTGACTCATGGTTGCTTTCCACTATCTCTGTAGCAGCCATGACATATGCAGTTCAGCTCTCCACCAATAGCCATTGTCCGACCAATACAAATGCATGGAACACTATCAAATAAACTCTAGTATGCAGACGAGACGAACCATCAGACTATAATCTTTGTTGCGGGCCAAGCCACCTTATTTTTGAACACGTTCAGGTACACGATATGGTTCTCTCGAAGCATAGGCGATAGTGGACATGTTCATGCAAACACATACTTTTAGACAAGCGATGTTAGTGTCTCTTAGTTAAGCAGACTTGTTCATTTCAAAGACAAGCTAGATGAGTTCGTTTATTAGCATGCAATGCAGGTTCTATCATTCTATTTAAGCAAACATGCATTCAAAATACTCAGATTCATTATTAAGGCGTGCAAGAAACAGAGAACGAAGTTCTGCCCACTCAACTTGATACATAATGCCGACGCGGAGCGGGGCATTACATACTTACCCACCAACAAAAAGTTTTGTCCTCAAAACTTCAAGGATAAACTTCTCGATATTCCGAGCAATGATAGTCCTCATCCCTCGCTGTACTCAATCGAAATAATCAAGCAAATCAAGTCAAGAAAATATTTTCACTTTGAGAATATCTATGGACTTATTGTATGGAACGCTCTATTGCAATACCATATCAAGCAAATCTCAGAGTTATAGCAACGGATTGGACCAAGAAATCGATTCTGCTCTAATACCATTATGTCACGCCCCGGCCCCGAGGGCTGCCCGGACCACCGCCTCGCCCCGCCGCGGACCCGGAAGTGCATCACCGTGCCTCGATGCACCGGACGCAAATCACCGCTCCTCGACGCTTATCCCGCGGGTGCGAGAAATGGCCCATTTGATACCGGGACATAATGTCGTGCGAGCCTGGGGTGGACCCACACAAGGCAATATCGTTAGAGTTTGTTTGGCTATCATCGCATCAATCAAGTAAGAAGCGGAGGGACATTGTTGCAATACAATGCATATAGCCAACTGAGTATTCGGGGAAAATTGAGAGACTGGATTTCTCTTAGCAAAGATATCGTTCCATATATTATGCCCATTTATACGATAGCATTCAAGAGGCAATCGAAACTAGGATTCTGGGTCTTGGGGATTGAGGCACGCCTATCGCTCCCTCGGACGATCCAGTACCTGCAAGCAAGTAAACTGTTGGTGGGTCAGCACTTTTATAAGTACTGGTGAGATAAAACAACTGAACAAAAGCAAGCATTCACTAAAACCAACACTAAATAATCATGTTGTAAAATATTACATTACTAGTGATCTTTCTAGTTTTACCTATGTTCGTTACATACAACAGAAGAACGGAGTCATAATACATTATTTTGGAAACATCTTTTAAAAACAGAGTTTTATATGCGATAAGCAAGCAAGACAAGCCATTTGTTCTATTTCAGGGTGTGCGCAGTGTGTCTTGTGAGACTCTAGGGACAAATGCATAGCTAGACACACATGCACATCTTAGGGGCAGTCCTCTATCCAAGCCAACACAATAAACTAGCTATATACAGGGCAATCCCCGAGTATCTCAAGATAGGCAGCTGTTGGTCCAGCATACCAATGACTCATTTATCTGATGCTATTGGTAGCTGTGACTCATGGTTGCTTTCCACTATCTCTGTAGCAGCCGTGACACATGCAGTTCAGTTCTCCACCATTAGCCATTGTTCGACCGATGCGAATGCATGAAACACTATCAAATAAACTCTAGTATGCAGACGAGACGAACCATCAGACTATAATCTTTGTTGCGGGGCAAGCTGCCTTACCTCTAAACACGTTCAGGCACACGATATGGTTCTCTCGGAGCATAGGCGATAGTGGACATATTCATGCAAACACATACTTTTAGACAAGCGATGTTAGGGTCTCTTGGTTAAGCAGACATGTTTGTTTCAAAGATAAGCTATGTGAGCTCATTTATTAGCATGCAAGGCAGGTTCTATCATTCTTTTTATGCAAACAAGCATTCAAAATACTCAGATTCATTATTAAGGCGTGCAAGAATCAGAGAACGAAGTTCTGCCCACTCACATTGATACATAATGCCGACGGGGAGCGGGGCATTACAGGTGATATAGTGAATACTGTCTCTCAAACCATTGAAGGTATAAAACTGTTCTTTAGAATCTTCTTTTTTTTGGATTGGATTGCTAAGTTCGTATCTTAACAGTCCCAACTTCTTCTGGACAACCGTCAGCTCAAGTAACCAGGACGGTACCACCACCACCACCACCACCACCACTTTCTGTGTCATAAATACCCATAACTATGATCACTGGTTTAGGAATATGGCGATTGGTAAAAATCCAAATAAATAGCTTTTATGACATTTTGATAGATGAGCTTCTTCTTGTAACAAGTCAGAGGCTCTCATTTGAAACCATCAAAGCAGCTCTAGAAAAACAAATTGACGTAGTCAATGTTGGACCATTAGGTCTCAATCAACTTGATTTTGATAGTTATCTAAACCATATTTCAATATGTCATAATATGATACAACTAAAGACTCAACAATGCTGTGAAAATTGCTGGTTGTGCTGCGTCATGTTACTTATTGTTTATTAATATAATCTTTATTTTTATTGAGTCTTGGACTTATGTACATCGAGTCACACTGGCATACTCAAGTCCATTCAAATAACCTCAAAACCTATTTGCCCAAATCAAACCAAAACTAGCCATACACAAACCCAAAGCCTTATTGGAATAA
This sequence comes from Iris macrosiphon, assembly GCA_036927795.1. Classification (NCBI taxonomy): domain Eukaryota; kingdom Viridiplantae; phylum Streptophyta; class Magnoliopsida; order Asparagales; family Iridaceae; genus Iris; species Iris macrosiphon. The sequence goes on from JAYESA010000011.1 coordinate 100,956,696, forward strand.
ACCAACTGAACCCGGACTGAATTCTGGCTGAACTCGGACCAAACTCGGTCAACCTATTTTAGAAATATGACTAGTTGTGAAATCCCTGATTTTGTGGCCTCCAATATTAGAAAATTTGATTATTCCATACCAAATTTTGGCCGAACTCGGTTTAAGTATACCCTATAAATAGCCATGTATTTTCACATTCCTACTCACTCATCTTCTTTTCATCTTTCTATCCTCTATTAAGTTATACCCTGAGCTTTAACCTTCCCATCTCCAAGATCAACTCCCCAGCCTTCTAAGTGCTAAGTGAGATCTCGGTTTAGAAGTCTATCAGAGTTGTAAGAGCTTGGCTCAACAAGTTTTCTCTCTAGCTGTGAAGTTGTAAGCCTTCGTATCAAAGCTTGTGGTTGTAAAAAATTGGCAAGCATTCAGGTCAAAGCTTGTGAATCTCTTTTGGTGATTATAGTGGATAAAACTTTGAGCACGAGTTCTCCGGACTTGACTAGTCCTCTCAAAGTAAAACAAGTATACATCATGGTATATGCATTTGGTTTCTCTCTCTATCTCTTTAGTGCTCTTTTTTATTTACTGTTATTAGTTGGTAGTTGACTTTACTCTGTATAATTTTTAAATGGTTAGATTATTCTGCTATACTTTATTCACCCTCCTCTAGAGTTGCCTTACGGTCCAATAATTGGTATCAGAGCAAGTTCTCTTACTAACTGATTAACCTCCTTAGATATTTATGGAAACTGTTAGATCTATCCACATCAACAATGGTGAAGGCCAATCCACAAATTGGCCACCCCTGTTTGATGGTACCAACTACACGTACTGGAAGACACATATGAACTTTTATCTAAATTACTTAATTTTGATCTTTGGTTTGTTGTAGTAGATGGATACAAAAATTCACATAGAATAGTCATAGATGGCAACCTTGTAGATAAGTCCCATGATAAGTACATAGACAATAAGAAGAAAAATGCTAGTCTTGATGCTAAAGCTATTAACGCTCTATTTTGTGATATAGACAGAACTGAATTTAACAGTCTCTACTTGTGGCACTTCACACGAAGTATGAAAACTTCTTGAGGTCACTCATGAAGGAACCTCACAAGTGAAGGAATAAAAAATAAGTCGACTGACACAAGAATAGAAGCATTCAAGATAAAGCAAAATGAGAAAATTACTCAGATATTCACAAGATTCCTGGACATCGCCAACCATCTATCGTCTCATGGCAAGGAGTACAGCAATTATGAGAAGATTCATAAAGTACTCAGAGGTCTAACTAAGAATTGAAATTCCAAGGCCACTGCAATCATTGAAGGGAATAATCTCACCACGATGACCCTCGAGACGCTCATGGGTAAGTTATTAACTCATGAGCTAGATCTAAAGGAATTCGAATATCCCATGCCAAAATAAAAGACGATTGCATTCAAGGCACATCACAAGAAGGTCTCCAACTTGCATCCGAAGTGATCATGGAGGCGAATTCAAAAATGGTGATTTTAAAATATTTTGCAATAAAAATAGATTTTTTTATGAATTTTCTTGTACTAGAACTCCTAAAAAAAATGGTGTTATGGAGCTAAAGAATATAACTCTTGGCAATATAGCTAAAGTCATGTTAAATCAGTATAATTTTTCAAAATACTTTTAGGCTGTAGCTATAAATACAATATGCCATGTCTTGAATATGGTGCTTATTTGACCTTTATCGAAGAGAACTTCTTATGAACTTTGGTTTTATAGAATCTCCACTATTAGTTATTTCAAAGTTTTTGGATGCAAATATTTTATTCTCAATACTAAAGATAACCTAAGAAAGTTTGACTCCAAGACCGATGAAGGTATTTTTCTAGGTTATGCCACTAAAAGCAAGAGGTATAGAGTATTCAATAATCAACCACTGACTATTGAAAAATTAATCACTGTCACATTTGATGAACTAAACAATCAAGTACCAAATGACAGTGACAACGAAGAAGTCAGACCAACAACCAACAAGGCTCCTGAAGATATGATTGGAACATGTTATCTGGAAAGTTTGGCCAAGAGATTGAGATTCTCTACAGACCATCCAGAGGACTTGATAATATATGATATATCAAAATGTGTTAGTACTCGCTTTTCAACTAGAGATATCATTACAAATGTTGCTTTCATTTCTTAGATAGAACCTAAGAACATAGGATGTCACGACCCACACCCGGTGTAAGGGCACGAGTACGTAGGTACGTCCAGCCTACGCCACATCATCGGTGGTAGAACGTTATCTAGGTCAACAATACTATCCAAATATCTCATAGAATATATAATATACCTGTCAAGATATCTCAGCTCCCAAATGGAGGACAATATGATAATATGATAATGGTAAACAATACTCAATTACTATAACAAACTAGATGAAGATATGACACGATATGAAATAGAAGGAAAGAAATAAAGTCACAATACATCACAAGTCAAAGTCTAATCTCAAAACAAGATCAAATAATAATACAATGCCAAAGTGTCTAACTGACATAGACAATAATATGAATAAACTAACTATGCCTCACCAACTGCTGATACTAACTCAACAGGCTCTACAGGTGATAACTTAAATGGCTCACCATCCTGTGGCCCGTAGTGCGTAGGACACCAGTCCTCTAATGAATCATCTGAAAAATATATCCAGTCAGGATTAGAGCGAAGTACAACCCAAATACCAGTTCCAATAATTGATAGAAATTATAAAACAACAATAATAATAAAAATAAATGATAAAAGTAATTGAACTAGCATATATCACGAGAAGAGTATCATGGTAAATAATGGTAAGAACTGAGAATAATATAGTGAGGAACAATAATGTCATTAACTGGAATAAAGTAGACAATGTATATAAATATGCCTTAAAATAATAGTAAGATAATGTGATCGGCTTGGGCCTAACACGAGCTATATGTAAAAGGTGAGCTAGCATGATCACACATGAGTTGCATGATGTGCTAACTATCATGGGCTACACAAAATCATGGGCTATAAGGTATGATCACATATCCACTAATACTTTTCTAACCCTCGACTAGTATATGGATCCAAATTATGACACGTTATAACACATATATAAAACTGCACGGTCTATAATATCATGCACTATGATCACTATCTATATAATCACTAAGATATCACAGTAATCACTGAGTAATCATGAAGTAAGACATGACGATCACTGAGTAACCATGATAATAACATCTCATGACCAAGATCTACAATTACCAATCCGTGAAACCAACGTGTCAAGAATCAAATATCTCAATACTAAATACATGAAACATAGAGACTATTAAATAAGGAAACCATCAGAGAATATAATCACCTATGGTCTTGAGAAAATGGTATATCTCGCTATCCGAGCTGGTGTCACACACACCTAAATATGAATTTTATCTCAATGGGTGTAAAGAATGATAAATGAGCTAAAAATGCACTAAATATGATTTTTTAGGTCTATACTAGGTCACTCTAGTCAACTAGGTTAATATCTAGGTTACTCTATGTCAGTATCTTGATTAGAGTTCTAAAATACCTATAAACTTGGTTTACATGGTCATATTAACTGACACCATACTAATTCTAGAGTTTCTAAATTATACTAGTAAGTCTAAAGGTACTAGATATTATATAACTATATAACCCATACCTTGACTCATTACCTTAATTAGGAATCCATACTATATATATATATATATACATATATATATATATATATATATATATACTCTATTATCTAGTAATAACTTAGTTTAACTTATTATCTAACTTAGTACAAATACCTCATAACCTAACCCAACAACTATATTTAGATATCTGGTTACTTAAACCATACCATATGTAGTAATCTAATACTTAGACACTAGCATACTACCTAGGGTACTCACCCATGTGATGCATATACCAAAGTTGGGATACCTTAGCTCCTAGGCACTGATACCTTAAGGATACCAAGGTAAAGTCAAGGTAATGGATCGATACCAAGGTATTGGGTTTGGGTATCGAGATAGGTAGTGTGATACGCATTGGTGCAAGGCCAAGGTATCCTAATTTCAGTAATTAGTTAATTACTATATATATTGACTTGTATATATATACAAATTACTATTTTCTTATATTAGACTTGCGTATCTTAGGATACGACATTTTGGTGTGTTTCATAGTATCTTAGATTAGCTAGTATAGCATAGTTTCATAGTGTATTGACCTAGTGTCTTAGTATTAGACTTTTACAACCTAGAATTAGTCGGTTTGACTTGAAATAACTTTATGACTTAGAATTGCATCAATTTAACTTATTTTCTTTTTTGAACCTTGTATTGATGCAACATACCATATATAGGTCTGTGTGACACCAGCTTGGACATCGAGAGATACACCTTGCTCAGGACTTCAGGCGAGTATATTTCTCTGATACTTTTTAATTCATAATAGTGTATATATGCATGTTCTAGAATTGTATACTTGATTTCGACACAGTAATTTTACGGACTCGTACTACATAGATCCCGTCAGAAGATGTTATCCGCTACCGTGTTCATCGGATTGTTTGATAATAAATGAAAGAAATAAAATAAGGTTTATACGAAATCTCTTCTTTGTTTATAAACACTAAAAGAAAAAGTACAATTAATCCTATAATTAATCCTATACGAGGATGTTAAGTACAAAAGTTTAATTCTGGAGAAATATTGCTATAGGAGTCTGATATGCGGTCGATCACTTTGTCCCTTGGACCACACGATGACGAAGAAGTATTGTAGAAGAAGAAGAAGCTTCAAAAATTGCAAGAGGGATTGGATGCTCAATGTCAAAGTCGTCAATCACTACTCTCTATCTGTGCTTTCTACTCTTCTCTCTCAAAAATCTCACATTTCGATCTTTCCGACCCTTGACCTCCGCGGCTGGAGGTCTCTATTTATAGGGCTCAGTGACAGCAACCATCCAGTCGGCACAGAAGCCGAACAGTGGAGAGAGTGGCATTCTTTACGCGACGGTTATGATAACCGTTACCCACGTATAAATGATCTCCTGAATCCGCGTGTGACGCGTGTCCCATTTTGAGGTAACGCGTATAACTGCTGCGAAGATCACGGCATGCAAGCCACGTAGGTAACTGCCCCTTGCGTAGAGATGGTTGGTATAGAAACCAAATAACTGTCACGTTGGTGTAGAAGCCAAAGAGTTATCTTGTTGGCGTAGAAGCCAAGTAGGCATAGAAGTCGAATAGGCGTAGAAGCTGAATAGTTGTCAAGTTGACGTAGAAACCAAGTATCTGTTCAGTTGGCGTAGAAACCAAGTAGCACGTAAAACTTGATGTCGACTGGGATCTTAAGCGTATTCTGGACCAAATAGCCTCGTCACGTACCATTGCAAATATAGCCTGAATTGGCGTATTTCGAGGAGATAGCATACGGCGTACTCCTATAGCTGAAAATAGCCTGGTTGGCGTATTTTAAGGAGATAGCGTACAACATGCTCCTATAGCTGAAAATAGCCTGATGGCGTAATGTGCAGGGATGGTGATGTTGACGTATTAGCCCTAATTATAGCTCACCCAGTCATTAAAAGTAGAGCCAAATCTCATACATTTAATGCAGAGATCTGCCCCCATCTCGCACATTAACTGCATAGACGCGCCTCAAGTTCTGTACAAAGAGCAGCTTTTGACGTGGCGGTTGATTTTGTCTCACTGTGAGCGTAAAAGCTCATGCTTGCCTGTGTAAAAATAGGCAGCATATTCCCTGAATGCGTAAACGACGTCTTATATCAAGGATTTGTCATTAAACGACAGTCTAGGACTCTGTGTAGAATCATCATTACAGTCCTCCCTTCTATAGTCGTGCTGTACTCTCTGTCAGGAGTCAGGTTCATTGTACTGCCTGATAGGTTCATTGGAAGAATTTGAAGCATTCCTCGTACAACTCCATGCTGCATTAAAAGCAGACGTATGTTATGCTGTGGGGAGGGGACAGCCACCTTTTACACCACAAATGGCCTCGAAAGTGATGCTTTACGCGGACTGTTCTTGTGTTCTATTTTAAAATAGAGTTGAAGTTCCGTTGTACGCCAATAGCTCTGAAGTCATGCTTTATGCTGCACAATACTGAAACTTTGCTTTACGCAGGTTTTTATGTGTATTGCGTATAATTCTCCAGCGTATTTTTCATGCTTCTACAAGACCCCCTTCAAAGTTTTCAAATTCCTCGTAATTTGAAACACTTTGAATGAAGCATGAAACGGTCAAACTTGACTCGTTCCACGAGGCTGATTTCTCGGCAAATATTTAGGAATTTGTTGGGATTTGATGTGGTCTCCTCTGCCTATATAAAGGCGACTGAGTTAACCTATTCTTCCCATACTTCCTTCACCACAGAGAGATGTTTGCCGAGTTCTATCAGGCTGACTTGAGGAAGATGAAGATCATGTTCTTCCGGCATATAAGGAGCCTTAAAAGAAGGCGTCTTCGAGAAAATATCCTCTGCAACGATGGATCATGGAAGGATATCATAGCTTCCTTTGCTCGGGATGATTAGCAATTTCATATGGCAATTCATCCAGTAGAGAGGAGGGGTCACATTCGACCACACAGCTTGCAAGCTGTATTTTCTCCTATCACGGCGGTGGACGAGGGTAGGCAAAGAAATTCTGAACTGTCACTTCTCTGACAAAAAGGATTTGCTGTTCAGATCATCGTCTTCAAGAATGGTTTTCCGAAAATCCCTTGAAAAAGGTGAGAAATTATTGTCGACTGAGCCATGCTTGAACTTTTGTAAAATATTCTGACTAGACTTTGGATGAACTTCCAAATGGCCCAAGAAGAATAGTCGTCCTCAATGCTGAACTTTGTGTATTTCAGGCACTTGGAATATTTTGCAGCCAAAAAGGAACATCTTCTGCATAAACCCTTGTAATTGGATGTTTATAACTTTCGAGCATAGAATCGTAGATTTGTAACCTCCGAGCGTAAAAAAGCTTCTGAGCGTGAAATCATAGATTTATAGCCTCTGAGCGTAAAGTCGTAGGTTTGTATCCTCTCGAGCGTAAAAGCTACCGAGCATAAAAGCATCCGGGCGTAAAACCATAGACTTGTAGCCTATGAGCGTAAAACCGAAGATTTGTAGCCTCTAAGCGTAAAAAGCTCCTTAGCGTAAAATCATGGATCTGCTCTGTGAGTAAATTCTGGGTCCGCTGACTGTCCGCCTTCTAATGATATGCTGACGTGGTCCCAAATCATAACCGAATATTAAATATCATATTTGGTTAGGGTTTTGAAGAGTTATCCGAACTCTATAAATATCCTAAGGTTTTGAGAGAGAAACTCTTCACCTGTCTTTTGCAAAAACCCTTCGTTTCTTCGAGAGCTCTTCTTCGTCTCTTCTTTGAGAACTCTGAGTTTTAGCCATGGCACCGAAACTGTAATGCCCCGTTCATTCCGTTCCCCCTGCTCGGGGAGCGCGGCCAAGAAATACTTACGACCGGCCGAACGGGACAGATTGAATCAAGATCCTTTTCTCGTTATGGATTGGTTTCTTCGGAATCAGGTCCCATAATCAATGGATCGTGCCTCAAGGAAGGGCTCGGCGGCAGGGTAGAGAGAGGCCTTTCCGTTGTGTTGGTTTTCCTTGCCCGTTTTCGATTGCCGCTTGGTTGCGTACTTGTTGGTTTTAGGACTTGCGTTTTCTTGAACGATTTCAATGGATTTCATTGTTTTCGTTCTTAGGATTTCGTATTTCGTATCGAGCCTTGGAGACCGAAGCAGGAGGTATTGATCATCCGTTGGTGCGTGCAGGTGATCGTGTAGACGATGCGCGAGCGGAGTCTTAGGGATCTCTACTTCTTCTTCTTCCTATACAACCGACTGTGTGAGTGGCTCTATTTCGATAAGCACCTTCTTTCCAAGGGCTCCGTTCATAATAAAATTGACTCAGTTGTGCATTCAATCAAACGATATCACTTAAGTAATAAGTTGGATAATAAGATAAGATAAGAAGTAGGCTTGGAACACCCATTGCTTGTCATATAAAACCTTGCATAAATTCATTGATGCATGCATGGTCGTTGGATGTTTAATGGGTTGGTATTTATTGATAGTTCAAAGTGCTCTTCAATAAGTTCAAAGTGTTCTTCTATAAACTGCTGCATGTTATTTCATATAACTGTTGGTTGATTGTGATAGTACAGTAAAGCAGTTTCGTACATGATGTTCTTTAACATTGGCTAGTAAGTAAATCTATGAGGTAGAGTCATAGATATGGTCATGGGAATTCTTGTGCACAAGGGATCCAGGTTCCTGCGAGCGGTTACCGGGGCACCGGGCCGTTTCGTCCCGGGCGGAATCTACTTTCTTAGTCCTGGGAGCGGGGAATTGTAGCGGGGCTAGCTACCCGCGCTGCAAGCGTCGCCGCCAGCCCAGACTAAACCCATGATGGCTAGTAGACAACAAAGAAAGATGTTGTGTATATTTAAACTGTGCAGACTAACTATGTCTTCGTGATAGGGAAGGCTATGGTAAGTTGTACAGGTGGTTCAGACGGGACAGGTAAAGTCACCGAATGGTGGCATGTGAAGTTATGTTATTTTGTTCTTGCATACCTGCTAAATGAAATCTGAACTAGGCAAGAATAGAAACCCACCTAAGAACATAAATGTTGCATGTTCATTTAAAACTCATCTAAAGAGCTTGGTAAAGTTGAGCAGCTAGCCTTCACCAGTACTTTTCGAAGTACTGACCCTCGTTGTAGCAGGTTCCCCGGCGCAAGGCAACGCGGCGAGGAGCTGAAGCTCTCTCCGGACTTTTGGGATTCTTGGCGGGTCGGGGCCAAGACTTTGGAGGCTCAAGCTGGAAGCCTTCCTCTCTCTCCCGTTGCGGAAATAACGCTAAGGCGATGGTGCTTACCCGCATCCAAGGAGTTTTGTGTTTTGAAACTATGTAAAGGGACATAATGTATGGATCGGCTATCTTATTTTACGTCCAAGTTTGTAAGCCCGTGGGGCATTTTATACTTTTGAGTCAAGCAATGTAACAGGATGTTCATTATAAATAAAAGAGAAACTTTTCTATGCCTCAACCTTGTGTTATCTTATTTGTATACTCTGTTGCATTGATCTAAAGAATATCCTTATGCCTAAGGCCTGGTGCACGCGCGCCCTACGCGTGCACGGCATCGCGCCCCTGGGACGATTATCGGTTAGACGAAATCGGGGCGTGACATATTGGTATCAGAGCATGCTTCAGATCCTTTGATCTCACAAAGAAAGTTTTTAAAGAGGACTTTGTTCCTTCCGAGTAGACCCTTGAATTCGCTTGGCCAAAATGAGATGCGTTCCATACAATAAGTCTGAATATTTTTGAAAAGTGCGTGGGAATTATACGATTGCTTGGACGGGATTATGATGTGAGGGCTTTTGTCCCAACTCATAGAGGATGTTGTGAGAAGAGACTCGTGTTATAATCGGCAAGTTATATGTCTATATGAAAACACCAAACGAGTAGAGTGCGAGATAAGAATATCGTTCAGACAGTGGTCTATGCACATGGCCTTTTGGCCAATTTGGGTTAAGTATCGTGCACCAAGACCCTTGGTGATAGTGAGTTGCAGCAAGATTTGGGTATTGTTGGGATGAGAATAAAGTTGACTTGGAGGGAAATCGATAGAGACGTTATCGGATTGCCGCTAAGGCGAGTAATGGAAATCGTGTAGGGAATTTTCGGAAATAGTTGGACGGTTATTCATAGCGATAAGTTATGATTTGAAGCATAGTCTATATAGAGGACTACGAATACGGGTGTGTACGAGTCTAAGATCGCTAAGGCGATAAATAGGGACTGTGTTGGAGTTCTAAGGAACGAATTGGGCATACGAGTGAAGGATGCAAACGCGCATCAGGAGTTATTAGGATGACTCAATTCCTGAGTAGTGTATGCGATAAGTCCCCTGTTCGATTTTGCAATTTGTGGATATAATGAGTTGTAAAGATTCAAGGAGTATAACTCGAACCCTGAGTGGTGTATTTGTTGGCTTAGTAATGCTTGAACGAAGTCGTGGATTCGGAGAGTTAAGCGAGTCTAGCGACAAGCGACGAGATTGGGTAAAGCCTTAGTATAAATAAATAGTGCCTAGCAAGTAAACGAACTCGGAGAAAGCATGCAATATTTGGTTCGAACGAGTTACAATGAGTTGAATAAGGGATAAGGCTTACATCGAATAGAAATTCAGGGCAATTGGAATCGATATCATGGTCGGAAAAGACTTAGAGGATTGTACGAGCGAGTTTGAGTTGAAACAAGTGAATTAAAAACTTGACTCGAGATTGAATAATCTGAGATGCGATCGAAGTAAGTGCAATTAGAAATAATGGAGTGAATGAATGATAGCGTGAATGGAAAATTTGGATTTGAGTAGGATATCGCTCGATAGAATTCGATTTGAGTATGAATGCGATAATTTCAAATTTTTGGGATTTTAGACTATAACGATGGTTGGAAGATAGCTCGGATTGATGCAAGTTGAAAGAATTATGATTTTGATGGATTGAGTTAAGCGGTAATAGATTTGGCTTAGAGTTTAGAAGAACGATCTTGAAATCAAGTTCGAAAAAAAAACATTCGGAATCTGTCCCAGCGAGAACGATTATCCTGCGGGAGCATCGGCGTGGTGATTTCACGTACGGTAGGGATAAGCAAACTCAAGAGAACAGGCTCGGTGATTATTCCAAAACGAACTCGATGAATGGAGCGTATCAATGGGATAGACTTGGGTTTGGGAATTGATCTTAGTTGTTTGAGGAATGCTAAGAGTAGACTAAGAAAAATGAGTCTAAGGATTTTTCTTGAGGAGTTAGTCTAGAAACGTAAAGTAATAGATGTTGGACATTTTCATGAACGGATACGTAGATGGTGCTGGACGACTTAGAGTTCATGATATACATCGATGATTTATAATGGAAATGTGGCTTGATGATACAGGTGTAGAAAGGGATGGATTGGGGAATTCTATCAAACATGATAAAAGAGATAGTGTATGTGAATCGATGGGTTGAACCTACAACGTGGGCGTATCGTGAGTTCAGTTGAACGAGCGTGTTGGTGTGATAGGATGATCTATGCTCGATGTTTAGAAATCTGAGTAAAACGAGCTTGGGTAGAATACCCGTGTAAAGGAATAATGGTTTGACCTTAGGGTGTTTGGGGCGAGCGTTGTGCAACACGGTTGCGCGATGAGTCACAAATTTGAGTTGTACCTATGACTGTGTGTGCTGGCCTAGTGACTAGGCAGACGACCCTATGCCTCGAGTTACACTGGAGTGACTGACTTCAGAGTATCGTTCGGGAAGAATGATAGAACTGAGGCAACAAGACCTAGAGTTAGAATTTGGAATTGGGAATATACACTAGCAGCGTTCGCGTTGAAACAAACGTAAGGCGAGATAGGACTCGGGTGATAGTTGATTTGGTTGGATAGGTTATGCGACGGTAAAGGATAAGACGATAGCTGGATCGAACAAGAGTTCGGTCATTCATATAGTAGGACGATCCGCGTTTCAAAAGATTTTCACGAGTAGCTTGTCAGACTTAGCTGTCACTGAGCTTGGTTGAAATACACATATTTGGGGGACGCCTTGAATATGGGTACGATCCAGACTTAGCGATATGCATAACTCGGATGCAGCTGCAAAGGAAAATGTTCGGATTCGCATGGATGAGTATGGCAACTGAAATGATTTAGCCTCAACCTAAATTTTCATAGAGGAAAGATTGTATCATTCCTCGTGCTACCGGGATAGTTCTGCGCTAAGGCGCAGTACGAGACTGAGTTTGGGAATGCAATAGTTGAACGAATGGATCATTCGGATAAAATGATTAAGCACTCGGGCGAACAGAACGAGTAAAAATGAATAGAAAGTTAAGTTCGATTGAGCCAAGGGTGCAAAGGACTTAAGCGTACCCCAGGTAAGCAATTTAGCTCTGCGCTAAGGCGCAATCTAGACTGAGTCAGAAAATGTTGGTGATTGGGTGCGAATTTATTAAGTGAGATTGGTCGGTGACTCAGAGAGATTTGATGCAAAAACAAGATTGGAAGATTGTCCAGATTCGAGCTTTTGGGTTAGGCGTAACGACGGGTTTCGATAGGCGACGTCAAGTAATAGGCTCAATTGCGTTGGGTTCCTATGGTGATAACATAACTAGTTGGGCAAGTCCACCCAATTATGAGTCGTAAGTGCCCGTTGAGTTATAAAATACCATGTGCTTGGGTAATACAGCCCTGCGCTAGGTGCAGTAGATTTTTAAGACGAAATTGCAACGATCGAGTTGAGTATAACTCGATAGCATTGAATGATAGAGTCGTTCGATGAGAACTGGCCAACATTGGCGTAACGCATAGTGAGAAAATAGAGGATTGTAGTATTGAGACAGTCCTTGAAAGATAAGACGAGATATATAGGGAAGTTTAGAAGTTATGCGATAGCACGAGTTGCGCTCAGGAAGTCTCGAGGACGGAACTTGTTCTGAGTGGTATATGGCGTAGCAACCCGCTCTGCTCAAACCGGAGGGCCGATTCAAACGGCACAAGTGTAGCTATTCAACCGCCTTGCTCAGCGAGATGGCTCGTTCGATGCAAAGGCTTTCACGCTGGAATCTTTAATGGAGTCAGACTTAGGCTACCAGAAGCGCGTCCGGAGTCTAGCTCGACCGATACGATACATCGCTAAGGTGGGTGACCCCGGTGAACCTAACTCTACCTAGCTGCACACTAAGAAAATGAATGTTACGTGCTAGTTTACAGGTGATAACCTTTGCATGCTAATAAAAGAGATGAACGCACATAGCTAAGGGGATAACCCCGCCTTATTATCGTATAGAACATGGAAATCTTACTTGCTAGTTGCGTAGTTGACTTGGGTCAGTTCAATCTGCAAGCGGACTTGTCGTACGCGGCGGAGCCTGTCTAAATTTTGGGTCATAAAAAGAAGCAGTTGTGGAACTGAACGTCTCGCTAGTACGCGTACTGTGGGGAAACCACTTGGTCGAGGAGTCGAGCTGGGAACTTGAATCTGATATGAGGGGAAAATTTCCCTCATTATTTCATAGTGGTAGGCTCTATTCTTAAGTTTCGGGACGAAACTTCCTATTAGATGGTTATGATGTAACGCCCCGTTCATTCCGTTCTCCCTGCTCGGGGAGCGCGGCCAAGAAATACTTACGACCGGCCGAACGGGACAGATTGAATCAAGATCCTTTCCTCGTTATGGATTGGTTTCTTCGGAATCAGGTCCCATAATCAATGGATCGTGCCTCAAGGAAGGACTCGGCGGCAGAGTAGAGAGAGGCCTTTCCGTTGTGTTGGTTTTCTTTGCCCGTTTTCGATTGCCGCTTGGTTGCGTACTTGTTGGTTTTAGGACTTGCGTTTTCTTGAACGGTTTCAATGGATTTCATTGTTTTCGTTCTTAGGATTTCGCATTTCGTATCGAGCCTTGGAGACCGAAGCAGGAGGTATTGATCATCCGTTGGTGCGTGCAGGTGATCGTGTAGACGACGTGCGAGCGGAGTCTTAGGGATCTCTACTTCTTCTTCTTCCTATACAACCGACTGTGTGAGTGGCTCTATTTCGATAAGCACCTTCTTTCCAAGGGCTCCGTTCATAATAAAATTGACTCAGTTGTGCATTCAATCAAACGATACCACTTAAGTAATAAGTTGGATAATAAGATAAGATAAGAAGTAGGCTTGGAACACCCATTGCTTGTCATATAAAACCTTGCATAAATTCATTGATGCATGCATGGTCGTTGGATGTTTAATGGGTTGGTATTTATTGATAGTTCAAAGTGCTCTTCAATAAGTTCAAAGTGTTCTTCTATAAACTGCTGCATGTTATTTCATATAACTGTTGGTTGATTGTGATAGTACAGTAAAGCAGTTTCGTACATGATGTTCTTTAACATTGGCTAGTAAGTAAATCTATGAGGTAGAGTCATAGATATGGTCATGGGAATTCTTGTGCACAAGGGATCCAGGTTCCTGCGAGCGGTTACCGGGGCACCGGGCCGTTTCGACCCGGGCGGAATCTACTTTCTTAGTCCTGGGAGCGGGGAATTGTAGCGGGGCTAGCTACCCGCACTGCAAGCGTCGCCGCCAGCCCAGACTAAACCCATGATGGCTAGTAAACAACAAAGAAAGATGTTGTGTATATTTAAACTGTGCAGACTAACTATGTCTTCGTGACAGGGAAGGCTATGGTAAGTTGTACAGGTGGTTCAGACGGGACAGGTAAAGTCACCGAACGGTGGCATGTGAAGTTATGTTATTTTGTTCTTGCATACCTGCTAAATGAAATCTGAACTAGGCAAGAATAGAAACCCACCTAAGAACATAAATGTTGCATGTTCATTTAAAACTCATCTAAAGAGCTTGGTAAAGTTGAGCAGCTAGCCTTCACCAGTACTTTTCGAAGTACTGACCCTCGTTGTAGCAGGTTCCCCAGCGCAAGGCAACGCGGCGAGGAGCTGAAGCTCTCTCCGGACTTTTGGGATTCTTGGCGGGTCGGGGCCAAGACTTTGGAGGCTCAAGCTGGAAGCCTTCCTCTCTCTCCCGTTGCGGAAATAACGCTAAGGCGATGGTGCTTACCCGCATCCAAGGAGTTTTGTGTTTTGAAACTATGTAAAGGGACATAATGTATGGATCGGCTATCTCATTTTGCGTCCAAGTTTGTAAGCCCGTGGGGCATTTTATACTTTTGAGTCAAGCAATGTAACAGGATGTTCATTATAAATAAAAGGGAAACTTTTCTATGCCTCAACCTTGTGTTATCTTATTTGTATACTCTGTTGCATTGATCTAAAGAATATCCTTATGCCTAAGGCCTAGTGCACGCGTGCCCTACGCGTGCACGGCATCGCGCCCCTGGGACGATTATCGGTTAGACGAAATTGGGGCGTGACAGAAACCAACTTCCACCGCTAAGGAAAAGAAAGCTGCCTCGTCTTCTCGCTCCTCTGCTCAAGCACGAGCAACTCCCATTGGGCTGAGCGAACCCCGCTCTAAACGAAGTACCCCACCGTTAAGCTGTGCACCGGGTATCACAGGTAAAGACTTCAAGAAGAGAGAAATCCTTAGCACACGTTGTACGTGAACGCGCAAGGTCATCTTCTGTGCTGAGAGCCTCTTTGAGGAAGATGATACACAGAGATGTTTTATCATTATGCCCACATTCCTAATGTGTCAGCGTAAAAACTCCATATTGTCGTAGTCCGGCATAAAAGCTCAGACTGTTGACATTTGGCGTATACTACCAATTTTGAGTTGTACGCGCTGGGTGTAACTTCCGGCGAATAAACTCAAATTTTGGTAGTCTGGCGTAAAATCTCAGACTGTTATATTTTGGTGTATACTGCCAACCTTGAATTTTATGCCTCGGAAATAGGTTCCAGCGTAAAAGCTCAAGTTCTTGTAGTCTTGGCATAAAAGCACAGACTGTTCATCTTTGGCGTAAACTGTAAGAGTGTATCATCTAGTGTAGAAACTGACTTGTTCTCTTTTTATTTTGTAGTGGACTTGCAGATCCCTCCATTGGCTGAGGTGATGGGTTCTGCTGCTGGAATGCTGAACTCCAATCATCTGGAGGATCTTTCCCATGTGACATTCCCTATTTCCGGAATCCAGTATCCTGAAGGAAGGGGAATTCTAATTTCGTCTCAAGGAGAACGAATGCTGTTGAGCATGATCAGAGGGGAGCCTCTGACGTATATAGACGGGACCAAATATGTTAATTTGGCTTTCCTATTCGGGGATATGATTGATAAACAATCCCAGACGAAGCCCAAGAAGGAAAACTGGGTGTTTACTGCTGAGGGCATGGTCATGTACCTGCCAATGGAGCCCCTGACGTATATAGATGGGACCAAATATGTTAATTCGGCTTTCCTATTCGGGGATATGATTGAAAAACAATCCCAGACGAAGCCCAAGAAGGAAAACTAGGTGTTTACTGCTGAGGGCATGGTCATGTACCTGCCAATGATGCCCAGAGATTATCCTATCTCGGCATTCTTTCATGCCACACATCCTCGGAAGATGTTAATGAACCTGACTCCTGATCTTCACGGCTAGTTGGGGAAGATATTTTATCAGAAAGGATCAGACCAAGGACTATTTGTGAGCCGTCCTTCAGGCCCTGTTATGCCTATTAGGGGATTACTGCCGGGCAGCGTCCCGAGTGAGGACACTTCACTGCTTCAGCCATTTCAAGTATCGACTTTTTGTAATGACTTCATGGGGCAGGGAGGAGTATACCCTAAGGTCAATCCTCGGACCAGCGGGTGGCTTAGCCCTGGGAATCTTCGATGGGCTCGTTTGACTGCCTGGGCCCTGAAGCAATTTTAGGCGGAGCTGGAGAGCATTGGTCTGTTCGCGGCTGTGAGTGCTACCAGTGTTGGTATGCCTCTCAACTCTTACCTGTTTTTGGCTTTGATAGAGCGGTATATCTCGCTCACTGGGACTTTCGCCACTCCGCTAGGGGAGTTGGGATTGGCCCTTCATGAGATGGCAGAAATTTTAAGGCTGCCAATGGGGGATACTCCTTATAAAGAGTATGTTTCCACCAACATGGAGCTGAGGGATATAGACCCTCGGGTAGTGGCAGTGTATCAGGAGCTGATGTGCCACTATCTTGCCTGCACCACCTTCTATAATGAGCCCTCTGATTTGGCTCATACCAACAAATGGATGTCCTATCTCTTCTTTCATCAGGTCCGCGATGCTAAGCAAGACAAAGTTGTGCATAGCAGGGATAAGCCTTTGAACCTTCTGAGCGTGCTTAATGCTCAAACAGTCGATGATCTTATTGAAGACGCTAGGGCTTCAGATCAGGTTCTCAATGAGGAAATCGAGGGTTATCCTGCAGGCACTAAAGCCTATAGTTACATGAGGCATTGTCGTAAGCCTCTGTCGAGGGAAGCTCAACTGGCTGGCTTCCTCTCTGTATGGTTGTGCCGGTGGGTAGTACCTGGCATTGCTTCTGCAGATCGCATCCACCGTAACACCTTGTGGCCCGCGGTGCGGTTGGTGTTTGGAGCAAGACTGGGACTGCTCTCTGCCATGGTATGCCGGATACAGGCTGGCCTGAGGGCTATTACTAATGGGCTGCTGTCAGATGAAACGCGGCGTAAAAGCTTTCCCAGGGTAGAATTACCATTCCTATATCTGATGGGATGGTTAATTCTTCATAACCCTAGGGTGATGTCTCCCGGCTCTTCCAGTAGTTCGGGAAATTTCTTGTTGAATTACAAGAATTCCTCTTGGAACGTGACGACCGTCGTAGATTGTCGACGAGCGTTAAATTTTGCTCATAGCTGGAAGCTCTTCTGTTTCGTCCCCACTGTACATCTCAATCAACAGGGGACGAAACTTCAGGATTTAGGCCACGGGAAGACAGTTCTTTCTCCCGAAGCCTTCTACTGGTTGGTCTGTATTAGACCTTCTCACTTACTGTACATAAGTGAGGACCATTGCTTCTTGGAGCCCTATTTGCCTTGCCGATTTGCCAGGCAATTTGGGTATGACCAGTTGCATATGGGGACTGCTATCACCAGCTTCAAGTCCAGAGGTGGACTTATCGACGGGGCCAGAGGATGGCGGTACTTCATAATGGGTTGTACTGGAGCAACCTTTACGGTGCCCGCGACTTCTCTCTCCATGGAGTTGCGCATCCTCCATTCATACGCATAATTTTATATGCGTGAAAGTTTTAGGATGCCCTCTCATAAGTCCGCTGAGAGAGAAGAGATCCCCTCAGTCTCCTCTGACGAAGGTGAAGATCCAGTCGGTACAAACGAGTCTTTGTTGACAGTACCGAGAGGCGTGATAGCTCCGCCTGCAGAGCCTCTCATTATCCCCAGTAAGCGAAGGTCTCCTACTCCGAAAGAGCCTTCCCCTTGCAAGAAAAAGAAGACTGCCAGCGGTCCTAAAAGGACTTCCAGTCAAGAGGCTTCTAGGAGTGAGCCTGTTGTTCCCCCTATTGGGGGTGATTCTTTGATCAGAGATCCCTCGCCTTTTAGAGAGGGAGCCTCTACAGTTACGGCTGACAGTGCCGGAGATTCTTTGCTCGAGACTGCCGTCGCTACTACCGCTGTTGGAAGTGCAGTGAGGTCACCGTCGAGGCCAAACATCTTAAGGATACCTTTAGCCAGACCAATAATAGATCCTGCCCCTTCTTCATTTGAACATATTTCTAGCGAGATTCCACCCGATGAACCTCGATTGGATATTGGTGAAGACTATCCTCCAACGTTAGTTGGTGCACCCTCTTCCCCAGGTATGACAGCTCGCTTAGCATCATTAAGAAATGATTTAGCTGCACAGGCTGCGGATGCGACATATATACCATCGGCCATGGGTAAATGTTGTCCTTACACCTCTTTTAGGAAAATTAACATCAATTTGATATTAACTTTCTTTTGTCTTCTTTTCAGGCGAAGACGTCTCAGGGGAGGGCGGAGTTGATACCAGCCCTAATTTTGTTGAGGATCCTGCCAATGAAACGGCGGCATTTGATATCGAAAAGGTATACTTGAAGCTACCGATCCTTCGTTCACAACATTTTCAGGCATCGTCTCGCCAATGGCAGTCCAAATATCATCAGAGGAGAATGAGCCTATCATCACGGTTGCGCTTCCTTCGTCAAGCACACCAGCAACTACAACTATTGTTGGCGTCTCCTCTTTTGTCGCGCCATCTACTGATGCAACAATTATGGCTACATCTTCTGCCCACTTTCCACAAAGGGGTTTTGCAGATATTGCGGCCACTCCCAGTGTTCATTCGTATCTTACCACGCTAGTTGAACAACATACTAGCGTATTCTATGTCACTTTAAAAATGTTAATATCCATGGTGCTGGAGAAGAATCTGGGCTTTGATACTCTGAAGATGTCCTCCAATCTCACCATAGCGCAGATCAGAAACTTCGATGACACTGGACGAGCTGATGCCCTGGAGCAAATAGTTAATAGTTTGGAACAACCTATTAACAATTATTTACAATTGTCCCACGACAACGTCGATGATATAATTCGGGCTGAGTATGACTCCTTGACAGCAAGGCTTGCTGAGATGGAAACTCTGATCAAATCCATCGAAGCACGGCAGCAAGAGATGAATAAAGATCAGGCCATCTTGGGGTATGTCATTCCCCAACTGGCTAAGTACGAGGTTGAACATGAGGTAAATGAAGTGAGGGTCCGCAAATTGGAAGCTAAATACGTTCAGGCAAAGGAGTGGGCTATCACTTCATCAGCAGCTCGAGATGTGTTGAAGGACCGAATGAAAGTAGCTCAGCAGAACCTGGCACATGTAAGTGTTATCCACGCCGGTTTTGTACATGCTCGGTCTGAACTATCCCTCCTGAGCGATGATGAAGCACGAATGGAGCAGGCTCGCGCTACCATTTTAGACTCCAAAAATGAGAAGCTGGCCGCTTTGGCACAACAGATTCGTGATTTGGCTGCTCCTCCCCAATGATGTACTATTTTGCTTTCTCTGTAATTTTGCTTTTCACAGAAATAATAAAGATACTTATTCTGACTTTGTAGACCTATCACCTTAGAATATAAATGATAGGCTAGGATAAAAGTGATATCAGAGGTAGTATGAACATGATATACTTTTCTTTAAGGCTTGGCTGAATGTGAATCTACTCCGGAGTAATATGAACCTAACATAATATAATCCAACTAAATTTGTATACAAAATACTATTAGAGGTAATATGAACATGATAGGTTTACAAATTAGTTAAGCAGATATATTCAGAGGTCATATGTACCTGATAGAATATGATCCAACTAACCTTTGTTAGTGGAGTCGTCAGAATGAAATTTTCATCATACTCCATTTAAGCAAAGGAGATAAAGCATAGTAGTTTTGTTGAGGACATCCCACTGGGGGATTTTTGGTGGACCTATTACTTCTTGTGCACAGGAGTATAAGTAATAAGTTCGAAATAAGACCTAGCAGAGGTAATATGAACGTGATAGGTTTGGTGGGTAGTAGAAGACCTCCAGCTGGAGGATTTCTGTGGACCTAATACTTTTTGTGCACGTTAGTACAAGTAACATATTTGAAAACAAGCCCTCACAGAGCTAATATAGATGCTATAAAACATGACTCTGTGGGGATATTGGAGAGACGTAGTTCAGAGGTAATATGGACATGAACTGACTTTTTCTCTGCTGAGGAAAATGAGGATAGTTCAGAGGTAATATGAACATGAACTGACTTTTTCCATTGCGAGCATCCCACAGATTTTTGGTGGACTTATTACTTCTTGTGCACGAGAGTGCAAGTAATAAGTTTGAAGACATGCCCTGCCAGAGGTAATATGGACATGGCAATCGATAGCCGAAACTCGGGAGGTCTGCTCAGAGGTAATATGGACATGACAAAATAATGAGTTGTGGACATATTACCCATGGCGTACTTCACGTACAGATAATAAGTTGATATGACTAGCGCTATCCGAGGTTATGAGAACATGATAGTAGAAAGTCGGAGAGAAGAACTTTACCCAGAGGTAATATGGACATGGTAAGATATGTGATCTTAACACCACTTGCATACTTAGAGTTAGGTACGGGTGTTTAAGTTGAGATGACAACTGATATCAGAGGTAATATGGACGTGATAATCGATAGTCGACCAGAGAGGTTTGTTCAGAGGTAAGAAGGACATAACATACTCTACTGGGAATAAAATAGTTCAGAGGTATTATGGACGTGAACTGATCGATAGCAACAATCCTGAGACGCTCAGGGGTCACTTGGACATGTCAAACTCAGTTGGGGAAAGAATATTTTGGACAACAGTTCAGAGGTAAAATGAACGTGAACCCATGCTCAAAAAATTCTTTGGAGAATAATTTCCTGAAGGTTGCTCCTCTGGGGAGACTTTAGGGACTCATCATCTAGCAAATTGTCACATTAGAGTGGGATTAATTTGCAGCGACCGTCTCCTCGTTTATAAATGCAGAGTGATAGCTTTGGCGTCGATCAACTCTTGGATTCTCCTTTTTAGTATAAAGCATGCCCTGGTGGGGTGATGAATGTACCAGTAAAAGAGGCAGTATTCTGGGTCATCGACCTTGCCAGCCTTTTCAGGATATCTGATATTGGGTAGCCGAAGCTTATTTTCCTTCATCAATACGTTGAAGATTTTAATAATGTAATCTTCGTTGAAGGAGAAAGTCCCCTTCGGCTTTCGGGCTTGAAATACCCGAGTCGTACGGACTTCAGGGAAAATGGTCCTAGTTGCATCATCCTTGGACATAAAGGGGATTCTACCCCCATCTTTGGATGCTGCTCTGCTTTGTCGAGGGAGATGACCCCCAGATATGTCGTTGCCTTTATCCACCAAAGTTTATTTTGAAGGACCTTCCTCTGACATTATAAGATTAGACTTTGGAGGTTTAGAGTTTGCAATAGATGCGACATACTTTAACCCAAAATGAGTTTGTTGACGATAAGGATCACCGCATAACAGTACTCGTCTGCCTTTGCCATAATTGAGGCCTTGCTTCAATTTCAGATCATAACCCATGTTTTGTATAATCTTCAAAGCCTGTGGGCTATATCTGTGGACTTGCACTTTCCCAGCATCAGACTCGTGAGAGTCTTCTTGTACCATTGGTCTATTCAGCATTCGACCAAAGATTATTTGAAGCTGATCATCGCGAGTCGGTGGAACAATGAAGATAGGATCTGCATGTAACCCATATGTCATAACGACATTAGAGTTTGACCCTACTTCCCATATGATCTCACTACACTTGGTAGTTAAGGGTGCCAAATTTTGATTTTGACCCCTGTCCCTGCGTTTCTGGATCAGGAAATTATGCAAATCAGGGGGATTAACAGGAACAGAAGAAGAAGGAGGAGAAGGCTTATACTGCCTTTTTAAATTATTCGGAACGTGGATATTGGGAACCATAACTCTCTCCCTACCATAATTATACAGCAGTTCTACCATGTGAGCAACACATGATCCATGAGGAGCATATCTATCCATAAACTGGGCCTTCTTTACGCCGAGGGGCTGGTCCTGGCGTAATCTGGAACTTTGTACAGGTTGGCATAAAACTGAGGAAGTACTCAATCTGCCATCAGCATTCCGCATAATCTGAAGAGCGGGCAGATTCTTCTCTTGATGGCGTAAAAGCCGAGAGGTCGGAAAATCCGCCACTTATTTTTCCTTGCTGAGATTGCAAGGACCCTCTGCCCCCTTATATGTGGGAGATGTATTTTTACGTGCAAGGCGCGTTTGAATTTTCTGACTTGGCACTAAGGCCTTGTTAGTAACTACGTCTGCCCCGTCAGCGATGGGAGACGAGTTTTTACGCACAGGGCGCGTTTAAAATTTTTGCTTTGGCGCTGAGGCCTTGCCAGAAATTATGTCAGCCACGTCAGCAACGGGAGACAGGTTTTTACGCACAGGGCGCGTTGTATACTTCTGGATTTGCGCTGAGGCATTGCCAGAAGCTTTGTCTGCCATATCAGCGATGGGAGATGGCTTTTTACGCACAGAGCGTATAGGTTGGGATGCCACAACCTTGTCGATCGGAGAGAGAGAGCCTTCAGGAAGGGTAGAGGATGTCCGGGGCATCCATACTTTACGCAGCTTCCTGCTGTCCTGAACAGAGAGGGAATGAGAGCTACCCGCTGCGCGAAGCATATCTTCATAAGCAGATTGGTCGAACTGGACGACCAAAGTCTTCTTCGTTGCTCCAACGGACACAGCATCATGTTGAGCAATGACTTTCTCATCAGAAGAGAAAGTAGTCCCCAGCAGAGTCACCATCTTGTGTTTGATAAAAAACGAAAGAAATAAAACAAGGTTTATACGAAACCTCTTCTTTGTTTACAAACACTAAAAGATAAAGTACAATTAGTCCTATACAAGGATGTTAAGTACAAAAGTTTGATTCTGGGAAAATATTACTATAGGAGTCTGATCTGCGGTAGATCACTTTGTCCCTTGGACCACATGATGACGAAGAAGTGCTGTAGAAGAAGAAGAAGCTTCAAAAATCACAAGAGGGATTGGATGCTCAATGTCAAAGTCGTCAATCACTACTCTCTATCTGTGCTCTCTACTCTTCTCTCTCAAAAATCTCACCTTTCGATCTTTCCGACCCTTGACCTCCGTAGCTGGAGGTCTCTATTTATAGGGCTTAGTGACAGTAACCATCCAGTCGGCGTAGAAGCCGAACAGTGGAGAGAGTGACATTCTTTACGCGACGGTTATGATAACCGCTACCCACGTATAAATGATCTCCTGAATCTGCGTGTGACGTATGTCCCATTATGAGGTAACACGTATAACTGCTGCGAAGATCACGGCATACAAGCTACGTAGGTAACTACCCCTCGTGTAGAGATGGTTGGTATAGAAACTAAATAACTGTCACGTTGGCGTAGAAGCCAAAGAGTTATCTTGTTGGCGTAGAAGCCAAGTAGGCGTAGAAGCCGAATAGGCGTAGAAGTTGAATAGTTGTCAAGTTGGCGTAGAAATGAAGTAGCTGTTCAGTTGGCATAGAAACCAAGTAGCACGTAAACCTTGATGTTGACTAGGGTCTTGAGCGTATTCTGGACCAAATAGCCTCGTCACGTACCATTGCAAATATAGCCTGAATTGGCATATTTCGAGGAGATAGCATACGACGTACTCCTATAGCTGAAAATAGCCTGGTTGGTGTATTTAGAGGAGATAGCGTACAGCGTGCTCCTATAGTTGAAAATAGCCTGATGGCGTAATGTGCAGGGATGGTGATGTGGACGTATTAGCCCTAATTATAGCTTACCCAGTCATTAAAAGTAGAGACAAATCTCATAAATTTAATACAGAGATCTGCCCCCATCTCGCGCATTAACTGCAGAGACGTGCCTCGAGTTATGTATGAAGAGCAGCTTTTGACGTGGCGGTTGATTTCGTATTTTGTCTCACTGTAAGCGTAAAAGCTCATGCTTGCCTATATAAAAATAAGCAGCATATTCCCTGAATGCGTAAACGACCTCTTATATCAAGGATTTGTCATTAAGCGACAGTCTGGGGCTCTGTGTAGAATCATCGTTACAGTCGTCCCTTCGATAGTCGTACGGTACTCTCTGTCAGGAGTCAGGTTCATTGTACTGTCTGACAGGTTCATTCGAAGAATTCGAAGCGTTCCTCGTACAACTCCATGCTGCATTAAAAGCAGACGTATGTTACGCTGTGGGGAGGGGGCAGCCACCTTTTAAGCCACAAATGGCCTCAAAAGTGATGCTTTACGCGGACTATTCTTGTATTCTATTTTAAAATAGAGTTGAAGTTTCATTGTACACCAATAGCTCTGAAGTCATGCTTTACGCTGCACAGTACTAAAACTCTGCTTTACGCGGGTTTTCATGTGTATTGCGTATAATTCTCCAGCGTATTTTTCATGCTTCTACACGGGTACTCTTGTACATATATTTTATCGTGTACATTGGGTATTGATTTATATTTCATATTCACACACTTCTCATATTCAGTATACTTATTTATGTACACACACTGCTCGTGTTTAGAGTGATTATATTCGTGTACACTCACTGCTCGTGTTCAGTGGTTATATTCGTGTTCGTAGCATGTGTGGATCCATTGGTATTAGTTGGGAATGGGAGAGAATGAGTTGATTATGTAATCAAAGTTCCATTGTTCATCGTGTACATTCTGATTATATACCATACTTGTAATCGTCTTACCTTATTGATCATGTTTACCCAAACCTATCACATAATGAACTTGTATTCTGAGGCACATTAGTTAGATTGTAGTTATTTTATCATATTGCTGATATTTATATTATTGTTCTATATTCTCATACATTACCTATATACCTATTGTTCATTCATTCATATATTAGTGATCTTGTATTTCATTTCTATTATATATTTTATATGCTCGATTATGTTATTGAAACTGCTTTCAAAGGCATGTACTTCGCTCCAATCCTGACTGGATATATTTTCTAAATAATTGGCTTATAGAGTAGTGTCCAATATTCTATGGGTCACAGGACGGTGTAACTATAGAGGATACTCTTATAGACCATGAGGACTTAGTTGCAGAGCCCGAGGAGGTTAAGTTATTTGTGTTGGCATGTATTAGACTATTTGTGGAGATTCACAGTTTGTATATTATTTCATATTGTGGATTGTATCTTATTCTTTCCTTCGCTATTCTATTCATGCTTTATCTTTCTTAGTTTGTTTTGTGATTGAGATTAGTTATACTTGTGAGATACCATATTGTTCCTCCGTTTGGAGTTGAGATGACTGACAGGTACCATATTATATTATTGTGATGTTAGATAGTTAGAAATGACCCAGACAACGTTCTACTGCCAATGCTATGGCGTAGGCTGGGCGTAATCACGTACTCGTGATCGGACATCCGGGTGCAGGTCGTGACAGAGGGGCCAGCCATACAAAGTCTCTCTCTCTCCTCCCTCATTTTTATTCATTTTATTTTGCTCCCAAATTCTAGATCCCCAATTTCCCCATATTCCCTCTATTGATTTCCTTCATAATCTACTTCTATTCCCTCTTATTTCTTTCCTCAATAAGCATTTGTAGCTTGGAGAAGCAAGGAGCATAAGGAGGAGAAACTTTGGTGGAGAGATCGTGTCCGGATCGTGTCCAATTGTGTTTTCATTTGGAATCCATCTCTCAATTGTTAAATTATGAATTTGTCTTTATTCTAACACCCAAATTATGCATTTGACCATTATGAATGACCCCATGGCATAGGGCTACCTATAGGAACAAGTTCCAGTCTAATTGGTTATGTATTATGAATTCTAGGTGGTGTCTTGTGTGGATGTTGGAGGAATTACGAGATTGACACATCAAGTGTATGACATGAGACAAATTAGATCTAATTAGACTTAGATCATGATTATGGGACTAGGTACATGTCCACAAATGGGTACGTGAAGGCCATATGACAATACTTTGTGATACGGGATATTTTTGGGGGGCGTTTCTTCGATACGGGTGGTACACATGCCATATTTTGCCATAGCACTTAGAATAGCTTGGTAACACTTTGTTTAGGCTTTAATCATTAGTTGAGTCATGTTTGTAGGCTTTGAGTTAGGTTTGGTTGAGTTTGGGGTGAGTATTTTGTGTGTATCATAGCGTATCACACTTGTGCACCACAAGTGTGTGGTGTAATGCCTATTAGCTTGTATTGGTGTAGGTATTCACTCATGTACCTATATTTATATATGTATATGTATATATTCATTACTAATTATGATATCTATGAGTGTGAGTATATGTATGTATATAGAGTTGTGTGTGAGTGAGTGTATTAAGTGTTATGGGAGTGTGGTGAAGTGAGGAGTGTGTATGACTGCAATTGTGTGTATCAGTTCAGTTGTGGGAGTTAGACAACAAGTCTAGGAGCAGTGAGGAATTAGTGCATACCATGTGCACTGATCTGATTACTACGAAAGGTAATACATTAAATGGGTAGATGAGCAAGCAGTAGCCGCAACATTAATTTGTATTAGATTTAGTAGCAGTGGCAAGAAGTCACTATAACAACAACAGTTACAACTGTATAAGTAGTTGTATTAAATATGATGGGGGTATCGGGCTAAGGAATAGTAGCAACTACAAGTTATGAGGGTGTCCAGACTTGTGCCAAGCATTTTGATGCTGATGACAGTTGCAGTAGTGCAGCAGCAACAACGTGAGCAAGTAGTGTAGCAGCAGCATGGGCAAGTAGTGCAGCAGCAGCAGTATCAGCATGTAGAGCAACTACAACAGTAGCAAGGTACTGAAGTGTTCTTGTACTCAGTGTGTAGTAGCATTTTGGGGATTAAGGTATCCTGGATGTTGAGGACCAGATAAATGAGTAGAAGAAGGATTATTGGGTAACTGGCAGTAGAGTATGTTATAGGTGTTAATTGTCACTGCAGGTATGGACAACTCGAGTAGTGGGAATTGCAGCAGCAGTGAGTTTTGTGGTCGAGTTTAGGTTGGAATATGGAGAACTTGGTCTCGAGTTGGGGTAATATTCTGTTAGTAAGGGAATAAGGTAAGTATTTTAGCATACCAGCAGTAAGTTTTGGGGGATCTTGAGACATGTATCAAGGACACATGTTGTTGTCATCAACAACAACTATAGTTTAGAGAGTTCAGGCACATTAAAGTGCATAGGTACACACTGTGTGTGTTAGTGAGGTATGACCATGACTTTAGTGTTAGTTAAAGTGGTTAGCTAGTTAGTTAGTTACACTAATTAGTATGTATCTATATAAATATTGGTGTTAGTGATTCAGATGTTAAGACTAGAGTAGTAGATATCAAGTATAGGTAAGAGTAATATCTAATATTGAGTATCTTGAGGGAATGGGTATGAATGAATATCAATGGCATTAGTGAAGATCCATCTGTTAACTTTAGCCAGGTTGGTATCAGTGAGAAGGTAGGTTCAGTTAGTATATGAGTAATACTAGTGTTAGATAATAGCCAATAGGTAATATATATACACTACTTAGTATTATTAACTATATGTATATATATATGTTACTCTTAGCAGTAGCTAGAAAGGTAATACTTAAGGGTAATGACTTAGAAACCCAACCAAGACCTAGAATATCTCAATATTAGCTAGTATAACCTAGAACAACCTAGTATAGCTTAGTATTAACTAGTATACTCCAAGTTTGAACTAAAAACGGCCTAAAAAGCATGTTTTGGCCCATTCAGCTTATTTATCACCTCTTTACACCAAATTGACATGATATTCATCTATAGGGTTATGTAACACCAGCTTGGGCATCGAGAGTCACACCTTTCTTAGGACCAGAGGTGAGTACATTTCTCTGTTAGTTTTTATTTCATAATAATGTATATATCACATGTTCTAGAACTGTATACTTGATTCTGACACAGTGGTTGCACGGACTGGTACTATATGTATCGTATGAGAATATGTTATCCCATACCATGTTTAGCAGGTACTCTTTCACATATATTTTATTGTGTGTATCGGGTATTAATTTTTGTGTACTTCGTGTTCACATAATGTTCGTTTTCACACACTGTTCGTGTTTACACACTGTTCGTATTCAGTATGCCCATATTCGTGTTCATAATGTATCATGATTGGGTCCATTGGTATTGGTTGGGGGTTGGTTATGTAATCAAGACCAAGTGTATTCATGTACATGTTAATTACATATCACACGTGTAATCGAGTTACCATATTGTATTCGTGTTCAACCCAAACCGATCACATAATAAACTTGTATTCCATGGCACATTAGTTACTTTATCTATTTTTATTTAAATTATAGTTATTCTATTGTTTGTTATTCATTCCAGTACATTACATGTTCACTCTAGTTTATTTTATTCAGATATTTAGTTATATTGTATTCTTTTCTATTATCTGTTATATATGATCGATTATGTATTTGAAACTGCTTTCAGAGGTATATACTTTGCTCCAGCCTGACTAGATATATTTTTCAGATGATTGGCTTATGGACCAGTGTCCCACCAACTACGGGTCGCAGGACGATGGTACCATTAGAGGATACTCCTTTAGAGCAGGAGGACCTAGTATCAGAGGCTGAGGGGGCTTAGACTTATTGATTAGACTTGTTTAGACTTTAATGAGGTTATTGGCATGTATATATATTATTTTAGACTTGTGGATGTATTGTGACTCTTTCTTTCGTTATTCCATCTCGTGCTTTATCTTTTTTAGTTTACATTATGATTGAGTATAGTTTATCATTATCATACACCATATTGTTCCTCCGTTTGGAGATAAGATGACATTGATAGGTACCTTATACGTATATGTGAGATGTTAGATAGTTTAGTTGACCCAGACAATGTTCTACCACCGATGCTGCGATGTAGGCTGGGTGTTGCTTACTACTCGTGCCCTTATTCTGGGTATGGGTCAGGACAAATCCTGTACAAACCTCTAGTAATAACCTGCGAGCTCCAGAAAACTCCTAATCTCTGCCACTGAACTCGGAGTAGCCCAAGACTCCACTACTGAAATCTTCTTTGGGTCTACTGAGATCCCGTCTCCTGTAACCACATGACCAAGGAATTTAACCTTGTCAAGAAAGAACTCACACTTCAAAAGCTTTCCATAAAGCTTCTCCTTCCTGAGAGTCTCCAGAACTATCTTCAGATGCTCCTCATGCTCCTCTGGGGTCTTCGAATACACCAGAATATCATCAATAAATACTATCACAAACTTATCAAGATACTGGTGGAATACCTTGTTCATCAGATTCATGAATATCGCTGGGGCATTGGTCAACCAAAACGATATCACCAAGAACTCAAATTGACCATACCGAGTCTGAAAAGTTGCCTTTGGAATATCCTCTTTCTTCAATTTTACCTGGTGGTAACCTGACCTCAAGTCTATCTTCGAAAATACCTTTACTCCACTCAACTAATTAAAGAGATCATCAATCCTAAGCAGTGGGTATTTGTTCTTGATAGCAATATTTTTAAAATCCCTATAGTCGATACACATGTGTACCGACCCATCCTTCTTCGGTACAAAAAATACCGGAGCACCCCATGGTGATGAACTGGATCGAATGAAGCCTTTGTCCTATAATGCATCCACTTGCTTCTTCAACTCTACTAGTCTGTTGTTGTTAACTCTATAGATATGCTGAGATATCGGCTTTGTGATTGGCACCAAATCTATAGAGAACTCAATATCTCGGTCTGATAACAAACCCAACAACTCCTCTTAAAAAATACCCATAAACTCTACTATCAATGGATGTGACAACTCCTTCTCTTCCATGATGGCTCCACAGATGTCATTCTCGCTCTGCTCTGCTGCTTCTTTGGCAATCTCAAACTCTGGCTCTCCTGGCGGTCAAAATAAAACTCTGTCTCCACGACAATCTATACTAGAATTGTGCCTACTCAACCAATCTATCCCGAGTACAATGTCATAGCTCGGAAGTGACATTATGGGTAAGCACGCACTCAACTCCCGGCCTCCTAGTGTAACTCTTCGATCCTTACAAATATCACTGACCAGGATAATGCCTTCCCCAATCATGATCTTGCAAGTCCTTGGCAAAGGTTTAGACTCTAATGGATGCTTAACAGTAAAAGATATATATACAAAAGAATGGAAAGCACTAGAATCAAATAAAGCATAAGCTGGAATATAACCAAGGAGAACGAACCTGATATCACATCTTCGACTGGCTCCTTCTCCACTATTGTCATGGCAAAAGCTCGCCCTCGCGGTGCACCTCTCTGCTGCTGCTAGTGCTGGACAAAATACCGCAACTGAGTGTGTAAAGGAGGTCCCCTCTACTGTCCTGCAGGTGACCTCGCTGGTGCTCTCTGTGCCAGTGCTGCTCCCTGGCCTGCTCAAACCAGAGCCACTAGACACTCCCTCAACTGGTGGCTTGGATCTCCAAAGTAGAAGCACACTCCAAGCCTCTTCCTATAAACTTCCCGTGTATGTCCAATCTTTCTACAGTGAGTACACTACGGGGCCTACTGTGCCGGTCTAGGGGCCTGGTATGCTTGCTGCGCTGGTGCTCAAAATGGTGCATAAAACTGTTGTCACTGCTGCTGAAAGGTCCTCTGCTACTGAAAGTGGGGTCGTTTGGCTGGACTCGTACTACTGCTAGCTCCTCCTGACGTATCTCGCATCCTCTTGGATTTGAGCTCCAAGTCATCCTCTGTCCTCTGTGCGTCCATCAGGATATCCTCAAATGACATTGTGCGTTGTCCTCTAGTAAGAGATTTGACCTCCCTGATCAAACCCTTCCGAAACTTCTGGGCCTTCCCTAGAGGATTATATCCCTCTACAAATCTACATAGTCTGTATAACTCTGCTACGTACTCGTCCACCATCATGTTCCCTTGGAAGATATCTAGGAACTGTCTTTCTAGAGCACTCAGAGCTACATCTCGAAAGAACTTCTCCTTGAAAAGCTCTTTGAAATCTTCCCAAGTCAGTCCTGGTGCCGCGATCCTCGGGTCTATACAGAACCATGTCAGAGCAATGTCGAACATCTGGTTGTCCACTGCCTCTACCTGTTAGCTCTTTGGAATCTGTTCTAGCCTTAGGGCCCTCTCAACTTCCTCGATCCAATTGTCGACGTACAATATCCCTTCGATGCCCTTGAGTCCTTGGGACCTATCCACTTGAAGTCAATGATGGTATGGGGCCTCGGCTGGTATGGTACAGGATGAAGTGGTATGGTCTGTGGCTGAACAAGTGTTACCTTCTCCGTAGTATCTAGTGCTAACTGGTGAGCACTCTCGATGCCCTAACATAGAATATCCGTCTGCCTCTGCTGTACCGCCATCATCTCCTGGAATATAGCGAATATCTGTGTCCCGTCTGCTGGCATAGGTGGTAAGGGTGAAAGATCCTCCGTGACTGATGGAACAGTCCTCAGGACTGGTGGTGGAGCACCCCCAAAAGCTACTGTTGAAATGTCCACTAGACTGGTAAAGCAATCATCTGTGCGAAAGAAGGCAGAACAATCGCTCTGTTGTCTCTCTCTGAGGTGACAAAGTAACGGATCTTTCCAAAACTACTCCCGAGTGCTGCAATCAAGTCTTCTACGGCATCCTGAAGACAGATTCAAACAAAGAATAAATATTACGCAAGATACAATAACATCAAGGAAGGATAGTAATATTTCAAAGAAAGTAATTAGTTCGAATGATAAAGATTACAAAATCAATAGATTAGAAATGTTTCCTAGTTGTGAGTATATTCTTATCCTATATCCCTAGTCCTATACTTATAGCAGGCTTGTAGTAATACTCTAAGTCTGAGTACTACTATCAGAAGACCTGCATGGGCCACTACAAAAATGTGTCACGATCTACACCCGGTGTAAAGGCATGAGTACATGGGTACGTCCAACCAATGCCGCAACATCGGCGGAAGAACTTTGTCTAGGTCAACAATACTATCTAAACATCTCACACACTATATAATATACCTGTCAAGATATCTCAACTCCCAAATAGAGGACAATATGATAATATGATAATGGTAAATAATGCTCAATTACAATAACAAACTAGAGGAAGAAATGACACGATATGAAATATAAGGAAAGAAATAAAGTCACAATAAATCATAAGTCCAAGTCTAATCTCAATACAAGATCAAATAATAATATAATGCCATAGTGTCTAACTGACATATACAATATCATGAATAAACTAACTATGCCTCATCAACTGATGGTACTAATTCAACAAGCTCTACGGATAAGAATTCAACTGGCTCGCCATCCAATGGCCTATAGTATGTAGGACACCAGTCCTCTAATGAATCATCTGATATATATATATATATATATATATATATATATATATATATATATACATATATATATATATATCAAGTTAGGATTGGAGCAAAGTACAACCCAAATAGCTGTTCAAATAATTGACAAAAACTATGAAACAACAATAGCAATAAAAATAAATTATGGAAGTAACTGAACTAGCGTATATCATGGGAAGAAGCATCATGGTAAATAATGGCAAAAAATGAGAACAATATGGTAAGGAACAATAAAGTTATAAACTAGAATAAAGGAAACAATGTATATAAATATGCCTTAAAATATTAGTAAGATAATGTGATCGGCTTGGGCTTAACACAGACTATATGTAAAAGGTGAGCTAGCGTGATCACGCGTGAGTTGCATGATCTGCTAACTATCATGGGCTAAACTAAATCATGGGCTATAAGGTATGATCACATATCCACTAATACTTCCCCAACCCCCGACTAGTACACAGATCCAAATCACGATACGTTATAACACGTACATCACATTGCACGGTCTATAATATCATGCACTATGATAACGATCTATATAATAACTAAGATATCATGTTAATCACTAAATAATCATGAAGCACGATACGATGATCACTGAGTAACCACGACAATAACATCACATGACCAAGATCTACGTATACCAATTCGTGAAACTATCGTATCAAGAATCAAATATCTCAATACTAAATACATGAAACATAGAGGCTATCAAATAAGAAAACTATCCGAGAATATACTCGCCTGTAGTCCTGAGCAAATAGTATATCTCGGTATCCGAGATAGTGTCACACACACCTAAATATGAATTTTATGTCATTTGGTGTAAAGAATAATAAATGAGCTAAAAATACACTAAATATGATTTTCTAGGTCCATACTAGGTCACTCTAGTCAACTAGGTTAATATCTTGGTCACTCTATGTCAGTACCTTGATTTGAGTTCTAAAATACCTATAAAGTTGGTTTACATGGTCATATTAACTAACACCATACTAGTTCTAGAGTTTCTAAATCATACTAGTAAGTCTAAAGGTACTAGATATCATATAACTATATAATCTATACCTTGACTCATTACATTAACTAGGAATCCATACTATATATATACATATTCATATACTCTATTATCTAGTAATACCTTAGTTTAACTTAATATCTAACTTAGTAAAAATACCTCATAACCTAACCTAACAACTATATTTAGATATATGGTTACTTAAACCATACCATATCTAGTAATCTAATACTTAGACACTAGCATACTACCTAGGGTAGTCACCTATGTGATACATATACCAAAGTTGGGATACCTTAGCTACTAGGCACTGATACCTTAAGGTCCTAATTTAAAATAGCACTCTTGCTCTATATACTGCTACTGTATCATAAACTGAACCCCTAACTTGTTGTTCAGTTGCTCCCTCATGTTACTCCCCTCAATTTGCAGTTGTAAGGTGCTGTATATTTCCCAAATATCCACCCTTCTCACTTTTCTACTGTTGCAGTCCAGGAGAACCCTAATTGCTACTGCAGTAAGCATCAACCCACTGATCCTTGAACTGAACCCTAACTCGCTGCTACTACATCTTGCTTCTCCTGCAGCTGCATCTTGTATGTTGCTGCTACTGCATCTTGTTGCTGCTGCTACTGCTACTGCATCTTGATACTACATCCCAATGCATACAACAGTGAATCCCTAACTGAAACATCAAGGCTACGACCTAAACTCATCCCCTAATCCTACTGTTATTGCTCCTTCAAGCCTGGCCTTATGTTGCACTCCAACCTTACTGCCCAATCTCTTATCTGTTTTCCTTACCCGAGCACAAATGCTCTCCCATATCCTTACATACACCCTGCATTATGACATGCACACAATAAACTGCTGCAACTGATAGCAAGTACCCGATTTTCCCCTACTTCACTGTCAAGTAAAACACACAATAGACAACCCCTATATATATATATATATATATATATATATATATATATATATATATATATACAACACACATAATAGAGACATAAAACCAAACACTTATAGTGCATTTGTAAGATACTCTATGATACATACCCAAATGAGAGTCAAAACTCCCAATACACCACAATAAACATTCCTACATATCAAATACACTATTTTATAACTAATACAAGTTGTTACAATAGGAATTGAGAAGCATTTACACAAATCATCCGAAAATGAGTCACGTATCATACTGTATCACAAAATACTATGATACGCTCTACTTGTGTCCAATTGTGGACACATACCAAGTCCCACAATTTTGATCTAAGTCTAATTAGATCCAATTGGTCTCATGACACACACTTGATGTGTCAATCTCAAAATTTCTCCTAATATAAGTCATATGAATCTAGTTCTTGATCCTATAGGTAGTCCTAAGCCAAGGGATAATTTATAATGGTTAAATGCATGAATTAGAGTCTAAATTAAGGGATAGATTCAGAATTTATCTTTTGGGAGATAGATTTCTAATAAAATACTCAATAGACACATATTAACACAATCTTCTTTTTAATTCTCCTCCTTCAAGTGCTCATTGCAATCCAAGCTCAAATACTTCTTAGATGATAAAATTGAGAGAGAATGGATGTGAATTGGGTTGAATTTTTTGGAGGGATAAAGTGAATTATGGATAAACTAAATTGGGGATCTAGAATGAAATAAAATAAAATAAAGAGGTGAGAGATTGAGAATCCCCCTATAGGTGGTCGGCCCCCTCTTTTTCCTTCCCCAAGCAACAATAATTTCCTAATGTACCCCTACTAGTTAATTATGAGAAATAATTAGGAAGGGTTATAATAGAAAGTCTCTAAACTAATATAAATTAATCTAATCCCTTAATTAATTAATTAATAAAAATGGTCTAATGGCTTAGTCTAATGTTGGGCTTAATATGTCATCATAATCCAATGGGTCCACTAATGACAAGTCTAAATAATCATAAGCTAGCCTACTAACAAATAATTAAATAGTACAACTTAATCTAATTAATTTGTAGCACATAATATAAATATTTAATCACTAACTAATAAATATGCTAAATGAACAAAATACTCTCTTTTAGAAATGTGGTAGTGACATAGGAGAAGCTTTTACAGATAAATTTTGAATTTTTGGTTTGCAAAAGGAACTTAACCAATTTGAACTTAATCAAGTTTGGGAACTTGTTTCTAGATCTAATGATTATCCAATCATTGGTACTAAATGAGTTTTCCAAAATAAATTTAATAAGAATGGTTCAGTCAAACGCAACAAAGCACGTCTAGTAGCTATAGGCTATAACCAAGAGGAAGGCATTGACTATGATAAGACTTATGTTCCGATTGCTAGACTAGAATCTATTTGAATGCTTTATGCTTTTACAAATTTTTATAATTTCAAACTTTTTCAAATGGATGTCAAAAGTGCTTTCTTAAATGGTTTTATAAAAAAAAAATTTATTAAACAACCCCCTGGTTTTGAAGATTTCAAATATCCTGACCATGTACTCAAGTTACGAAAGGCTCTATATAGACTCAAACAAGTCCCACGAGCTTGGTATGAGCACCTCAACTTATATTCACTTGAAAATAGTTTTTCAAAAGAAAAAGTTGATACTACCCTGTTTATTAAATCTATTGGTGATTCTATGATATTAGTGCAAATATATGTAGATGATATCATATTCAGATCTACTAATGAGATGCTATGTAATGAGTTTGCCAAGTGTATGCAAAGTGAACTTGAGATGAGCATGATGGGGGAACTCACATTCTTCCTAGGATTGCAAATCAAGCAAGATTCACAAGAAATGTTTATTAATCAAGCTAAGTACATGAAGGATTTGCTCAAAAAGTTTGACATGGACAATAGAAAACCTATCGGAACTCTAATGGTTGCATCAACTAAGCTTGATCATGATGAAAGTGATAAACCTATAGACGTACGTAAGTATCGAGGTATGATTGGTATTTTGTTATACCTAACTTCTAGTTGCCAAGATATCATGTTTTATGTATGTCTTTGTGCTAGATATCAGGCTAATCCTAAGAAATCACATCTGTCACTACCATATTTCTAGATAAGGGTAGCTTTATCATTTAGCATATTTATTATTTAGTGATTAAATATTTATATATTGTACTACTAATTATTTATATTGTGTTGTGCTATTTATTTATTTATTAATTAGTAGGCTAGCCTATTTATTTGGATTATCATTAGTGGACCTAATTAGAACTTGTCATG
Organism: Iris macrosiphon; assembly: GCA_036927795.1. NCBI lineage: Eukaryota > Viridiplantae > Streptophyta > Magnoliopsida > Asparagales > Iridaceae > Iris > Iris macrosiphon. Next base: position 100,993,399 of record JAYESA010000011.1, read on the forward strand.
ACATATTCAGTCCAACATTAGGTTAGGCCCATTAGACCAATTCCTTAATTAACTAAGGAGATTATATTAGTTTCATGAAGAATTAGAAGTTTCCTAATATAGCCCTCCCTAATTAAATATCATAACTATAAGTGGGGGGGGGTGTATCCTGGACATTACACATTGCTTGGAGAGGGGAAAAGGGGGCCGACCAATAAGAGGGTCTCTCTCTCTCCTCTCTCATTAGTTCATTTTATTAGAGATCTCCAATTGCATTCTTTCCCAAATTGACTCATCCCTCCACCAAATTTACCCCAATTTACTCTTATTCTCTTCCAATTACATCATCTAAGGAGCATTGGAGCTTGGTTAGCAAGGAGTACTTGAAGAAGGAGGAATTGACAAGGAGCTTGTATCCTAATTGTGTCTATTTAGATTTGTTATTGGAAATCTATCTCCCAATAGGAAAATTCTAATTTTTCCCTATATTTAGACTCTAATTCATGCATTTAACCATTAGGAAACATTCCTTGTCTTAGGGCTACCCATAGGAATAAGAACTAAGCTCATATGACCCTTATTGTAATTTTTACATGGTAATTTGTGCCAAATTTTGGAGAATTCTGAGATTAATACATCAAGTGTGTATTATGAGACCAATTAGATCTAATTAGACTTAGATTTATAATATGGGACTATATACGTGTCCATAATTGGATACGAGTAGAGCGTATCATGGTATTTTATGATACAGTATGATATGTGGTTTATTTTGGGTGATTTGTGTAATTACTCTTAAATTTTACTTGTAACTAGTTGCATTAGTTATGAATAGATGTAATTGATATGCTTGGATAGTAACTATGGATAATTTTGAGTTTTGGTACTTGGTTTGGGTGCGTATCATACTGAATCGATCGTCTCAATCTACGCTTACTCCCTAAGGACCCCCTTTAATATCTCTGCATCTGTAAAGAATTTTTTAATCGCATCATAGCATGTCAAGTATTTGTGTAAATGCTCATAGTGTGTGTGTGTGTGTTGTAAATATATCTATATATTTGTATATAATCATATGATTATATATAGGTTGCTAGTTATATATATATATATATATATATATATATATATATTAGAATATCTACGTGTCGGAGAGTGTGAATGTGTGTTAGAGGATAGGATATGTATGGTTGAGTGTGTTGTCTATTATGGATGGTACAGTGAGCTATAGAGGGCTCGGGTATGGTATCAGTGAAGAGTTGATACCTAGTGTATCAGAGTCATAGGGTCGGGTTTCAAGTACCAGATAACAACAGTTGCAATAACAACTATAGTTGCTGCTATTAATGAAGGCAGCAACAGCCTATAGTCAAGAGGGGGTGATGCTCTGGTTAGTTTGAGTAGGGGAGTTTGACAATACACTGGGCATAGCTTAGAGCTCTGGTCAGGTAGCTGGGCACTATAGTAAATTGGAAGGTAGTGATGTGAGAGGAGGATACCTACTACATATACTGGGTTTGATATGGTAGTTGTTGTTGTTGTTATTGTGTGTTGTTGTTAAAGTGGTGGTGTTACTGTGGCAGTGGTGTTGGTGTTATGGTGGTGCTCATGTATAGGAATTTGGGGCTTGGGTTAGAAGTCCACTGTGGGTGGTTGCAAGCTAAAAGGGAGAACTGGGAACTTATAGGCTCAGTCACAGGTAACTGAGCAAGGGGTATAAGTAGGGTAATATGGTTTGAACCTAGTGGTGGGTTGCAGCAGTACTTGAAAATGGTTAAGCAAGTATCAGAGTGTAGTACAGTATCTATTGACACACTCAGTAATGAAGTATAGGTATCCAGGGTACATGAGTATCTATGAGTATTAAGGTATTAGTGATAGTCGGTATTGGATTAAATATCAAGGTATGAGATATAGTGTTAAGTTTGGTTAAGGTATGTAAAAATATAGATAAGTATTAAATAAGGGTTTTGAGTTAGAAGGTTAACTAATGCTAAGGTAATTATGTAACTAAGGTAAATATTATAGGTTAAGATAATAAGTAAAGATACTAAACTATTGCTAAGATAGTTATACCTCATAGTATTAACTAGTATATGTAGATACCTTGGTGTTAGTAACTAGTTTAGCTAATACCTCAAGATATTTACCTAGAATATAGACATAACCTAGTATTTTCTATTTTAGCTTTGTAACCAACCTAGAAGTTAGAGTTGGACTTAGAATGAAGGTAAGTACCTAATTAGACCTAGTTTGACTAGTATGACCTAGTCTTGACCTAGAACATAATATTTAGTGCATTTTTAGCCCATTTATCATTTACTTACACCCAATGATATGATATTTTATATATAGGTCTGTGTGACACCAAATTGAACACCGAGTTACATCTTTTGCTTAGGACCAGAGGTGAGTACATTCTCTAATAGTTTCCTTATTTGATAGTCTCTATGTTTCATGTATTTAGTATTGAGATATTTGATTCCTGACATAATATTTACACGGATTGGTATACGTGAATCTTGATCATGAGATATTACTGTTGTGATTACTCAGTGATCGTCGGGTCATTCTTCATGATTACTCAGTGATTATCGTGATTGTGAGTTGCATGATCTGCTAGCTATCACGGGCTACACTAAATCATGGCCTATAAGGTATGAAAACATATCCACTAATACTTTCCAAATCTCTGACTAGTACTTGGATCCAAATTATGACACATTATAACACGTATATAACATTGCACGGTGTATAATATTAACCCGTGTTAGGCCCAAGTGGATCATATTATCTAACTAATATATCAAGGCACTTTTACTTTATTGTTTCCTTTATTCCAGTTTATTACATTAATGTTCCTCACCATATTGTTCCCAGTTTATTGCTATTATTTATCACGATGCTTTTCCTTGCGATATTTACTAGTTCAGTTACTTTTATCATTTATTTTTATTGTTATTGCCGTTTTATAGTTTCTATCAATTATTGGAACTGCTATTGGGTTATACTTCGCTCTACTCCTAACTGAATATATTTTTCATATGATTCATTAGAGGACTGGTGTCCTATATACTACGGGCTATAGGATGGCAAGCCAGTTGAGATAGCACTCGTAGAGCCTATTGAGATAGTACTAGCAATCGATGAGACTTAGCTAGATCATTTTCGATATTGTATATGTCAGTTAGACACTTTTGGCATGTATTATATTTGAGATTATTGTATTGAGATTAGGTTATTGGACTTGGACTTGTGATGTATTGTGACTCTGTATTTCTTTCCTTCTATTCCATATCGTGCCATATCTAACTCTAGTTTTATAATATAATTGAGTATTGTTTACCATTATCATATTATCATATTTTTCTCTATTTGGGAGTTAAGATATCTTGACAGGTATATTATATATATTGTGTAAGATGTTTAGATAGTATTGTTGACCTAGACAGCATTCTACCGCCGATGCTACGGCGTAGGCTTGACATACCCACGTACTCGTGCCCCTATACCGGGTACGGGTTTGTTACTACCACATTTTTAGATGATAATATTTTTGTCATTTAGCATATTTATTATTTAGTAATTAAATATTTATATATATATTGTTACAAATTAATTATTGTGCTTTGTGTTATTTAATTATTTATTAGTGTGCTAGCCTATGTTTATTTGGACTTGTCATTAGTGGACCAATTAGTTGTCATGACACAATTGAGCCCAACATTGGACTAGGTCCATCAGACCCATTATCTTAATTAATTAAGGAGATTAGATTATTTTCATGTAGAATTAGAAGCTTCATAATGTAGCCCTCCCTATTAAATCTCATGACTAACTAGTAGGGGTACCTTGGGCATTGTACATTTCTTGAAGAGGGGGAAAGGGGGGCTGGCCACTATAGATGGTCTTCACTCTCTCTCCTTTCATTAGTTCAATTTATTTAAATCCTTAATTGTGTTCTTCCTAAAATTGACTCATCCCTCTACCAAATTTAACCCAGTTCACTCTCATTCTCTTTTAATTTCATCATATAAGAAGCATTGGAGCTTCGATTACAATAAGCAATTGAAGGAAGAGGAATTGATAAGAAGATTGTGTCCTAATTGTGTCCATTGAGCATTTTATTGGAAATCCATCTTTCTATAGGTAAATTCTGAATCCACCCTTAATCTAGACTCTAATTTATGCATTTAACCATTAGGAATCATCTATTGACCAGATCGGCCCACTTCTTACCATTTAAAGTGGGTACGTCTATGGAGATGTATGTGCGATAGATTATCAGATTGCATAGATTTTTCGTGAGCATCATCTCAGATCGGGATAGTCGCTTCACATCCCACTTCTGGAGGAATTTGTAGCCTAGCTTGGGCACCCAGCTCAAGTTCAGTACCGCATATCACCACCAGACAGACGGACAGTCAGAGATAACTTTTCAGACACTCGATGATATATTTCGTACTTGTGTTTTGGATTTTAGAGGCACTTGGGAGGATCATCTTCGACTGGTAGAGTTTGCTTACAATAACAGCTACTAGGACAGTATCGAGATGTCACCATTTGAGGCTTTATATGGACAGAGATGTCGTACTCCTTTATCTAAGAATGATGTTGGTGAAAGAGTCGTGTTGGGACTGGAGATGATTCTGGATGCAGCTGAGAAGGTAAAGCTCATCAAGGATAGACTTCGGAGGGCACATGATAGACATCGGCATAGGGTCGGTATCCAACGGAGACCATTGGAGTTTGAGGTATAGGTTTTGTTTGTATTGCTTGTGATTGTTTAGTTTTAGGTTGAGTGTTATGCTGTATTTTGTTCTAGGTTGGCGATATGGTATTTTTGCAGATTTCTCCGACACAGGGCACGATTCGCTTTGGTGGAGGCGGGAAACTTAGTACTTGGTACATCGGACCCTTCGGTATTCTTGCGAGGGTCAGTGTAGTGGCCTACAGACTAGACTTGTCGCCTTCACTGGAGGGAGTGCATGATGTGTTCTATGTGTCGTAGATGAGATAGTACGTGAAGATCCTAGTCACGTATTGGATCACTCAGAGATCGAGGTGGGTTCGACTCTCAACTACCCAGAGCAGTCAGTGGAGATTCTGGAGCACAAGGAGAAGGTGCTATAGAACTAGACGATTCCCTTAGTACGTGTCGAATGGAGGCATCACTCTCCGGACGAGTCTACCTGGGAGATAAAAGCTGAGATGCGCGAGCGACAGTCTTATCTCTTTGAACCGTGAGGTATTGTTCTTCCTTACTTGCTTGTGATTGCTTGTTGTAGTATTAGTTATTTCCTTAAATTTTGAGGACAAATTTTTTCTAAGAAGGACAGACTTGTCACTACCACATTTCTAGATGAGCATATTTTTATCATTTAATATATTTATTATTTAGTAATTAAATATTTATATCTATATTTGTACTAATTAACAATTATACTTTGTGTTATTTAATTATTTGTTAGTGGGCTAGCCTATGTTCATTTGGACTTGTTATTAGTGGACCCATTAGTTGTCATGACACAATTGAGCCCAACTTTGGACTAGGCCTATTAAACCTATTCCCTTAATTAATTAAGGAGATTAGATTAGTTTCATATAGAATTAGAAGCTTCATAATATAACCCTCCCTAATTAAACCTCATATCTAACTAGTATGGGTACCTTGGGCATTGTACATTTCTTGGAGAGGAAGAAAGGGGGGCCAGCCACTATAGAGGGCCTTCACTCTCTCTCCTCTCATTAGTTTATTTTATTTAGATCTCCAATTGTGTTATTCCCCAAATTGACTCACCCTTCTACCAAATTCAACCTAATTCACTCTCATTATCTCCCAATTTCATCATCTAAGAAGCATTAGAGCTTGGATTGCAAGGAGCACTTGAAGGAGGAGGAATTGATAAGGAGATTATGTCCTAATTATGTCCATTGAGCATTTTATTATGAATCTATATTCCAATAGGTAAATTTTGAATCCATCCTTAATTTAGACTCTAATTTATGTATTTAACCATTAGGAATTATCCCTTGGCTTAGGGATACCTATAGGACCAAGAATTAGGTTCATATGACTTGTATTATAAATTCTACATGGTAATTTGTGTCCAATTAGAAGGAATTCTGAGATTAATACATTAAGTATGTGTTATGAGATAAATTAGATCTAATTAGACTTCTTTAGGGGTTGTGGGACTAGATATGTGTTCACAATTAGACACGAGTAGAGCATATCATGGTATTTTATGTTATTGTGTGATACGAGGCTCATTTTGGGTGATTTGTGTTTATTCTCTTCAATTTCTATTGTAAATAGTTATATTACTTATTATTATATATAATTGAGATGTATATATGTTAATTATGGAGAATTGTTAGTTTTGACTCTAATTTGGGTACGTATCATAGAGTATCATAGATTGCTTTCTAAGTGTTTGATACAATGCTTTAGTGTGGACTTGGTGCACTAAATATAACTGTGTGTTTATATAAATATATACATTAGTATGTATATAACTATACTTATAAATATGTATTTTCTATTATAATTGTGTGTGTGTATAGATATATGTGTTTATATATAGAGTGAGGTGTGTATCCTAATGAGGATGGATATGTTTTTATATCTAATTGTGCATGTGTGTGTGTGTGTTACTTTGAGCAGTGTGTGTGTGTGTGTGTGTGTGTGTGTGTGTGTGTGTGTGTGCTCGGGTTACTGTGAGCAGTGTGTGTGAGTGCTTGTGTATGGGTGATGGTGAAGGTGAGTGCAGGAGTATCGAGTAGGCACTGAACATAGGTATGTTTGTGTTACTACCAGTGTAGTGTGCAGTGTGATATCTGTGTGGCAGAGTTAGTGTGTTAGTGAAGGGGATATAGGAGCAGGCAATTGCTTCCTTGTATATGCAACAATAATAACATTAAGAGAGCAGCATCAACATTTAGAAGTATCAGCATTTATAAGTAGCAGTAACAATATATGGTACAAACAACTGCGCAAGTGCATTCGGGTTGATGCACATGGCAGTGTAAAGGCCTTAGGAGCAGGGTGTATCATATATTTAGAGACACATCCATGGATCAAACTAATGTGTAACTACAAAGAGGGGGGTAAGATTGTTCTCTTTGGATTGTGTTCAATATAAAGAGGTTGTTGTTGCTGTTATGTGGGGAAGTCGAGTTTAGAAGGTTAAGTAGTAGCAGCAGTAACTGCATATTGATACTCAGAGTTAAATGACAGTGAGCAAGTAGGAACTTGAGCATTAGATGAACCATAATAGCTGCAACTTGGGGTTGATGAGTTAATGAATATAGCACTAACATGTTGCAGCAGCAACATGTCCATCTTAGCAGCAGGTAAGTATAGATGGGGGGTTAGCATGTACCAGTTATGGACTCGAGTAGGTATTTGTTGCATTAGTTAATATATATCAGATAATTGTATATATACTAGATATGGTATACCCATATATATATATATATATATATATATATATATATATATATATATATATATATATATATATAAGATTTATCTATAGATGCATAGAGTATCTTATTTATATAGATATTTGTGCTATTAGCTAGAATAGCTAGTATAGTATTAGCTAGTAATAGCTAGTTAGTGGCTAATATGGGTTAATTAACTTAGTTTGGACCAATATTGACTAGTTTGACCCTAAAAGTCAACCTTTAACTTTAATTGACTTAGTTTGACTAGTTGAACCTAGTATTGACCTAGAAGATCATATTGGTGCATTTTTACTCATTTCTCATTCATTACACTAAGTGACATGATATTTTTTATTTAGGGGTGTATGACACCAGCTCGGATACCGAGTCATAGTTATTGCTCAGGACCACATGCAAGTAAATTCTCTGATAGTTTTCTTATTTGATAGCCTCTATGTTTCATGTATTTGATATTGAGATATTTGATTTCTGACATGATGGTTCAACGAATTGGTATACGTGAATCTTGGTCATGAGATATTATTGTCGTGGTTACTCAGTGATCGACGTATCGTGTTTCGTGATTACTTAGTGATTATCGTGAAACCTTAGTGATTATATAGACCGTGATCATAGTGAATGATATTATAGACCGTGCAATATGATATAAGTCCTATAATGTGTCATGATTTGGATCCGTGTACTAGTCGGGGATTGGAAAAGTATTAGTAGATATGTGATCATACCTTATAGCCCGTGATTTAGTGTAGCCCGTGATAGTTAGTAGATCATGCAACTCATGCGTGATCTAGCTAGCCCACCCTTTATATATAGTCAGTGTTAGATCTAAGCCGATCACATTATCTTACTAGTATTTTAAGGCATATTTACTATATTGTTTCCTTTATTCCAGTTTATTACATTGTTGTTTCTTACCATATTGTTCTCAGTTTCTTGCCATTATTTATCTTGATGGTCTTTCTCGTGATATTTGCTAGTTTAGTTACTTCCATCATTGATTTTTATTGCCATTGTTATTTCATAGTTGCTGTTAATTATTGGAACTGCTATTGGGTTGTTGACACGATTGTTTCACGGATTGGTATACGTGGATCTTGGTCATGAGATATTATTATTGTGGTTACTCAGTGATTGATGTGTCGTATTTCGTGATTACTCAATAATTACCATGCTATCATAGTAATTATATAGACCATGATCATAATGCATGTTATTATAGACCGTGCAGTATGATATACATGTTATAATGTGTCATAATTTTGATCTGTGTACTAGTCAGGGGTTGGAGAAGTATTAATAGATATATGGTCATACCTTATAGTCCGTGATTTAGTATAGCCCGTGATAGTTAGCAAATCATGTCACCCACGTGTGATCATGCTAGCTCACCTTTTATATATAGCCCGTATTAGGCCCAAGCCGATCATATTATCTTACTAATATTTTAAGGCACACACACACACACACACACACACACACACACACACACACACACATATATATATATATATATATATTGTTTCCTCTTTTCCAGTTTATTATATTATTGTTCCTCATTATATTGTTCTCAGTTCTAGCCATTATTTATTGTGATGCTTCTTCTCGTGATACATGCTAGTTCAGTTACTTCCATCATTTATGTTCATTACTATTATTGTTTCATAATTTCTGTTAATTATTGGAACTGCTATTTGAGTTATAATTCGTTCCAATCCTGACTGGATATATTTTTCAAATAATTCATTAGAGGACTGGTTTTCTATGTACTACGGGCCACATGATGGTGTGCTAGTTGAGTTATCACTCGTAAAGCCTATTGAGTTAGCGCCAGCAGTTCATGAGGAATAGTTAGTTTATTCATAAGATTTTATATGTCAGTTTGACTTTAGCATTGTATTATTGTTTAATGTCTTGTGTTTAGATTAGACTTGGACTTGTGATGTATTTGTGACTTATTTTTCTTTTCTTCTATTCTATATCGTTTATTATCATCCTCTGGTTTGATATTATGATTGATTATTATTTACCATTATCATATTATCATATTGTCCTCCATTTGGAGTTGAGATAGCATGACATGTACCATATAAATATTGTGTGAGATGTGTAGATAGTATCATTGACCTAGATAGTGTTCTACCGTCGATGCGGTAGAGTAGGCTGGACGTACCCACGTACTCGTGCCCTTACACCGGGTGCTGGTCGTGACATATTTTTGTGGTGGCCCATGCAGGTCTCTACCTTCGCAACTAGTACGAGATGTCTCAGTAGTAGAACTCAAACTTAGAGTATTACCACTAGCCTGCTATAGGATATAGGACTAAGGTTATAGGATGAGAGGACACTCAATCACTACAAGGAAATATTTTAATCAATTGATATTTATCTTTATCATTCAGAATAATTATTTTTTTGGAATATTACTGTCCTTCCTTGATGCTATCGTATATGGCACAATATTAATTTTTTTGTTGAATCTGTATTTAGGATGCCTCCAAAGACTCGATCACAATGCTCTAGAGCAGTTTCGGCGAGGTTTGTTACTTCATCACCTCAGAGAGAGCCAGCAACGACCGTTTCGTCTTCTTTCGCTCAGAGGATTGCTTCACCAGTCCAGGTGGGCATTTTAGTAGCAGCTTTTGGGGGTGCTCCACCACCAGTTTCGAGAAATGTTCCATCGGTCATGGAGGATTTTCTACCACCACTACCCATACCAGCAGATGTGACACATATGTTCGCTATGTTCTAGGAAACGATGGCGGCATAATAGAGACAGATGGACACTCTATGTCAGGGCATCGAGAGTGCTCATCAGCTAACACTAGCTACTGTGGAGAGGATAACACTTGTTCAGCCATAAACTGTACCACTTTATCCCGTGTCATACTAGCCGTGGCCAGGTACCATCATTGACTTCAAGAGGATGGGGCCCAAGTACTTCAAGGGCGTCGAGAGGATATTGTACATGGACGATTGGATCGAGGATGTTGAGAGAGCCCTGAGGCTAGCGCAGATTCCAGAGGGCTTACAGGTAGAGGAAGCGGCCAGCCAGATGTACGATATTACTTTGACATGGTTCCGCACGGACCCGAGGATCGCAGCGCCAGGACTGACTTGGAAAGATTTCAAAGAGCTTTTCAAGGAGAAGTTCTTTCCAGATGTGGCTTTTAGTGCTCTTGAGAGCCAGTTCCTATATCTTGTCTAGGGGAACATGACGGTGGATGAGTACGCAACAGAGTTCTGCAGACTAGGCAGATTTGTAGATAGACATAATCCTCTAGGAAAGGCCTAAAAGTTTTGAAAGGGATTGATCAGGGAGATCAAATCTCTTATTAGAGGATATCGTACGACGATATTTGAGGATATCCTGATGGACGCACAGAGAGCAGAGGATGACATGGAACTCAAATCTAAGAGGATACGAGACACGTTGGGAGGAGCTGGTTGTAGTGCAGGCCCAGCCAAACGACCCCACTTCTAATAACAGAGGATCTTCCAGCAGTAGAGACAGCAGTTTCATGCACCATTTCCAGCATCGATGCAGCAGACATACCAGGCCCCGATACCAACACAACTGGCCACGCAGTATGCACACTATGGGAAGATCGGACATACATGGGAGGTTTGCAGGAAGAGACTTAGAGTGTGCCTCTATTGCGTAGAGCAAGGTCACCAGCTGAGGGAGTGTCTAGTGTCTCCCATTCAAGCAGGCCAGGAAGTAGCACCGGCTTAGAGAGCATCAGCGAGACCACATGTGGGACAACAGAGAGGACCTTTTTTATAGACTCGGCATAAGCATTTTGACAAGCAACAGCAGCAACAGAGAAGTGCACCACGAGGGCGAGCTTTCTCCATAGAAGTTGAGGAGGAGGAGCCGGTCGAAGATTTGATATCAGGTTCAGTTCTTCTTGATTCCATTCCAGCTTATGCTTTGTCTGATTATGGTGCTTTCCATTCTTTTGTATCTGTATCTTTTGCTCTTAAGCATCGATTAGAGTATGAACCTTTGGCTAGGACTTGCAAGATCACGACTGGGGAAGGCATTATCCTGGTTAGTGATGTTTGCAAGGACCAAAGAGTTTATGTTTGCAAGGACCGAAGAGTTATATTGTAAGGCTAGAAGTTGAGCGTGTTCTTACTCGTAATGCCACTTTCGAGCTACGATATTGTACTCGGGATGGATTTCTTGAATAGGCACCATGCTAGTATAGATTTTTGTAGAGGCAAAGTTTTGTTTCGACCGCCAGGAGAGACAGAGTTTGAGATTTCCAGAGGAGCAGCGGAGCACAGCGACGATGCCATCTCTAGAGTCATGGTGGAAGAGAAGGAGTTATCACATCCATTGATAGCAGAGTTCATAGATATTTTTCCAAAGGAGTTATCGTGTTTGCCGCCAGACCGAGATATGGAGTTCTCTATACATTTGGTACCAGACGAAGAGCCAATATCTCAGTACATCTATAAATTTAACAACAATGAACTGGTAGAGTTGAAGAAACAGGTGGATGAGTTGTAAGACAATGGCTTCATTCGATCAAGTTTATCACCATGGGGTGCTCCGGTAGTGTTTGTACCGAAGAAGGATGGGTCGGTACGTATGTGTATCGACTACAGGGCTCTAAAAAACTCACTATCAAGAATAAATACCCGATGCCGAAGATTGATGATCTCTTTAATCAGTTGAGAGGAGGGAAAGTATTTTCAAAGATAGGCTTGAGGTCAGGTTACCACCAGGTAAAAGTGAGGAAGAAATATATTTTGAAGATAACTTTTTGGACTCGATATGGCCAGTTTGAGTTTATTGTGATGTCGTTTGGGTTAACCAATTGTCACTACCACATTTTCTAGGAAAGTGTATTTTAGTCCTTTGGTAATTAATTAAATATTGTATATGTTGAATATTTATTTGTTATATTATTTATTTTTTGTTAGCATATTAGATTTATTTTTGGACTTGTGTTAGTGGACCTAACTAGTTAGTTTAGACCCATGGACCCAACATTTATTTTAGTTTAGTTTGAGTCCAAGATTAAGCCCGTTCATTAGGAGGATGAATTAATTTGTGAAACCATTAGACTAGAAGCTTCCCTCCTTAATTAATTTCTTCATGAGAGGCCCTAAGGGATATTTTAGACTTTATATAGTAGCTTGAGGGAGGGGGCAAGAGAGGCCTATATAAAGGGGATAAAAACTTTCTCTTCATTTTTTATTCCAAATCTAGATCTATAATTTACCTAAACCAAATTTCATCAAATCCCTACCAAATTTCTTTCCAATTCCTTCCCAAATCATCATTGGAGGCTATTAGAGCATGGATCTACAAGGAGAAAGCAAGAATCTACAAAGAGAAGCAAGAATCTACAAGTTGATGGCTCATTTCACCCAATTTGGAGATTTCATTGGAAATCTATCTCCCAATAGGTATAATTCAATTTTCCCCTTTAATTAGGTTCTAAATCTGTGAATTAACCATAAGGAACTACCCCATATGCATAGGCTACCCATAGGAATTGGAATTAGGTTCATAGGAGGCCTATGGAGAAAGTTGTGTATTTTTGTGTCAATTTTTGGAGAATTCCGAGATTGGCACATGTTGTATTTGTCAATTAGTCATCTAGACAAAATTAACATGTGTTTGATTGTGTATGTTAGTGTCGTGTCCACAATTGGATACGTGTAGGCCGTATCCCGACAATAAGGAGATACGGGTTGATTTGGGGGATTTTTCTCCGACACGGGGCTTTGAGCATGTCACATTTTGACACGGACACGTAGTTGTGTAAATGACTCTTCGTATTGTTCATAATTGTGGTTTTAGACCTGCTCTATTCTTCGGGATATGTTTCGTTGTATGGTGGAGCCGTATCGCAAGCGTATCATAGAATGAGTATGATACGGGTGTGGTGCACTCCACGTGTTTGCTTTATTGCCTTTAATTCTATGTGTGCTTATGTAATATACTATGTATGATATATAAATCTATGTATATGTGTATGTATCTATAGTAAATGATATATATGTGTATATAGCTATGTGTATATATAAGATATCTATTGAATATGTGTTTATATGTATATGTAAATATATACCTATATCTATATCTATATGTATATGTATGTTCGAATTTATATATGTATGAGAGGGTATACCTATATGTGTATGTGCTTCTATATATATATATATATGTAGATGTATATATATATATATATATATATATATGTGGTGGTATATATATATACATATAGGCCTAGATGAGAGGATTGGTACCTATATAGATTAATATATAGAGGTGTATATATATATGTATGTATGTGATACATCTATGTATGTGTATATATGTTTGAGTCTATATATATATACATGTATATATGTGTTGTTTATTTATATCTATCTATGTGTTTGTAATTGTGTGTGTGTGTGAGAGAGCATAGATGTGCGTGTGTCTTAGTGTGGTGAGTATTTAATTGAGTGAGCGTGAGTGAGTGTGTGTGCAGCGAGTTGTAGCGAGGCAGCGCTGCGGCAGTAGCGAGCTGCAGTGAGTTAGCGCCACAGCAGCAGCGAGTTGCAGCAGCAGCGAGTTACAACAGCAGCGAGGCAACGCGCTGCAGCGGTTCAAGCACATAACGAGTGCTGTGGCATGCAGCAACAGCAAGGGTATGAGATCAGGGGTTCAGTAACATGTAAATGGTTTAGCTAAGTGAGTTTAGAGGTTAGTTAGTTAAGATGTTTAGTAGTTATTATTAGTGTAGTTAGTATTCCTAGCTAGTTAGTATTAGTTAGTTGGTTAGTAGTTAGTACTTGTTAGTAGTTACATGTTTATATATGTATATATAGTTGTATATACTAGTGATAACTATTAGTGATATGTATATGTCTCTTGTATCTCTAATTGTGATAGGTATGTGTATATGTATATATTTAGTAGTTAGATCTAAATGTATATCTCTTGTATCTCTAGTTAGTTAGTTATATATATATGTATGTATATATGTTTTGTATGTTAGTAACTAATATATCTTCATAATGTTAGCATATAGTTTATGGGTATTAGCTATATATTAGCTATATGCACTAATGATTGAATTACTTTGAAGTATTAACAAGGTATTAAGATACTAAGGTATTAGAACACATGTTAAGATAATATTGGGTATCAAGATACTCGATATTAATAGAAGGGTAAATGGTAAGTAGATATAGGTAGTATTATATATAAGTATTGTATATATATATATATATATATATATATATATATATATATGTTGTTAGTATTAGGTATTTGGTAATATGTAATAGTTTAGTATGATAGTTATAGTTTAGTATTAGGTATTAACTATATATGCACTAGGATTGACTTATCTTGGGATACCAAGGTAATGTCAAGGTAATTGGTCAATACTCAAGGTATTGGGTTTGAGTATTAAGATGGGTGCGTAGTGGTGCGATACCGCATTGGTGCAAGGCCAAGGTATCCTATTGCATTAGTTAGCTAAGGTATTATATGTATTGTCTTGTATATATATATGAATTACTATTTTCGTATCTTTAAACTTGTGTATCTTATGATACAGTATCTTGTTGGTTTTTATAGTATCTTAGAATAGCTCGTATGGCCTAGTTTCATAGTATTTAGACCCAATATCCTAAAGATAGACTCATACAACCTAGAAATAGCTAATTTGACCAAGTTTGACTAGTTTGGCATAGAGTTGGCCTAGTTTGACTGTTTTGACTTAGAAATGGGCTTATGACCTAGAAGTTGACTAGTTTAACTTAATTTTATTCCAACACATTGTATTAATGAAATATTCCATATATAGGTCCGTGTGACACCATTTCGGACACAGTTTGACATTCATTGCTCTGGACGGCAAGCGAGTACATTCTCTGATAGTTTTTATTATTTGATAATTACTATAATGCAAGTATTTAGAAATATTTTACATGACTCTTGACACATTGGTACAGGACTAGTATACACATGGATCAGTCATGGGATGTTATATATATTGTTCATTGTTCCTCGTGTTCTCAATGTTTAACTTAGACAATGTTTCAATGTTCAATGTTCAATGTTCAATATTTAATGTTCAAGATTTATTGTTTACATGGCCTTGAGTATCTTGCATCATAACATGTCATGGTTGGATCCATTGTACTAGTCGGGAGAAAGGGGAAGTGTTAGCTAGATATGTGATCAAATCCTAGACAATGTTCAATGTTTAACTTAGATAATGTTTATCCAACATTAAAGTAGACAATGTTCACCCAAGTCGATCATATATCTAACTATTATTTCAATCACTTAGCATAGTTACAGTTCTTCACCACATTATAGTTCATTATTTCATTCTATTGTCTTGTTCTATTCATCGTGATCAGTGTATACCATATTGTTCATTGTTTACCTATTTTCTCTACCACAGTTAATATTGTTCATTGTTTTCTCGTCTTGTATTATATTTTCTATTTCTGTTTATAGTCATTATTAATTCATTGGAACTGCTATTGGGTTATACTTCGGTCCATTCCTGACTGGAAATTTTTTTCCAGAGGATTCGAAAGATTGGTGTGTGATATACTATGGACCCCGACCTATAGATGGTGCGGACTTGGACCTACTAGTTCTGGAGTGACTGCCGAGAGATCTAGCCGGAATTACTTATTAGCATAGTTAGTTCTCTAAAGCAGTTTGGTACCGGATTTGTTTTCGGCTTATATTTAAGATTTTGGTTATTGTTTCTATTATTGTTGTTATATTTGTTTACATTGTATAGTTATGTTAGACTTCCTTGATATCTTATCGTACTATAGAATTGTGATTGAGTATTGTGTTACACTCTTCTTGGAGTTAAGATTTTGTTGAAAGTTTATGCATTATTATGAGATTATTAGATAGTATTGTTGACCAAGACAACGTTCCACCGCCGATGCTGCGGCGTAGGCTGGACGTACCCATGTACTCGTGCTCCTTCATCGGGTACGGGTGGTGACACCAATGCCCGGGTGGTATTAATGAATCTGATGAACAAGGTATTCTACTACTATATGGATAAGTTTATGGTGGTATTTATTTATGATATTCTGATATATTCTAAGACCTCGGAGGAGCATGAGGAGTATATGAGGATAGTTCTGGAGACTCTAAGGTAGGAGAAGCTTTATGGCAAGATTGTGAAGTGTGAGTTCTTCCTTGACAAGGTTGAATTCCTTGGGCATATGATCACAGGTGATAGAATCTCAGTAGACCTGAAGAAGATTTTAGCAGTGGAGTCATGGGCTACTCCGAGTTCAGTGGTAGAGATCAGGAGTTTTCTGGGGCTAGTATGTTATTACCGAAGGTTTATACAGGACTTCTCCACGATTGCAGAGCCGATGACTAGGCTGACCATGAAGGATATGGAGTTTGTCTGGACTGAGGAGAGTCAGGCCACTTTTGAGGAGCTAAAGAGGAGGTTGATGACAGCTCCAGTATTAACGTTGCCATCAGGAGTAGGTGGATTCACTATCTATAGTGATTCTTCAGGGAAGGGTTTGGGTTGTGTCTTACAGCAGAATAGAAAGGTGATTTCCTATGCTTCTAAGCAATTACGTCCTCATGAGATGATTTACCCTACCCATGATTTAAAGTTGGCAGCGAACATTTTTGCTCTAAAGCTGTAAAAATACTATTTTACGGAGAGCGTTTAGAGATCTTCACAGACCACAAGAGCTTGAAGTACATGGCTACCCAGAAAGAGCTAAACATGAGATAATGACGATGGTTGGAGTTGATAAAGGACTTCAACATATCTTTACAGTACTATCTAGGGAAGGCCAACGTAGTCGCTGATACCTTGAGCAGTATCTAGTGGCTATGTGCTTGACTACAGACAAATATTTATTGATTGATATGTAGAGATTAGGTATTAAGGTGCTGGTACCAGTGTCAAGATGCAGATGTAAGGACTACAGATACAGTCAGAGCTGATGGACATGATTTGAGCTACACAGTATGATGATGAGTCTCTGAGGAGCATAAGAGCATAGGTTCGGATGGAATTATACGAGGACTTCACTATTGCTGATGATGGATCACTACGGCATGGTATCAGGTTATGTGTGCCAAGTGGTACGTTACGCGATGAGGTTCTCCAGGATGTGCAACGATCACAGTAATATATACATCCAGGTGCCAACAAGATGTATAGAGATTTGAGAGAGCATGTTTGGTGGTATGGCATAAAGTGGGAGGTAGCGCACTTTGTATCCAGATGTTAGTTTGCCAGCAGGTAAAGACAGAGAGACAAACCAGGTGATTTACTTTAGCCTTTACCTATTTTAGAGTGAAAATGGGAACATGTTACTATAGATTTTATTTAAGGGCTTCCGCGCTCTCTATGAGGTAAATACACGATTTGGGTTATAGTAGGCAGGTTGACCAAATCAGCCCACTTCTGTCATTTAAAGTGGGTTATATCAATGGAGAATCTAACGAAAATGTATGTGCGACAAATTATCAGATTGTATAAAGTTTCTGTGAGCATAGTCTCGCATCAGGATAGTCGCTTCATATCCCACTTCTAAAGGAGTTTGTAGGCTAGCTGGGCACCCAGCTCAAGTTTAGTACCGCATATCACCCCCAAACTGACGGGCTGTCGGAGAGTACTATTCAAGACTCTCGAGGATATCCTTTGTACTTGTGTTTTGGACTTCAGAGGCTCTTGGGAGGATCATCTTCACTTGGTAGAGTTTGATTATAACAACAGTTACCAAGCCAGTATTGAGATGTCACCATTCGAAGCTTATATGGACGGAGAAGTCGCACTCCTCTATCTTGGGATGATATTGGTGAGAGGGTCTTATTAGGACAAGAGATGATTATGGATGCAGTCAAGAAGGTAAAGCTCATCAGAAATAGACTTCGGATGGCATAGGACAGACGACGACATTGGGCCGATAGCTACCGGAGACCTTTGGAGTTTGAGGTTGGCGATTTGGTGTTCTTACAGATTTCTCCCGATACGGGGCACAATTCTCTTTGGTGGAGGCGAAAAGCTTAGTCCACAGTATATCGGACACTTCAGTATTCTTGCAAGGGTCGGTGCAGTGGCCTATAGACTAAACTTGCCGCCTGTATTAGAGGGAGTGCATGATGTATTCCATGTGTCATTGCTGAGATGGTACGTGGCAGATCCTAGTCACATATTGGATCACTAGAAGATCGAGGTGGTTTTGGATCGCAGGGAGAAGGTATTGTAAAACCAGACGATTTCCTTGATGCACGTCACGTGAAGGCATCACTCTCCGGAAGAGTCTACTGGTAGAGGGAAGCCGAGATGCACAAGCGATACCCTTATCTATTTGAGACATGAGGTATCATTCTTTCTTGTTTACTGTGATTGTTTGTTGTAATGCTAAGTTCTTCCTTAAATTTTGAGGACAAAAATTTCTAAGTAGGGTAGACTTGTCACTACTATATTTCTAGATGAGGGAATTTTAGTCATTTAGTATAATTATTATTTATTAATTTGTATCCATTTATATTGTGCTATTTATTTAAATTATGCTTTTGCTAGTTATTAATTGTTAGTGGGCTAGTCTATGTTTATTTGAATTTAACAATACTGGATCCATAATTAGTAATGACATTTGAGCCCAACATGAGACCAAGCCCATTAGACCCTTTTCCTTAATTAATTAAGGAGATTGACATAATCCTTATTAGTTTAGAGACTTTCCAATTTAGCCCTTCTTAATTATCTGTAAAACCCCTATCCTAAAAATCGTATTAATCTTTTTAATTAATTATTTAATTAAATTATAGTAATTAGTAGCTAATGAAAGAAATAGAATTTATTTAATTTTTATTTTAGGTGTTTTGTGCATCTAGGGAATTTTATGGAGCAATCGTAATTTTTTCTTAATTTATTCCATGTAGGAGACCCTATGGCCCGTTGATAGATTTATTGTATGTGCAAATAATAATTTCTAGAATATATATATATATACATATATATATATATAATATAAATATATATATATATATATATATATATATATATAGAGAGAGAGAGAGAGAGAGTTTATTAAAAATAGAAAAGAAATTAGAAATGGAAATTTGAAAAGAAAATAAGAGAATAAGAAAAAAAAGAATTAGAAAATTAAATCCTAATGGATTTCAAAACCAAAATCCGCTTGAGCCTGCCCACACCCACTTTATCCAGGAAAGCAGCAGCAGCTGCTGCCGAATTCACCCCTACCCGCGCGATTTAACCCCCCTCTCTCCTCTCGCGATCTCTCTCTCTCTATATATATATAAGACTACTCTATTCCCCAAACCCTAACCCTACTCGACAACCCCTCGACCTAGCGGCACCGCCGTCGACCACCAGACTTGTCGCCCCAGCCCAGAGCTGTCGGAGGAGCCGCCGTGACCGCGACGACCGCGAACAACCCCGCATCCCAACGACAGAATTTGACTACAGCATACCTGTGTTCCAATATCGTTACCAAACTTGACTCCGTCTTTGCTGGTATGATCCTCACTTAACATCCTTCAATATCTGTATGTTAGATGACCTCGAACACCGTGTAAACTTAGGCGAAAACAGCGACCAAGTTGGCAAAAAACGATAACTTTTGGGTATCGCAGAAATCTGTTACAACTACCCATGTTCACGAATTCGTATCTCCCACCACAGAGATCCAAATCCGATTTTTATTTTTGGTATGTGAAGACCACCTAACCTAGTTTAATTTATGTTATTTATATTAACTTATTAACTGCTGTATGTAGAATTAAACCAATTAGAAAACCCAAAAAACCTGCTCTTTCCTAAATTCCAGAAATTGTGATACGGAGCACGTCCCGCCAAACGGGACCGCCCCATTGTGTACCAAGTATACCAAAAGGTGCGCGCAGTATACCCAGACGTGTGAGATTTTGGAGAAACTGATTTGGACCCGTGTGCGCGTCGGAATCAGTCCGTATCTGCAGAAAATCCCCTATGTCGTCACTTTTGCAAAAGCTCTGCGTATTTAGTATACGCTCGTTAGAATGCGAAGAAACTTGCACCATTGGACTCGTGGTATCGCGCTGGTCTTGTGACCCAAGTTTTACGCGATTTTGAGACAGTTGACCAAGTCGCCTATTGGCGGACCCCACGGTTGACTTTTTGGGCAAAATTGTGTTCGGCTCACCAGAATCTATATTTGGACATACCGCTGAGTTCATACTGACTTTTAGAGTTTGTTTGACCTATAATTTGTCCCATTTAGAGACCTTTACCCTTAGCACGCTTTTCGGTGCAAAGTGGCCCACAAGTGGAGCCCGCTTTAACCCGAAATTACCGTTTTGCCCCTGTGTCCAAATTGGATAAAAGGGTAGTATTTTCTAGCTATTTTGCTTATTCTGGGAACGTTGGTGATATTTATTTTAGCATTCGGAGACGTTTATTCTGAGGCTGTAACTTCTGACTCTTGGTGTTTGACATCTGGACATTATACTCTGCAGCTCTCTTGCTAGGAAAGTATACATTGCCTTGTTGTACTATTTAAATTCAGTTCTATATTTAGTTACATGTTTATTATTTTAGATTATATAACTGTGCGCATCCGAGATAGACTCGTGTGCAGTCAACGAAGGCGTTGACGTTAGGACTTGTGTCTAACCTAGAATCTAGTAGACCCACCTAAAGTTGTGGAGTTATCGGTATGACTCCCAGGCCTTGACATATTTCATATACGTGTTGTGAGTCACATGTAGGGCACAAACTTGCGTATATGGTTGGCCACCTGTACGTGTAGGTCGTACGACAGATAGGGTATAACTGCTAATAGTGATGCATGTTAGAAGCCTTAGCAGTTATTAGTAGGTGGAGCATAGACTATCGTGATACGATGGTCCAATCCTTGTCCTTGTTTGGTTGTAAGGTTGGACTATTGTTCTAACGATAGACTATGAGCCAGAGTTATAACGCCGCGACGTAGTAGCTAAGGCGTGTTGTGGATACGACATGCATAGATCATTGGACGGGGAGGACGACTAGTAGGCGTATGGGACATCCACTTCCTTTATACTTCTACCACACTCGACGGAGTGATATGGACGATATATACTATACTGCTGCAACATTTTTCGGAGCGATATGGACGATATACTATACTGCTGCCACGTTCTTCGGAGCGGTATGGACGATATATTATACAGATGCCATACTTTTCGGAGATGGACGTTATTACTGAGCGCCCTCCTTTGGAGGCATATGTGGCATATACTAGCCAGTTGTCACGATTGGTGAATTACGTCAGCATATGTCTAGCCTACACTTTCCCATACACTCAAAGTTGTCCTCAAATTTGCATTCACTTAGATGGTTAGCGCAACCCTTTTATTTATTCAGTATTTACTTTATGGCATGCTTCTATGTATCTTGTTATGTCCCTCTGAGGACCTGGTCCCTTTTCAGGTGTAGATGTTCATGAGTATTCGCAGGAGCACAGATCTGGATTGGTTACCCCTATGCTTCGAGGAGGTCTTCTCTTCGAGCCTCGTGATTATTAGTGGTTGTACTTATATTGTATTAGTCTTGTTTATTCTATATTTTAGTTCGGCAGTGGATTTATTTCTATCCGACTGTCATATTTAGATACTTTATATTGAGATCTAGTTTAATTTCGAGGCTTATACCAACCTTGACTTTCTATCATATTTAGGAAGGTACAGAATAATCTCTATCTTATACCAACCTTGACTTTCTATCATGGCTTAGTTTAATTTCGAGGAAGAAATTTTTATAAGTTAGGTAGAATGTAAGACCCATAATCCTAAAAACCGTATTAATCTTTTTAATTAATTATTTAATTGAATTATAGTAATTAGTAGCTAATTGGAAGAAATATAATTTATTTAATTTTTATTTTAGGTGTTTGTGTATATAGGGGATTTTATGGAGCAACCATAATTTTTTTTAATTTATTCCATGTAGGAGATCCTATGGCCCGTTGATAGATTTATTGTATGTGCTAATAATAGTTTCTAGAATTATATATATATATATATATATATATATAGAGAGAGAGAGAGTTTATTAAAAATAGAAAATAAATTAGAAATGGAAATTTGAAAAGAAATAAGATAATAAGAAAAAGAAAGAAAAGAATTGGAAAATAAAATCCTAATGGATTTCAAAACCAAAATCCGCTTGAGCCCGGCCCGCACCCACTTTATCCAGGAAAGCAGCAGCAGCTGCTGCCGAATTCACCCCCACCCGCGCAGTTTAACCCCCCCTCTCTCTCGCAATCTCTCTCTCGCGATATCTCTCTCTCTATATAAGACTACTCTATTCCCCAAACCCTAACCCTACTCGATAACCCCTTGACCTAGTCGCGCCGTCGTTGACCACCAGACTCGCCACCCCATCCCAGAGCTGCCGGAGAAGCCGCCGTGACCGCGACGACCGCGAACAACCCTGCATCCCGCGACAGAATTTGACTGTAGCGTACCTGTGTTCCAGCGTCTTTTTTCGTGCCCTCGCTCGACCAAACTCGATCTCATCTTCGCCGGTATGATCCTCACTTAACCCCCTTCAATATCTGTATGTTAGATGACCTCGAACACCGCGTAAACCTAGGCGAAAATAGCGACCAAGTTAGCAAAAAATGACAACTTTTGGGTATCGCAGAAATCTATTACAAGTACCCATGTTTACGGATTCGTATCTCCCACCACAGAGATCTGAATTCGGTTTTTCTTTTTGGTATGTGAAGACCACCTAACCTAGTTTAATTTTTGTTATTTACATTAACTTATTAATTGTTGTATGTAGAATTAAACCAATTAGAGAACCCCGAAAACCTGTACTTTCCCAAATTTTAGAAATTGCGATACGGAGCTCGCCCCGCCAAACGGGACTGTCCCGTTGTGTAACAAGTGTACCAAAAAGTGCGGGCAGTATACCCGGACGTGTGAGATTTTACGAAAACTGATTAAGATCCGTGTGCGCGTCGGAATCAGCCCGTATCCACAGAAAATCCCCCTTATCGCAATTTTTGCAAAAGCCCTACGCATTTACTGCACGCTTGTCAAAATGTGACTAAACTTGTACTATTGGACTCGTGGTATCGCGTTGGTCTTGTGATCCAAATTTTACGCGATTCTGAGACAGTTGACCAAGTAGCCTATTGGCGGGCCCCACGATTGACTTTTTGGGCGAAATTGTGTTCGGCTCACCGAAATCCATATTTGGACATACCGTTGAGTTTGTACTAACTTTTAGAGTTTGTTTGACCTATAATTTGTCCCATTTAAAGACCTTTATCCTTGACACGCTTTTCGGTGCAAAGTGGCCAACATGTGGAGCTCGCTTTGACCCAAAATTATCGTTTTGCCCCTGTGTCCAAATTGGACGAAAGGGTAGTGTTTTTTAGCTATTTTGCTTATTCTGGGAAAGTTGGTGATATTTATTTCAGCAACCGGAGACGTTCATTCTGAGGCCGTAGTTTCTAACTCCTTGGTGTTTGACATCTTGACATTATACTCTGCAGCTCTCTTGCCAGGCAAGTATACCTTGCCTTGTTGTACTATTTAAATTCAGTTATATATTATTACATGTTTATTATTTTAGATTATATAACTGTGCGCGTTCGAGAGAGACTCGGGTGCAGTCAACGAAGGCGTTGACGTTAGGACTTGTGTCTGACCTAGAGTCTAGTAGACCCACCTAAAGTTGTGGAGTTATCGGTATGACTCCCAGGCCTTGACACATTTCTTACACGTGTTGTGAGTCACATATAGGGCATGGACTTGTGTATATGGTTGGCCACCTGTACGTGTAGGTTGTGCGACGGATAGGGTATAACTGATAATAGTGATGCATGTTAGAAGCCTTAGCAGTTATTAGTAGACGGAGCATAGACTATCGTGATACGATGGTCTTGTCCTTGTCCTTGTTTGGTTGTAAGGTTGGACTATTGTTCTAACGATAGACTATGAGCCAGAGTTACGACGCCGCGGCGTAGTAGCTAAGGCGTGTTATAGATACAACATGCATAGATCATTGGGCGGGAAGGACGACTAGTAGGCGTATAGGACACCCACTTTCTTTACACTGCTGCCACACTCGACGGAGTGATATGGACGATATATAATATACTGCTGCAACATTCTTCGGAGCGATATAGACGATATACTATACTGCTGCCACATTCTTCGGAGCGGTATGGACGATATATTATACAGATGCTATGCTCTTCGGAGATGGACGTTATTACTGAGCGCCCTCCTATGGGGCATATATGGCATATACTAGCCAGTTGTCATGATTGGTGAATTACGTCAGCATATGTCTAGCCTACACTTTCCCATACACTCAAAGTTGTCCTCAAATTTGTATTCACTTAGATGGTTAGCGTAACCCTTTTATTTATTCAGTATTTACTTTATGGCATGCTTCTATGTATCTTGTTATGTCCCTCTGAGGACCTGGTCCCTTTTCAGGTGTAGATTTTCATGAGTATTCGCAGAAGCGCAGATCCGGACTGGTTACCCTTATGCTTCGAGGAGGTCTTCTCTTCGAGCCTCGTGATTGTTAGAGGTTGTACTTATATTGTATTGGTCTTGTTTATTCTATATTATAGTTCGGCAGTGGATTTGTTTCCATCCGCCTGTCATCTTTAGATGCTTTATATTGAGATCTAGTTCATAAATACTAGTCATTTATTTATATATGATTTCTGTGGATGAGATTTAGTTATGCTCTGAGATATATATGTTTACCACTTGTGAATTGTTATTCGTATTACACCGTACGCGTGTTATGGTTTCCATATATTGGAGTGCCATTTTTATAGGGCTGGCATGCTTACGTATCCTAGTCCTACGTATTTTAGGACTGGGGCATGACATTATCCCTCACAACTAACTAATAGGGGTACATTAGATATTTTTTGTTGCTTAGAGAAGAAGGAAGGGGGACGGACATATGAGGCTCTTTATTCTCTCTCATCTTTATTAGTTTATCCAAATTAGATCCCCAATTGTGTTCTTCTCCAAATTGACTCATCCTTCCATAAATCAACCCAATTCAAAACCATTCCCTCTTAATTTTATTATCAAAGAAGCATTGGAGCTTGGATTACAAGAAACACTTGAAGGAAGAGAATTGACAAGGCGATCATGTCCTAATTGTGTCCATTGAGCATTTCATTAGGAATTTTGATAGATAAATTATGAATCCAACCCTTAAATTAGACTCTAATTCATACATTCAACCATTATAAATTATCCCTTGGTTTAGGGCTACCCGCAGGTTCAAGAATTAGGTCCATGTGACTTATATTGTGGAAGTTACATGGTAATTTATGTCCAATTAGGGTGAATTACATGGTTGACACATCAATTATGTTTCATGAGACCAATTAGATCTAATTCGACTTAGATCGGGATTATGAAACTAGGTACATGTCCACAATTGGACACGAGTAGAGCATATCATAATATTTTGTCATATGGTGTGATACGGGGCTCATTTTTGGGTATTTTTTGTTAATGCCTTTCAATTTTCTTTGTAGCAAGTTCCTTTAGTTGTCTAATGATGATATTGAGGAGTATCATGAGTATTTATATTGTATTGTGTGTTTTGACTCTCAATTCGGTATGTATCATAGAGTATCTTGCTAATGCAATATAAATATTTGGGGTTATGTCTCTTTCATGTGTATTATAAATATATATATATATATATATATATATATATATATATATACATATATATATATATATATAGGCTTCTAGTTATATGTTAGATGTGTTGGTTTGCTTAGGTGTGGACTGTGTTCAGTCATGTGTAGTAGGGGGACTATGATGGCTCGAGTGAAGGAGTCGGGTTTCAGTTCAGTAGAGCAGTGAGCGGGGTTCACTATCCAGTGCACATAGTGCTGTGCACTGCCTGCTATGTACAGCAGTATCGAATAGGGGGTTTAGGATTAGGAAATAACAATAGTAGCACCAATTTATAACGGTAGCAGTAGCAGCAGTTAATTGAAGGAAGGATGAAGTATAGGTCTTTTTAGACCTTAAAGAAGATCAAATAGTAGCATCAGTAGTGTACAAGTTTGGGGCTCGAGGTGTTGACTTGAAGACTCAGTTGTAGCTGCAACTTGCTGCCCATGATAACAACAGCTAGGTACAGCAGCAGCAAGATATTTAGCAGTAGTAGTAATGCAACAGCAGCAACAAGGTGCAGTATCAGTATCAGTCAGTATATGTGTGTATCAGTTGTTGGTATTTTAGTATGTGCTTGTGCAATTGGGGTTGGCCAAGCTTGCAACAGAGAATCGGGTACACATAGTGTACTTAACACTGATTTGCAGATATTTGGATAAGACTCGGGCAGTTGGGAGTCTTGAAGGTTGGTGTTTTAGAAGTGCTTATATGCAGCAACACTAGTTCATAACTGAGAGCAGAGGCAAGTGTATCAGGTAATGACCATGATGAGTATTAGTGTGTATGTAGCAGTTGTAGCTATTAGAGTTGGTAGTTAGTCTAAAATATAGATAGTGTATATTGATATCAGGTAGGAGTGTACTGGAGGGTATCATTGTTAGTAAGTTAGTATCAATCCTAAATTAGTATAGTGTCATTAGTAGATGTCAGTTGCTAGTGTATTAGATTTTGATTTAAATTGTTATTAGATGAGTTATTGTATGATATCACCTAGTCCAGTTAGTATATACTAGTTAGTGTATTTCAGATATAATCAGTGTACTATATTATTTAGTATATATGTATATACTTAAGTCTATTGGCTAGATTAACTAATATCCTTGAGTATTGACATAGGGATTTAGGTATAATTTGGTATTGCATATTTTAGCCTTGTAATCACCTATACACTAAGGTAATGACCTGTAAATAGCTAGTTTGACTAAGGTTGACCCAGTTTGACCTAGTTTAGCTGGAAATGGCCTAGAAGAGCATGTTTAATGCATTTTAGTTCATTATCACTTTATTATTCCCATTTGTATGCCATTCATATTTAGGTGTGTGTGATACCAGCTCGGATACCAAGATATACTATTTGCTCAGGATAATAGGCGAGTACATTCTCTGATAGTTTCCTTATTTGATAGCCTCTATGTTTTATGTATTTGATATTGATATATTTGATTCTTGACACGATGGTTTCACGAATTGGTATACATAGATCTTGGTTATGAGATATTATTGTCATGGTTACTCAGTGATCGCCGTGTCATGTTTTGTGATTACCATAATATCTTAGTGATTATATAGACCGTGCAGTATGATATACATGTTATAATGTGTCGTGATTTGGATCCGTGTAGTAGTCGGGGGTTGGAAAAGTATTAGTAGATATGTGATCATACCTTATAGCCCATAATTTAGTATAGCCCGTGATAGATCATGTCACTCACGCATGATCACGCTAGCTCACCTTTTATATATAGCCCGTATTAGGCCCAAGCCGATCACATTATCTTACTAATATTTTAAGGCACATTTATATATATTGTTTCTTCTTTTCCAGTTTATTACATTATTGTTCCTCATCATATTGTTCTCAATTCTTGCCATTATTTATCGTGATGCTTTTTTTCATGATACATGATAGTTCAGTTACTTCCATCATTTATGTTCATTGTTATTACTATTTTATAGTTTCTGTCAATTATTGAAACTGCTATTTGGGTTATACTTTGCACCAATCCTGACTGGATATATTTTTCAGATGATTCATTAGAGGACTGGTGTCCTACGCACTATGGAATATTTGCTTTTTAAATCAAAAAGAGAACTAGAAGAACTGGATTTGATTAACAAACTAAAAAAAAGTACAGAGAAGTCCTAGAAGTCAATCTAAGTACAAATCTATTTTCTGGGGGGTCACGATGGAGGGTTAGGAGTGTAACAACTCTCTTTACTCCGTGGATGATCCCATGGAGAAGCTCTTCTCTCTTGCTCGAGTGTAAATCTGTAGATAGCTAGCTAGCCTCTTGTTCGGGTGTGGTACCCTGCTATTTATAGCCGCCTTGTGGACGTGCTATGGATGCCGCATATACTCATGCTTGGTGGTTGCATAGAACTCCTTTGGCAGAATACGGCCGTAATGGTAGCCGCATGATGCGAGCAAGCTGCCACATGAACTTGGTTAAGATATTTGGTTGATGAGATCTCGGGGTCATTTTAACCCGTTGTATGCGTAACCTGGTCAAATGGAAACGTAATCATCCCTGAGTCTACGAAGATCTTGTTGGTTGCAACAGAAAAGATCCTACGGACTGAGCATTGTCTTGAATGCATAGGATCGCTGCCGCATATGAGCTTCCATTTGGCCTTAGTCTGATGGATATTGTGGCTGCATATGGTTGAGGCCGCATATGGAAACTGCATAGAATTGAGGCCATAAAGAGGCAAGGCCGCAGAGAATTTGACACGTAGCTCTGTGCGTTCTGATGAAGTCATTAATGTCTGATGCGCCTTTTTTGTCAGATTATGTGTCACCGTCTCTCTCACACTTTTCTAGGCAGTTAGGGCAATAAGTGCTTTGATTGGAACTGTGGCAGAGCTTTAGGAGCTGTGTCAGAGGGCATGTATGTGACTCGGCTCTCTTTGTCTGTCCATGCAGTATTGGGGATGACTATGTGGCCTGTCTTAAGCATGAGGATGTGGCCCGCATGTAAATACTTTGAATAAGAAGCACGGTTGATCACTTTTCGGCTGCATGACTTAACGTGCCGTATACATACGTTGCCGCATAGGTACTTCTGTCAGACTGTTAGATTTTAATGAGAGAATTTGGGTCAATCTCGGAGGGATCCTCAGCCGTCTGTTGACATAGAATACGAAGCAACAATTCACAGAAGGTGAGGTGGCACAACAAACAAGGGTACGCCGTCATCTCTCTCTGTTATGCGGATCAAGATGGATCGGGATGCAAAACAGACTCATCATTATCCTGAGCCGCCTATTCTCCCCTATATAAAGAAGTTTGAGGAGAGAGAAAAGTTTCTTTTTTACTTTCTTACTTTATCTTCTTCTACTTCTTCTTGCCTTTGCTGACTACCTTCTACCGCTCTACTCAACATGGCTCCAAAGGGTTCTTCTTCTACTACTGCTGCCAAGAGAGTCTCTAGGAAGAGTGTAAAACCCCCTAATTTGAAAATATTATATTTATTTAATTATTTATTTAATTTAATTATATTATTTCTTAGTTAACTAGAAAACAAATTTATTGATTTAATTACCTAGGTAAATACTCGTCTAGAATCATTGAACAAAAACTATTATCCTTATTTTATTTTAGGAACCCTTGTAGAAGGGTGATAGATTTTTTAGGATGTGCTAATATTTTTCTGGATTTTTTATACAATATATACTTATATATATAAATATATATAGTATTAGGTAAAAGAAAAAGAAAAGAAAAAGAAAAGAAAAAGAAAAAGAAAAAGAAAAAGAAAATCATTAAAGCCCTTAACTAAACCCTAAACCTTAAGCCTAATCCTTAACTCCTTAAGCCTAAGCCCTAAGCTAACCCGCAGCAGCTGCTAACCCAACCCGCCAGCGGCCAGGCGACCCGCAACCCCCCTTCTCATCTCCAACCTCTGCCTATATATATACCACCTTGTTCAAAACCCTAACCCTAATCTAATCATCTGACATCAACACCCCCAACCCCGCACCGCCGGAGAGATGCCTGGACATTCGCACCGCCACAGGAGAACGCCGGCCAACCACGCCCTCGCGGTCCACTACAGCACAACAAGCAGCGATGACCCCTGTTTCTTACGTCATTTTCCGTCTCGTCTCTCGACCAATTTTTGATCCGTCTTCACCGGTATGATCACAACCTATCCCCCTCTAAACCCCATTAATTAGTTTCCATCGAACAGCATTACACACTAGGTAGAAATCGAAGACATGATGAGAAAAAACCACATATTTTATAAACTGTTATGAACTGTTTCAATGACCTATATTTAGAGACTGA
Source organism: Iris macrosiphon (assembly GCA_036927795.1). Lineage (NCBI taxonomy): Eukaryota > Viridiplantae > Streptophyta > Magnoliopsida > Asparagales > Iridaceae > Iris > Iris macrosiphon. The sequence goes on from JAYESA010000011.1 coordinate 101,023,845, forward strand.
TATCTTCTACCACAGACATCCAAATTGAAATCTATTTTTTGCTATGTAAAGTTTATATAACCAAGAACATTCCCTGTTAATTAGTTTATTTTATTTTGTGTTAAAATCAGAGATAAATTAGGTTGAAATCTGAGAAAAACTTATTTTTAAAATATTAGAATTTGCGATACGGAGCACGCACCGCCAAACGGGACCGCCTCGTCGGGTACCAATTGCACCAAAAGGTGCGTATGGTATGTCCAGACATGTGGGCTTTCGCAAAAACTGATTCAGACGTGTGTACGCGTCGGAATCAACCTATATCCGTAAAAAGTTCCTATATTGCGACTTTTGTGAAACATCTCGCCATTTTGTGTACGCACGTCGGAATACGACAAAACTTGCACCATTGGATTTGTGGTATCACGCTGGTCCTGTGACCCAAGTTTTACATAGTTTTGAGATATTTGATAAATTAGCCTATTTGTGGGCCCCACGGTTGACTTTAAGGGCGAATTTGTGTTCGGCTCACCGGAATCCAAAATTGGACGTACATTTGATTTCGTATTGACGTTTAGAATTTATTTGACCTATAATTTGTCCTATTTAGAGACCTTTAACTCTGGCACGTATTTCAGTGCAAAGTGGCCCCCAAGTGGATCTATTTTGACCTGAAATTACCGTTTTGCCCCTTTGTCCAAATTGGACAAAAGGATAGTGTTTTCTAGCTATCTCGCCGATTTTAGGAACGTTGGTGATATTTATTTCAGCATCCAGAGACGTTTATTCGGAGGCCAAAGTTTCTAATCTTGTGTACTTGACATCTGGACGCTTACACTACGCAAATTGCTTGCCAGGCAAATATACCTTGCCATTATACTGTGATTTATATTCCATATGGTACATGTATTTTATTTCTGTTATTTAGTTCATATATTTTAACTGCTATATAAACTGCGCGTCCAAGAATAACTTGGGTGCAAAGACGGTGGTGTCGTACCTTATTTTTATTTTATATTATGTATGTTGACCTAGCTTTATGAGACCACCCCATTATCATGAGGCATTGTTATGGTTCATTGGCCATAACACAGTTATTACAAGAGTGTGAGTCTCATGTAGGACACGGACTTGCGTACTCGCCTGGCCCCTGGTACGTATGGGACGTGCGATGGATAGGGATAAATGCTGATAGAATTTTCATAAGTAGAAGCCTTGGCAGTTATTAGATGTCTCATCGTATCATGGATATGAAATGCTTAGAGCATGGGATGGGGAGGACAATGAGTAAGGCGTTTGGGCTCCTTTGTACTTTCTTTGTTGAACCCGTATGCTCCGCCGGAGATGCGCGATCATGATGACCCCTATATTATTATTATCAGGCGGCCTCTGAAGTTCAAAAGACGTCATGCTTTGTAGCCCCCTGATTCTCCGAGAGAATCATGCCAATCCCATTTTGGCCAAATAGCCTACGTGTTGGAAAATTGTTCTCAAAGTGCATTCACATAGGCGGTTAGACGACCCTTTTTGGATATTTATTTTTAGTAGTTTATTGGCATGCATCTATGTATCTTGTTACGTCCCTCTGAGGACCTGGTCCCTTTCCTGGTGTAGACGGGCTGGACTATCCACAGGAGTACGGACCCGGACCTGACGCTTCATACCAGACTGAGGAGGTCTTACCTTTAGAGTACCCTTGATTCATCGTAGCTGATGGATATTCTAGTTGTTATTTCCTTTATTGACATTTATCTTATATTAGAGTTGATCTCTTCTCTCATTTAGTTTTTGTATAGTCGATTGGCAGTGGATTTGTTTCCACACGACTATCATTCTTTGATACTTCATACTTGAGATTCAGTTATTTATTTCCTATTTCTTTATTTATGCTGTGGATGAGATATAGATTGCGTGTGACTTGTGTGATAGTATATTACCACTTATAGATTTGATATTTATGTACAACGTACATATGTGTAACGATCTTCCAACATATTAGAGTTATCATATACATACGGCTGGCATATTGCTTATTCCTAGTCCTATGTATTTTGGGACTGGGACGTGACATTTTTTTGTTGTGGCCCATGCAGGTCTTCGAATATATTTTCTCGGTTACGTTAGTGTACCGAACAAGCCTGCGTATAAGAATAGGGTATAGGATCTCATCCACGCTTGACTAAAACTCATCTTCCCTTTCAACCTTTATATTTAAATGCTTGCATCCTGTTTGATTCTTGTACTCCTTCTAATCATTTTGTCTACCTTTTGTAGAGAGATAGATTTGCGTAGTGGATGTACTACCACCGGGGGCGACACACCTTTAGGAGTCAACGGCCAAACTCGAGGAGAGGCCTCAACGACTCCTAGACTTCCGGGGCCGGATGGACATACTCATAATCCAGTTCCATCTGATCTTTCCACTTCGCCTAATAGGACTTTTTCAGCTTCATCGATACCACAGGAGGGCCAGACACAACTGTCCAATTCTTCCAAATGATGATGCAAGAACAGAGACAGCAGGAGGCCGCACTAGCTATAGAGCAGAGGCAGCAAGCGGCGGAGCAGAGGCGAGAATTTTTGGCAGCACTTGAGAGAATGGGTACATTAGCACCTGTACCAGCCCAGGTACTAGTTCTAGTACCGCGAGCTCGAGTTGGTTCAGTCAAGGACTTTGTATAGATGGGTCCCAAGCCATATAAAGGCACTGAGAGCACAAAGGAGACCACAAACTGGATTACCCATACCGAGAAGTTGTTAGAAGCATCACAGCTGCCTATGGATCTATGGACGACAAGCATAAGGACCCAGCTAGATGGTAACGCTTATCACTGGTGGGAATCAATGGGGCGCCCTATTGGGTACGTGTCAGACTTGGAAATAATTCTTGGAGTGCTTTGAGAGGAAGTACTTCCCGGACACTGTAACGGATGCGTTATACGATCAGTTCCTCCATCTAGAGTAGGGGAACAAGACAGTTGACGAGTATGATGCAAATTTTAGTCGCCTTAGTAAATATGGTGCTGCCCTAATATCTAATGATTTGGAGAAGGCTAAGAGGTTTTACCGTGGGCTGACTCAGGAGCTCCAACACTACATTAGCTCACAGTCCCGGATCTCTTATGTCGAATTATTGACAAAAGCTAGGTTACAATAGGCCATCAACAAGGGAAAGGGAGGTCAACTGAAGGCACAGTAAGGACCAGCAAGGACACAGCAAGGAGGGCCCATCTGATGTCCTTTGGCACAGCAACAACAATAGCAACACAGAGCAGGACAATACCAGATTTTGGAGAAGCCCTACTGTAATTATTGTGAAAAATACGGGCACATTTTGAGAGACTGTCAGACTCGCTTGGGACAATATATGAGGTATAGTTTTGAACAGCATATGGCAAGAGACTGTCCAATACAGCAGGCATTGACGCTTCCACCGCCAATACAGAGGCCAGCACTTCCAGCACTAAAGCTAGTTCAGCAGATGACATGACCAGGAGCACCTCGACCCCCAGCAGCCAAAGGATTACAGCGAGGACCACAGCTACCTACTCAGGAGGACCAGTTCATGAGGGCCAGACAAGGACTACTACCAAGAAATGGATAAGCTTTTGTACTAGAAGTGGATGACATGGAACAAGAGATTAATGTTATAGCAGGTATTACTCTTGTTTTTAGTTTTCTTGCTATGACATTATTTGATACGGGAGCCACCCACTCGTTCATATCTTCTAATTTTACTGCCAAGCACAATATTGCCACTACATCTTTATCTAGTTGTGTTAGAATTCTCACCGGAGGAGAAGTTGTACCTGTTAGCCGGATTTATAGATCTTGTCCTGTAATGATTCATGGCAGAGAGATGAATGCCCGACTCTTAGTCCTTCCTATGCCAATTTTTGATACTGTACTTGGGATGGACTGGCTAAGCAAGTACCACACTTTCTTCGACTATTTTGGAAGAAGCATTCTTTTTAAGGTATCAGGCCAGTCGGAACTTGAGTTTGCATGGGGATCCACAGAATCCCTTGATGGTGTTCAGCTTGCAATGGACGACGTTATTTATCACCCCATCATTTCAGAGTTCCAAGACATCTTCCCAGAGGAATTGCCAGGACTACCTCCGGATAGAGACATAGAATTCTCGATTGATTTAACACCGGTAGCAGCACCCATAGCATCGCATGTTTATAGATTGGCGAAGAAAGAGATGGATCAGCTGAAGGCACAATTGAAAGAATTAGAGGAGAAAGGCTTCATCCGGCCAAGTACATCACCCTGGGGAGCACCAGTATTATTTGTACCAAAGAAGGATGGATCAGTGCGTATGTGCATCGACTACAGAGCCTTAAATGCAGTGACTGTAAAGAATAAATACCCATTGCCATGCATTAATGACTTATTTAATCAGCTTAGTGGAGCCAAGGTGTTCTTGTCATACCTCAGTCCCAAAAATACATAGGACTAGGACACGTAAGCATGCCAGCCACATGTATATGGCAACTCCAATATATGTAAACCATAACACATGCGTACGCTGTATCATGAACAGTAATTTATAAGTGGTATATCTTGATCACAAGTCACAGGGCATAACTAATTCTCATCCACAGAAATCAGATAGAAATAAATAACCAATATTTATGAAACTAGATCTCAATATAAAGTATCTAAAGATGACAGTCGGATGGAAACAAATCTACTACCGAACTAGAATATAGAATAAACAAGATAAATACCATATAAGTATAACAACTACCAACTACTGAGACTCGAAGAGAAGACCTCCTCAGAATATAAGTAACCAGTCCGGATCTGCGCTCATACGAATACTCATGAACATCTACACCTGGAAAGGGACCAGGTCCTCAGAGGGACATAACAAGATACATAGAAGTATGCCATAAAGTAAATACTGAATAAATAAAAAGGGTGTGCTAACCATCTAAGTGAAATGCACTTTGAGGATAACTTGAGTGTATGAGAATGTGTAGGCTAGACATATGCTGACGTAATTCACCAATCGTAACAACTGGCTAGTATATGTCACATATGCCCCTAATACAAGGGCGCTATAATATAATAACGTCCATACTGCTCCGAAGAACGTGGAAGCTACATAGTATATAACGTCCATATCGCTCCGAAGAACGTAGAATCTGCATAGTATATGACGTCCATATCGCTCCGTCGAGCGTAGAATCTGTATAATGGAAGTGGGTGTCCCATATGCCTACTAGTTGTCCTCCCCGCCTAATGATCTATGCATGTTGTATCCACAACATGCCTTAGCCACTACGTCGAGGCATCGTAACTCTTGCTTATAATCTATCGCTAGAACAATAGCCAACCTTACAACCAAACAAGGACAAGGATTGGGTCATCGTACCACGATAGTCTATGCTCCGCTTCTAACATGCATCACTATTAGCAATTATACCCTATCTGTCGCACGACCTACACGTACAGGTGGCCAACCGCATACGCAGGTCCGTCCCTACATGAGACTCACAACACATGTAAGAAATGTGTCAAGGCCTGGGGAGTCATACCAATAACTCCGCAACTTTAGGTGGGTCTACTAGATACTAGGTCAGACACAAGTCCTAACGTCAACACATTCATTGACTGCACCCGAGTCTCTCTCGGACACGCACAGTTATATAATCTAAAAAAATAAACATGCAACTAATAATATAACTGAATTTAAATAATACAACAAAGGCAAGGTATACTTGCCTGGCAAGAAAGATGCGAAGTACAATAACCTGCCCCTGAAGTTGCGCAGAATAATCCGATATGTCCTATATACATATAATATAATACAACACAACATCAGTCATTACACTAGCACGTGCACAATCATAAATACCTTGAACTCAGGCATAGCTAGGTATGTCATTGGTCAACTAGGGTCAAGTGTGCGTCTAATCGCACGGGTGTCGCGTCTGAAATTGCTGTGCAAGGCAGACAGTCAAATGATATGTGCCTAGCTAGTATGTCAGTATACGTAATGGCAGTTTGCTAACCGTATTATATGGTCACAGGTCAACGTAACTACGGGATATCCGTGGTTACGCTCGGGTCACCTAGTAAATATATAAATATACATATTATCATCTAGCATATATTATTAATACTTATAATACATATATATACCAATTAAATACATATACCATATATATACATGTATATATGCTAATTAAATATGTATGCAATATATATATTGTATATACACTAATTGGAGTTATACTATATATATTAACATATACTAGGGATATGTATATAATACATATACACACACATACAAATATGAAAGGGGAAACACATTAATACCTCGGGGTACGTGCACAGAGATGCTGATGACAATGATGTGGTTGACTACGATGATGACGAGGATGACGAGGGTGATGACGACGTTGTTGGCAATGATGATGACAAGGATGAGATGGTGATGATAATGGAGATGATAAAAAGATGAGGATGATGATGATGGCAATGGTGATACTGGTGGTGATGACGATGGGTCTGCCGTAGCAGCTCAGGCAGGAGGAGAAGGCGGGCTGTGCTCGGCTGGGCCGGTGGGTCACGGCAAGGTGCTGGTGGTGGGGACGACTGGAGATCCTGGAAGGAGGAGGTCGGGACGAGGGAAGGAGAGGTGGTCACGGTGCTGGTGGTGTGGTGGTGTTGGTCGGGGTGAAGTCGAGGGGAGGAAGAGGAGGAGGACAGGGAGGAAGGGTGGTGCCGCTGCGGGCTGCGTCATGGTGGACAGGAAAGTTCAGGGGAAAGAAAGTCGGAGAAGAGGGGGAGAGGGTCAGGCTTCAGGCGAGGGGTGGCAGAGGAGTCGACTGCGATGGATCAGTCGAGTCTGGGTCGGCACAGCAGCTCGGGGTGTGCAGCAGTGCTGGTCGAGGCGATGAGGAGGAGAAAGGGGAGTCGGGTCTGGATCGAGGCGAGGCCGGCTGGGTCGAGGGAGGATGTAGCCGGAGGGAGAGGAGGAGGTCGTGGGGAGGAGGTGTTCAGCGGCTAGGTCGAGTGCGGTGGTGACGGACTACACCGACGAGTTCTCCGGCGGCGGTATAGGCAGGGACGACTCGGGGAAGATGTGGATGAACAGTTGTATAGGGATGGGTATTGGGTTTGTGTTTGTGAAAAAAAATAGGAAAGGATTATTTATACATGGTGTTAGGTTGACCTAAAAAATGTTTGACTTGGTCAACATCTCTTGGATCTGGGCCTTGGGCTTACCATGGGGATGTTTGGAGGGCTAGGATTTATATTATTTAAATACAAGGGTAGGTTTAAATAAAGGGGCGATGTTTGCGCATTTGCACATTCCAAAAATTATGAAAAATTCATGTGAAGGGGAAAATGAGTTTTCTTCATGTATTATCCAATGGTGTGGACACCTCAATACATTTTTGCATAAAAATGCCCAACAATTAGGAAAATTGCACAAAGATGGAAATTGGGTTTTAAATTAATTGAAATTAGTATGCACGATATTCTTGAATTAATTGGAAGTACATGGGATAAAATTAGGTGGGACACAAGTGTCATAGACATAGAGGGCTCAGAGTATAATTTTATCATAAATTAGGTTGCACGAAACGGGTCAAGATTGTGTCTCCAATTTCGATTGGAACGCACAAGGATACAAAGTTAGAATTATTTAGAATTAAATAATAATGTTTGCGACGAATATTGTGCGACTAAAATGTAGCATAATTATAAGTTACACAAAGGTCAAGATAGTAAGCGGGCATGTCTAGGACAAGGTTGTGAAATTTGTAGGAAGGCAATGGCTAGTGTAGTGCTCCAATTATTGAAGCAACGGTGAGGTGTGCTACGTGTCATAAACAATACAAAATTAAATAAATACCGTGTTCTATTTATATTTGGATTAAAACTAGCCCTAGTTTCTCTATCTATGCCAAGTAGACCTAATTTTGGGTGAGGGGATTTACAATCTACCCAACTTAAAATAATTTTGTCCTCAAAATTAAAATAAGACATAATTAGTTAATCCTTCACGTACATAAGGCAAGCCAATCACGATCTCTTCTAAAAGTTTAAAACTTATTTAAATCCATCGCAATCACTTTTAAATTAGATTAACCATTATTTAATTCAAACTTCAACACCTCGCACTATCTTCTCAATTTTTAAATTAAATAATCTACGTCCAATCTAATTCAAATCTATATGACATCCCACATTAAAAATTTATATCGCAATCTCCAATTATCATAATCTCCTCTAAAAAAATGATTATAACCATATTTTATTTCTACTTTTAACTTGTGAATTCTGTACTCTTCAGATTTTACTTTCAATTTACATCCTCAATATTTTAAATAGGTGATCCAACAATCAAAAATTTATTTCTTAATTAAAATCATTAAATTTGGAATTCAATCCGACCATGTTCATATTTAGAGTTCTATTTTATTTTTCTCCAGAATTAAATCGATGATTCAACCTTCAATACTCCAAATTTAAATCAAGTGCTCAAAGTATAAATATTTGGTTTGTCATATCCCGGTTTTTGAAATTCATTGATCCTCATCATCTTAATCATTCTTCCAAAATTCTAAAAATTAAAGTGACTTGAACCTCTCAATCTAATTTTACTCGATCACAATCTAAAAGAAATTTCTCTCAAGTTGACAATGCAACTGCTACCCAACTTAGAATTTACCCATCTATCACATAAGGCTCTTACATTTAAGAAATCTTATTCCTCAAATTTACTAAATCATGTTACTCAATTCTCAAAAATTTAAACACCAAATATATCACCTATGATATACCCTTAATCAGTTATAAAAGGCAGTCATCTAGTAATATGATTGGCCTATGGTGTATATCTAGTACTCTCTGTATATCAACTTATGCTAGGCACGAGGTTTTGTCTTTTCGAAATAAGGGAAGACGAAAAACAATAATAAGAGTTCCAGGGGAGGTAATAGAATAGAAGTGTGGGGATCAAGGCGTTTAAAGAATTCCAATGGGAGTTGTCAAGGCAGTTGTGGATTGAAATCCTATTTTGATAATTCCTATTCACATGCTCGTATCAGTACAGTTATGAACTGATATGATATGCTCAGACATATCTAGAGGGTAGGTACATTCGTCTACTAATCACTATATATCTCAATCCACATAAGGTAGTTATACGAAGGGCGAACCATGCGCACTATGGTTGATCAGACCGTAATACACTGATTCTGAAATGTATTTATGTACTACTCCAATAATACATGTGTCATGAACAAGCTCGGAATAAGCTTACAAAACTAGGCTATAATAGCAGCATAAGTCACGGTAGTTTTAGAAATATAAATACACTGGATTATGATGAAAGGAGGTACAAAAATAATTCAAGTTTACAAAAACAAAACAAGATACAAAAATAAGACTCTACAATCTCTACAGTTGTCATACTAACTCCCTGTCTAAGTCGCTAGTCGACAAAATAGGGGTATGGGCCTCTAAGTTCAACAGTCTTAATAATCACTATCTTTTTATGCAAGCATATAGTTAATGTCATTCAATTACACTACATTAATGAGTCAAGAGGACTATGTGTTACTAGCTTGTGAGGCATACTACCCAACTTAAAAATATTAACTAATATTGTGACAGTCTTAAGGGGATCCTGCAAAATAATAAGGTATAAACTCTTATTAGGGTATATACGGAAAAGAACTTGGTACTTATTAGGGTCTCCTGTTGTATTATATAGGTAATGACTATCTTAAATCTTAATCATAGTGCTTATAGAACAAGTTTTAATAGTATAAATGGAAAAGTTACTGGCCTTCAAGGGGAAAGAGGATATAATATATATTGAGGTGGGGTACATGTTACATGATTTAAAACTAAGAATAATCATATCATAATCTAAAGGAACAATTCAACTATCAAGTTCTAACTACCAAGCACAAAATTCAAAGTCCAAGATTATAATTATCATCCTAGCAAACTATATATCCTTAACATAAAGGAATATCACTTGGCCTAAAATCAGAAAGGTTAGGTGGCACGAATTAAAAGATGAAGAATAGAAGAACCTAATTAGTCGTCGTACAACTAGCGAGCGTTAGGGTTGAGAGGAACAAGTCATTAAAACTAAATAGAAAGACTCTAGATAATGTCATGGTTTCTTGAGGGAAAGTGGGATACTAATCTCTGTGTTCGAGGAATGATCGAGAAAAAATTATATTCATTCCTCTTGGCTTCCTGGGGTACTGTCTGCTAATATCAAGACAAGAATCTAAATGTATAGTTCTATAATACTATCTTACTATAAAAGTTAGGGTTGGTCCTAATATTCCACCTAGGATTTCTATTTGTTCCTCAATGCTAGGGTAAAAGAGTATGGTCAACTTTCTAACTAACTCTAGTAGCGTCCATACTACTATCAAGTCATTCATAATTATATAAAGGGATAATGGTAAACCAGTCTATAGATAAGGGATGCTAGGGTTTACTGAATATTCTAAACTTAGTGAGGTGTCAATGTTCTAGTTATATTCTTAATAGGAAAGTTATCCTATTTATCATCTAACAACAAGGGTTCCTATATTCTAGGAAAGGCTATACTCAGAACTATTAGGTAAGCACATGAATCAAGCATGATACAATTATTTAAAGAGAACAGATTAGAAGAAAGGTGAATCATAGTCAATTGTGGATGAGATCCTATACTCTAATCCTATGTGCAGGCTTGCTCGGTACAGTAACGTAACCAAGACAATATGCTCTCGATCTACATGGGCCACCACTAAAAATATGTCATGCCCCAATCCTAAAAATACGTAGGACTAGGACACGTAAGCATGCCAGCCGCATGTATATGGCAACTCCAATATATGGAAACCATAACACAAGCATACACTTTATCATGAACAATAATTCATAAGTGCTACATCGTGATCACAAGTCACAGGGCATAACTAATTCTCATTCACAGAAATCAGATAGAAATAAATAACCAATATCTATGAAACTAGATCTCAATATAAAGTATCTAAAGATGACAGTCAGATGGAAACAAATCCACTGCCGAACTAGAATATAGAATAACAAAATAAATACCATATAAGTACAGCAACTACCAACTGTAGAAGCATAAAAAATACGCTGGATGGCTATACACAGCATATTGATGCAGAGCAGCGTAAACAGAGGCCTTCAGAGCCATCAAGCGTGCAACAGAGCTTTCTCCGCCAAACACAGCATGAAATATAAGCTCAACGTAAGGCAGTACATCCAAACCGCTTCAGCGTAAACAGGGTGCTTCGTCGACTCCTGGGCGTAAAACCCATCCTCTCGCAACGCAACACTAAAGTGTACGAGAGACGCTTCGTATTCTCCCAAGTGAACCTGTCAGATCCTGCAATGAACCTGACGTCTGGACTTCTGACAAAGGGATACTGCTCGACTACCCAGACGACGGCTATAATGATGGCATGGCACTGCGATCCAGGCTGTCATTTACCGCCATCTCCTTTGCGTAAACTGCTTTTACGTGCATGAAGGGATACGCTGCCTTGTTTTACACAGGCAGACATGAGCTATTTATGCTCTGCAGTGGACAAACCGCCTGCCACATCAAAAGCTGTACTCCGTACGGGGCTCGAGGCACGTCTCTAAGTCAAATGCACAGAGCGATGACAGCTGCTCGAGGCACGTCTCTATGTCCAATGCACAGAGCGGTGACAGTTTCTCAAGGCACGTCTCTCCGACTGATGCGCAGAAAGGGTGCAGACCTTCAAAACACGCTTCCGTATTTAATGCACAGGATAGTGGCAAATCTCGGCATTTTATGCAAGAGATTTGATTATATCTTCAAAAGCCATAATTTCGGCTAAGACGTCCATATCAGCACTCTGGCACGGTACGCAGCGGCTTCCACGCCCATTCAGCGTCTGTGCCCACTCGGCTTCTACGCCTACTCGGCCTCTATGACCACTCGGCTTCTACGCCTATTTTCGGCTTCTATGCCGGTTTGATAACTACTTGGCTTCTACGCCATGGTGACAGTCATTTGGCTTCTACGCCAACCTTTTCTATACGAGGGATACCTACCTACGTGGCTTCTACGCCGTGATCTTCGTAGCAGATATACGCGTTTTGTCCCCTTAGTTGGACACGCGTCACATGCTTACTCAAAAGGTCATCTATACGCAGGCATTGGTTATTTTAAACCGTCGTGTAAAAGGGTGCTGTACTTTCCACTCCTCGGTTTTTATACCGACGGAGTGGTCACTGTCACCAAAACTCTATAAATAGAGACCTCTATCAACAGAGGAAAAATGTCAAAAAATTGAAGATCAAAAGGTCGAACTTTGAAAGAAGGGTCGAACAAGGTCGAACTTCCAAGAAAGATTGAACCAGAGGTCAAGAGAGAGAGAGAGAGAGAGAGAGAGAAGAATCCGGAGCTCAGACAAAGAGTAGGGATCGACGACTTTGGCATCGTGCATCCACTCTCTTCTGCAACCTTCGAAGCAGCTACCTGTCTTCCACAGCACTTCTTCAATATCGTGTGGTCCAAGGGCTAAAGTGATCGACTGCAGATCAGACACCTATAGCAATATTTACCCAGATTAAATAAATTATACTCCCATATCCTCGTATAGGATCAAATTGTACAAGTTTGTTTGTAAACCAAAGAAGGCGGGTTTTGTGTAAACCCCATCTTGAATACATCTTCATTTTTTTGTTTTCTACCACAAACAAGATGGCGACTCTGCTGGAGACATCTTTCTCTTCTGATGAGGAAGTAATTGCTCAACACGATACGGTATCTGTAGGAACCGTAAAGAAGACACTGGTCGTCCAATTTGACCAGTCTGCCAACGAAGACATGCTTCGAACCGGGGGTAGCTCTCACCCTCTCTCCGTCCAAGACAACAGGAAGCTGCGCAAGGTCTGGATACCTAAGACATCCTCTACCATTCCTGTGGACTCTCCGATCTCTCCGACCAATGAGGTTGTAGCATTGCTCCCTCCGTGCCCCGCACGTAAAATTTTGTCTCCCGCTACGCGCAGTACAGACGAAACTTTGGGCAAAGCCTCAGCGCTAACCCAGAAGTATCCACTACGCTCTACGCATAGAAACCAGTCTCCCGCTACGCGCGGTACAGACGAAACTTCGGGCAAAGCCTCGGTGCTAACCCAGAAGTATCCACTGTGCTCTACGCGTAGAAGCCAGTCTCCCGCTACACGCGGTACAGACAAAACTTTTGATGATGCCTCAGTGCCAAATCGAAAGTACAAATCATGCTCCGTGCGCAAGACAATATCTGACCTCTACGGGGAATCAGATGAGCGCTGTGATCTCCGCAAGGGAAAGCAAGCGGCAGAGTACTCAACTTCTCGGCCTTTACGCCAGCGAGGGAGCAATCTGCCTACTCTCCGGATTATGCGGGAAGCCGATGGCTGACTGAGAACCTCTTCAGCTTTACGCCAGTCTAAGCAAATCTCCAAATTATGCCAGGCAAAGTCCCACGACGTAAAGCAAGCTCAGGTTGCGGAAAGACACCCTCCCCGGGGATTATCCGCTACCCAGATGGCCAACCTGTTGTACACAGGTGGCACAAGAAAAACCATGGTGCCCAATCTCCGCATGTCCACTGATGGGAACAGAAGGAATAAGCCGTCTTCTTCTTCTACTCCTCCTAACTTGTGCAATTATCTGATCCAGAAACAGAAAGACGAAGGTCATAAACAGGCTTCAGTTCTCGTAACGATCAAACGCGGGAAGATCTTGTGGGAGGATGCTTCAACATCTAATATCGTCATAACAAATAGACCACGTGAAGATTCCATCTTTACTATCCCTCCAACTCGCGACGACCAACATCCAATAGTCTTCGGTCGTGTACGAAGCAGCCGATCATGCAGGAAGACTTTTGCGAGTCTAAAACTGGCAGAATACAAATCCACAGATATACCCTGCAAGCGTTAAAAATTATACAAAACATGGGTTATGATTTGAAGCTAAAGCCAGGCCTCAACAATGGAAAGGGCAGACGAACACCGCTGCATGGTAATTCTTATCGTCAACAAGCTCGTTTTGGGTTGGGGTATACTCCATCTCTTGCAAAACCCAAATCTTCAAGGTCTGATCCTGTACAACCAGAGGCAACTCCTTCTAAATCAGCTTCTGTGGACAGATGCCACGGCATGTCTGGGGGTAGCCTACCTCGGCAAAACAGGGCGGCATCCCAAGTTGGGGGTAGAATTCCCTCAAGATCCTAAGATGATGCAACAATGACGATCTTTCCGCAAAACCGTAAAATTCAGGCATCAGGAACCCGAAAACCAAAAGGGACTTCCTCCTTCAATAAAGACGACATCATTGAAATCTTTGATATGTTGATAAAAGAGCGCAAGCTTCAGCTACCCGACATCAGACATCCTGAGAGGGCTGGCAAAGTAGATGACCCAGATTATTGTCTCTTCCATCGGTACACTCATCACCCCACAAGGGCATGTTATGTGCTAAAAAAAAAAATTTAGGAGTTGATCGAGGCCAAGGTCATCACTTTGAATCTGTAAACAAAGGGATGGTCCTCACCAATTGGATTATTATTTTTTACGTAATAATTTGCTCTCTTCAAAAATGTACCTAAGGAAGAGTCCCTAAAAAAGTCTCTCCAGTGGATTCTTCAGGACTATCCTCGCACAAAAAAAAAAACAAAAAAAAACTCTCCACAGTGAATTGTCCAGACATAAGCTTATGTTCATCATCCAAGCATTTCATTTTCTTAAAACCAAGAGGTTTGTCATGTTCATATCACCTCTGAACGAACTCTCCGAGTTTTTGGCTATCGATTATCACATTGGTTGTCATCTCAACTTATTACCCGTACTTAACTCTAAGTACGCCAGTGGTGTTAGGTCCACAAAGACTGCCATGTCCATATTACCACTGAGCAGATATGCACTTCCATCCCCGATGGAATAGCATCCAAGAAGTTTGTCATGTTCATATTACCTCCGACAAACTCTCCGAGTTTTTGGCTATCGATTATCACATCGGTTGTCATCTCAACTTAGCACCCGTACTTAACTCTAAGTACGCCAGTGGTGTTAGGTCCACAAAGACTGCCATGTCCATATTACCTCTGAGCAGATATGCACTTCCATCCCCGATAAAAATGCATCCAAGAAGACTGCCATATCCATATTACCTCTGAGCAGATATGCACTTCCATCCCCGATGGAATTGCATCTAAGAAGTTTGTAATATTCATATTACCTCCGAACAAACTTTCCGAGTTTTTGGCTATCAATTATCACATCGGTTGTCATCTCAACTTAGCACCCGTACTTAACTCTAAGTACGCCAGTGGTGTTAGGTCCACAAAGACTGCCATGTCCATATTACCTCTGAGCAGATATGCACTTCCATCCCCGATAGAATTGCATCCAAGAAGACTGCCATGTCCATATTACCTCTGAGCAGATATGCACTTCCATTCCCGATGGAATTGCATCCAAGAAGTTTGTCATGTTCATATTACCTCCGAACAAAAATTCCGAGTTTTTGTCTATCGATTATCACATCGGTTGTTATCTCAACTTAGCACCCGTACTTAACTCTAAGTACGCCAGTGGTGTTAGGTCCACAAAGACTGCCATGTCCATATTACCTCTGAGCAGATATGTACTTCCATCCCCGATGGAATTGCATCCAAGAAGTTTTTCATGTTCATATTACCTCCGAACAAACTCTCCGAGTTCTTTGGCTATCAATTATCACATCGGTTGAAATCTTAACTAAGCGCCATCCTCTTCTCAGAATGGCTCGTCGCCCTCCGACTCACCTGATGCTCTCGAACAAACACTATCAGTGAATATGGTAGTGGCAGATCCCTTTGAAGCAGATAAACAGGATTCTGAGCTGTTTGAGAATGACTCTTGGGCCCAACAAATGGATACGCAGTGGGAATTCTACTTCGAGCAAAGGGAACCTCCCACCAAAGACAAAGTTATCCAGGTTGATGTTGGGGGTGAACTTTCGCCAAAGCCGATATTCATCAGTAACAATCTTTCCCCAGCTGAAAGGAAAGAAGTTATCCAGTTGATAAAAGAGTATATCGACGTCTTTGCATGGGATTATGAGGACATGCCAGGCCTTGACCCAAAGGTGGCTACTCATAAACTCAACATATTGACCGACTCAAAGCATGTGAAGCAGCACCAATGCTGGTTTCGCCCGGATATGATGGACGCCATCGAAGCTGAAGTCAAGAAGTTGATAGCCTGCGATTTCATCCGGGAAGAACAACATCCCGACTGGGTCACCAACGTTGTCCAAGTCATGAAGAAGAGTGGGAAAATACGCATCTGCATCGATTACCGAGATCTGAATACAGCCTGCCCCAAGGATGAGTTCCCTCTTCCCATCATGGACATCATGATCGACAACACCTGCAGTTTTGAATGCATGTCTTTCATAGACGGATTCTCAGGATACAATCAGATCAAGATGCATCCCGAAGACGAGAAGCACACTGCCTTTCGGACACCGTTGGGGGTATATTGCTATACGGTCATGCCCTTCGGATTGAAGAACGCCGGGGCTACATACCAACGGGCTATGAGTAACATATTCCATGAGCATTTACGCAAAATAGTAGAATGTTACGTGGACGACATAGCCGTCAAGAGCCGTCTCAAAGATGATCACATTCAAGACTTGAGGACGGTATTCGAGTTAATGCGCCAATATCAACTCAAGATGAGCCCTACGAAGTCCTTTCTGGGTGTATCTAGTGGCAAATTCCTGGGATTTATCATCACCGCCAAAGGCATCCAAGTGGACCCTGACAAAGTCTAGGCCATCGTAGAAATGCGACCGCCCCACAATCTGAGGGAACTCTGGGGATTTCAAGGCCGTCTGGCTTATATCCGGAGATTCATATCCAACCTCTCGGGAAGATGTCAGCCCTTTTCGTATCTCATAAAGAAAGGTGTATCCTTTGTATGGGATAAAACCTGTTAGCAAGCGTTTGGAGATATCAAATGCTACCTCACCAGTCTGCCAGTTCTGGTGCCTCTCGTCATGGGAAGACCATTCTTGCTGTACGTCCGAGCTATGGATCATTCGCTAGGAGCTCTTCTCGCACAGAAGAACGATATGGGGCATGAACAGGCTATCTACTACCTCAGCAGGATGATGGTCAGAGCCGAACACCGGTACAACCCAGTAAAGAAAGAATGCTTGGCTCTGATGTTCGCTATCCAGAAGACGCGGCACTATGTCACCGGCCAGACTATTCATATCATCTCCAGGATCAACCCTCTTTGAGTAATGATGAGCAAGCCAAGTGCTCTTAATTCCCGACTCGCGACTCGGGCGATACTGTTAACACCATATGACATGGTATACATCCCGTAGAAGTCCATCAAAGGCCAAGCACTGGCCGACTTGCTAGCTGCTCATCCGATCCCGGAGGCCTCCAAATTATACGAGGACATCCCTGACGAAGTTACAGAATGTAATTCCACAATGGAAAGTGACGCATGGCAACTGTTCTTCGACGGTGCCTCCAGGACTGGTCCCAAGGGAAACGTGGTTTCAGGGGTAGGAATCGTCCTGGTCACTCCTTATAAACTCGTCATCTACCGAGCATATTCTCTTAGCGAGCCATGCTCCAACAATGTGGCAGAGTACAACGCTCTGCTAATCGGGCTCCAAGTCACCAAAGAGCTGGGGGTCGAGTCCCTGGAAGCTTTCGGTGATTCTCTGCTTATCGTCAATCAAGTCGGAGGAATATATGAAGTCCAAAATCCAGACCTCATCCCCTATCACCTTGCAACGGTCGAGATAGTCATGACGTTCAAAGGGTTCTTCCTAGAGCATGTACCTCTATCTCAGAATCTGGAAGCTGATGCCTTAGCCAGTCTAGCTGCGGATTTAGCCACTCCTATAAGAAGGTAGGATTCGGTAATCCTTCTTAACAGAGATTTATTCTGTGTGAAGAACAACTTTTACATAGAACGCAGCTACGCTGTGAACACAGATCCCCCTAGAAGAGACTGGAGAAGTCCCTTCATAGATTTTGTCGCATACGAAATCTTGCCGAAGGACCCCAAAGAAGCAGTATCCGTCAAAAGACGATCATTACGCTTCTACTTCAATGCATCTTCACAATGCCTATATCGCCGGACCTACGACGGACTGCTATTGAGATGTCTCTCTGACGACGAAGCACAGCAGATTATCCGGGAAGCTCACAATGGCGTGTACGGAGCGCATCAACCCGGTCCTAAGCTACAGGATCGTATCAGAAGAATGGGCTATTACTGGCCCACTATGATCGCAGACGCGATCAACTATGCAAGACAATGCAGAGCCTGTCAGGTTCATGCAGACTTTATACATCAACCATCTGAATATCTATATCCTACGGTTGCATCCTGGCCTTTCGAAGCATGGGGTATGGATATCATTGGTCCTATTCACCCGTCTTCTTCCAGAGGTCACCGGTTCATACTGGCCATCACAGATTACTTCTCCAAATGGGCAGAGGTGACCCCCCTTGCTGAGGTAAA
Organism: Iris macrosiphon; assembly: GCA_036927795.1. NCBI lineage: Eukaryota > Viridiplantae > Streptophyta > Magnoliopsida > Asparagales > Iridaceae > Iris > Iris macrosiphon. The sequence goes on from JAYESA010000011.1 coordinate 101,042,397, forward strand.
GGCGTCTAATGTGATCAGCATCATCAAGCATCACGTCATTTATCGCTTTGGGATTCCCCGAAGGATAATCCATGACAATGGGCCTCAGTTCATCAGCCAAGCGTTTCATCGATTTTGCGATAAAAATTGGATACATAATATTGCCTCTACGGCATATTATCCAGCTGCTAATGGCTTGGCGGAAGCCTTCAACAAAACCATTATCAAACTCTTGAAGAAGTTCGTCTCTTCAAACAAGAGAGATTGGAATGAGAAGCTGGGCGAATGCCTCTGGGCATACCGCACAACGGTATGAACACTGACAGGTTGTACCCTATTTTTACTAGTCTACGGGAGCGAAGCAGTTCTCTCCATTGAAATCCAGATCCCGTCACTCAGGATAGCCGTGACTAATGAGCTGACTCAAGAAAAGAATAACCTGTTAAGGCTTCAAGAGCTAGAATGATTAGAGCTAGAATGATTAGACGAGAAACGCCTCCAAGCTCAATAGCGCATCGTGCTCTACCAAGCACGTATTTCCAAAGCTTTCAATCATAAAGTAAAGGAAAGAGTGTTCAAAGTCGACGAGCTAGTTTTAGCCGTAAGAAGGCCGATGATCCTTACTCACAGGAATAAAGGCAAATTCTAGCCCAAGTGGGAAGGCCCTTATGTGATCGAGACAACGTTCTCAAACGGCGCTTACAGATTAGCCCATCCTAATGGAGACCTGTTAATGGCTCCTATCAACGATAAATTCCTGAAAAGGTACTATGCTTAATCTCCTCTGCTCAAGTAGAATATAGCGAGAATCTCAATTCTGACAAAACTACTTTCAAAACGAAACTAGTTGGGTCATATTCTATCATGTCCGTATGACCTATGAATAGATATATCCTACCAAAGCATATTCTATCATGTCCGTATGACCTATGAATAGATATGTCCTGCTAAAGATTTATCGAGAGTCTATCACGTTCATACTACCTCTGATATCACTCACGCCCAAACCTGTCATTTACATTCTGAAATGATGGGCCCATAAAGTCAGAAAAGATTCGCTTTATTTATTCCCAAAAGAAAGCAGAATTATATCCGGGAAGCAAAAAAAAAGAAGAAAGGGTACATCATTATGGGGGAGCAGTCAGATCGCGAATCAGCTGCACTAGTGCAGCTATCCTCTCATCCCTGGAAACCAAGGCATCAGCGCGGGCCCGCTCCAGCCGTGCCTCAGGATTGTTCATAAAGGACAGCTCGGCCCTTGCCCGAAGAGAGCCAGCACGGGCAGCTTCTGCGCACTCTAGATCCTATCGTGCTGTGCTTAGTCGACCAGTCGCTACATCTAGACCCGCCAATGACTGAGAAGCCCACTCCTCTGCCAGTGTGAGTTTTTCCTTCAACTTGCGGGCCCTCGTTACGTTTCCTTCATGCTCGGATTGGCACTTCGTCTGAAGGGCAAGAGCCTCCTCCACGACAGCTTTTCTTTCATCCATCTCCAGCTTATGTGCTTTGATGGAGTCATCTAGGCTTTCCAGCTGTTTAGTAAGCCGCACAGTCTGTCATGACCCGCACCCAGTATAGGGGCACGAGAGCGTGGGTACGTCCAGCCTACGCCGCAGCATCGGCGGTAGAACGTTGTCTAGGTCACAGTAATACTATATAACTAAACACCTGTCAATGATATACATCTCCATAATCTCACAATATAACACAATCACCACAACTATAAGGCACGATAAAAGATAAAAGAAATAACATAGTTAAACACCATGTCCCAACATAAGGATAACTCACAGTCTAACTGTCCAACACAAGTTCCCAATTAAACTTAACATGAGTCTAAACATAAACTGAAATAACCTACATGAGTCTCAAGCATAAAATAAATACTATCTAGATAGTTGTAGGCAAAGTCTCATCTAGAAGCATGGTCTCCTCTAGGATCTCTGGTACATAGTCTGCATCTATACCTGGTCCGTAGTACGTGGTACAGAAATCCTCAAAGTTCTCTGGAAAAATATCTAGTCAGGATTGGAACGAAAATACACCTCTAACAGCAGTTCCACATATATTGACAAAAACTATAAAACAGTGTAAAGAAATAGAAGACAGATATGAATAACTGGAAATAAGATACTGGAATAAAGAAAATGCTGGAATAATACTGGAACATCATCATCAATAGCTGTCACTACCACATTTCCAGGTAAGGGCATTTGTGTAATTTCACTATTTTGAATAATTATGTGTTTAATTAATCTGCTGAGTTTTTAAAACTATTTATATGTTGTTAGCTGTGTTTGGTTTAGGTCAAACCCTAGAATTCAAATTTTAGGGTGGAACCTCAAACCCTAGAAGGACTAAGCCCGAGTTAATTGAGTTCTACATGACCTAACATGGGGGTTTAACCTAAAACTATGCATTTGAAACCCTAACCTAGTTTTAATATAAAAGGGAGCCACCCTTTTTCCTTCATGAAGAAAGGAAACCCTAGCCTCCATTAGAAAAACTACTTCCCCACCCCAAATTCGGAATAAAACCCTAGGATTCCATCTTCCATCTCCAAAGCAAAGGGAAACAAGGAGCTTGGGTCAAGAAGCCTTGGGGAAGAAGAACCTTCATAGGGAAACCATCTCCCTATAGGTAAAATCCGATTTCTAATCCATTTTAATTCTGATTTCTATTGTAGTTGGCCTTTAGGAACCCCCTTCACTATGTGGATCTCGAATTCTAGGGATTCTACGTGGAAACCTAGGTCGAATTAGGTTTGGTGACCTACGGGTGTCTTTCCCCCAAATTTTCAGGAACCCTAACCCTAGGGGTTTGCTAGTGGACCGATTTCATCCCTAATGTATGGTTAGATCTCGATTCTTAGGGTTTTGATTGGGAATTTATGGGTTTGTATGTAAATTCATTTTTCTGTACTGCATATGTTCGATGAAATGTTCATTAAGAGTTTATCCATCTAAGATATTCGAATCTATGCATATTTTGGTATATTGATCTATATACATAGTATAATTACTAGTGTGGCTGTGTTGGTTCTGTGCAGTCGGGACTGGATGTGTGTATTTTATGGTATCCAGAACTTGTGTAGTTTAGTATCAGTCAGTTGAGAGTGTTCCTGTGTGTTTCAGTGTATTCAGACCTGTTTGTGCAGTGAGTGAATTTCCAGTGTCAATGTGTACCAATGTGTGTCAGTTAGGTGAGGACCAAACTGTGTGTTTTCCTGTGTGAAAATCAGCATGTGTGCAGTCGGGCATCAGCAGGGTGTAGGAATCCTATGTGTCTTGTATCAGTGTGTCTAGGTAGGTGTGTATCAATATTGAAATTCTATGGATAGCTACATGAGTGTATATGAGTTTCTTGTGTCTTAGTTAGAAAGATAACCTATGTGTCAATGAGAACCAATGTGTAGTAGTGTCTCACTGTGCAGTGTCTGTATGTGAGTGTATTGAATTGGGTGAGATACTTGTGCCTATGTGAGTTAGATGTGTGTGTAATCCTGTGTGCATTAGGTCAGTGACCAGTGAGTGTGTGTCCCAGGGTTATTTCTCCAATAGCAGTGTGGGTTAGTAAGTACCTGTATGTTTCAGTATTCAATTCAGTGAATTAGTATCAGTAGCTAGTTGTGTAATTACTGTGTATTCTCAGTAAGGGGGAAAAACAGAACTGTGTGAGTGTGTAGGTATGTGCAGTGTGCCTGTGTATGAGGACCTATGTGTGTGTGTGTTCAGAACATGTGTGAGTTCAGTGAGGGTATAAGTAACAGTGTAGTATGTTTTCCTGTGTGTGTGTCTCAGAATTTCCCAGAATACCTGTGTCTGTGTGCAGATTATACTGAGTGTGTGAGTGAGTTTCCTGTGAGAGTTAGTCTCAGTAACTGCCTATGTACTAGTGAGCTGAGCAGTGATGTTGGGGAGTTTCTAATGTATCAGTGACTGGTATTTCCCTGTGTGTGCAATTCTGTGAGGAGTGAGGGAGCAGTGTGCAGCTGTACAAACTGTGCCTGTGTGAGCCTAACTAGTTTCAGTGAGGAGTATTTTCCTGTGTGTATGTAGCAGTAAGTTAGTGAGTTAGGATTATGTTAGAAACCTGTGTGTGCAGTGAGATATCTATGTACCTATGTGAACCTAGCTAAGTAGCAGTATGTGTATCCTAGAACATACTATGTGTAGCTGTGTATGTGTCACAGTGAGAGGGGTATTGTGCAGTGAGTGTTCCTGTCAGTGTGAGTTGCTTGTGTTAGAGTGTCAGCAATATTGTGGGGTAGTGATTCAGTGTGTGTCTAGTTATTAATGTGTATCTGTGTGAGTAAGTATCTGTGTGTCAGTGTGTAGGTGTGTCCCTGTGTCAAAATATCAGTGTGAATACCTGCATTCCTGAGTTCTAGAGTGTGTATCAGTATATGTCTGTGTGTGTGGCTTATGTGTGTCTGTGTGTGAGCAGTGAAGTTCAGTTCAGTGTGTAGGTGGGTAGAGGTGTAGGTCTGAGTTCAGAGTTGGTATTAAGGTAATGTCAGAAATAGCAAGTAGGTCTATTGTATGTTAGATACTAGATAACCCGAATAGACATGGAAATAAGATAACCATATATTTAATCTAGATATATTAACTAGCTTAGCCTGGAAATCAACCTAGAAACCTAGGTGTAGACTGATACTACCAAGAATTTACTATTCAGACCTAGTTAGACCTAGAAAACACTTATTTACATTTTGACCTAATTATCATTCAAGGACATTATTTTGACATTGATATCTTATTTAGGTCATTATGATCGCACTTTGGACATCGATCCTCACACCTTGCTCAGGACCACATGCGAGTACATTCTCTGACAGTTTTTATTTTGTTGATTACTTCTATAATCTAGTTGTATTACATACTTGATTCCGACACTATGGATACACGGGTTAGCACTCTAGATCCCTATCATGAGGAGTCGTGATTGGAATCCATCGTGCTAGCTGGGGGATGGGGAACTATTAGTAGATTATGTGATCATATCCAAACATTTACATGCATCATAGCTCACCCCACTTCTCACGTCGGGTGCGGCCTGACCATTTACATGCATCATAGCTGTTATGTATGATTAGCCTGACCACTACATGCATCATAGCTAATCAGATGGTTAGCCTGACCTACAAGAATCATAGCTAATCATATATAACCAGCCTGATCTAGTCCCAAGCTGATCACATAATAAACTGATAATTCAAACACTTAGCTAGATGTCTATTCTTTATTCAGATTCACTTGTTCTAGCATTCACTACTTATTGCTCTAGTATTCACTATTTACTGTTTATTGCTAGATGCTCTACTGCCTATTTCATTTCTCCAGTACTTTACATTTTCTATATTTCTTCTCATCTTGTATTCTTACACTGTTTATAGTTTTTGTCAATTTAATGAAACTGCTGTTAGTGCTTGTGCTTCGCTCCAATCCTGACTGGATAACATTTTTCAGAGGACCTGGAGAACTATTGCCCCACTCATTACGGCCCAGGATTAGAGGGAGATTTCACTCCGAAAATCCCAGAGGAGTTGCCTATTCTAGAGGAGAGCTTACCTGCCTGTACTTAGATTACTTTTTCTGTATTTACTGTTTCAGACTGAGACTGAGTTGTATTTATTATTTTGTGACTTTGTGAGGTCATCTAGACCCAGGATTGAGTTGGACTTATTGTGGTTGGTTTATTATAGAACTCTTTTCCATTCTCATCATGCCCATTATTCTTATAGCTTGTGATTGAGTATATTTATAGAACTGTGGATTATTATTATTTGTCCTCCATACGGAGTTGAGACGATTGACAGGATATATATTATGTTGAGACCTAGACAGCGTTCTATCGCCGATGCTGCGGCGTAGGCTGGACGTACCCACGACTCATGCCCAAATTTTGGGTGCGGGTCATGATAATAGCATCTGACAAGGAATAGAACTATAAGTGTACGCAAGTACAAAGAACTGATATGTAAGTGTGTATAAGACAACAACTAGAACATGTGGAAATACAGGATCTGTCTATCAAGATACATGTCAAGAATCATCTATCTAAGTGTGTGAAACATTAGTATATCATGTGATCGTCTTGGGTTATATGAGTCATTACATGGATTAGCGATCATCCCCAACAGGTCAGGCTAACCGGAATGTAACAGCGATGAGGCATGTTAGGGTAAGGCTGCACCGACGTGAGATGTGGGTGAGCTAATGCTGCATGTAAGGTTGGGTATGATCACATAACTACTAATACTTCCCCGTTTTCCCCAGCTAGCACGATGGATTCCAATCACGACTCCTCGTGACAGGTCTCAATGATGCCAACTCGTGTAAAGAACAGTGTCAGAGTCATGTATGCTATACAACAAGAATTATAGAGATAATCAACATAATGGAAACTGTCAGAGAATGTACTCCCCTGTGGTCCTTAGCTGGCAATACCAATATCCGGGTTCCAAGGTACCGTCCGAGTGATCCAACAGTCCTATAGATATATCATAAACACAATACTGCATCAGACATTACACTAATACACAATCAACACCATGATCTCACAGACTATGCTAGGGGTGGTCACGTCTATCGTTGCTGTGCATAACAGACAGCCAATGATACGGTCTTGCCAGTACGTCGGTGTACATGTGGCAGTCTGCTGATATACTACTTGGTCACAGATCAACGTAACTACGGTATCCGTGGTTACACTTGGTTATCTAGTACATATATATATAATACAGATTACAATCATACTAATTAATTACACTTATAATAGATATATGTATATACATAATAGAATTTATACTATGCATATATTAATTATATATTAGGGATCCATGCACGATACATATACGTAGGTATATATATATACTTAATTTGAGAATTATACTACTTATATATTTATATATTAATCGGGCTCAAATACATCTAGATATATGCTATGTACATGCGATCATACCAATATCCCATCATATACTAAGTACCATGTCTAAATACGTATACAATATGATGGTAAAGTACGCGGGTGCACATACGTGTACATGCACGCGAGGGGGGGGGAAGTCGAACCTGGGTACGTGGGACGAGTCGTGTGCATTGCAGTTGTCGCGTAGTATTCGGTTGAGGCCAGTCGAAGGGTTGACAGTAGGTATTTCTCCGGCGTCGTGCAGCGAGTTTTCGGTTGGTCTGGTCGAAGTCAGTGATCTGGACAGCAGGTCACTGTGAGTGCAGCATCGTTCCCAGCTGTCCGGAGGGTGCGGGATGGCGAGTTCTGGCGAGTCGGCGGCTTCGGGTGCAGCGGGGTGGTCGACTCCGGGGTCTGAGTCGAGGTGAGGCGAGTTCAGGCGTCGTGCTCCGGCGTTCAGCGTTGTGCAGCGGTTTCATCGACGTGGCTCTGGCCAAGTCGAGGTCGGCTCGCGGAGAGAACGGTGAGGTCCGGGCTGTGCAGCGGCTATGGGGTTAGACGGCATTCAGGTCCCGGTCGAGGAGGTCGTCCTTGGCGGTTGGAAGCCGGCGGGTGCTGCTCGGGGAAGGAGATCCGGTCGAAGGTTGAAGGATGGGGACAATGGGAATAGGGTCGGCTGATGGCTTGGTTGGGTTTGAAGGAATTAAAGAAAGAAAAAGTAAGAAGAGTATTTATACATAAAGGGGTTTGGTTTGACCTAAAGGGTTGACTTGGTAAATTCCTTGGACAAAAGTCTTCTCATGGATACTTCAATGGTTAGGATTTGAATACATTAAAATGAATGGCCATGATGCGTCGGTTCAAGGGTCTGGAGGCCATGGTTTCAAGGGGTTGATGTTAAATTACGCATTCCTGAAAATTATGGAAAAAAATCATGAAAGGGAACAATGGGTTTATTTGCGTATCGTGTCCAAGGGACGGGCACCTTAGTGCACTTTTGCACAAAAGTGCCGATAATTAGAAAATTGTACAAACTTGTATCTATTGTTTTTAATTAATGCAAAAAGGTATTCTACAATTAAATAGAAGTACAAGGGGTTGAATTTCGGTGGAACACAAGCATAAATCAACGGTCTGGCACGTTTAGGTCAAGGTGTGAATCTGTTGGAAGTCAAGGGCTAGCGTAGCGTCCTAATTATCGAAGCTACGATAAATTACAACAATCAGACTATATCACAATTATTTAGATATAAGTTATTATCATGCAATTTATTTACACATTAATTACTAAAAGACAAAAATACCCCTAATCCAAAAAGTGGGGGTGACAAGTCTACCCTCCTTAATGAATTTTGTCCTCGAAATTTAAAATAAACTAGCATAAGAACAAGCAATCAATTAATGAATTATACCTCAAGTCTCGAAGAGATATGGATACCGCTCGCACATTCCGTCCTCTCTCTCCCAAGTTGATTCTCCAGGAGAGTGATTTCTCCATGCAACACGAACCAAGGGAATAGTCTGGTTCCGTAATATCTTCTCTCTACGATCCAAGATCTCTACCGGTTGTTCAGGATAGCTGAGTGTCGGTCCAACTTCGATCTCCGAGTGATCTAATTAGTGACTAGGATCTGCCACATACCGTCTCAGCTGTGACACGTGGAATACGTTATGCACTCCATCTAGAGCAGGCAGCAAGTCTAGTCTATAGGCCACTGCACCGACCCTTGTAAGAATACTGAAGGGCCCGATGTATCGTAGGCTAAGCTTTCCTCCTCCGCCGAATTGAATCGTGCCTCGTGTCGAAGAAATTCGTAAGAACACCAAATCACCAACCTAGAACAACGATCTTAACATGCAACCTAAACAAAGTAATCACAAACCAAACAAAACAAATCAAAACAATACCTGAAACTTTAGGGGTCTACGGTTACTATCTGCCCAATGCCGCTGTCTGTCCTGCACCACTCGCAGTCTGTCTCTGATAAGTTTTACCTTTTCTGCTGCATCCACGACCATTTCTGGTCCTAACAAGGCTCTTTCTCCAATATTCTCCCAAGATAAAGGGGTACGGCACCTCCGTCCATATAAAGCCTCGAATGGTGACATCTCAATGCTGGCCTGGTAGCTGTTGTTATAAGCAAACTCTACCAAGTGTAGATGATCCTCCCAAGAACCTCCGAGATCTAATACGCAAGTGTGTAACATATCTTCTAGAGTCTGAATAGTCCTTTCAGACTGCCCGTCTGTCTGAGGGTGATATGCGATACTGAACTTGAGCTGAGTGCCCAAGCTAGACTGCAGGCTCCTCCAGAAATGGGAAGTGAAACGACTATCCCGATCTGAGACAATACTCACAGGAACTCCATGTAATCTGACAATCTGCTGTACGTACATCTCTGCTAGCTTCTCCGTCGAAGTACCCACTTTAAAAGGTAAGAAGTGGGCTGATTTGGTCAACCTATCCATGATGACCCAAATTGCGTCCTTTTCTCCTGGAGAACGAGGAAGTCCTGGAACGAAGTCCATAGTCACGTGCTCCCACTTCCATTCTAGAATGGGTAAAGGTTGAAGCAATCCCCCTGGCCTCTGTCAATCTGCTTTCACCTGTTGGCACACTAAACATCGGGATACGAAGCGTGCTACTTCGCGCTTCATACCATACCACCATACATGCTTCCTCAAATCTCGATACATCTTGTTGGCTCTGGGATACATCGAGTACTGAGAGCGGTGTGCCTCCTGTAAAACTTCTTCGCGCAGCTCTCCACTTGGCACACACATCCTCGTGCCATGTCGTAAGGATCCATCATCCGTAATAGTGAAATCGTCTATCAATCCTGCCTGAATTTGTGCTCTAATATTCCTTAGAGTCTCATCATCATACTGCGCAGGTCTAATTTTGTCTATCAGCTCTGATTGAATCTGCAGTCCCCACATCTGAATCTCAGCTCCTGGAACTAATACCTCAATTTCCAAGTTCTCAAGATCAGCTAATAAGTGTCGATCCGAAGTCAAACACATAGCCATTGGGTACTTGCTCAAGGCATCCGCGACTACGTTGGCTTTCTCTGGATGATACTGTAATGAGATATCAAAGTCTTTCATCAATTCTAACCACCTTCTCTGTCTCATATTCAGCTCTTTCTGTGTGAACACGTACTTTAAGCTTTTGTGGTCTGTGAAGATCTCCATACGCTCTCCGTACAGATAGTGCTTCCACAGCTTTAGGGCAAAGATAACTACTGCTAACTCCAGATCGTAAGTGGGGTAGTTCTTTTCATGAGGGCGTAATTGTCTTGAAGCATAGGCAATTATTTCCCGTGTTGTTGAAGAACACATCCCAACCCTTTTCCTGAAGCATTACTGTAGATAGTGAATCCACCTATCCCTGATGGCAACGTCAAAACTGGTGCTATTGTCAGTCTCCTCTTTAGCTCATCGAATGCGGCTTGACATTCTTCGGTCCAGACAAATTCTACATCCTTCTTGGTCAGCCTAGTCATTGGCTCTGCAATCTTGGAGAAGTCTTGTACAAATCTTCTTTAGTATCCTGCTAGTCCGTGAAAGCTCCTGATTTCCGCTACCGTACTGGGGGTAGTCCATGACTTTACTGCCTCTATCTTCTTTGGATTAACTGAAATTCCGTCACCCGTTACCATGTGTCCAAGAAATTCAACCTTTTCAAGAAAGAACTCACACTTTGAAAGCTTTCCGTATAGTTTCTCTCTCCTGAGTGTTTCTAAGACTATTCTCAAGTGCTCTTCATGCCCTTCTGGGGTTTTGAATATACTAGAATATCGTCAATAAACACCACGACGAACTTGTCAAGGTACTGGTGGAACACCTTGTTCATCAAGTTCATAAATACTGCTGGTGCATTGGTTAAACCAAACGGCATTACTGTAAATTCAAAATGGCCATATCTGGTTCGAAAGGCAGTCTTCGGTATGTCTTCTTTCTTCACTTTCACCTGGTGATAGCCTGACCTCAAGTCTATTTTTGAAAATACCTTCGCTCCCCTCAATTGATCGAAAAGATCATCTATCCTCGGCAGCGGGTATTTATTTTTAATAGTGAGGTTATTCAAAGCTCTATAATCGATACACATACGTACCGTGCCATCCTTCTTTGGTACAAATAATACCAGTGCTCCCCATGGCGATGAACTGGATCTAATAAAACCTTTTTCTTGTAGCTCCTCAACTTGTTTCTTTAGTTCTACCAATTCGTTGTTGTTAACTCTATAAACATGTTATAAAATAGGCTCTGCTCCTGGTATCAGGTCTATAGAAAACTCAACGTCTCTGTCTGGTGGCAAACCTGGCAACTCCTCTGAAAATACATCCAGGAACTACGCTATAAGGGGATGCGGTAATTCTTCTTCTTCCACCCTGGCTCCGCAAAAAGTTCCTCTGCTCCGCTCCTCTGCTCCTCTGACAATCTCAAACTTTGGCTCTCCTGTTGGTCGAAATACTACTCTACCTCCGCGACAATCTATAGAAGCATGGTATTTACTCAGCCAGTCCATTCCGAGTACAATATCGTATGCCAGAAATGGCATAACGAGTAAACTTACGCTCAACTCTCGGCCTTCCAATGACACTCTCCGATCCTTGCAATAATCACGGACTAGGATAATACCTCCTCTTGTCGTGATCTTGCAAGTCCTATCTAATGGTCCCATTTCTAAATGATGCTTAAGGGCATAAGATACAGATACGAAACTATGGGAAGCACCAGAATCAAATAATGCAAGTGCTGGAATAGAATCAAGTAAAATTGAACTTGAAATCACGTCTCCAGCTGGCTCGGCCTCCTCAGTGGTCATAGCGTAAGCTCGTCCTTGTGGTGCTCCTCTCTGTTGCTGCTGCTGCTGCTGCGCAAACCTCTCCTGTTGTGATGGAAGTGGAGGTCCTCTCTACTGGCCTCCTGGTACGATAGGTGCTCTGGCTGGTCCTCTCTGAGCAGCTCCTCCTCCTTGGTGATTCTGAATGGTCGGGCAGTCCCTCAGCTGATGTGCTGCTGATCCACATGATAAGCAAGTGCCCAACCTTTTTCTGCAGATGTCTCTTGTATGTCCCATCTTCCCGTAATACGAACATGGGGTAGCGGGTTGATTATGCCTCTGTGGTTGTTGTTGTTGAGCATGTCCTCGAACTGGTGCCTGTTGCTGATGTTGCTGCTGGTGTTGTTGCTGGTGTTGCTGCTGGTACGGCCTATGTTGTTGTTGAAAGTGTGGGCGCTTGGCTGGTCCTGTGTTACCTCCTGCTGCTCCAGAAATATCGCGTCCTCTCTTGGGCCTGAGGTCCAAGTCGTCTTCGGCAATCTGGGCATCCATCAGAATACCCTCAAATGTAGCAGTATGTCATCCCGAATTACGAGACTTGATCTCCCTATTTAATCCCTTCCTGAATTTCTGAGCTCTGTCTCCTGGGTCTCGAATCATCGATGGTGCAAATCGACTCAGTCGACAAAACTCTGTAGCATATTCGTCGACTGACATGCCTCCTTGGACTAAGTCATGGAACTGACTTTCTAATGCTCCCAAGGCTACGTTAGGAAAGAATTTCTCTTTGAAGAGTTCTTTAAAGTTCTCCCAAGTAAGTCCTTCAGCGGCGAGTCTCAGCTCTATACGATACCACATCAGCGCGATATCGAACATCTGGCTGCCAGCGGCCTCTATCTGAAGAATCTCCGTAATCTGTGATAAGCGCAAATTCCTCTCTATATCTTCTAACCATTCGTCAGCATATAGTATTCCTTCTGTGCCTTTGAACTCTCGAGGCATCATTCTCTTAAAGTCCACTATGGTACCGGGCCTCTGTTGTTGTTGACCTGGATGTTGCGGTTGTCGTGCTACTCTCTCCACAGCCTGGAGAGTCATCTGATAAGCATTCTCCATGCTCTCTCCCATCAGTTCGGTCTGCGCTTGGTGTGCTTCTGCTTGCATTCTCTGAGCCTCAGCTTGAACACATTGAGCCTCTGCTGTTACTCTCTGGGCCTTTAGCATGCACTGAATCAGTGCGAACATCTGTGCCCCGTCAGCAGGCACTCCTCCGGGAATCGGTGTCGGTGGTGGTGGAAGGTTGTCTGTCATAGCTGGGGCAATCCTCTGTATAGGTGGAGAAGGAATCCTGTTAGTTGCAGACACTCCCACACGAACAGGAGATGTAGGAGAATCTCCAAGTATCTGTTCGTCAGGTTGAGAGGTGGCAGTCCTCTCTGAATTGGCTGCTCCCATTCTCATGGATCTAGTATTTGGCGACATCCTGAACACAGATCAAATAATCAATTAAGGTGATAGATGTGATATTATCAAGGAAGGACACTAAAGTGCTAAAGGAAGCAATCCATTAGAATAGCAATAAGAAGTTCAGAATTTCCTAGTATGATTGAGCATACTCTCATCCTAGATCCTATTCCTATATCCTAGCACAGGCTCGTAGCAGTACAACTAAGTTGGCGCACTACCACGATATCGCATAACTTGCGAAACCTGACCTGCATGGGCCACCACTAAAAACGTGTCACGACCCGCACCCAGTATAGGGGCACGAGAGCGTGGGTACGTCCAGCCTACACCGCAGCATCGGCGGTAGAACGCTGTCTAGGTCACAGTAATACTATATAACTAAACACCTGTCAATGATATACATCTCCATAATCTCATAATATAACTCAATCACCACAACTATAAGGCACGATAAAAGATAAAAGAAATAACATAGTTAAACACCATGTCCCAACATAAGGATAACTCACAGTCTAGCTGTCCAACACAAGTTCCCAATTAAAGTTAACATGAGTCTAAACATAAACTGAAATAACTTACATGAGTCTCAAGCATAAAATAAATACTATCTAGATAGTTGTAGGCAAAGTCTCATCTAGAAGCATGGTCTCCTCTAGGATCTCTGGTACATAGTCTGCATCTATACCTGGTCCATAGTGCGTGGTACAGAAATCCTCAAGGTTCTCTGGAAAAATATCCAGTCAGGATTGGAACGAAAATACACCTCTAACAGTAGTTCCACATATATTGACAAAAACTATAAAACAGTGTAAAAAAATACAAGACAGGTATGAATAACTGGAATTAAGATACTGGAATAAAGAAAATACTAGAATAATACTGGAACATCATCATCAATAGCATCTGACAAGGAATAGAACTATAAGTGTACGCAAGTACAAAGAACTGATATATAAGTGTGTATAAGACAACAACTAGAACATGTGGAAATACAGGATCAGTCTATCAAGATACATATTAAGAATCATCTAAGTGTGTGAAACATTAGTATATCATGTGATCGGCTTGGGTTATATGACTCATTACATGGATTAGCGATCATCCCCAACAGGTCAGGCTAACCGGAATGTAACAGCGATGAGGCATGTAAGGGTAAGGCTGCACCGACGTGAGATGTGGGTGAGCTAATGCTGCATGTAAGGTTGGGTATGACCACATAACTACTAATACTTCCCCGTTTTCCTCAGCTAGCACGATGGATTCCATTTACGACTCCTCGTGACAGGTCTCAATGATGCCAACTCGTGTAAAGAACAGTGTCAGAGTCATGTACGCTATACAACAAGAATTATAGAGATAATCAACATAATGGAAACTGTCAGAGAATGTACTCGCCTGTGGTCCTTAGCTGGCAATACCAATATCCGGGTTCCAAGGTACCGTCCGAGTGATCCAACAGTCCTATAGATATATCATAAACACAATACTGCATCAGACATTACACTAATACACAATCAACACCATGATCTCACAGACTATGCTAGGGGTGGTCACGTCTGTCGTTGCTGTGCATAACAGACAGCTAATGATACGGTCTTGCCAGTACGTCGGTATACATGTGGCAGTCTGCTGACATACTACTTGGTCACAGATCAACGTAACTACGGTATCCGTGGTAACACTTGGTTATCTAGTACATATATATATAATACAGATTACAATCATACTAATTAATTACACTTATAATAGATATATGTATATACATAATAGAATTTATATTATGCATATATTAATTATATATTAGGGATCCATGCATGATACATATACGTAGGTATATATATATACTTAATTTGAGAATTATACTACTTATATACTTATATATTAATCGGGCTCAAATACATCTAGATATATGCTATGTACATGCGATCATACCAATATCCTATCATATACTAAGTACCATGTCTAAATACGTATATAATATAATGGTAAAGAACGCGGGTGCGCATACGTGTACATGCACGCGAGGGGGGGGGGGAAGTCGAACCTGGGTACGTGGGACGAGTCGTGTGCGTTGCGGTTGTCGCGTAGTATTCGGTTGAGGCCAGTCGAAGGGTTGACAGTAGGTATTTCTCCGGCGTCGTGCAGCGAGTTTCCGGTTGGTCTGGTCGAAGTCAGTGATCTGGACAGCAGGTCACGGTGAGTGCAGCGTCGTTCCCGACGGTTTGGAGGGTGTGGGATGGCGAGTTCTGGCGAGTCGGCGGGTTCGGGTGCAGCGGGGTGGTCGACTCCGGGGTCTGAGTCGAGGTAAGGCGAGTTCAGGCGTCGTGCTCCGGCGTTCAGCGTTGTGCAGCGGTTTCGTCGACGTGGCTCTGGCCAAGTCGGGGTCGGCTCGCGGAGAGAACGGCGAGGTCCGGGCTGTGCAGCGGCTATGGGGTTAGACGGCGTTCAGGTCCCGGTCGAGGAGGTCGTCCTTGGCTGTTGGAAGCTGGCGGGTGCTGCTCGGGGAAGGAGATCCGGTCGAAGGTTGAAGGATGGGGACAATGGGAAAAGGGTCGGCTGATGGCTTGGTTGGGTTTGAGGGAATTAAAGAAAGGAAAAGTAAGAAGAGTATTTATACATAAAGGGGTTTGGTTTGACCTAAAGGGTTGACTTGGTAAATTCCTTGGACAAAAGTCTTCTCATAGATACTTCAATGGTTAGGATTTGAATACATTAAAATGAATGGCATGATGCGTCGGTTTAAGGGTCTGGAGGCCATGGTTTCAAGGGGTTGATGTTAAATTTTGCATTCCTGAAAATTATGGAAAAATAATCAAGAAAGGGAACAATGGGTTTATTTGCGTATCGTGTCCAAGGGACGGGCACCTTAGTGCACTTTTGCACAAAAGTGCCGATAATTAGAAAATTGCACAAACTTGTATCTATTGTTTTTAATTAATGCAAAAAGGTGTTCTACAATTAAATAAAAGTACAGGGGGCTGAATTTCGGTGGAACACAAGCATAAATCAACGGTCTGGCACGTTTAGGTCAAGGTGTGAATCTGTTGGAAGTCAAGGGCTAGCGTAGCGTCTTAATTATCGAAGCTACGATAAATTACAACAATCAGACTATATCACAATTATTTAGATATAAGTTATTATCATGCAATTCATTTACACATTAATTACGAAATGACGAAAATACCCCTAATCCAAAAAGTGGGGGTGACAGTCATGAGGTCATATCTGGCCTGGACCTCAGCTTCAAGGCTGGCCCTAGCCAGCTACAAGTATTCGTTAATAGGTTGCTCAAAACCATTAACTATCGCCTCCAGGGCGTCAGCTACCACAGAATCGCCGAACTGCCTGACTGCCCCGATCGAAAACTCAGAAGCCTTCTTCAGACGCTCGAAGTCTAGATTCTTCGCCAACACCATTGATATTAGCGTTTTCAAACAGGTGTAAAAGAGGCTGGTGTATTGCTCGGTCAGCGCAACTAGATCTGATTGGACGCCAGGAGTGGCCGCAATATTGGCGAGTCCACCTCCAGGAATGATTGCAGATGAGGTGGCCACAGCCGCCGCCTCGACGGGTGGTGCGACTGAAGGAGGTGCGACAACAACGGTCGAAGTCATCGGCATACTCGCGAGAGGCAAGGTCACGACAATGGGTTTGTCCTCCTCTTGAGGTGACGAAACCACTCCGGGCGAGCTGGCCTCCGAAGATATTTCCTCCTCGAAGTCGAGCGCCTCCGTATCATCGCCAGGAGCCCGAGCAGAGCCAGAAGGCACTTCTACGCTATACTCCCCGTGGACGCCGTCCCCTGAGAAGAGGACAAGAAAGTTGATATTAATATGATGGTGATCTTTCTAAGGGGAGACATAAAGATAACATTTACCCGTAGCCAACGGTATATATGTCACATCTGCAGCCCACGTAGCTAAATAACGCCTTAATGACGCAATATGAACTGTCATACCTGGAGAAGGAGGTGGGCCCACCGACACCACCAGGTGCTCTACCGAGCCTTCACCAAGACGCAGTCGAGGCTCGTCAGCCGGAATCTCACTAGGCATGCTCGCGGACACGGCAGGAGTTTCATCCGTTGCTGGTCCAGGGAAAGATTCTCTCATTTGCCTCGGCCACGCTGGCGACTTCGTTCCACTACCGGAGGCGGTGGCAGCAAATGCAGCCTCAGGCAGGAGTTCTCCGGCATCGCCAGCTGAAACTAAGGGTCCCTCTCCGAAAGGCGAGGAACCTCCAATCAAAGAGACATCCCCAACAGGGGAGACAGCAGGTTCCTCTCTAGGAGCCTCAATACCAGGAATCCGGAGAGAACGAGCAACCATCTTCTTCTCCCTCTTGTGAGGGGAAGTCTGCTTTGAAGCAGGAGCCCTTCGCTTCCCAGAGACTGCCAAAGCCCCTGCAGGCAGAGGCACTTCACACCTCGGCACCGACACCAGAGGCTCATCCGGAGTGACGGACCCCTCACCCTCGTCAGACGAAACCGAGGGGACTTCGACTCTTCCCCCAGACTTGGGAGAAGGCACCCTAAAGCTTCCACGCATGTCAAAATCGCGATGGAAGGTGTTGATCGCCACGTAGAATTGAGCATACGAATGGAGGATGCGCAGCTCCGTAGAGAGTGTGACGACCGACACGATAAAGATTGCTTCCGTACAACCCATGATAAAATACCGCCATCCTCTAGCTCCATCAATGAGTCCGCCCCTGGACCTGAAGCTGGTGACGGCATTGCCCACGTGCAGCTGATCGTACCCAAACTGCCTGGCGAACCGACTGGACAAGTAGGGCTCGAAGAAGCAATAATCTTCGCTTCTGTACAGCAAATGGGAGGGTCTGATGCAGACCAACCAATTAAAAGCTTCTGGAGAAAGATTGGTCTTCTCTCCACCTAACTCCTCAAGCCTAATACCCGACTGATTGTGATGTACAGAGGGGACAGTGCAAAGGAGCTTCCAGCAATGACCGAGGCTCAGCGCCAGCCGACAGTCTAAAACTGCATTCACGTTCCAGGGAGAGTCCTTGTAGTTCAGCAAGAAACTACCCCCCGAACTACTGCCAGGGCCGGAAGACATCACCCGAGGGTTGTGGAGAATTAACCATCCCATCAAGTACAGGTATGGTAACTTTACCCGGGAAAAGCTATCACACCGAGCAGTCCATCAGTCATGGCTCTCAAACCAGCCTGTATACGGCACACCATGGCAGGGAGCAAGTCCAGTCTTGCCCCGAACACCAGGCGCACGGCAGGCCACAGAATGTTCCGGTGAATGCAGTCTGCGGACGCGATACCAGGCACCACTACTCGACGCAGCCATATGGAGAGAAATCCAGCCAGCCGGGCTTCCTTAGACAGAGGCCTTCGGCAGCGCCTCAAGTAACTATAGGCCTTAGTGCCTTCAGGGTACTTTCCTACCCCATCATTGAGAATCTGATCTGGAGCTTTAGCATCCTCCATAAGATCCTCGACGGCCTGGGCACTGAGCACGCCCAAACAGTTCATGGGCTCATTCTTGTCCCCCGAAACTTTCTCCGACTTGGCAGCCCTGGCCCGGTGGAAGAAGAGATAGGACGTCCACTTAGTGGTGTGAGCCAAATCAGAAGGCTCATCATAAAAAGCAGTGCACGCAAAGTAGTGGCACATCAGCTCCTGATACACCTCCACAACCCGAGGGTCCGAGTCCTCCAACTCCCGGTTGGTGGGAACATACTCTTCATACGGGGTGTCCCCCATCGGCAGTCTCGAGATCACTGCCATATCATGGAGGGCCAACCCCAACTCCCCCAGTGGAGTGGCGAAGGTCCCGGTGAGCGAAATGTATCGCTCCATCAGTGCCAGAACAGGTTAGGGTTCAGAGGCAACCCAACACTCGTCGCACTCACAGCAGCATACAGTCCGATGACCTCCAGCTCTCTCCGAAAATGCTTCAAGGCCCAGTCAACTAGGCAAGCCCATCGGAGGTTTGTTGGGGTGATCCACCCATTGCACCGAGGATTCTTCTTGGGGTATACCCCCCCTCGCCCCATGAAGTCGTTGCAGAAAGTCGGCAATTGGACCGGCTGAATCACTAAACTGTCTTCACTCTGGATGCTGCACGGGCACAGTCCCCTGAACAGCGCCAAAACACCAGAAGGACGGCTGAAAAACGACCCCAGGTCAGCTCCTTTCAGATGAAAGATCTTCCCCGGTTTGCCATGAAGATCGGGAGTCAGCGTCCACGACATCCTCCTGGAATGTGTCGCATGGGAGAAAGCCGAGATGGGATAATCTCTCGGCACCGTTGGCAGATACAAGACCACACTCTCGGCGGGAAAAACCCAGGGTTCTGACTTGGGCTTCGTCTGGGACTGTTTGTCAATCATGTCCCCAAAAAGAAAAGCCGGCTTGATGTACTAGTCCCCGTCTATGTACGTCAGGGGCTCCCCGTTAATCATGTTCAGCAACGTCCTCTCACCCTGAGCCGATATCAAGATCTCCCTTCCTTCAGGATACTGGGGTCCGGAGATAAAAAATGTCACGTGGGACAGATCCTCCAGATAGTATGAGTGCAGCATCCCAGCAGCGGAATCTATCACCTCGGCCAGTGGAGACTCATGCAAGTTAACTGCAAAAGTGCAAGGGAAACACGTCATTACAAATCTTGCAACATAAAGACCAAGAAACGACAGTCTGTGCTTTACGCCAAGACTGTACAAAATTTGGTCATTTTACACCGGAAGTCGCATCCAGAAGCGTAATTGGCGGTATACAGTCCGTGCTTTACGTCAGACTACCAAAATTCTAGTTATTATGCCGGAGGTCCTATCCACAAACGTAAAACTAAAATTTTATGGCATACACCAAGTTTTTAGCAGTCAGAGCTTTTACGCTCAAAACTACGAAAACATGGAGTTTTACGCTGGCACATTAGAAATATGGGCGTAAAAGATGAAAACGTCTCCGTGCGTCATCTTCCTCAAAGAGGCTATCAGCACAGAAGACGACCTAGCGCGGTCACGTTCAACGTGTGTGGAGGATATTTCGTCATTCTTTGTTATCCCAAAGGCTCTACCTCTAAGGCCGGGTGCGCTGCTCGTCGGCGGGATGCCTCGCTCAGAAGAAAGTTTGCCTTGCCCGACCGAAGACTCTCTCACTGGGACAGAAGAACGAGAAAAAGAACCTATACTCTTTCCCTTAATGGAGGAGATTTGTTTCGGCGCCATTTCTGAAAACTCGGAGTGCTCGGAGAAAGAACGAGGGGAAAAACTCAAACAGTCGAAGGCTCTCTTTCGCAGAAGACGGATGAAAAGTTTTTCTCTCAAAAGCTTGGAATATATATAGAGTTCGGGTCGACTCCTCGAAACCTCGGACAGACTCCTCGAAACCCCAACCAAATCTCATAAATTAATATTTGGTTAATGGGTACTACGTCAGCCCACTACTCTCGAAAGACGGACAGTCAGTAAATTCGAAAAGTTTTTCGCGCAAAGCAGGTCAGCAGTTCCTACGCTAAAGAGCTTTCTACGCTCGACAGCAGCAGATCTACGGTTTTACGCTCGCAAGCTATAAGTCAATGGTTTTATGCCCGGATGCCTTTGTGCTCGGTAGCATTTATGCTCGAGAGGCTACAAACCTACGACTTTACGCTCAACAGATACCAAATCGTTGATCTCATGCTCGGCGGCATTTAGTTTATGCTCGGAGGCAACAGATCCACAACCTTACGCTCGGAAGATTTCTTTTTCACAGGCTATAAATCTACAGTTCTACGCTAAGGAGCTTTCTACGCTCGACAGCTACGAATCTACGGTTTTACGCTCGCAAGCTATCAGTCTATGGTTTTATGCCCGGATGCCTTTGTGCTCGGTAGCTTTTACGCTCGAGAGGCTACAAACCTACGACTTCACGCTCAGCAGCTACGAATCTACGATTTCACACTCGGTGGCTTTCTACGCTCAATAGGCTACAAACTCAGGATTTTTAGCTCATCTACACTACGGATCTCTGACTTTCCGCATATCCGAACAGTTCCCAAGGCGGTCGATTACAGGAGTTCACACAGAAGATACTCCTTCTTGACCTCAAAATATCCCAAGTACCCGAAGCTTACAGAGTTCAAACATTAAGAAATTACTCTTCTCGGGTCAATTGGAGGTTCATCCAGACTCCAGTCTGAATATCTCATCTATCAAGATGGCAACTAAGTTTGACAGCCATTTCTCGACCCTGTTCTAAGGGATTTACGAGAAATCATTCTTGAAGATGAAGTCTGAAACAAGAATTCTGTTTACACAGAAGTAAAAATAATAGTTTAGAATTCTATGCGGTTCCTCATTCCTAACAGCAGGACAGTTCGAACACTCGAATGCTAAAAGCGGCTTTCTACGCATCCCTAGTTATGCATAAAAGACAGGACAGGGCCTAATACTCTTTCTATCAGAGTCGGTATAAAGAATCAGACGTGTCAAAGTTACACATATTCAGACTTCACAGCAACGTATGGCAAAATGATCACATGGAGAAGAAGACGATTTTATTAAAGATTAAAGTCATGATTACATATGAGGGAAATCCAATCTACAATGGTTTTTCTTTATTTTTCATGATTACATATGAGGGAAATCCCGTCTATAAAGTATTTTCTCGTCATCATCGGAAGGCCACCCCCAAGATCTGTTCTGACAGGTTCTCGCATTGGTGGAGATCTTCCTCTTCTTCCAAGAAGATGATCAGTGGCGGAAGGATACAAAACTGGGCATGGACTCATCCTCCAACAGAAAAGCAGGGTACTGCTTTTCTACGCCCAGCGTCATGGTAGATTGAGTTGAGGTATATCACCCAACTCAATACCCGAGGTCAGAGCTAGTTGCTGCTCTCATCCCCGGAGGTAACGGAAGAAGGCGCCACTTGCAAGCAGCGTGGTGAAATATGATTCTTCCTCTCTCCGAAAGAACCACCATACAAAGTTGCTGATTATCCCGAGCAAGGGAGGCTAAGATATCCTTCCATGATCCATCGTTGCAGTGGACACTTGCTCGAAGATGCCGTCTTTTTTGGCTCCTTACACGCTGGAAGAACATGATCTCCTTCTTCCTCAGGTCGACCCGACAAACTCCGGCAATCATCTCTGCGTGGTGATGGGAATGTGGGGAGAACGGGTTAACCCCCCAGCCTTTTTATAGGCGAAAGAGATCACACCGGTGCCTAATAAATCTGCCATAAAGTCAGCATCGACCGTTTTAACGCTCCATTCAGAAACGTTTCGAGTTACGAGGAGCAGTTCATGCTTTATTCAAAGCGTTTCAAATTTCGAGGAATTTAAAAGCTTTGAAGGGGGTCTTGTAGAAGCATAAAAAATATGCTTGATGGCTATACGCAGCATATTGATGCAGAGCAGCGTAAATAGAGGTCTTCAGTGCCATCAAGCGTACAACAGAGCTTTCTCCGCCAAACACAGCATGAAATATAAGCTCAATGTAAGGCAGTACGTCCAAACCGCTTCAGCGTAAACAGGGTGCTTCGTCGACTCCTGGGCGTAAAACCCATCCTCTCGCAACGCAGCACTAAAGTGTACGAGAGACGCTTCGTATTCTCCGAAGTGAACCTGTCAGATCCTGCAATAAACCTGATGTCTGGACTTCTGACAAAGGGATACTGTTCGACTACCCAGACGACGGCTATAATGATGGCACGGTACTGCGACCCAGGCTGTCATTTACCGCCATCTCCTTTGCGTAAACTGCTTTTACGTGCACGAAGGGATACGCTGCCTTATTTTACCCACGCAGACATGAGCTGTTTACGCTCTGCAGTAGACAAACCGCCTGCCACATCAAAAGCTGCACTCCGTACGGGGCTCGTGGCACGTCTCTACGTCAAATGCACAGAGCGATGACAACTGCTCGAGGCACGTCTCTACGTCCAATGCACAGAGCGGTGACAGTTTCTCAAGGCACGTCTCTCCGACTGATGCGCAGAAGGGGTGCAGACCTTCAAAACATGCTTCCGCATTTAATGCACAGGATTGTGGCAAATCTCGACATTTAATGCAAGAGATTTAATTATATCTTCAAAAGCCGTAATTCCGGCTAAGACGTCCACATCAGCACTCTGGTACGGTACGCAGCGGCTTCCACGCTCGTTCAGCTCCTGTGCCCACTCGGCTTCTACGCCCACTCGGCCTCTATGACCACTCGGCTTCTACGCCTATTTTTGGCTTCTATGTCGGTTTGATAACAACTTGGCTTCTACGCCATGGTGACAGTCATTTAGCTTCTATGCCAACCTCTTCTACACGAGGGATACCTACCTATGTGGCTTCTATGCCGTGATCTTCGCAGCAGATATACGCGTTTTGTCCCCTTAGTTGGACACGCATCACATGCTCACTCAAAAGGGCATCTATACGCAGGCATTGGTTATTTTAAACCGTCGTGTAAAAGGGTACTGTACTTTTCACTCCTCAGTTTCTACACCGACGGAGTGGTCACTGTCACCAAAACTCTATAAATAGAGACCTCTATCAACAGAGAAAAAAGGTTGAAAAATTGAAGATCAAAAGGTCAAAACTTTGAAAGAAGGATCGAACAAGGTCAAACTTCCAAGAAAGATCAAACCAGAGGTCAAGAGAGAGAAAGAGAGAGAGAGAGAGAGAAGAATCCGGAGCTCAGACAAAGAGTAGGGATCGACGACTTTGGCATCATGCATCCACCCTTTTCTGCAACCTTCGAAGTCGCTACCTGTCTTCCACGGCACTTCTTCAACATCGTGTGGTCCAAGGGATAAAGTGATCGACTGCAGATCAGACACCTATGGCAATATTTATCTATATTAAATAAATTGTACTCCCATATCCTCGTATAGGATCAAATTGTACAAGTTTGTTTATAAACCAAAGAAGCAGGTTTTGTGTAAACCCCATCTTGAATACATCTTCATTCTTTCGTTTTCCACCACACACACCAACTACTGAGACTCGAAGAGAAGACCTCCTCGGAATATAAGTAACCAGTCCGTATCTGCGCTCCTGCGAATACTCATGAACATCTACACCTGGAAAGGGATCAGGTCCTCAGAGGGACATAACAAGATACATAGAAGCATGCCATAAAGTAAATACTTAATAAATAAAAGGGGTACACTAACCATCCAAGTGAAATGTACTTTGAGGACAACTTGAGTGTATGGGAAAGTGTAGGCTAGACACATGCTGACGTAATTTACCAATCGTGACAACTGGCTAGTATATGCTACATATGCCCCCAATACAAGGGCGTTGTAATATAATAACATCCATACCGCTCCAAAGAACGTGGAAGCTGTATAGTATATTACGTTTATATCGCTCCGAAGAACGTGGAATCTGTATAGTATATAACGTCCATATCGCTCCATCGAGCATAGAATCTGCATAAAGGAAGTGGGTGTCCCATACGCCTACTAGTTGTCCTCCCCGCCCAATGATCTATTTATGTTGTATCCATAACACACCTTAGCTATCACGCCGAGGCATCGTAACTCTGGCTCATACTCTATCACTAGAACAATAGCCAACCTTACAACCAAATAAGGACAAGGATTGGGTCATCGTACCACGATAGTCTATGCTCCGCCTACTAATAACTACTAAGTCTTCTAACATGCATCACTATTAGCAGTTATACCCTATCCGTCGCACGACCTGCACATACAGGTGGCCAACCTCATACGCAGGTCCGTGCCCTACATGAGACTCACAATACGTGTAAGAAATGTGTCAAGGCCTGGGGAGTCATACCAATAACTCCGCAACTTTAGGTAGGTCTACTTGACACTAGGTCAGACATAAGTCCTAACGTCAACACATTCGTTAACTGCACCCGAGTCTCTCTCGGACGCGCACAGTTATATAATCTAAAATAATAAACATGCAACTAACAATATAACTAAATTTAAACAGTACAACAAATGCAAGGTATACTTGCCTGGCAAGAAAGCTGCGAAGTACCAATAACCTGCTCCTGAAGTTGCGTAGAATAATCTGATATGTCCTATATATATAATATAATATAACACAACATCAGTCATTACACTAGCACGTGCACAATCATAAATACCTTGAACTCAGGGCATAGTTAGGTATGTCATTGGTCAACTAGGGTCAAGTGTGCGTCTAATCGCACGGGTGTCGCGTCTGAAATTGCTGTACAAGGCAGACAGTCAAATGATACGGTGCTCGCCAGTATGTCAGTGTACATAATGGCAGTTTGCTAACAGTACTACATGGTCACAGGTCAACGTAACTACGAGATATCCGTGGTTATGCTAGGGTCACCTAGTAAATATATAAATATACATTATTATCATCTAGCATATATCGTTAATACTTATAATACATATATACACCAATTAAATACATATACCATATATATACATATATATATGCTAATTAAATATATATGCAATATATATATTGTATATACACTAATTGGAGTTATACTATATAAATTAACATATACTAGGGATACGTATATAATACATATATACACATATACAAATATGAAAGGGGAAACACATTCGTAACTCGGGGTACGTGCACGAAGATGCTGATAACGACGATGTGGTTGACTATAATGATGACGAGGACGACGAGGGTGATGACGACGTTGTTGGCAAAGATGATGACGAGGATGAGATGGTGATGATAATGGAGATGATAAAGAGATAAGGATGATGATGATGGCAATGGTGATACTGGTGGTGATGACGATGGGTCTGCCGGAGGAGCTCAGGCAGGAGGAGAAGGCGGGATGTGCTCGGCTGGGCCGGTGGGTCACGGCAAGGTGCTGGTGGTGGGGACGACTGGAGATGCTGGAAGGAGGAGGTCGAAAAGGGGGAAGAAGAGGTGGTCACAGTGCTGGTGGTGTGGTGGTGTTGGCCAGGGTGAAGTCGAGGGGAGGAAGTGGAGGAGGAAGTGGAGGAGGACATGGAGGAAAGGCGATGCCGTTGCGGGCTGCATCGTGGTGGACAGGAAAGTTCAGGGGAAAGAAAGTCAGAGAAGAGGGGAGAGGGTTAGGCTTCAGGCGAGGGGTGGCAGAGGAGTCGACTGCGGCGGTTCAGTCGAGTCTGGGTCGGCACAACGGCTCGGGGTGTGCAGCGGTGTTGGTCGAGGCAATGAGGCAGAGGAAGGGGAGTCAGGTCTGGATCGAGGCGAGGCCGACGCGGTCGAGGGAGGAGGTAGCCGGAGGGAGAGGAGGAGGTCATGGGGAGGAGGTGTTCAGCGGCTGGGTCGAGTGCGGTGGTTACGGGCTACGCCGGTGAGTTCTCCTGCGACGGTGTAGGCAGGGACGGCTCGGGGAAAATGGGGATGAACAGTTGTATAGGGATGGGTATTGGGTTTGTGTTTGTGAAAAGAAACTAGGAAAGGATTATTTATACATGGTGTTGGGTTGACCTAAAAAAGGTTTGACTTGGTCAACATCTTTTGGAACTTGGCCTGGGGCTTGCCATAGGGATGTTTGGAGGGCTAGGATTTGTATTATTTAAATACAAGGGTAGGTTTAATAAAGGGGTGATGTTTGCGCGTTTGCACATTCCAAAAATTATGAAAAAATTCATGTGAAGGGGAAAACGAGTTTTCTTCATGTATTGTCCAATAGTGTGGACACCTCAATAAATTTTTACATAAAAATGCCCAAAAATTAGGAAAATTGCACAAAGATGGAAATTGGGTTTTAAATTAATTAAAATTAGTGCGCAAGATGTTCTTGAATTAATTAGAAGTACATGGGGATAAAATTAGATAGGACACAAGTGTCATGGACATAGAGGGCTCAGAGTAGAATTTTATCATAAATTAGGTTGCACGAAACGGGTCAAGATTGTGTCTCCAATTTTGATTGGAACGCACAAGGATACAAAGTTAGAATTATTAAGAATTAAATAATAACGTCTGCGACGAATATTGTGCGACTAAAATATAGCACAAGAAAGCATAATTATAAGTTACACAAAGGTCAGAATAGTAAGCGGGCATATCTAGGACAAGGTTGTGAAATTTGTAGGAAGGCAATGGCTAGTGTAGTGCTCCAATTATCGAAGCAACGGTAAGGTGCGCTACGTGTCATAAATAATACAAAATTAAATAAATATCGTGTTCTATTTATATTTGGATTAAAACTAGCCCTAGTTTCTCTATCTATGCCAAGTAGACCTAATTTTGGGTGAGGGGGTTTATAGTTCTCAAAGATAGACTTGAGATCGGGATATCACCAGGTGAGGGTACGGAAGCAGGACATCCCGAAGATCGCATTCAGGACAAGATATGGACACTACAAGTTTCTGGTCATGCCATTTGGGTTGACCAATGCTCCAGCTATATTTATAGACTTAATGAATCGAGTATTCCATCAGTATTTGGACCAGTTCATGGTCATCTTCACAGATGACATACTTGTCTATTCGAAGAGCCACGAGGAGCACGAGAAGCACCTGCAGATCGTCCTAGTGACCTTGAGAGAAGAGCAGTTATATACGAAGCTTAGTAAATATAAGTTTTTCTTGGACAGAGTCTCATTTCTTGGGCATGTCATTACGGGAGATGGTATTTCTGTTGATCCAGAGAAAATCTTGACAGTCGAGACATGGCCTGTTCCTAAATCAGCATCGGATGTGAGGAGTTTCCTTGGACTTACGGAATATTAGCGATGGTTCATGGAGAACTTCTCAAGGATAGCAGTGCCTATGACTCGGTTGACGTGCAAGGACCAAGAGTTCGTATAGACCGACGAGTGTCAAGCCACTTTCGAGGAGTTGAAGAAGCGACTGACCACAGCACCAATATTGACTATTCCATCAGGATCAGGAGGTTATGTGATTTATAGTGATGCATCGGGAAAAGGCTTGGGATGCATGTTAATGCAGCATGGCAAGGTGATTATATATGCATCTAGACAGTTACGAGTACATGAGAAGAATTATCCAACTCATGACTTGGAGCTTACAGCTGTTATTTTTGCTCTGAAGCTATAGAGATATTACCTATATGGGGAACGAGTGGAGATCTATACAAACCATAAAACCTCGAGTATGTCTTCACGTAGAAGGAGCTAAATATGAGGCAACGTCGGTGGCTTGAGTTGATAAAGGACTTTATGATAGAGCTGCTTTATCACCCAGGCAAGGTTAACGTAGTAGCAGACACGTTAAGCCGGAAACCAATAGCTTACTTTTTGACGACGCAGAGGAAGTTATTAGAGGACTTGCAAGAGCTTTGCATAGAAGTAATATTTCTCGGAGTAGATGGGACGCTAGTCAATTTGTAAGTACAGTCACCACTAGTAGAGAGGATCAAGGCAGCTTTGCCTATGGATGCCAGGTTCAGGAGATTAAAAGAAAAGACAGAAGCCGAAGAGCAGACGGGATTGTGCATTCATGGTGACGGGACTTTATGATGTGGTGATCGTCAATATGTTCCCAATGGAGAGATTCGACAGGAGCTGATGGCAGAAGCTCATAGTTCAATATATTTTATTCATCCTGGAGGCACCAAGATGTACCGTGACTTGCGATAGCACTTTTGGTGGCATGGGATGAAAAGAGAGATAGCTCGCTTTGTGGCCAAATGCCTAGTATGTCAGAAGGTGAAGGCAAAACAACAGGGCTACTGTAACCACTTTTGATTCCTGAGTGGAAGTGGGAGCACATCACTATGGACTTCATCACAGGTTTCCCAAAGAGTCCAAGTGGAAGAGATATTGTATGGGTAATAGTGGATCGACTCACTAAGTCTGCACATTTCTTGCCTTTTAGAGTTGGCCAATCTACAGAAGCTTTGGCTGATTTATACATGTGGCAGATCGTAAGGTTGCACGGTATTTCAGTCAGCATTGTATCAGACAGGGATTCGTATTTTATATCTCACTTTTGGAGAAGCATGCAGGAGAGTCTTGGGACTCATCTGAAGTTTAGTACATCATATCACCCGTAGACAGATGGGCAGTCCGAACGTACTATTCAGGCACTGGAGGATATGTTGAGAGCTTGTATGTTGGACTTTGGAGGATCATGGGAGGACCACCTACATCTTGTGGAGTTTTCTTACAACAATAGCTATCAAGCGAGCATCCAGATGGATCTGTTTGAAGTATTGTATGAAAGAAAGTGTAGGTCTCCCGTATGTTGGAGTGATGTGAGAAAACGTCAGATTCTGGGACCAGAGTTGGTAGTCAACACTGTAGAGACAGTAAAGAAGATACAAGAGCACTTGCGAGCAGTGCAAGACAGCAGAAGCAGTGGGCAGACTTTCACCATCGTCTCTTGGAGTTTAAAGAGGGCGATCATTTCTTCTTGAGGATATCACCTACACTCGAGGCACTATTCGGTTTGGAGGGCGTGGCAAGTTGAGCCCAAGGTATATTGGACCATTTGACGTGCTAGAGCGAGTGGGAGAAGTGGCGTATCGACTTGCACTACCACCTTCACTCGAGGGAGTACATGATTTATTCCACGTGTCGCAACTTAGGCGATATGTGGCAGATGGCAGTCATGTTCTCGACCACTCTGAGATCACCATTGGGCCGAGCTTTTCATACCAAGAGCAACCCGTGGGGATCCTTGATCGTCGAGAGAAAGTATTAAGGAACCAGTCTATTCCCTTGGTCCGCGTGGCATGGAGGCATTGCGCGCCAGGAGAATCCACTTGGGAGCGCAAGGATGACATACGCAAACATTTCTCACATCTGTTCGTAGATCAAGGTATGAATTTACTTTGTTCATTTCTACCATACACCATTCGTGATTCCCTACCGTGGCTAGTTTTAATTTCGAGGACAAAATTTTTATAAGTTGGGTAGAATATAAAACTCCCTAATTTTAAAATATTATATTTATTTATTTAATCATTTAATTTAATTATATTATTTCCTAGTTAACTAAAAAATAAATTTATTTATTTAATTACCTAGGTAAATACTCATCTAGAATCATTGAACAATAACTATTATCCTTATTTTATTTTAGGAACCCTTGTAGAAGGGGGATAGATTTTTTAGGATGTGCTAATATTTTTCTGGATTTTTTATACCATATATATATATATATATATATAGTATTAGGTAAAAGAAAAATAAAAGAAAAAGAAAAAGAAAAAGAAAACCATTAAATCCCTTAACTAAACCCTAAACCTTAAGCCTAATCCTTAACTCCTTAAGCCTAAGCCCTAAGCTAACCCGCAGCAGATGCTAACGCAACCCGCCAGCGGCCAAGCGACCAGCGACCCCCCCTTCTCATCTCCAACCTCCGCCTATATATATACCCCCTTGTTCGAAACACTAACCCTAACCTAATCATTTGACATCCACACCCATAACCCCGTGCTACTGGAGAGACGCCTGGACCTTCGCACCGCCACTGGAGAACGTTGGCCGGCCACGCCCGCGCGGTCCACCGCAGCACCACAGGCAGCGACGACCCCTGTTTCATGCATCATTTTTTCTCTCGTCTCTCGACCAATTTTTGATCCGTATTCACTGGTATAATCACAACCTATCCCCTTATAAACCCCATTAATTAGTTTTCATCGAACAGTATTAAACACTAGGTAGAAATCAAAGCCAAGGTGAGGAAAAACCACATATTTTAAACTGTTATGAATTATTTTAATGACCTATGTTTAGAGACTGATATCTTCCACCACAGACATCCAAATTAAAATCTACTTTTTGCTATGTAAAGTCTATATAACCAAGAATATTCTCTGTAAATTAGTTCATTTTATTTTGTGTTAAAATCATAGATAAATTAGGTTAAAATCTGAGAAAAACTTGTTTTTAAAATATTAGAATTTATGATACGGAGTGTGCCCCGCCAAACGGGACTGCCTCATTGTGTATCAATTGCACTGAAAGACACGTATGGTATGTCCTGACGTGTGGGCTTTCGTAAAAACTGATTCGGACGTGTGTGCGCGTCAAAATTAACCCGTATCCGTAAAAAGTCCTTATATCGCGACTTTTGTAAAATACCCTACCATTTTGTGTACGCTTGTCGGAATGTGACAAAACTTGTGCCATTGGATTCCTGGTATCACGCTAGTCCTGTGACCCAAGTTTTATGCGGTTCTGAGACAGTTGACCAAGCCGCCTATTTGCGGGCCCCGCGGTTGACTTTAAGGACGGATTTGTGTTTGGCTCACCGGAATCCAAAATTGGGCATACCGTTGAGTTCATATTAACGTTTAGAATTTTTTTAACCTATAATTTGTCCCATTTAGAGACCTTTACCTCTGACACGTATTTCGGTGTAAAGTGGCCCCCCAGGTGGACCCGCTTTGACCTAAAATTACCGTTTTGCTCCTGTGTTCAAATTGGACGAAAGGGTAGTGTTTTCTAGCTATCTCGCTGATTCTGAGAATGTTGGTGATGTTTATTTCAGCATCTGGAGACGTTTATTCGGAGGCCACAGTTTTTGATCCAATGTACTTGACGTCTAAAAGCTTACACTACGCAGATTGCTTGCCAAGCAAGTATACCTTGCCATTATACTTTGATTTATATTCCATATGGTGCATATATTTTATTTTTATTATTTAGTTCATATATTTTAACTGCTATATAAACTGCGCGTCCAAGAATAACTTGGGTGCAACGACGGTGGCGTCGTATGGGACGTGCGACGGATAGGGATAATTGCTGATAGAATTTACATAAGAAGCCTTGGAAGTTATTAAAGGTCTCAACATGTCATGGATATGACATGCTTAGAGCATGGGGTGGAGAGGACAATGAGTAAGGCGTTTAGGCTCCTTTGCACTTTCCTTGTGTAACCCGTACGCTCCGCTGGAGATGCACGATCATGATGACCCCTATATTATTATTATCAGGGCCTCTGATGTTCAAAAGACGTCTTGCTTTGTAGGCCCCTGATTCTCCATGAGAATCATGCCAATCCCATTTTGGCCAGATAGCCTATGTGTTAGAAAGTTGTTCTCAAAGTGCATTCACATAGGCGGTTAGACGACCCTTTTTGGATGTTTATTTTTAGAACTTTATTGGCATGCTTCTATGTATCTTGTTACGTCCCTCTAAGGACCTGGTCCCTTTCCAGGTATAAACGGGCATGACTATCCACAGGAGTACAGACCCGGACCTGACGCCTCATACCAGACTGAGGAGGTCTTACCTTCAGAGTACCCCTGATTCTTCGCACCTGATGGATATTCTAGTTGCTATTTCCTTTATTGACATTTATCTTATATTAGAGTTAATCTCTTCTCTCATTTAGTTTTTGTATAGTCGATTGGCAGTGGATTTGTTTTCACCTGACTATCATTCTTTGATACTTCATACTTGAGATTCAGTTATTTATTTCCTATTTCTTTATATATGTTGTGGATGAGATATAGATTACGTATGACTTGTGTGACAGTATATTGCCACTTGTAGATTTGATATTCATGTACAGTGTACGTATATGTTACGATCTTCCAATACAATGGAGTTATCGTATACATACGGCTGGCATGTTGCGTATTCCTAATCCTACATATTTTGGGACTGGGGCATGACAAAGAGGAGTAAGGGCAAGGGAAAGTGTAAGGAGGACATATTTCCCAAGGATGTGCAACCACCGATCTTAGATAAGTTTGTTTTGGAGAAGACAACCCTGAACACAGAGACATATGTGCACAGTTGGCCGCATGGATGACTCATTATCATCTAGAACATGCGCCGACTTATCACTATGGCATGAGTTTCTAGGCCGCATGAAGATTGCAGCCGTATGCGTAACTCTGCCACATAAGCTCCTCTGCCGCATAATTTACTCTGCCGTATGAGGGTTTCTTCCGCATTAGAACCTCTGCTGCATGAGGGTTTCTGTCGCATGAGGGTTTCTGCCGCATGAGGGTTTCTTCATGTCCCTAACTATGTTCTTTTGCTATTTTGCAGTGACTTTATCCACTGAGCCCTCGGGTTAACTGGTGCTTGGTCATGGCATGCTTCCTCTGGGTATAAACCTGGGGGACTTGATTTCTGCTGTCCGTGGTCAAGTGGATAGGGATCTCCCTCTTGGGCGTCAACAGAGGATTGATGCACAAGATCCTTCCTTTTTGGTAAGTCAACTATTGCGGAAGAGATCCCTGTGGGGACGG
Organism: Iris macrosiphon; assembly: GCA_036927795.1. Lineage (NCBI taxonomy): Eukaryota > Viridiplantae > Streptophyta > Magnoliopsida > Asparagales > Iridaceae > Iris > Iris macrosiphon. The sequence continues at coordinate 101,075,655 of JAYESA010000011.1, forward strand.
ATATTTCTTTAAGAAATCATACTTCCTATTTGGGGATATGCAGAAGGTTATTTATCCAGAGATAAGGGAGATTAACGAGAACTGGCCATTCACCTTTCGCGGAACGAAAATATTATTTCCCTCCATTGAGGATTATCAGTCTTTATTGGACTTGAAGGTGATGATGGGTCCACGAAAGATAGATTGGGACCTAACACTTGGGCAACATGGGGCCCTTGCCGGCAGTATCCGATGGGACAAGAACAAGGGAGAATTTTTTAGCCAGAAGGAGGCATGCTCATACTCTTTATGTGGACTGAAACTCGACCTTGTTGGGAGTGAGTTGGGGCCAAAATTTAGCACCTATGCAGCAGATACTTTCCTCCGTCAGGTTGCGAAGAAAGGATCTTACCCGACTGGGCAACTACGGGCTGTCAGCTGGGCACATTACAACACCTCGTAGTATCGTCTAACCTTGTAGATTCTGAAGAGACATGAGCAAGAGATTATAGCAGTCAACCTTTACTTTGGGGTGAGGGGCACCTGCTACGGCCTGAAAATGAACCGACCTCTCTTTGTCGCTTTGATGTAGTTGTATATTTGCAGCACGGGGACTTTCTATACGCCTGGCGGCGAGATGGGATTAGCTCTGCACGAGATGAGGTGCACTACGAGGAGTACTCCCTGTGCATTGCAAAGTTGGGAAAGTTAGAGGCGGAGAATCCAGAGATCCTAGCGGTGTACCAGGAGTTACTGTGTTATCATCGTATTTGTCAGCAGATAAAGAAGTAGAAGAAGAAGTCTTCTAAGGGATCCTCTCCCCATATCCCATCGTGGACCCGCTATCTCTTTTCGGAGCAGAAAAGGTCAACCAATATCCATGTTCGGATGCCGCGGTCAAAGCAGGAAATTGTTGACTCGATTCATAAGCTAAAAAAGTTAGCTGCTGAGAACGAAGAGGCTGAGGGATCCTCAGAATCAGAGAGAAGTTAATAGTCCCCTTAAGATCTTATTAGCCCTGACGAGGATTTTAGCTAATTTTATGCGGACACCCACAGGCTTGTTGACACAATGTGGTTACAGTCAACCTAATTCTGATAATCGTTAAATATCAGATAAATCAAATCTATAATATAGATGAAGCAGATACTCGATGCAAAGTATATCAACTCTGTTAGTACCAAAGTCAGACTCTGTAACAGCTATTTGTTTCATATTAAAATATAATCTTTTATTTATTTAAGTCTAGGACTGATGTACGCTGAGTCACACTGGCAAAACCAAGAACCAATAAACTAGATACCTAGTCCACTCAAATAAACCAAAGAACCTATCCACCAAATCAAGCCACATTCATTTACAAAGTCTACCATACTAAGAGACCGAACTCGTGCCAAACTCGTGCCGAACTTGGACCTAACTCGGTTACCCTTTTGGTATGAAATCAACCAGTTAAATAGCTCATGATTTTTTGGCCCAATGTTTGGAAATTTGAATTAAACCCTGACCGAATTCTGGCCGAATTATGTTTGCCTATAACCTATAAATAGGATTAGAATTCTTTATTCAACAACAACTCAATAATTTTTAAGTCTTATATCCTATTGTGAGCAAACCTATAAGCCTTAACTTTCCCATCTCAAAGAGCAACTCTCTAGCCTTCCTAGTGCCAAGTGTGATCTCGGTCTAGAAGTCTTCTGAGTTCTAAAGAGCTTTGTTCCAATAGTTACTCTATCTTGTCACGACCCGCAACCGGTTTAGGGGCACGAGTGCGTGGGTACGTCCAGCCTACGCCGCAGCATCGGCGGTAGAACGCTGTCTAGGTCATGTAACTATCTAATCAACTCACGTGAATATCCAACTCCATAAGGAGACGTGGATATCATAAAATAATGCTAGAAATACTCAATCACATAAACTAAAGCACGATGAGATATTAAGGTAAGCAAGAATACAAGACAAGTCTAACGACAAAATAATCATACCTGCGATCATTAACTTCCAATCCCCAAGTATGTCAGAAACCAGTCTACTATGGTCACAGTCTGGAAAAATATTTTCCAGTCAGGAAGGAGCAAAGTACATCTCTAAATAGCAGTTCTATATTAATGATATAAACTATGTAGCAGTTCTAGATGGAAATATACCAGAAGCATGTATAGGTACGAGAAATAAAAGAAATACTGGAAATACTGTAAGTAAATGCAGGAGAAGAACAATATGTCCATGAGCAAGAACCTATGACTAAGTGTATGAGTACTAGTTTTAACATGTGATCGGCTTGGGAACTTGATCAGGCTGGTTACATGTGATTAGCTATGATTCTTGTAAGGTCAGGCTAACCGTTGGTTAGCTATGATGCATGTAGAGGTCAGGCTAATCACGCGTAACAGCTATGAAGCATGTAAATGGTCAGGCCGCACCCGACGTGAGATGTGGGGTGAGCTATGATGCATGTAAAGTTGGGTATGATCACATATCTACACTAAAATACTCCCCTCCCCCGACTGGTATAGTAGATCCAATCATGGTACGCTATGGCACGGGATTCCCTAGGGAGGTAGCAAGTCTCCCCGGGAATCAGTGTCTGTACATGCACAAGATAACAAGGAAACAAGTCTTGTACAAGCTACACCATGAATAAGGAATAATATCTCATGACGAGATCCGTGTATACCAATCCGTGTAACCAACGTGTCAAGAGCATGTATATCTACACTAGATACAGTGAACATAGGAGATATCATAAATTAGAAACTAATCAGAGAATGTACTCGTCTTGGGTCCTTAGCTGGTAACCAATGTCCTGTCCCAGAGTATCGTCTGGAGGATCCGACAGTCCTATAAACATATAATAATATCACTTGTATCAGATGCTACACTAACACACAACACAATACAATACATGAACTCAGGGCTCTGCCAAGTATGGCACTGGTCAATCTAGATTCAGTGTGCGTCAAATTGTATGGCGTTGCGTCTGCGATTGCTGGGCAAGACAGACGATCAAAATGGTACGGGGCTTGCCAGTACGTCAGTGTACGTGTGGCAGTCTGCTATCAGTTCGCAGGATCATAGGTCAGGTGGAGTTACGGGGTGTCCGTATCCACACTCGGGTCATCTAGTAGAGATATATAAATATACATATCTTTAACTAACACATACATTAATGTCCATTAATTACAATTATTAGATATATGTATATATATATACTTTAATTAAAACTAAACATATATTATGGAGTGAGATATACAATAGGTATATATATATATATATATATATATATATATATATATATAAATAGAATCAATACAAAATAAAAATATATTGGGAAACACTTTATACAATACTTATACCAAAAATACATTTACCAAAAACGTTTGTAAGTACATATATATACCAATATAATTACATATGCTACGTATATATTTATATACCAAAATACATACATATACCAATACATACTAAAATACGTACTATCATATATTATCTAATACTAATACATTGAATATATATATATATGTAGATAGGGAAATACATGATATAAATATATATATAAATGCGTATATAAATACGCATCATCAACACAACATACACATATGCATACATACGTATACGTATGTATACGTACACGAGGGGAGAAAGCCGTACCTGTGCGTGCACGACGACGGCGAAGACGTCGACGACGACGAGGACGACGAGATGGCTGGACTGAGCAGCTGAACGGAACTCGTGCTCGGCCGGGGATGCAGCAGGGTCGGCTGTAAAACGGAGGAGGCCGGCGGGACTTCAGGCAGGGTGCTCTCCGGCATGCCTGGAGCGGGGTGGAGTATGGTGGTGATTGTGATAGTTCGTGGTGGATGGATCGGCTGGGGAAGAGGAGGAAGCTGGCGGGGAGTCGGTTCAGGAGAGGAGGGTGGCAATGGTCGTAGCTCAGGTGGTGGTGCTCGTGTAGGGTGGTCGGAGATGGGAACGAGGGGAGCTCGATACCGGACTACGGTGGCGGAGCTGTGCGGGGTGCAGCGACAGAGCGACGCTGTGCTGGGTCGGGCTGGACAGCGGCCGGAGTCCGCTGTTGGCAGTAGGCGGGGGAGTTGTACCGCCGGGCGGGTCGGCCGCACAGTCGGCCGGACAGATCGTGGAGCTGCTGTCAGTAGCAGCCGAAGCACAGTCGGTCGGGCTTTGTGGAGCCGCCGCGGGGTAAAGCTGGAGTGGCGCGGGATGAAGCTGGAGCTAGCACAGCGGCGGTCGGAGTATAGGCCGGAGCGGCGCTGCTGTGGAGCCACCACGGGGTCGACGTCCGGAGTGGGCGGGGTCAGCGCCGGAGTAGGGCGGGGGCAGTTCGGTCCGGCCGGGTCTTCTTCAGGAAGGAGAAAGAGAGATGAAGAATGAAGGAAGAAGAAGAATAAGAATGGAGGAAGAAGCTTGGAGTTTCTTCTTGTATGAAGAAATTAAATGGAGGAGGAGAGAGAGAGATATTGGGATTAGGGCCGGTGATGTTTGGTTGAGGGTGGGGTAAGATGTGACTTTATAGGGGAGTGTGTTGGGTAGATGGGTGGTTGAGATCATTCCATTTAAAATGGATGGATAGGATTTAACATGGAGAGAATGAGGTTTCTTCATGAGGAAAAGAGTGGGTGAGATTGGGACCCTATTTTGGGACCTCTCCATAGTTCAAAGCCAATAGGGTGTTGACACATAAATTCAATAATTGCAACTTAGCCCCCTTAAATTCGGGAAATTGCATGATCACATAAAATGACACAAAAATTTTGGGAAAAAATATGTTTAGCAATTTTCATGGTGAGAGGGTGTTGTGCGTTAGGCACGGGCTTAATTAAAATGGCATTGGGATTAATTTAGGATTAACGGGATCAGACAAAATGGTATCCTCAATTTAATTAGAAATAAATGCAAGCTGTGTTCTAAAATTAATTAGGGGGACATGGGGCCAAAATCAGGTCGGGTCATCAATAGCATTAATGAAGAAGACTCAGAACAGAATATTACCCTAATTTGGGCCGCACGAAAAATAGATCAAGATTGCCTCCAATTTCGATTGGAACGCACAACGATACAAAATTGGAATTTATTTAGAATTTAAATAAACGTCCGCAATGATTTTTGTGCAGCTAAAATGAAGCACAAGAGAGCATAATTATGAGTTACAAAAAATGGCAGAATGGAAGACGGGCACGTCTAGGGCAATGTTGTAAAATTTGTTGGAAGGCAAAAGCCAGGGTAGCGCTCCAAATATCGAAGCAACGACAGCGCGCAATAATTAAATAAATTACGGTAATTAATTACGACATCAAATAATTAAATCCTAAATAATGTAATTAAATACACAATCCCCAAATTTTTGTCAGGTGTTCGTCTAGTGGGCTTCTAGGTCAAGTCTACCAGCTCAGACATTACTGAACACTGAATATAATAATATATTTAATTACCCATCTCACGAAATTAATTAATTTAAATACACTCATCGAGAAATCATTTAATATAAATACCACAATACTATTAATTATAAAAAGTCAAAAATATCCCTGTTTTCAGAATGTGGTAGTGACAAGTCTACCCTCCTTAAAAGAATTTCGTCCTCGAAATTTAAAGTCCTCATAGTAGTGTTTATTCATTATATTATTTTCCATCAACGGTTAAATTCAACAACCCACAAAATCCTGAAACAATCCACCTTGTCATTTCATAATCTTCAAAAATTCTGAAATTACTGTATTCCTGAAATATCCTTGAAAATAAAAAATCAGTTTCTATTTCCTCACAATTTCCTCTGAATTAAAAATTAAATACTCGGAATTTGACATCCCATCCTCTAATTCACTCAATGCACATTAAGACTCCCATCTAAAACACAATCCATAAATCCAACCCTTCAATTCAATTAATCCACTATATTCATAAAATTGAAATTATCATCTGAAGTGTTTGAATTTAAACACCAATCCGTTAATGATTTTTACTCCTCAATTTAATTCCAATCAATGCATATTCAAAATCTAAATCCTCATCCCGAGAATCGAATTCGACACTATCCCATTAATGATTTTATTTCCTGATTTCCCTTTTCCTCAGAATACTCAACAATGCGATACTTACGGAATCTTCAAATACAACATTCATAATATAAAATTTTAAATTCCTCTCTTGTAATCAAATAATGATAATCTCCCTAATTTCTCCAATTTTGAATAACCAATTTAATCATATCATACTCTTTCTAAAATTAATAAATCGTCAATTATGCCATGTTAATTTCTTAACTCTCCATTTAAGTTAATGTGTATCATCAAATTTCAATTATACCTCAATCTTCGTAAAATCAATGATCCATCAATTATGTTATATTAACCCCTAAATTCTTTATTTAAATTAATGCTTATCCTCAAATTTCAATCATCTTGTCCCTTTTGTCAAGTCAAAACCTCTTCATAAATCTACTATGGTCAAACTCCACTAATCATGGTTTAAGGAAACTCTACCTACAGCCATGCAATTTAAGAAAAATATAGGTCATATATCTTTTGTCATGGTATTTCAGTCTCTGTTAAGGTGTACTACTAGTTATATCCTAACAAGAAAATCATGAATACGAACTACAGTATTAAGAAAATCAATCAATCGAAAGACGGAAAAAGAACATTAGGAGGGAACGAAAGAACCTGCTAACATATTACTTGTAGTATCTACTATCTCTAACAAACACTTAACTCTAGCACATTCACTAACTAATTCCTATTCATGTACACTGGTACCCATATCAACTAATCATTAATCCACAAAATCCATGAATATATCCGTATTGTACACACCTGTTTATTAATACCAAAATCTGATGCCAGAATCTCTAATATAACCATGATTCAATAATGCATCCACGTTGATACCTCTATCTCTTTAGTACCATACCCGCTGTCAGTTCCCGTTCCTTCTACAATTGTCCATACTAGTCGTTCTTATCACTCAAATATACGTCAAGTGCAACACTATACTAAATACTGCTATTTCCAATACAATTTGAGATGGACACCCAAGTCAGTCTGCGGTGCCATCTCAATCATGCTCAAGTCACCAGATCCTTACACGTGTATATCATCTACTCATATATTAATCTTCATATTTCTCATCCACCATAAAATTAATCCTCAAATACTCATCAAGGTTTAACTTCTCGATCAACTTAAAATAAAATGTATATACTTCCTCAAAATCAGATACTCAACATCGAAATAAAATTTAATTACTCCAAAAATCTTTATAGCCTTAACCATGTTTATTGAATTCATATTTGAAATCCTCAAAAATTTAATGACGTAATCTTAACTCCTCAATCATTCTAAAAATAAAATCTTATTTCCACCTTTTAATTTATAACTCCACAAATGTACATATCAGTGCTCACGGTCTCTGATACTCAAGGTGCACTCAATGCATCTAGTGTCTATAACTGTCTACTAAAATTGTACTGCCTGAATCACTTGCACCCTTATCTCCAATGATCAAAGTTATCATCACCTGTAATCTCTTTCCTGATTTCAATTTATGTCAACTGGTATATCATCTAATTATCATCATACAGGATGCTTACTGCTATTAACGTCATTCTTGTCAAATCCTTGATATAGAATCATTAGTACTCTTGGTATTATATCACTAGCTTCATTAATGGATCATTCATCAAGCTCATTATAACTCATGATTACATGTATCTACTATAACACTTATATTTCTCTACTCTCATGGGCATGTATATGGTTCTTCATCTCGATGGTTGTATAGATATTTTTCTTTAACCTTTCATAGCCTGTTACTTTAATCTGTGATACGTTTCACCATCTTTATTACCGATTCCGATATTTCTCTACTCATGACACCTCATTATAACTCCTCATGCATATAAATTTCTTTACCTTTAACACGCCCGATATCAATCATCCGATTGAACGTTATGCTCCATTAATTCTTAATGCAATTCCTTGATACCTAATTGTTTACATAGATCACTCAATTACAAAATTATGATTATCCAGGACGGGTAATTGGCTCTGATACTAACTCTGAGAACTATCACTGATACTCTATACTATCCCTCTACTCACAGTCTCTAATGACACTTCTCCTAGAACCATTGTTACAAGGTACTATGCTAAGGGCTAACTCTGGATTAAAGCCTACTGCTCACCTGTCCAACTAGGAAATACTTACAACTTACTAGAAACACTCAGTTGATGCTAATACTCAAGACACAGACAAAATCACAAGTCACTAATTATCATACTTAATAAGGAATACTCAAAGAATAAAAGCTCAAAGGAACTGGATTGAGGACTGAAGGTATCTTTACTGCTAGTAAGGAAAAGAAGCGATAGAACAAAGTCCTGGAATAACAGAAATAGATAAGTCTTGAGATGATACTTTAAGAGCCAATTTAAGATACAACCTGATAATCATACACGTCTGTCTGAAATCACGCCACTCAGAATTCTAGCCATGCCAGTAAGCATAGATGCGATAAACGATAGGTTTCGTAACTAAGGTATGCAACTCTATAGTCATGTCATTTAGAATCTTTGCCACGCCAACCGGTATGGCTCTGAGAGACTCTAAGTTTCATAACTATAGTATGTACATCCAAGTCAGGTTCCTACGTTCTCATCCCCGCAGCTAATATGGCTGCGATAAACTCTAGGGTCCATAACCAAAGTAGACATTTTACCTTTCTCACTGTCCTCATCAACATATGTCATCAGATGATACCGTAAATTTTAGCCCGTAAAATTCATCTCGATATGAAATAAATTCAACAACGATACCAAGAATTAAATTTAACAACTGGTCAACAAGAATCAAACTCAACAATGATACCAAGATTTTAATTTAATAACTGATCAATAAGGATCAAGTTCAATAACAACAAGCGAGAGCAGACGGGAACAAGGGGGAAGGATTTAAATTGGAAAATTTATAATAAGACTCTCAAGGGTCGTCCCAGGAATCTCTCAAATAATTAGTGATTGAGTATCCTCTCTCATCCTAGTATCCTATGTCCTATATTCTATAGCAGGTACGCAATAGTACAACTATGACGTCGCACTACTACAACATCGCACAACTAGCGAAGTCTGACCTGCATAGGCCACCACTAAAAATGTGTCATGACCCACACCCGGTTTAGGGGCACGAGTGCGTGGGTACGTCCAGCCTACGCCGCAGCATCGGCGGTAGAACGCTGTCTAGGTCATGTAACTATCTAATCAACTCACGTGAATACCCAACTCCATAAGGAGACGTGGATATCATAAAATAATGCTAGAAATACTCAATCACATAAACTAAAGCACGATGAGATATCAAGGTAAGCAAGAATACAAGACAAGTCTAACGACAAAATAATCATACCTGCGATCATTAACTTCCAATCCCCAAGTGTGTCAGAAACCAGTCTACTATGGTCACAGTCTGGAAAAATATTTTCCAGTCAGAAAGGAGCAAAGTACATCTCTAAATAGCAGTTCTATATTAATGATATAAACTATGTAGCAGTTCTAGATGGAAATATACCAGAAGCATGTATAGGTACGAGAAATAAAAGAAATACTGGAAATACTGTAAGTAAATGCAGGAGAAGAACAATATGTCCATGAGCAAGAACCTATGACTAAGTGTATGAGTACTAGTTTTAACATGTGATCGGCTTGGAAACTTGATCAGGCTGGTTACATGTGATTAGCTATGATTCTTGTAAGGTCAGGCTAACCGTTGGTTAGCTATGATGCATGTAGAGGTCAGGCTAATCACACGTAACAGCTATGAAGCATGTAAATGGTCAGGCCGCACCCGACGTGAGATGTGGGGTGAGCTATGATGCATGTAAAGTTGGGTATGATCACATATCTACACTAAAATACTCCCCTCCCCCGACTGGTATAGTAGATCCAATCATGGTACGCTATGGCACGGGATTCCCTAGGGAGGTAGCAAGTCTCCCCGGGAATCAGTGTCTGTACATGCACAAGATAACAAGGAAACAAGTCTTTTACAAGCTACACCATGAATAAGGAATAACATCTCATGACGAGATCCGTGTATACCAATCCGTGTAACCAACGTGTCAAGAGCATGTATATCTACACTAGATACAGTGAACATAGGAGATATCATAAATTAGAAACTAATCAAAGAATGTACTCGCCTTGGGTCCTTAGCTGGTAACCAATGTCCTGTCCCAGAGTATCGTTTGGAGGATCCGACAGTCCTATAAACATATAATAATATCACTTGTATCAGATGGTACGCTAACACACAACACAATATAATACATGAACTCAGGGCTCTGCCAAGTATGGCACTGGTCAATCTAGATTCAGTGTGCGTCAAATTGTATGGCGTTGCGTCTGCGATTGCTGGGCAAGACAGACGATCAAAATGGTACGGGGCTTGCCAGTACGTCAGTGTACGTGTGGCAGTCTGCTATCAGTTCGCAGGATCATAGGTCAGGTGGAGTTACGGGGTATCCGTATCCACACTCGGGTCATCTAGTAGAGATATATAAATATACATATCTTTAACTAACACATACATTAATGTCCATTAATTACAATTATTAGATATATGTATATATATACTTTAATTAAAACTAAACATATATTATGGAGTGAGATATACAATAGGTATATATATATATATATATATAAATAGAATCAATACAAAATAAAAATATATTGGGAAACACTTTAAACAATACTTATACCAAAAATACATTTACCAAAAATGTTTGTAAGTACATATATATACCAATATAATTACATATGCTACGTATATATTTATATACCAAAATACATACATATACCAATACATACTAAAATACGTACTATCATATATTATCTAATACTAATACATTGAATATATATATATATATATATAGATAGGGAAATACATGATATAAATATATATATAAATGCGTATATAAATACGCATCATCAACACAACATACACATATGCATACATACGTATACGTATGTATACGTACACGAGGGGAGAAAGCCGTACCTGTGCGTGCACGACGACGGCAAAGACGTCGACGACGACGAGGACGACGAGATGGCTGGACTGAGCAGCTGACCGGAGCTCGTGCTTGGCCGGGGATGCAGCAGGATCGGCTGTGCAATGGAAGAGGCCGACGGGACTTCAGGCAGGGTGCTCTCCGGCGTGCCTGGAGCAGGGTGGAGTATGGTGGTGATTGTGATAGTTCGTGGTGGATGGATCGGCTGGGGAAGAGGAGAAAGCCGGCGGGGAGTCGGTTCAGGAGAGGAGGGTGGCAATGGTCGTAGCTCAAGTGGTGGTGCTCGTGTAGGGTGGTCGGAGATGGGAACTAGGGGAGCTCGACACCAGACTGCGGTGGCGGAGCTGTGCGGGGTGCAGCGATGGAGCGAGGCTGTGCTGGGTCGGGCTGGACAGCGGCCGGAGTCCGCTGTTGGCAGTAGGCGGGGGAGTTGTACCGCCGGGCGGGTCGGCCGCACAGTCGGCCGGACAGATCGTGGAGCTGCTGTTAGTAGCAGCCGACGCACAGTCGGTCGGGCTTTGTGGAGCCGCCGCGGGGTAAAGCTGGAGTGGCGCGGGGTGAAGCTGGAGCTAGCACAGCGGCGGTCGGAGTATAGGCCGGAGCGGCGCTGCTGTGGAGCCACCACGGGGTCGACGGCCGTAGTGGGCGGGGTCAGCGCCGGAGTAGGGCGGGGGCAGTTCGGTCCGGCCGGGTCTTCTTCAGGAAGGAGGAAGAGAGATGAAGAATGAAGGAAGAAGAAGAATAAGAATGGAGGAAGAAGCTTGGAGTTTCTTCTTGCATGAAGAAATTAAATGGAGGAGGAGAGAGAGAGATATTGGGATTAGGGCCGGTGATGTTTGGTTGAGGGTGGGGTAAGATGTGACTTTATAGGAGAGTGTGTTGGGTAGATGGGTGGTTGAGATCATTCCATTTAAAATGGATGGATAGGATTTAACATGGAGAGAATGAGGTTTCTTCATGAGGGAAAGAGTGGGTGAGATTGGGACCCTATTTTGGGACCTCCCCATAGTTCAAAGCCAATAGGGTGTTGACACATAAATTCAATAATTGCAACTTAGCCCCCTTAAATTCGGGAAATTGCACGATCACATAAAATGGCACAAAAATTTTGGGAAAAAATATGTTTAGCAATTTTCATGGTGAGAGGGTGTTGTGCGTTAGGCACGGGCTTAATTAAAATGGCATTGGGATTAATTTAGGATTAACGGGATCAGACAAAATGGTATCCTCAATTTAATTAGAAATAAATGCAAGCTGTGTTCTAAAATTAATTAGGGGGACATGGGGCCAAAATCAGGTCGGGTCATCAATAGCATTAATGAAGAAGACTCAGAACAGAATATTACCCTAATTTGGGCCGCACGAAAAATAGGTCAAGATTGCCTCCAATTTCGATTGGAACGCACAACGATACAAAATTGGAATTTATTTAAAATTTAAATAAACGTCCGCAACGATTTTTGTGCAGCTAAAATGAAGCACAAGAGAGCATAATTATGAGTTACAAAAATGGCAGAATGGAAGACGGGCACGTCTAGGACAATATTGTAAAATTTGTTGGAAGGCAAAAGCCAGGGTAGCGCTCCAAATATCGAAGCAACGACAGCGCACAACAATTAAATAAATTACGGTAATTAATTATGACATCAAATAATTAAATCCTAAATAATGTAATTAAATACACAATCCCCAAATTTTTGTCAGGTGTTCGTCTAGTGGGCTTCTAGGTCAAGTCTACCAGCTCAGACATTACTGAACACTGAATATAATAATATATTTAATTACCCATCTCACGAAATTAATTAATTTAAATACACTCATCGAGAAATCATTTAATATAAATACCATAATACTATTAATTATAAAAAGTCAAAAATACCCCTGATTTCAGAATGTGGTAGTGACATCTATCAAGCTGGAAAGTTGCGAGACTTCGGATCAAAACTCGTGGTATAAAGAAGTGGCAAGCCTTTGGATCAAAGCTTGTGATTCACTATTGCTAATTATAGTGGAGAAACTCCGAGCTTGAGTTCTCGGGACTAGACTAGTCCTCTCAGAGAAAAACCAGTATACATCTTGGTGTTTGTGTTGCTTTCTCTCTTACTCTATTGCATATATTCATCACACTACTAATAGTATTCTTACACAAGAGATATATTCTAACTGCTAGTAGTTGATCACCATTGCACGCCATAGAATTATATTTTAACAGGTGATTTTATTCCACTGCATACATAAACTCTATTCACTCCCCTCTAGAGTTGCCATATACAGTCCTACAATTGGTATCAATGCAGGTAGTCTCTTATTTAGTTTCTGATCTCAGTTGCTCCTACAATTGGTATCAGAGCGGTTACTCTTTGTATTATAACTTTTACTTTTATATAGGAACTTTTGCTCATACCAATTGCTCCTATAATTGTTATCAGAGTAGGTACTCTTACATTGGAACTATTACTGACATCAATTGCTCCATAATTGGTATCAGAGCAGATAGTCTCTTAATTAGTTTCTGATCCTAACTACTCTTTCAATTGGTATCAGAACAGGTGCTCTCTTTATATAGATATTACTGATATTATTTGTTCCTCAATTGGTATCAGAACTGATACTCTTTATATAAGAACCACTATAAGTTCTCTTGATTATCGGATTAACATCCAAAGAGTATAACATATGGCAACAACAAGATCGCCATTTTCCATCAATGGTGAAAGCCAACTTCTTGATAAGCCACATATTTTTAACAACACTAACTATTTATTTTAGAAAATACATATGAGTGCTTTTCTAAAATCTTTTGGATTTAACTTATGGACTTACATTACTAATTGTTATAAAAAAGTTGACAAAGCAGATAATGAATATACCGAAGATGAAAAGAAAGCTTCAAGCGATAATGCAAAGGCAATGTACATGCTCTACTGTACTCTTAGAGAAGACGAATTCAAACTTATCTCCAAGTGCAAAACATCATATGAGATATGGAGAATGCTGGAAGCAACTTATGGAGACAAAGAAGAAATTGAAGAAGAACCTCATAATGTTGCAAGCTTATACCAAAATAAAGAAGCTGCAAGTACAAAGAAAGATGCAGACATTCAATGCAACAATGATGACAGCAAGGAAAAAGATATTGTAAACTTATGCCCAAGTAAAAGTCTAGCAATCAATGCAAGCATCCAGTACGAGAATGACAAAAACCTTCAACATACGACAGACTTGTGCTTAGTAGTAAGCGAAGTAAAAGATGACTCACTAACAGAAGACATTTCGTATGACGAATTATCTGATGCTTTTAATGATTTATTTGAAGACTATAATAAGCTTAGAAATAACTATAAGCAAGCTCAAAAAAATATCAAATCTTATCAGCTTAAGAATGATCGGCTTATTTGCTTACTTAAGAAAGCTAGAGAAAACTCCTCTTCTGATGAATCTATTAAAATCTCCAAACTTGAGCTTAGCATACAAGAAGCTCTTGACTACTATGATGAAAAAAATCAATAAAATGCTAAACTTAAGGAAGACATAAAACAGAAAAATGAGAAGTACTCTAATGCCTCACTTAAGATAGATGCTCTTATTGCTAAATATGATGATTTATATGTCACCTCTAAAATGTTAGAGATTAGATTGGGAAATCAGGTCGTACAACCTACTACTCAGTCTAACACGAGACACATGGCTAAATAAAAGAGCACTCATAATAAGACACCAGCAAGCAAACCAAATGCTCCATACTATCATGCATATAGAACACAATATACTTCACATAATCATACATTCTATTACAAATATCCACACAAGATACGTCACACCACTTCACATACTCATTCTTCTATGTCCAATACATATGCCTAAACTATATGTCATTATTGTGGTTTAAAAGGACACATTACACATCAGTGTTAGGCTAAAAAATTGGTTGATATGAATATGTATAAGTGGATTCCTAAAGCTAACAAATACGGATCCAAATCCTGGATACCAAAGTCTTGTTCTAATCTTATAGGTGGAACGATTTGCGGCAAGATGTAATGGTAAAGGAGAAAGTTGGTGATTTCAAAAAGTCAAATGGATATTCTCATGGCAATTGCTCCAACAACAAAAACATGACTATTAAGTCATTATCGTAACACAATTTTCATATTTATAGTAGTATACTATACTATTTAAATATGGTAGTTCAATTATTCTTAAAATGTGTATGAAGAAAACTTTTGCTAAATAATTCTTCAATATTATGCTCTAAAGGTATAAAAAGTATTGTTAAATAGCCTAAAGGGTCCTTCTGCCAACAAGGTATAAATAACCTTAAGCGACACAGTACTTAAGTGTCTCCATACCACCGCTAGCTGGAAACCGGCCCCTACAGCTAATTAATAATAACAAAAATACCTCACTGAGTAATAATATACAAAGAGCTATTTACAGAATATTTCATAAATATAATTATTCATTCAATCAGTAATTGACTGCTATAAATTCTGTTAAAAGACTTGTCTAAATAGCAATGACTGATAGATATCCTGTCATATTTACTGACCTATTTTATACTTGTCACTTATATATTTTATAGCTTTTATAAGCATACTACAAAAACTTATTTTTTTAAATTCTGAGCTATCAGAACTCGGACAGAGCTCGGTCCGAATTTGGTTCAATTTTTTTTATATAACAGTAGCAGCCACAGATTTGATCTCATTACTTCATCCTCTCAAAACCCTTCTTCTCAAAATCGAGAATCAAACTCTTCCTCCAGAACCTTAGTTTTGTAATCCCCTTCCTCAAGGCTTATTCTCACTCAACTTGAGATCTAAGGCTCTTGGTGAGATTCTCCTTCATCCCCTTCAATCTTTTTAAGGTACAATCTTCACATTCTCAAACCCTTATTTATGGCTCCTAAATTTGGTAAAAAGAAGAGAAAAGGAAATAAAGCTTTCTCTTCTCAACCCTCTAGTGATAATGCTATATATTCCTTATTTTCTCCAAATATTCCAAATCCAAGAGAATATGATGATTTTATTTTTACTTCTATTGATACTTCAAACCTATGGTTCAATAATTTTGTGAAAAAAAATATTTTCAAGGAAAATCCTATTAACTTTACTACTTTCAATGCCCAAAAACCTAAACTTGTAGAATTACATCTTCATCGTCTAGTTAAAACTAGAAAATCCATATATTTGAATGCCATTCGCATGTTTTATTTCAATCTATCACATGATCAATGGTCTATCTCTTCGAGAGTGGGTATAATCGATATTGAATTTGACGATAAACTTTGGGTAAAATTCTTGAAATCCCTGTCACGACCCGCACCCGGTTTAGGGGCACGAGTGCGTGGGTACGTCCATCCTACGCCGCAGCATCGGCGGTAGAACGCTGTCTAGGTCAAGTACTATCTAAATAATCTCACACTAGTATCCAACTCCATAAGGAGACTCGGATTATGCTAAAAATATTAACAACATACTCAATCACAACTGCAGCACGATAGGAATTTGAAGGAATAAAAGAATACAACACAAGCCCAACATAATCATACCTGCAATCAGTAACATCCAATCCCCCAAGTGTGCTGGAAACCAGTCTACTAAGGTCACGGTCTGGAAAAATATTTTTTCCAGTCAGGAAGGAGCAAAGTACATCTCTAAATAGCAGTTCTATATAAATGACATAAACTATGTAGCAGTTCTAGATGGAACATACCAGATGCATGTATAAGTACGAGAAATGTACAATGAGAGAAGTACTGGAAATACTGTAAGTAATGCAGGAAAAGAAACAATATGTCCATGAGCAAGAATTCTATGACTAAGTGTGTGAGTACTAGCTTTAACATGTGATCGGCTTGGGAACTTGATCAGGCTAGTTACATGTGATTAGCTATGGTTCATATAAAGTCAGGCTAACCGTTGGTTAGCTATGGTTCATATAAAGTCAGGCTAACCGTTGGTTAGCTATGGTGCATGTAGAGATCAGGCTAATCACACGTAACAGCTATGGAGCATATAAATGGTCAGGCCGCACCCGACGTGAGATATGGGGTGAGCTATGGTACATATAAAGTTGGGTATGATCACATATCTACACTAAAGTACTCCCCAAACCCCCGACTGGTATAGTAGATCCAATCATGGTACGCTATGGCACAGGATTCCCTAGGAAGGTAGCAAATCTCCCCGGGAATTAGTGTCTGTACATGCACAAGATATCAAGGAAACAAGTCTCGTACAAGCTACACCATGAATAAGGAATAACATCTCATGACGAGATCCGTGTATACCAATCCGTGTAACCATCGTGTCAAGATCATGGATATTTACACTAGATACAGTGAACATAGGAGATATCATAAATTAGAAACTAATCAGAGAATGTACTCGCCTTTGGTCCTTAGCTGGTGAATACCGAGGTCCTGTTCCAGAGTGTCCCCTGGGTAAACCAACAGTCCTATAAACATATCACAAGCAAAACCACATTTGCATCAGGTGCTACACTAACACATCACAAATACATGAACTCAGGGCTCTGCCAGGCATGGCTCTAGTCAACTAGGGTCATCTAGTAGGGATACGTATATAATACACATTACACTTATTATACTTACAATATTTATACATGCACCAATTTAATGTATTTACAATATATATATATATATATATACCCTTTAAATACATATCTGATTTATACTAGTTGAACCATACGTATACTCATATATATGCAAAAACACTGTTTAAATATACATATATTTTGTTAACATCATTTTAGAATATACTATATTAATTTACCAATTCAAATTTATACTATATATATATGTACATATGCCAATTAATTCATATATAAAAATACGTTTTATTACACTTATATTACATGAAATTATACCGATTAAACATATGTATCATTATACCAAAATAGACATATATACATATATATATATACCAAAATAATTATATACATATACTAAAATATATATACATATATACCAAATCAATTACATACACTGGAATGCGTATTTACGTATATAAATCGTTTCGAAATTATTTTGAACAATAATTTCAAATAAAAGTTTATTTATAAAAACTAGAATTTATGTAAAAGCCATCATATTTATATATCTCTAGTTATTTCAGTTACCAGTCCAAATAACCAATTTATCTTATTTTTTATTATTAAAACTATATTTTTAATTAATTATAAAAACCCCAAAATTATTATTTACATAATTAAAAACCCTTTTTAATTATTACATAAGTAAATTTACTCATAATAAATAACTAGATTTATACATTAAAACAATAAAACTACTTATATTTTAATTACTAACTAATTACATGAAATTACTAAACTAATATATTTAATTACTAAACAAATTACATAAATTTCTAAACTAATTACAAATTAACTAATTTATTAATAAATTACTAACTGATTATTAATTAACTAATTAATCTAATTATAACTAAACTGATTAATATAATCTAACTAATTTATACTTTAATTAAACTAATTATAGATTACTTAAACTAATTACAAATAATCTATTTGATTAATTCACTATATTACTTAACTAATTACAATTAATTAATTAAATCACTATATTACTTAACTATTTACAATTAATTACTTAAATCACTATATTACTTAACTATTTACAATTAATTACTTAAATCACTATATTACTTAACTAACCCTATTTCTTCACTCTGAGAACGAAAGGAAGCAGGGAAAGGGGAGGCTCACATGGGGGGATTCCCTTCGCCGGCGCGGTGGGGGTCCGTCGGGCAGGGCGGCGGCGGCGTGGAGCTCGAGGCGGCAGCGGCGTGGTGCTCGAGGGCAGCGGCGTGGAGCTCGAGGCGGCGGGTTCTTCGAGGCGGCGGCGGCTTCGATCTCGGCGGTGGCGGTTCTCTGGAGCAGCGGCGCTGAGTTCGACGACGCGGCGGCGGGATCTCGACGACGGCGGGTGTGCGTCTCGGGCGACGGCGTTCTGTCTGAGGAGGCGGCTTCGTCCCAGCGGCCACGGCGAGGCTCGGCTACAGCGGTGGAGATCTCGGCGGATCTGGGCGGCCACGGCGATCGCCGGGGTTAGGTTAGGGTTAGGTTATTTCTGTGTCGATTGATTTGGGGTTGGTGGGGAAGTGTCGGACACAACAGATGGTCGCTCTGTAGATGTTCTGTGATCATGCCCCTGTGTCGGACACGACGAGGAATGATGTATGTGGTAATGGGTGTCTGCTGTGGTGGGGGTGGATGTGTCCGGGTGTGTCGGACACGGAAATCAGGTTGTAATATTGTAACCGGACACAGGAAATGAATGGAGACTGTGGGACACCCGGGGTCGGACCCGAGGCCATCACGGCTGACACGGATGCTGGACACACGGACACAAGCACACAAAAATGGTGGTGGCTTTGGCTTGTGGAAATTTGTGGGGGCTAGCCAATAAATTGAAAATTAGGGTTTCTGGGAAATTGTGAGAATGAGAACTTAAATAGGGAGAAGGGTGTGGGATAAAGGGTTGCGGGTTGGCCCAATAATGAATGGCCCAGAATCATATATGAATAAATTCATGTGGGAGAAATGAGGGTGTGAAGGCTCGTTAATAGGAAATGGCAATTTGAAAAAAATAAAAATAAAGATTATAAATTTCAAAAAATGTTTTTAGGAAAGCTAGCAAATTTCCAATTAATACATTTTGCAAAATCTTAGAAAGTATGACATTTATTTATTTACTAGCCCAATAAATAAAAATTTATTTATTTTATGAACTAGTCTTTTAAATAACTATTTAGTTAAAAATAATTTTATGATTCAAGCCAATAAATATTTGAAACTAGAAATATATTTTATTATTATTTATTTATTTTGTAATACATCGTCATTTAGAAAAAATAATTTTTATAAAAGATTTTTAAATTACCTTCTAAAATCAAACATCGTTCAAAATCAAATAAAAATTTTTAAGGAGAATTATTTTATAAACTTGATATTTTAAAATAAATTAAAATCTAATTATTTTGGAAATTGGAAATTGGAAATCGGAGGTTACAAGTCTATCCACCTTAGAAAAATTTCGTCCTCGAAATTTAGGGACGACTAGGATAGAAAAAATTTTGTTGTTCATAATGATGAATATATCATTGAAAAAATATTTCTATAAGGAGAATATTTACCAAACAGCAGAAAACATGAAGAAAAAGAAAATATGGTTTAAGATAGGAGTAACTTGAAGGAATCATGGCTCGGCCTTGAATCCTCTAGAAAGTTTAGGTTTGGGAAGTAGACACGATCACAAAAACAGATAATTTGAATAATGCACGTTACCTTTTCAAAGTAACTAAACCTAGGAAGACCCAGTATAATGAATGATATAGACATGAAAGTTATAGCTAATTCGAAAGATACGGTCGACAATTTGATTTAAGCAACCTAAATACATCTTTCAGAATGTAATCAAGAGACATCTAATTGCCTTTCTTAATTTCTAGGAAAAATAGTCTTTAATACCATCTGGAAAATAATCCTTCCTTTTTATCCTCGTTCATTTTACTTTTCTCAATCTTGTGATTCATCATTAACTAACATTTATAAAAGTTCCAAATTCCACAACTTTATTAGATTAGAATTTCCGAATCAAAATTTATTACCTGTCCAAAATTCTTATCATCAAATTCGAGTTTGTTTATCTTAACATCAACTATACCTCGATTATTTTCTTCGATTTCAAATGTTACTGTCATGGTCAAGATTTTAATTTAAATCACAGCCTCAATATACCATGATCTTACCTTACGACCTTCAATTATATGATCCCATAATCAATTATATTATAATCTTCCTTACCATGAGCTTCATTTCATTCCATATTTCTTTATCCGTATGTATAATGTTTCCGAATTTTGAACTAATATTTTTTTTTCATCCCCTGAATTTATTATCCCAACGTAAAATTTTTACTACTCAAATCCTCAATATTTTAATTGAATTCCAGTCGTATCATAATCTCCTCAAATTTTTGAGTAGATAACTAAATACAAAATTTACTATCCAATCCTTTTAATTGAAATCCAATTAATGCATATTTATAAAACTTAAAAATCTGCATCCCAAAATTTAACTTTAAGCACTCATCAATCATCTAACTCAAATTCAATTGATGCTTATTCCAATCTAACTCTTCATCCCAAGAATTTAATTTGACACTATTCCATTTACGATTTTATTTCCTGCTTTTCTTTTTCCTCAAATACTCAACGATGCGATGCTTCTAGTATCTTCAATGCAACATTCCTACTATATAAAATTTCTATCTTGCAATCAACTAGATAAAATGATAATCTCTTAAATTTCTCAAATTTTTTTTTTTTTTTTTTTTCAATCATATCAAGACCTCCTTAAAATTAATAAATCCTCAAATTTTTGGCTCTGTGAATTTCTTAATTCTCCCTTTAAGTAAATGTTTGTCCTCGAATTTCAATCATACCTCGATTTTCATAAAATTAATGATCCATCAACTCCGTTATAACAACCCCTAAATTCTTTATTTAATTTAATGCTCATTCACAAATTTAATCCTCTTGTCTCTTTTTGTCAGTCATAACCTCGTCATAGATCTTTACTACAGTTAAATCCTCAACAATCAAGTCTAAGAGAATTCTACCTACAACCATACAACATGCAACCTAAGGGAAATATGTATGATCATGGTGTCTCTTGTCATGGTATTGCAGTCTCTGTATCAGGGGTACTACTAACTACATTATAACGAGAACTCATGCATCCAGCTACGGTACTAAGGTATCAATCAATCAGAAGACAACAAGAACATGAGGAAAGAAAAGAAAGAACCTGCTTAATATATACTTGCACTATTACCTCCAATGCTCAAAGTTATCATCAACTGTATTTTCTTTCATGATTTCAATTTATGTCAATTGGTATATCATCTAATTATCAACACACAGAGTGCTTACTGTTATTAACGTCATCCTTGACTAATCCTCGATATAGAATCATTAGCACTCTTGGTATTATATCACTAACTGCATTAATGGATTATCTCATCGAGCCCATTAGACTCATGATCACCTGTATCCTCTATAACACTCATGCTTCTTTACTCTCATGGGTATGTGTATGGTTCCTCATCTCGATGGTTGTATATGTATTTCCTTCAATCCTTTAAAGCCTATTAAACTAATCCGTGATACGCTTCACAACTTCCATTACTAATCCTGATATTTCTCTACTTATGACATCTCATTAAACCCTTTATACATATACATTTCCTTACCTTTAACATTTCCGATATCAATCATCAAATTGGACATCATGCTCCACAAATCCTTAACACAATTCCCGGATACTTAATCGTTTACATAGATCACTCAATTACATAATCATGATTATCCAGGACGGGTAATTGGCTCTGATACTAACTCTGAGAACTATCACTGATACTCTATACTCTCCTCAACTCTTAGTCTCTAATGACACTACTCCCAGAATCATTGGTACAAGGTACTATGCTAAGGCTAACTCTAGATTAAAGCCTACTGCTCACATGTCCAACTAAGAAACACTTACAACTCACTAGCAACACAGTCAATACTAATACAAGACACAAACAAAATTACAAGCCACTAATTATCATACTTAACAAGAAATCCTCAAGGAATAGGAGCTCAAAGACTGAATTGAGGACAGAAGGTATCTTTACTGCTAGTAAAGAAAGAAGCGGTGGAACAAAGTCCTGGAATAACAGAAATAGATAAGTCTTGAGATGATATTTTAAGAACCAATTTAGGATACAACCTGATAATCATACACGTCTGTCTGAAATCATGACACTCAGAATCCTCGCCACGCCAGTAAGCATAGATGCAATAAACGATAGGTTTCGTAACTAAGGTATGCACTCTATAATCATGTCGTCTAGAATCTTCGCCACGCCAACCGGTATGGCTGCGAAAGACTCTAAGCTTCATAACTATAGTACGTACATCCAAGTCAGGTTTCTACGTTCTCGTCACCACAGCTAATATGGCTGCGATAAATTCTAGGTTCCATAACCAAAGTAGACGTTTTACCTTCCTCACTGTCCTCATCAATATATGTCATCAGATGATACCATAAATCCTAGTCCGTAAAAATTCATCTCAATTTGAAATCAACTCAACAACGATACCAGGAATTAAAGTTAACAACTGGTCAACAAGAATCAAACTCAACAATGATACCAAGATTTTAAAAACTGCTCAACAAGAATCAAGTTCAGTGACAACAAGCGAGAGCGGACGAAATCAAGGGAAAAAGATTTAAATTGGAATAAGATTCTCAAGGGGTCGTCCCAGGAATCTCTCAAGAATTTGTGATTGAGTATCCTCTCTCATCCTAGTATCCTATGTCCTATATTCTACAGCAGGCACGTGGTAGTACAACTATAACGTCGCACCACCACGATATCGCACAACTTGCGAAGTCTTGACCTGCATGGGCCACCACTAAAAACGTGTCACGACCCGCACCCGGTTTAGGGGCACGAGTGCGTGGGTACGTCCAGCCTACGCCGCAGCATCGGCGGTAGAACGCTGTCTAGGTCAAGTACTATCTAAATAATCTCACACTAGTATCTAACTCCATAAGGAGACTCGGATTATGCTAAAAATATTAACAACATACTCAATCACAACTGCAGCACGATAGGAATTTGAAGGAATAAAAGAATACAACACAAGCCCAACATAATCATACCTGCAATCAGTAACATCCAATCCCCCAAGTGTGCTGGAAACCAGTCTACTAAGGTCACGGTCTGGAAAAATATTTTTTCCAGTCAGGAAGGAGCAAAGTACATCTCTAAATAGCAGTTCTATATAAATAACATAAACTATGTAGCAGTTCTAGATGGAACATACCAGATGCATGTATAAGTACGAGAAATGTACAATGAGAGAAGTACTGGAAATACTGTAAGTAATGCAGGAAAAGAAACAATATGTCCATGAGCAAGAATTCTATGACTAAGTGTGTGAGTACTAGCTTTAACATGTGATCGGCTTGGGAACTTGATCAGGCTAGTTACATGTGATTAGCTATGGTTCATATAAAGTCAGGCTAACCGTTGGTTAGCTATGGTTCATATAAAGTCAGGCTAACCGTTGGTTAGCTATGGTGCATGTAGAGATCAGGCTAATCACACGTAACAGCTATGGAGCATATAAATGGTCAGGCCGCACCCGACGTGAGATGTGGGGTGAGCTATGGTACATATAAAGTTGGGTATGATCACATATCTACACTAAAGTACTCCCCAAACCCCCGACTGGTATAGTAGATCCAATCATGGTACGCTATGGCACAGGATTCCCTAGGAAGGTAGCAAATCTCCCCGGGAATTAGTGTCTGTACATGCACAAGATATCAAGGAAACAAGTCTCGTACAAGCTACACCATGAATAAGGAATAACATCTCATGACGAGATCCGTGTATACCAATCCGTGTAACCATCGTGTCAAGATCATGGATATTTACACTAGATACAGTGAACATAGGAGATATCATAAATTAGAAACTAATCAGAGAATGTACTCGCCTTTGGTCCTTAGCTGGTGAATACCGAGGTCCTGTTCCAGAGTGTCCCCTGGGTAAACCAACAGTCCTATAAACATATCACAAGCAAAACCATATTTGCATCAGGTGCTACACTAACACATCACAAATACATGAACTCAGGGCTCTGCCAGGCATGGCTCTAGTCAACTAGGGTCATCTAGTAGGGATACGTATATAATACACATTACACTTATTATACTTACAATATTTATACATGCACCAATTTAATGTATTTACAATATATATATATATATATACCCTTTAAATACATATCTGATTTATACTAGTTGAACCATACGTATACTCATATATATGCAAAAACACTGTTTAAATATACATATATTTTGTTAACATCATTTTAGAATATACTATATTAATTTACCAATTCAAATTTATACTATATATATATGTACAGATGCCAATTAATTCATATATAAAAATACGTTTTATTACACTTATACTACATGAAATTATACCGATTAAACATATGTATCATTATACCAAAATAGACATATATACATATATATATATACCAAAATAATTATATACATATACTAAAATATATATACATATATACCAAATCAATTACATACACTGGAATGCGTATTTACGTATATAAATCGTTTCAAAATTATTTTGAACAATAATTTCAAATAAAAGTTTATTTATAAAAACTAGAATTTATGTAAAAGCCATCATATTTATATATCTCTAGTTATTTCAGTTACCAGTCCAAATAACCAATTTATCTTATTTTTTATTATTAAAACTATATTTTTAATTAATTATAAAAACCCCAAAATTATTATTTACATAATTAAAAACCCTTTTTAATTATTACATAAGTAAATTTACTCATAATAAATAACTAGATTTATACATTAAAACAATAAAACTACTTATATTTTAATTACTAACTAATTACATGAAATTACTAAACTAATATATTTAATTACTAAACAAATTACATAAATTTCTAAACTAATTACAAATTAACTAATTTATTAATAAATTACTAACTGATTATTAATTAACTAATTAATCTAATTATAACTAAACTGATTAATATAATCTAACTAATTTATACTTTAATTAAACTAATTATAGATTACTTAAACTAATTACAAATAATCTATTTGATTAATTCACTATATTACTTAACTAATTACAATTAATTAATTAAATCACTATATTACTTAACTATTTACAATTAATTACTTAAATCACTATATTACTTAACTATTTACAATTAATTACTTAAATCACTATATTACTTAACTAACCCTATTTCTTCACTCTGAGAACGAAAGGAAGCAGGGAAAGGGGAGGCTCACATGGGGGGATTCCCTTCGCCGGCGCGGTGGGGGTCCGTCGGGCAGGGCGGCGGCGGCGTGGAGCTCGAGGCGGCAGCGGCGTGGTGCTCGAGGGCAGCGGCGTGGAGCTCGAGGCGGCGGGTTCTTCGAGGCGGCGGCGGCTTCGATCTCGGCGGTGGCGGTTATCTGGAGCAGCGGCGCTGAGTTCGACGACGCGGCGGCGGGATCTCGACGACGGCGGGTGTGCGTCTCGGGCGACGGCGTTCTGTCTGAGGAGGCGGCTTCGTCCCAGCGGCCACGGCGAGGCTCGGCTACAGCGGTGGAGATCTCGGCGGATCTGGGCGGCCACGGCGATCGCCGGGGTTAGGTTAGGGTTAGGTTATTTCTGTGTCGATTGATTTAGGGTTGGTGGGGAAGTGTCGGACACAACAGATGGTCGCTCTGTAGATGTTCTGTGATCATGCCCCTGTGTCGGACACGACGAGGAATGATGTATGTGGTAATGGGTGTCTGCTGTGGTGGGGGTGGATGTGTCCGGGTGTGTCGGACACGGAAATCAGGTTGTAATATTGTAACCGGACACAGGAAATGAATGGAGACTGTGGGACACCCGGGGTCGGACCCGAGGCCATCACGGCTGACACGGATGCTGGACACACGGACACGAGCACACAAAAATGGTTGTGGCTTTGGCTTGTGGAAATTTGTGGGGGCTAGCCAATAAATTGAAAATTAGGGTTTCTGGGAAATTGTGAGAATGAGAACTTAAATAGGGAGAAGGGTGTGGGATAAAGGGTTGCGGGTTGGCCCAATAATGAATGGCCCAGAATCATATATGAATAAATTCATGTGGGAGAAATGAGGGTGTGAAGGCTCGTTAATAGGAAATGGCAATTTGAAAAAAATAAAAATAAAGATTATAAATTTCAAAAAATGTTTTTAGGAAAGCTAGCAAATTTCCAATTAATACATTTTGCAAAATCTTAGAAAGTATGACATTTATTTATTTACTAGCCCAATAAATAAAAATTTATTTATTTTATGAACTAGTCTTTTAAATAACTATTTAGTTAAAAATAATTTTATGATTCAAGCCAATAAATATTTGAAACTAGAAATATATTTTATTATTATTTATTTATTTTGTAATACATCGTCATTTAGAAAAAATAATTTTTATAAAAGATTTTTAAATTACCTTCTAAAATCAAACATCGTTCAAAATCAAATAAAAATTTTTAAGGAGAATTATTTTATAAACTTGATATTTTAAAATAAATTAAAATCTAATTATTTTGGAAATTGGAAATTGGAAATCGGAGGTTACAATCCCTAACGAAGGAGATGCCCTATTTAAGATTGACAAACTCAATCTCAGATATGACATCACTCTTGACTCTTTCAGGGACATACTTTGTGCCCCACATCCTTGTCTTGACGGGAAGTTTCGTGCTCGTTATTTTAACCAATACTTTTACGAACTTTACTGTATCATATACTCTTCTATCATTCCAAAGCAAACCTCCAAATATGATATGACCTATAGGAAGATGTCTACTTTATATCACTTCTACACATCCACTCCCTTTAGCCTTCCTAAAACCATGATTCGGCAGATGATTGATTGTTGTAAACACAAATATCAACTTCTTTATGCCATGTATCTACCACTCATCTTTGAGCACTTCCACATTCCTATGAAAGAATCCACTTATATATATTGGTTAATTAAAACCCTGAATTTCTCGGAACTGGGTGCGTCCCGCTAAACGGGACGACTTGATCATGTGCGAACTTCATCGAAAGGTGTGCGCCGTTAATACGGACATATAAAATTTTGCGAAAGTTGATTTGGATGTGCGTGCACACCGGAATCAATGCGTATCCGTCGACAACGCCATTGCCACGATATGGGATTTTGTCAACGTTCTCATAATCGAACCTAACTTGGGTCATAGGACCAGTGTAATGCTATGAACCTGATGGCGCAAGTTTCATTTCAAAATGATAAGCGTACATGAAGTTTCAACGAGTTTCAGAACAGGGCCGATACGGGGCATTGTCGACGGATACGTGTTGATTTCGGTGTGCATGCACATCCAAATCAACTTTCGTGAAATCCCCCACGTCCGTATTAACGGCACGAACCTTTCAGTAAAGTTCGCACATGACCAGTCATCCCGTTTAGCAGGGCGCACCCAGTTCCGAGAAATTCAGGGTTTTAATTAACCAATACTTTTTATTATTGGTGTGTGCTGCTGGCCATTGCCACGTGGCTAGTCAAGACATTGTAGTTTGCTTTGGAATGACAGCAGAACACTTTGCGCCCCACATCCTTGTCTTGACGGGAAATTTCGTGCTCATTATTTTAACCAATACTTTTACGAACTTTACCGTACCATATACTCTACTATCATTCCAAAGCAAACCTCCAAATATGATATGACCTATAGGGAGATGTCTGCTTTATATCACTTCTACACATCCACTCCCTTTAGCCTTCCTAAAACCATGATTCGACAGATGATTGATTATTGTAAACACAAACATCGACTTCCTTATGCCATGTATCTACCACTCTTCTTTGAGCACTTTTACATTCCTATGAAAGAATCTACTTATCTATTTGAGCCATCCTACCTGACCAAAGCCCATAGGATTTAGCCTATTTCTTTTATTCCTGATAAAGATGACTCATCTGATTCTGATGCACCAGCTGATCCAGCCCCAGCTCCTCCTGCTCCAACTCTACTCCTTCATCCTCTACACAGCCTACTACCTTGGACTCTATCCAGGAGATGTTCTGCGAGCAATTCAGGCTGCAAAATGAGATGATTGCTGCTCAACACCAAGAGTAGAATAATATTATTATCACTCGGCTTAACGAATAGTCTTATCGCACCACTCTTCAGGAATACACATTAGCCAACTCCCTAGCAGATCTTCAATATCACCTAGCCTATCATCCTACTGCACTCGTGATCCTTCCCGCCTAGGCTACAGGATCGATGATCCATTAGTTCAGCAGTACTTCGACCCTACCAGAGCATACTTTAATGATCACCCGCCTGCTGATGCTTCTGATGATGATCTGTGATGATATTTTATATTTTTAATGGCTATATGGATGTATTAGTTTTTTCTATTTTTACTGTAGTAGAAATATTTGCTTAAAATGTTCAAACATTTATGCTATTTTTCTAGTGCCAGTCTTGTTATTTATTCTAATTAAAACAATGCATATTATTATTTTTGGTTAATTTATTAAACAAATGGATGCTACTTTTATCTGGTTATTATGTCTATTTCTTCAATTTGCACTACTAGAAAAAGCGGTATTAGCGACGTATTTTAGCGACGTCAAAAGAAACGTCGCTAATAATATATAATTAGCGACTCCTTATTAAAATGTCGGTAGACGTCGCTAAATGGCGACATTTAGCGACGTTTAGCGACTTTTATTAAGATTTTAAAAGTTAAGTCGCTATAAGTTCAATTAAGGTCGCTAAACGTCGCTAATATGTCTAATTTAGCGACATTTAGCGACGTATATAGCGACCTTTTTATTAAAAATATTTAGCAACGTGTTTAGCGACGTCATTGACGTCGCTAAAATTTAATTTAGCGACGTTTTTCTTGGACGTCGCTAAACGTCGCTAAAATTTGGTTAATTAGGGCTCGGTTTCATTTTTCCCCATCTACTGAAATTTTGAAAAGAAAAAAATTCCCCCCCCCCCCGCGCTCCGTTGACCCGCTCTCCACCGCGACTACTCCGGTAAACCCTACTCTCTCTCTCTCTCTCTCTCTTTCTCTCTCTCTCTCTCACAGGACATATGTGACATTGACACAAACACGACACACATACAGACACTGACACAGACATAGACACGGCACACACACACACTGACACAGACACTGATCAGGACCTAGGGTTAGGGTTAGGGTTAGGTTTGTTGACATGGGATTAGGGTTAGGGTTAGGGTTAGGGCCGACTGGCCCAAGTCGACGAGAGAGGTAACAGCAGCAGTGAGCACTGCTTACTAGCAGTGAGCAGGGGGAGACTTGAGGCACATCAGCCCAATGTGCAACAGGAAACTTGGGGAGGCACTGCACAGCTGAACATAGTGTGCATTAAGGTTTAGGTGCATTGTAGTTGGTTGTTAGCTTCTGCAGGCAGGTGTGAGGGGGTCCTAATACAGTGTAAATACTGCATCCTTGTGCAGCAACTTACTGAGCCAGTCAGCAACTAGTGCAAGGCAGGATATGGATATGTTTGAGATGGGGTTTGAACTCGTATGATTTGAAGGACATGAGGGCAAGTGTCAGATATAACACCAACATCTGAGAGAAGATTGGGTATTCATAGTGATACTATAGTGCACACATGAGTGTGTGGCTCGGGATAAGGGGTAATCAAATATTAAGGAAGAAGGTAAGCAGTAGCAGTGGGTGACTGATTTAAAGAGGTATATTAGTCAGGTGTTTGAGTGAATATATGTGTTGAAGAGAATAAGTAATAGGTGTGAAGGTT
Source organism: Iris macrosiphon (assembly GCA_036927795.1). Classification (NCBI taxonomy): domain Eukaryota; kingdom Viridiplantae; phylum Streptophyta; class Magnoliopsida; order Asparagales; family Iridaceae; genus Iris; species Iris macrosiphon. The sequence goes on from JAYESA010000011.1 coordinate 101,106,179, forward strand.
GAGCATTCATATAGGTGTAACCCAGATCTGGGAGTATAGATGGAGTGTTTATTTGAGTATAGATGGAGTGTTTATATGAAGTATAGAATTTAGAGTACTTAATAGGTGTTGTTGGTACCAAGTGAGTTTTGATTACAGAATTCTTAAGAGTGTATGTGTGTATCAGTGTGCCAGTTTGGGGGGTTAGATTTTTTTACTAAAGGGAGTACAGTAATCTGCCGGTAAATATGAGTGAGTACAGCCACAATGCATGGGGTTATCCATTTCATAGAGCAATAGCCCGTGTACTTGGGAAACTTTTGATGCAAAAATTGTTCAAGCACCAGGTGCCTTAGTGCAATGCCATGACTGCTTTTTCCATAACGGACACTGACCTAGGAGTGTGGTTGGGGGCAGCTGCAGTTCTATAGTATGACACACTATTTGTAGTGTGTTGACTGCACACTTATAGTGCAGTTCATAGTACTATGGGGTTGGGGGCAGCTGCAGTTTTGATAAATGAAAATATGTATTATATCAGTTATGATTTTTATAGTACGGTTAATTTTGCATGTAATGATTTATATGATACATACTGTCAATTTTGCAGAAGTTTCTAGAAATGGATATGAATTACTATCTGCGTCATCGTTCGTGGATGTACAACCGTTGTAGCGCCCCGTTCTCCCGATGCGGAGAGCGCGGCTAAGAAACACAAGTCGATATCGTTCGATCGGGATAGATTGAATTAAGAACTCGTCCTCGTTATGGATTTGTTTCTTCGGAATCGATTCCCATATTCAGTGGACTGCGCCCCAAGGATCGGCTTAGCGGCAGAGTCAGGAGGGACCTCTCCGCTGCTATCTTTTATTGCCTCGGTTTTCGATGTCGCTTGTTGCTTTCGTGCTTTGAGTTGGTTTTGGGATTTGCTTGTTTTCCTTGAACGGTTTCGATGGTTTTCATTGTTTTCGTTCATTGACTTGCACTTCTGTTCCGACATTGGAAAGAGAGGAAGAAGTATTAATCGAGCTGTTCGTGTGCAGGTGAACGAGCAGTAGGCGGCTTGCGAACGGAGTCGTGAAGCGCCTCTTTCCTTCTTCTTTCCAAAATCTAAGTGAGTGGCTACCAACCCGATTAGCTAGTCCTGCTTCCAAGCTTCACAGCTAATCAATCCGCACTCTTCTTTGCCCCGATCAAACGATACCAAGTAAAAAATAAAAGAAACCAAGATAAAAGAGAATAGACTTGGTTATATGCTTGTCAATAAACTTCACGAACGGATACTTAACTGCATGCTTGTTCGCTTAAAAATAATCATAATTGTGCTTGTCTTGTACAAACACATATTTCATACTCGTGTTGCCTGAAGTGCATAAATGCTTAACAATTATGGATATGTCGTGTTCTCGTGTTGCCTCGAAGGCGTAACTGATTGTTTAAGTAACGTATTGTTCGATCATGGACAACTTGTGCACAAGGGTAAGTTCTGCGGACGGTCGCTGGGGCACTGGCACCGTTCCGGTCCGGGCGGAACTCGTGTGTAGTCATCGTGTGCTGGAGGGGATAGCTTATAACGCATCATGTGCTTGTCGTGTTCTCGTTGCATGCTATCCCTGTCCTTGACTATGTCCGTTATGGCACCACGCCAGTGATCATCGTGTATATTTAAACCTGTTGCATACTAACTTGTGTCTCCGTGGCAGGGAAGGCATGGTAAGTATTGTGCAGGTAATTCAGACGGTCAGGTAAAAATCCACCGAACGGTGGTACGTTTATTTCAGTAAATTCTATATGCTGCTTACTTGTAAATGAACTAAGGCAAGATAGAAACCAACCAAATATGCATGCTTCACTAAACAACGTATTGATTGGTATAGTCAGGCTAGCTCGCCTTTACCAGCATGTTTTGATATGCTGACCCTCGTTGAAACAGGTTCTCCGCACTAAGGCGAACCGAGCGAGGAGCCGAAGTCGTCTTTCCGATCCAGTCCAGCTGTTGGCGCATCTTCACCGCGCCCTCGTAGCATCTTCAAGTCAGGAGCTTGCAACTCTTCATACACAAATGCAGCTCCGTGGCAAAGCGATCCTCCAGCCTGGAGGTCCTTATCGTTTTGAGTTTATAAAAGGATGTAATGTACAGGACTGCTATCTCATTTTGAGTTAACCCTTTTGTAAGCCGTTCGGCATATTAGCTGACTCGTTCAAGAGTTTGTAATAGATGTTCATTATCAATAAAGAGAACTTTTCTATGTTTCAAATCTGTGTTTCAATTTATCTGCGTACTCTGAATACGTGCTTGCTATGCAAATCATTAAAGCCTTGTGCGGGCACAACTCCAGGCCCGCACGGCGGTCACGACTCGGGGGACGCCTCGGGGCATGACATAGTGGTATCAGAGCACAGATTCAAAGTTCCTTAGACTTTGTGCTGGAAAAGTTCCTTTAACGATCAAATTCCTGTGCGAACTCTTGAACTCGCTAGGCCAAAATAAGATACGTTCATGCAATAAGTCCATAATACATTATGATCCTAATGTAATTTACCTTCATTTGAAGGAATGGCTCCAGCGCAATCTGCAGCGCAAACTCCGGACGAAACGCAAGGCCAAGAAAATAGTTCGGATACTTCGGGAAGTTCAAAGAGCCAGCGAGCCGTGCCAAGCATCGATCCCGTTCAGAAAATATTGCAGATGTTGGGGGAAAACCAACAAAGGGACGAGGCTCGCCATAAACGGGCCGAGAAGCGGGCGGAAGAGAGTCAGCTCAAGTTTCAAGACAATATAGAAGCACGATTCTCAGTCCAACAGAAGCAGGTAGATACCCTGCAGCAGATCGTTCAGACTTTGGCATCCAACCAGTCCGTGGCAACGCCAGCGACTCCGGTGGAGCAGCCCGTGCTTGAAGTAGAGACACCGCAAATTCCTAGAGCGAGGGACGTGACTGCCTTCGACTTTGGTCACTTCAAGAAAGTCTGCAATACCCCATTCAACGGGACTGAGGACCCAGTCGTAGCTCTAGATTGGTTGGCCGAACTTGAAGATCACTTCGCTCTGCTAGAGGTCCTCGAAGAGAAGCGCGTCGCCTGCGCGCGACTACAGCTCCGCCTCAACGCACACGATTGGTGGGACGTGCATCGACGATCTCTCCAATTTGATCATGGAGAGGAGGCGATCTCGTGGACGACTTTTCGTGTCGCGTTCGAAGAGGAGTATGTACCCCCCCCAGTCCAACGCCAGATGGAGAACGAGTTCGTGCAGCTGCGGCAAGGCAACATGACAGTTAAGGATTACGTCGCCGAATTCAACCGACTCTCCAAATTCGCTAGGGCCTATTTACCTGATGTAGCGAGTCGAGCTAGAAGGTTTGAAGGTGGTCTATGCCTTGCCATCCATTCGCACGTAGCCGTTCATCAGTATCGTACAATGCGTGAAGTCATGAATCACGCCCTATCTCTCGAACCACTCTATCCTCACGTTTCTATCGACGTTGTGCATACATCCAGTCACAAACGCCAAAGCAACGAGGGAGGAAATACCACTACAAAGCGCCTGAATAATGCTGGTCAGCAGGACGGGGATTGGAACAAAACTTGTCACTTCTGTAAAAGAAAAGGGCACCTTAAGAAGTACTGCCGTAAAAGACTTGGGTTATGCCTCGCCTGTGGCGATCCAGGCCATGCTATTTCCTCCTGTCCGAACCTTCATGGTCGTCGTCCTGTACAAAATAATCCCTAACGGTAAGTTCTACCCTAAGTTTCGGGACGAAACTCCTAATTAGTTGGGTAGGATGTAGCGCCCCGTTCTCCCGATGCGGAGAGCGCGGCTAAGAAACACAAGTCGGTATCGTTCGATCGGGATAGATTGAATTAAGAACTCGTCCTCGTTATGGATTTGTTTCTTCGGAATCGATTCCCATATTCAATGGACTGCGCCCCAAGGATCGGCTTAGCGGCAGAGTCAGGAGGGACCTCTCCGCTGCTATCTTTTATTGCCTCGGTTTTCGATGTCGCTTGTTGCTTTCGTGCTTTGAGTTGGTTTTGGGATTTGCTTGTTTTCCTTGAACGGTTTCGATGGTTTTTATTATTTTCGTTCATTGACTTGCACTTCTGTTCCGACATTGGAAAGAGAGGAAGAAGTATTAATCGAGCTGTTCGTGTGCAGGTGAACGAGCAGTAGGCGGCTTGCGAACGGAGTCGTGAAGCGCCTCTTTCCTTCTTCTTTCCAAAATCTAAGTGAGTGGCTACCAACCCGATTAGCTAGTCCTGCTTCCAAGCTTCACAGCTAATCAATCCGCACTCTTCTTTGCCCCGATCAAACGATACCAAGTAAAAAATAAAAGAAACCAAGATAAAAGAGAATATACTTGGTTATATGCTTGTCAATAAACTTCACGAACGGATACTTAACTGCATGCTTGTTCGCTTGAAAATAATCATAACTGTGCTTGTCTTGTACAAATACATATTTCATACTCGCGTTGCCTGAAGTGCATAAATGCTTAACAATTATGGATATGTCGTGTTCTCGTGTTGCCTCGAAGGCGTAACTGATTGTTTAAGTAACGTATTGTTCGATCATGGACAACTTGTGCACAAGGGTAAGTTCTGTGGACGGTCGCTGGGGCACTGGCACCGTTCCGGTCTGGGCGGAACTCGTGTGTAGTCATCGTGTGCTGGAGGGGATAGCTTGCAACGCATCGTGTGCTTGTCGTGTTCTCGTTGCATGCTATCCCTGTCCTTGACTATGTCCGTTATGGCACCACGCCAGTGATCATCGTGTATATTTAAACCTGTTGCATACTAACTTGTGTCTCCGTGGCAGGGAAGGCATGGTAAGTATTGTGCAGGTAATTCAGACGGTCAGGTAAAAATCTACCGAACGGTGGCACGTTCATTTCAATAAATTCTATATGCTGCTTACTTGTAAATGAACTAAGGCAAGATAGAAACCAACCAAATATGCATGCTTCACTAAACAATGTGTTGATTGGTATAGTCAGGCTAGCTCGCCTTCACCAGCATGTTTCGATATGCTGACCCTCGTTGAAACAGGTTCTCCACACTAAGGCGAACCGAGCGAGGAGCCGAAGTCGTCTTCCCGATCCAGTCCAGCTGTTGGCGCATCTTCACCGCGCCCTCGTAGCATCTTCAAGTCAGGAGCTTGCAACTCTTCATACACAAATGCAGCTCCGTGGCAAAGCGATCCTCCAGCCTGGAGGTCCTTATCGTTTTGAGTTTATAAAAGGATGTAATGTACAGGACTGCTATCTCATTTTGAGTCAACCCTTTTGTAAGCCGTTCGGCATATTAGCTGACTCGTTCAAGAGTTTGTAATAGATGTTCATTATCAATAAAGAGAACTTTTCTATGTTTCAAATCTGTGTTTCAATTTATCTGCGTACTCTGAATACGTGCTTGCTATGCAAATCATTAAAGCCTTGTGCGGGCGCAACTCCAGGCCCGCACGGCGGTCACGACTCGGGGGACGCCTCGGGGCGTGACAACCGTCATCCTGATGACATGTACGGTGTGCGGGATGAATTCATTGAGGGTGTACAGCAGTTCCTGCAGTTCGCAAAGGCGTCCCTCAATACATGGACGGTACCAAAATTAAGTGTCCGTGTGTGAGATGTCGCAACAGGAAATATCATCCTGAAGTGAAAGTTACATATTATTCATACTCGAAGGGCTTTACGCCAAATTACTATCAGTGGACCGCGCACAGAAAACTTGTATCTCTAGCATCGGAGTTGGAGCCCTATGTGGAGCCGTATATGGATGTCCAAGACCACAATGCTTACGACGACGGGTTGGTGAACATGGTTTATGATGCGGCGGGGCCTAGTTTCAATCCTGACAATTATGATGCTGCGGGACCTAGTTTCAATCCGGACAATTATGATGCAGCTGAGGAGGCACCGAATGCCGATGCTGCAAAGTTTATGGAGTTGCTTGAGAATGCAAGGACTCCACTATATCCTGGTTGTGAGGATCATTCACCGTTGGAGGTGGTTACAAGATTATTGAGCATCAAGTCCGATTTTAACATGTCGCAAGAATGCTATAATCGACTGCTCGATTTGATTATAGAGATCTTGCCCGAGGGTGCAAAGTTGCCTAAAAACTTCTATCGATCTAAGAGGATGGTGAGATCGCTTTGGATGGGATACGAGAAAATCGATGCATGTCGCAACGGGTGCATGTTGTACTACAAAGACGACAAGGATGAAGATACGTGCAGATCATGTGGTGCTGATCGCTACAAGGCCACTGTTAGAGAAAAGTCTGTCGGTGCAAGGAAGCCTACCGATTCGATGCACTACTTGCCTTTGACGCCGCGGTTGCAGCGGTTGTTTATGGTTAAGGAGACTGCAGAAAATATGAGTTGGCACAGGCAAAAATAGATCGAAGGAGTATTGGATCATGGAAGCACTTTGATCGAGAGTATCCATATTTTGCCGAGGAAGCGCGTAATGTCAGATTGGGGCTCTGCTCTGACGGTTTTACCCCATTCGGACTTTCGGGCTCCCAGTATTCGTGTTGGCCTGTGATCGTCACTCCGTACAATCTACCGCCTTGGATGTGCATGATGACTCCGTATATGTTCCTAATCGTTATTATCCTGGGTCCGAACAATCCGAAGAGGAACATCGATGTGTATTTACAGCCTTTGATAGATGAGTTGAATCAGCTGTGGGAAGTCGGTGCCAACACGTACGATGTTTCTAGAAAGCAGAATTTTTAGATGAGGGCAGCACTTATGTGGACCATCAACGACTTTCCGGCTTATGGAATGTTATCGGGATGGAGCACCCATGGTCGTCTCTCATGTCCGTATTGCATGGACCGTTCTCAGGCTTTTCGTTTGAAACACGGAGGCAAATCGTGCTTCTTCGATTGTCATCGACAATTTTTGCCGAAGGATCATCCGTACCGGAGGAATCGGAATGCTTTTCGTGCGGGAGTTGTGGAGAAGGCCAATCCACCGCCAAGGTGGCCCGGATGCACGATATGGGAAGAGGTAAAAGATTTACCAAGTGCTATCCAAGAGCCTGCTAAGGGGTACAAGTGTGACGGATTTGGTCGCACCCATAACTGGACGAAGAGGAGTATATTCTGGGATCTGCCATATTGGAGCACTAATCTGATCAGACATAACCTTGATGTCATGCATATCGAGAAGAATGTGTTTGATAACATAATTAATACTGTAATGGATGTAAAGGGGAAGACAAAAGATAATCCGAAGGCGAGGTTGGACTTAGAAGACATATGTAGACGTCCTACATTGCATTTGATAGAGGAGGGGAATGGAAAGTTAAAGCAACTAAGTCAGTTTTCTCACTGGATAAAGAGGATAAAGGTAGACTTTGTAGGTGGATTCAGGGTCTAAAGTTTCCAGACGGGTACGTGTTAAACTTGAAAAGATGCGTCGACCTCAAGGAGAACAAACTAGTAGGTATGAAGAGCCACGATTGTCACGTATTCATGGAGAGGTTAATTTCGATTGCATTTCGGGAATTCTTACCGCAGGTCATTTGGGACCCATTGACAGAGCTGAGCATATTCTTCAGAGATCTTTGTTGTACTAAGTTGCTCGTCGATCGTCTAGAAAAGCAAGAGAGGGACATTGCGGTAACACTATGTAAGCTCGAGAAGGTGTTTCCTCCTGGATTCTTCGACTCTATGGAGCATTTGCCAATTCATCTTTCCTATGAGGCACGTGTTGGTGGTCCTGTCGGTTATCGATGGATGTACCCCTTCGAGCGCCATCTGAATCACCTAAAGAGAAAGGTGAAAAATAAGGCACGGGTTGAAGGGTCTATTTGTGAAGCTTATGTTCTCGAGGAGATTATAAACTTTTGCTCGACGTATTTCAAACCGCATGTTGCTACTAATAGGACGAAAGCTCCCATAAACGACGACGCATATCAGGAATCTAATGATGCAATACTCAAAGTATTCAATGCATCCGAAAAGCCCTCGGGAAAAATGAAGAAGAGATATTTGAATGACGATGAGCTAAGGGCTGCTCAATTGTATATATTACTCAATTGCGACGAGGATGAAGTGGAGAAGCTAGAGGGGTAAGTAATTAATACGTCCACGTTTACATTATCTCAATGTAATAGTATAAGATACTATTATGCTACTAATCAGCAGTTGCTTCATTGTTTTTCAGCACATATAATGATGAGTTGAGGTCGGTTAGACCCTACATAACAGACGAAGAAGTAGAACAAGATATGAGATGCCATTTTCCTTCTTGGTTGAGCGCATATGTAAGATGCTTGGTAATTACTTTTTATTTCTGCACTTGCAAAACAAATAACTTACTATCGCTACTTTGGTATTTAGGTCGATCGTCTAATATCACCCGAGACTGAATCTATTAGGACTCTAGCCAAGGGACCAATTACTGCCATAAAAATATGGCCAAGTTTCTGTGTGAATGGGTTCAGGTTCAAGTCAACAAATGCTTCTATCAGAGACAGCTTTCTGGATCTTGATTCCACGAAAAACAGTGGTTTGTGTATCAAATCTTCAAACTACAAAGACGTCAATCCGGGCAATAATTTTTTTGGCATCTTACAAGAGATTGTGGAGTTGACATATAATTATGGCCCAGAACCTGCTAATATCGTGCTATTCAGGTATGAATGGTTCGATCCGATTCAAGATCAAGGTTGGAAAATTGACAAGCATGGCCTTGTGGATATAAACTACAAGCGTAGATATCAAGGCTACGAACCATTTGTCCTATCAAGTCAGGCTCAGCTCGTGTACTTCACAACTTATCCTAGACTGGGGACAGCAAGGTCGGTTTGGTGGGCAGTATGCAAGACTAAAGCTAGAAATACCTTTGACATTGACGAAATAGCTTATCAGGAGGACGATCTCCCTCTTGTAACAAATATTGTAGATGTGGACTCAACGGAAGTTACTCATTACACGAGTAATAATGTAGAAGATGTAGAATTATCCGAAGAGGACGACGAAGTAGATGAAAGTGAAGACGAGGAAGAGGAAGAGCAGGACGAGGAAGGCGAACAAGATGAATTTTCTGAAGATGATTGAAAATATAAAATATTGCATGTAGAATGTAACTATAGTTGGACTGTAAATATTGCATGTAGAAGTAGATGTTGACATTAACGAAAATATGTATTATATTTTGACTGTATAATGCTTTGAGATATGTATCACATTTCGACTGTAGAATGTAGTATATATTTGTGTTTCTCTATATTCATCATATGTTGTTATCAGATATGACAGGACGACGAGGAGGATTCGGCATGTCCCGAGGTAGACAGAGTGCCACTCCGGGACTGCCTACTGTTGGTTCCGGATCATCGTCGCCCAGTACTCCAGTATATCGATCAGTCACATCTCCGACTGCAACGACGTTGCGTGGCATCACTCCGGGGACGAGTAGTTCCAGGCGTGATAGTACTCCCTCGTCCAGCGTTCCTCCTGCTGACGGAACCATGGAGACAGATGAGCATGTAGAGGAGGTCGTGCCGACGTTGTCCCAGCATCAGCAAGATCCTCCATGCGCACCACCGGAGGAGACGAGGACAGAGATTTGGGCCGACGGTACAAAGTAAGTCAATTAGATGGTTTAGTATATATTTGTGTTTCTCTTTATTCATCTTATATTGACTTTTTCAGTAATATAAATTATTATCTCTGTATAGATATCGTCCATCGTCGGTTCAGTGACGCCTGGGCTAATTTCTGAGGAACAACTATGGTGGCCCTTGAATCAACTACTCTGAGGCTCCGGAGGAGAGGAAGGCGTTCTGGTTTGCGCACTTCCAGGTAAAAGTATATTAAATAAATCCTCTAATTAATTTATGCATATTCGTGATGCTAACTTAATGAATTATTTATTATAGCAAACGTATTTTTATCCTCCGCACCGGGCCAAGTTGATCGAGCGGCTCTTTCCTACCGTTGCCGCCAAGCTTATCCGAGATGCTCTGGATGACCAGAAGGCTCGTGATCGTGCTGGAAAACCGATCCAAGGTTGGATCACGCCTGAGCAGTGGACTGCGATGAGGGCTAGATTCGACGATCCGAGCTACAAGGAAAGGTCTAAGAAGGCCAAGGCGGCTAGGCAGAATGCTGCCAAGTGGTGTGGTGGCTCAATTTCGATGACGGAATATTTCCGTCGTTTGGTATATTTTTTCTTTTAAAATATATTATTTTAATATAAGTACCATAAAATGGTACTTGGAAAAAATATTTAAGTTTAGTAATAAATAATATATTTTTAACAGGTACAGAGGGGTGAGGATGCAAACATGGTGACCGTCTTCTTGGCCACCCATCGCAAGGACGGAAATCTCATTGATGAGAGGGCCTCACAGACCTATGTAAGTATTACTTTACTTTGTGTTTATTTTAATATAACTTAGGCAATTATTGAGTTTCCAAACCTTTTCTAGGCCGAGTATCTTAGGCTTCGTGAGCGGGCGACTGCTAGTGCACCTACACCTGGAGAGGCTGGTGCTTCATCGCAGCCCAGTCCATCTCCGTCGGCGGACGACCTGTGGGTGACCGCAGCTGGTGGTCTCCAGAGGGGTACGTACTACGGTACGGGCTCCTATGGCGTCCTGGTTGCGACGCAGTCATCTAGGGCCTCCCCGACAGCTGTGCATTCCACACACCCCTCGCAGTCGCAGCCCTCGCAGTTGTCGGCCAGAGTCCAGGAGGCCGTCCAGGAGGCCGTTGACCGTCAGATTGCGTCTCTCCGTGACGACTTGCTACAAAGTATGGAGGACCAGTCCCGGACCCAGCCGCAGGCGGACGATCCGATGCTCATCGCACGATTGGATATGCTCGACCGCAGCATGACGGAGCTACGGGAATTGACAAATGATATTAGAGCCTCCAATGATCGCAACATCATGGAGCTGCAGGCGTCACAGCTATCGATGGGCGAGAAGCTGACGAGGATGCAGGATTCAATGGGTGATAGCAGTACGAGGCTGTTATCTACCCTGGATTCTTACAACCAGCGACTCGCAGACTTGGAGCGGGCACGGCCTCCACCGACGTCACTGCCTTCTCCATCGACATCGGTGTCGATTCCACGGGACGAGTATGAAGAGTTCTTATCCTTCAAGCGCGCCGGTGGTCAGCCTCCTGCAGATCCGTAGTAGTATAGTTATTTTTATTATTATTTATGAATTATTGATACTTCAATAATAGACATGATGTATGATGCTTCTTGTGGTCTTTAATTTTTTAGTTAATTTAATTGGATTATATAGTTATCCACATTTAATTGGATTGATACTTCTTGTGGTCTTTAATTTAACTGGATTATATAGTTAACTAGATTGAATCATGTTGGTGTGTATGATGAAGATGATGTAAAACTGCAGGGAATCACCAATGTTTGCTTCTGGACACTATTTTTTTTATTTTTTTTCAAAAATTAGCGACGTTATTAGCGACGTTTAGCAACGTTTAGCGATGTTAAGTTACGTCGCTAATTACGTCGCTACTTAGCGACGCTGTAAAACGTCGCTAAGGACGTCGCTAATGAAGTCGCTAATGACGTCGCTACACGTCGCCAATTACTGACATGGCAGTATAGCCAGGTCATTAAAGACGTCGGTGTAACGTTGCGATAGACGTCGTTAATCAGCGACGTTTAGCGACTTTTCTAAACGTCACTATTTAGTGACTTGGAGTCGCAAAACGTCGCTAAATTTAGCGACACATTAAAGTCGCTAAAAAACGTCGGCATAGCGACGTTTAGCGACGTTTTTTGTTTTAGCGACTTGGTGTTTTCTGACTGCTTTAAAACGTCGCTAATTACGTCGCTAAACCTAATTAGCGACATTTTTTGGTTATTTAGCGACGTTTTTAGACGTCGCTAATTTGACTTTTTCTGGTAGTGTTGTCATAATCACTCATTACGGGGGAGTTATTATTTCCTAATATGATATTTTGACAAAGGGGGAGAAATAAAAAATATGTGACGATTATAGTTGATGATGTATAGTTGATGACATATAACTGTGATATATTTATATCTATTTTGTTGATATATCTGCACCTAATTTTGCTATAAAGAAATGTCAAGTTACAGGTCTTTTAAATGCTCCCGTTCAAAGAAAAGATCTACTTACGGGAGAGCTTTTTCTAAAAGCTAGTTTTTTAAGGAAGGATATACATTCAAAGAAACTTCGTCTACGTTTTAACTATTTGCATCAAAGGCTACATCAGACTCACCATAAGTGTATTTTGGCATAGTTCTTCAATTATCATAATGGGGGAGATTGTTGACACAAAGTGTTCACAGTCAACTTGATTCTGATAATCGTTAAACATCTGATGAATCAGATCCAGAATACAGATGAAGCAGATACTCGATTCAAAGCATATCAACCCCGTCAGTACCAAAGTTAGACTCTGCAACAGCTATTGGTTTCATATTCAAATATAATCTTTCATTTATTTAAGTCTAAGACTCATGTACGCTGAGTCACACTGGCAAAACCAAGAACCTATAAACTAGATACCTAGTCCACTCAATTAAATCAAAGAACCTATCTACCAAATCATGCCGCATTCATTTACAAAGTCTACCATACTAAGAGGCCAAACTCGGGCCGAACTCGGACCAAACTCGAACCAAACTCGGTTACCATTTTGGTATGAAATCAACCAGTTTAATAGCTTCTGATTTCTTGGCCCAATGGTTAAAATTTTGAATTAAACCCTGGCCGAATTCTGGCCGAATTATGTTTGCCTACAACCTATAAATAGGATTGGAATTCTTCATTCAACAACAACTCAACTATTCTTATGTCTTCTATCCTATTATAAGCAAACCTCTAAGCCTTAACTTTTTTATCTCAAAGAGCAACTCCCTATCCTTCCTAGTGCCAAGTGTGATCTCGGTCTAGAAGTCTTCTGAGTCGTAAAGAGATTTGTTCTAATAGTTACTCTCTCTATCAAGTTGTGAAGTTGAGAGACTTCGAATCAAAACTCATGGTGTAAAGAAGTGGCAAGTCTTCGGATCAAAGCTTATGATTCACTATTGGTGATTATAGTGGAAAAACTCTGAGCTTGAGTTCTCGAGACTAGACTAGTTCTCTCAGAAAAAAATCAGTATACATCTTGGTGTTTGCATTTGCTTTCTCTCTTACTCTATTGAATATATTCATAACACTGCTAGTATTATTCTTACACATGAGATATATTCTAACTACTAGTAGTTGATCACCATTGCATGCCATAGAATTATATTTTAACAGGTGATTTTATTCTGCTGTATATATAAACTCTATTCACCCTTCCTCTAGAGTTTACATATACGATCCTACAAGGCTATCTGCCAAGGCAGTATTGGCAAAATACCTGATGCTTTGGCTGCACACTTGCCTAGTTTCTGGCGGCTCTAGGTCGATAGATCGGGTCAGTAGCAACCTAATCCTCCCTGTCGTAAAGTTGGATTTTGGCCTCAAGCTGGCCCTACTACCGACTATGGTTTGCAGCATACATCGTGGTCTTCGATCCTTTTCTCAGAAACTGGAAGCTCATCCTAGAAAAGGTATTTTATATGGTTGAACTCCCTTATCACTACCTGATGGACTGGCTTCTGTTGCACCATGACCCCCTGATGCGTCCCGGACCTGTTGAAGACATGGTGGAGGATGACTCCTGGATTCGCAGCTATTCGAGTATGAAGTGGGCTTGTGAATCGGTCTCTTCCTGTATGAGGGAGCTAGCCTTCATCTCAGGCTGGTCTTTTTTATGATCGAACCTAAGTTTTTTGGCGAGAAAAGGAATTCGGTTCACAAGGATGCTGGGGACGGCACTCGGACCCTGTCGAATAAGCCTTTCTGTTGGCTCCAGGCTATTTGTCCTTCCCACCTAATGTACCAGAATCGGGATGTAGTCTTCTTGGAGCCGGGCCTATCGAGCCAATTCGCCCGCCAGTTCGGGTATAGTCAGTTCTTTCTGGGCCATCCGAGCGCCTCCTTTGGTCATCGTGAGAGTCTATTGGACGAAGCCCGGACGTGGAGGTTACTTCAATGCCACCCACACTCAGGTTACATTCCAGTTACTAATAGCCGGTGCCGACCCCAGAATCATGTACACGGCTGCGAAGTACTATTGTTCAATTAATGCTCCGCCATCTGGCTTCGACTTGGAGAGGAGCTATATTAAAGGTAATATGTTGATGCCACCCGACGCCAAGGGTCGTCGAACGCCCAAGAAAGGAAAGGGGGTTGCTAGGCCCCTACTTGTAGAGTTAGAGTATTCCACTGGGGAAAAGGTGATGACATCTCCTTCCGATGATCCTTTGCCTGATAAGCGCAAGCCGAAAGCAATGGATCCACATGCACGCTACTCAAAGAAAGCGAGGACTGAAGTGGTCGTAGGGGCGGGACCTGCGATGAAGTCAAAGTCTCACACAAGCGGAGAGGTAAGACCCCTCGTACTAATAGTTCCTGAAGTAGGACTCAAATTAGATGCTATGTCGGTATCTGTAAGCCCTCTTAGTTTAATTCTTTTCGGTCCTTTTTATGAATATCTTTCCTCTAGTCTGTTCGACCGTTTGATGGTGCAAGGAAAGAAGGACCACCCTCGGCGAGCGACTGCCTCGGTGGTCTCTAACAATGAACCAGAAGAGGAGACCTCGCCGGAGTCTGATGTAGTTCCTCAGAATGGGTACTTGAGATCTCGGACACCCACGGTGTTGATGTGGGTTCCTCGGAACCAGTGTTTGCGGCTTCGGAGGCTCAATATGTGGGTGATACTTTAGCGACGCAACCTTATACTCCATTGAGCATATATTTATAGATGACATAGACGCCGTGGGTAGAGCTATGACGATGCTAGGCAAGCTACAACCTATGTCGTCCCCCGCTGGTATATTATTCCATAACTTTACCCGAGATTAGATATTCTGGCTTCAGTTTCGCATTCTCTGGGCAAAGTTAATCGTTGCTTATTCCGGTCATGTAGGCGCTATTTCTTTCCTATGGACAGTAGATGTGGCTGTCGAGGAGAGGATCCGGGAAGAAAGAGGAGGTGATATCGTGAGGAAGAGGCCTAAACCATTCCTTGGCTTTAGGGATGGCAAAGAATATCCGGCGGCACCCTCTACGAAGGCCGTGATGGAGGAGGTTCCTGTGGCTACGGGACCTTCTGGTGCGGCGGCTGCTCCCCTCCCTGTGGTTATCAAGCCGGCTAATGCCGGCACATCCTCGGACGTCAACCTTACAAAGGTCAAGATTTCCCGACTGCCGAGTACCCATATGCTTCTTTCAACTGGAAGGCAACTTGTAGAGGCTAAAGCCTCTTGATGTTCCACGACTGCCATCCTGTTACCGGGGTCGTTGGTTGTTGATGTGCCTCCTCCGTGGCCAACTGTAGTCCCTACAGTCATGACTCCTTTGACTTCTTCCACTTTTGCTGACTTGGAATAAGCCTAGAAGGATACTATTCAGAGCTTCTACATGCACCTGAAGCAGAGGGTGCAAACTGTCCTGGGATGAGGCAAGACCTTTACTTGGTCCAAGCATTATGCCAATAATCAAGCTAAGATTTTGATGACCCTTCCTAGTCATGAGTAGATGGCTGACCTTTTGAGAAAAAAGCTGGCGGAGGTAGAGCAGCGCCTGAATGAATTGCATCAGGTGCGGCAGATTGATCTGGTCACCACAGTAGAAGAGGAGCATGAGTTCCTTTTGACGTCCATGGAGCAGCTTAAGACCGCTTATGTGCAAAATAAGGAGGCCATAAAAAAAGACCTCAAGAAGCTGGCCCTCAAGCATGATGAGTTGAATTATCGGAAGAAGGTTTGTCTTGCTCGGGAGGACTCTGCAGCCCATGTCATGGCTGAGATCAACGAGCAAATTACACAACTTAAAGTCCAGCTCATTGTCGTAGAGGGTGACCTTCAAGAGGCTCATCGAGAGAGGGAGGCCATCTGTGAGGAAACTAGTAGGGTAGCCCAGTCTTTCGCTGCCGTGGAGAATACATTGAAGAGGCTGGAGGACAAGTATCAGGAGTACGCTCACCTTGATAATCCGGTAACTTTGGCTCAAGAAGCTGAGTACAGAGTCAGAACGAAGTTTGTCGCTTCCATTACTCGGCTTCAAAGGCGTATAGAGGAATTGTGCAACAATAAGGAGCAACAGTAGTTTGTGTTTTATTTTCTGAAACCGTCTTTTGTTCTTATTTTGAGGTTTATTTTGTGGTTGGTAGATGGATAATCCCCCAAGTATAGTTTTCTCTTTTTACCTTGGTAAAATGAAATAAAAGCTTTTTTTGTTACTATTGTCTGGCTAACTTGATTTGTATCCTGAGAGAGAAATGACCACTTTCTGCTGTTTATGGGTTGATAAATGCCTGACGTGTTCACACCGCTGTGTCAGTTCGGGTCTGAGAGGATTAGGCCAAATCTTGGCAACCACATCTTGGGTTGTGTAGGAACGAATCATCGTGTCCTGTGGAGTAGATAGTTACGACTTAGGAAGTGAGCCGTCGATCCCTCGCTTATAAGTGGTGGACGATCACGAGACTCCTTACATCCATCGGCATGATGGCTTCTGGTAATGCTTCGAAGGAAACCAACACGTCTCTTTCCAAGGATCCAGTTGCCTCTGATTCCCGCTCTGGCGAGTCCGAGCCATCTCTCGTTGAGAAAACGGGAGATACGTATATCGCCCGGGTACGAAGGACGAACATCTTCCGGGAATCTTTTGAGCCCCCTGTTAACTCAGAGGAGCAAGTTTTTGTAGATGCTTCTCATCAATTATTCGTATCCTTAGACGCTTATTTCTTTTATGTTCTGGCAATGTACATCAATAATTTAGAGGACTCTGAATCCTCTTCTTCTTGACGTTTGTATTCTCCCTTTCTTTTTGTTTTAATAAAATAAGAAGTTACTTTCATTGCACATAGTGATATATGGCGTGCTTTTACTATAAATGAGATAGTCGTAGCACAGTATTTATAGTTAGTATGGACATCCTACTGGAGAATTTTAGTAGATCTATTACTCTTTTGTACACTTGGGTGCAAGTAATAGATTCATAACAAACTCTATCAGAGGTAATATGGATGTGATAGGTTTTATGGATAGTAAGGATATCCCGCTGGGGGATTTTGGTGGACCTATTACCCTTTTGCGCACTTGGGATACAAGTAATAGATTCGAAACAAACACTATCAGAGATAGTAATGATGTGATAGGTTTCGTGGATAGTAAGGATATTCCTTTGGAGGATTTGGTCGACCTATTACCTTTTTGCGCACTTGGGGTGTGAGTAATAGACTCAAAACAAATCCTATCAGAGGTAATATGAACGTGATAGGTTTTATGGACTTAGCACCGCGGGCATACTCTGGATTGGGTATGGGTGATAAGTTGGAAGATAATCGATATCAGAGGTATTATGGACGTGATGATCGATGGTCAAGGCCGAAAAGTTTGCTCAGAGGTAATGTGGATATGAACCAGTGCCCAGGAAGATACTATATAGTTTGGTAATAGAGGAGTATCAGTCTAATTTGAAGGACCGTAAAGCAACTCTAGAAAGGGGTGAATATAGTACAGCAAAATAATCTACCCAATTTAAAAATATCAGAATGAAGGCAGTTGCTAACTTATAATGTATATAAAGATAGTGAAGTAAAGCAGTAAAGTAAAGAGAGAGAAAGAAATACAAATACTGTAATGTATATTTGTTTCACTCTGAGAGGACTAGTCCAGTCCCGAGAACTCAAGCTCAGAATTTTATCCACTATAATCACCAATAGTGAATCACAAGATTTAATCCGAAGGCTTGCCACTTCTTTACACCACGAGATTTGATTCGAAGTCTCGTAACTTTACTTTAAGAGAGAGAGAAAAACTGATGGAGCCAAGCTCTTTATAACTTTATAGAATTCTAGACCGAGACCGCACTTGGCACTAGGAAGGCTAGGGGGTTTCTCTTGGAGATAAAAAAGTTAAAGCTCAAATATTTTCTTACAATAGGATAGAAGGATTAAAAGAAGATGAGTGAGTAGGAATATAGAAATTCAATCATATTTATAGTATATTGGCAAACAGAATTCAGCCAGAATTCTGATGGGGTTTAATTCAAATTTTTGAATGTTGGGCCAGGAAATCAGGGATATCCCAACTATATATCACAACTATACTGATTTTATACCAAAGTGGTAACCGAGTTCGGTCCGAGTTTGATATGAATTCGACCCGAGTTCGGTTGCTAAGTATGGTAGGCTTTGTGAATGAATGTGGACTAATTTTGTTGTTTGATTTGAGGTTTATTTGAGTGGACTTTGGGTTGTGCCAGTGCGACTCGATTTACACAAGTCCTATACTCAAATAAGGTAAAAAATTATATTTGAAAGATGCAGTACAGACGTCATATAACAGCAGTGTTGAGTCTTTAGATTGTGACATATTAATGCATGGTTTAGTTAACTATCAAAATCAAGTTGACTAAGACTGGATGGGCCAAAAATCTTCCCCATTTTGATAATTAACAAACTATGAATGATATTGCAAGTCTTTGATATGCTAGGCCCCCCCGTAACTTGTGGAGTAGTTTGATATGCTGAAGTCAACTCTGTCAAGTATCATCTTATATGCTAGTATCATGTAAGTCTTCTCCCTATTTTTTATTTGATCGAAATGGCATGCTCCCCCGAAATCGGTGAGATATCATGTATGACAAGAAAACAAGAAAGTAAAGCATATACATGATAACTATAATAAGAACCAACAGTCAACGACAAATAGCAAAAAATCTATTGCTTTTATTAAACTTTAGTTCTTAAAAAGAAAAGCATACAATAAAGACGTTTAGTGGAAACATCATAGTAGAACAACCAAAACTAATCCTTAAACATTCAAAATCCATTGAGCATCTAGTTATTATTTTCTTCATCTTCATCATCAGGTTCAGCTATTCTATTTGGATAAAAGAAGGCATCATCTGGATCCAAATGTCTCTTAACATAAGGGTGATCAATGTGAAATTCTAGTTGGTTTAGATTTCGGAGAATCTAAAAAGGTCCGGCTAGGTGCTTCGATAGGGTGTACTGGATGTCTATAAATGCTAAGAGCCTGAATCTAAAGAGTTTGGCAGTGATCAGAAGCACGATAGCATATATCTTCTTTGTGGAAGAGATCATGCAATAGATTGAAAATAGACTCTAAGGTTTATGGTGGCTCATCAATAGGAGGGACAGAATCAGCAGGATGTGTGTTGGAGTTGGATGACGAGTTATATGGTAGAATCATAGATGGCTCAATTCTCTGAACTTTATTCAGGGATAAAGGTTCCTCAAGAAGTGGGCAAGTATCCAATGGAATGTCAAAGTAGCTAAAAATGGTTGGCAAGTACGTGGCGTAGAGTAGTGGATGCCTTTTCTTGCAACATTAAACTATTTGAGATATGATGGTTTGGGGAACATTGAAGTTAATACCAAAATACAAGTGGTGTAAAGCCGACATTTCTAAATAAGAGACCTCATCAAAGTAAGTCTTCTTTGGTAGAAAAGTTGAAAAGATAATACGATGCATTTCAAAGAAGTGACCATTCAAATATCGAGCGTAAAATTTTTCAAGTGGACAATCAAGAGGATGACAAAGGATATTTTTGAAAGAGTCTAGAGTTAAGTCATGTTCGAATTGAACTTGCGTGATGTTGACTAGGGTTTGTCCATCAGCAGGAATGCGTAGGATTTCACCCAAGTCATCCGCATCAAATTCAATTGGAATGCCACAAACTCTAGATGAAATAGTATTAGGTTCATATGCTAAGTTGCAATAGAACATTTGAATAGCATTGGTGTAAACATGGGTACGAGTCGTAACAAGTTCTTTAAGTTGGAATTTTTGAAGAATAGGTAGATAGTCATTGTGTTGGGAAAAAAATCAATAGGATGGCTAAGACAGATATATCTCTTAGAGAAGTCATTAAACCAATCATTTGAACTTTCGAGTCTTCAAAAAATGAAATCATCGAATTCTCCTATGTTTGGCATAATGGGACAAAAAAGAGAGTCAAAAAAGAAATCTATTTTTCTTTTAGTGGCCATTGGGGAAAGATGTAAGAAGAAAAAACTATGTTTATTTATGAAGGAGGGGATATTTTTCGTTGGTCTGTATGAATAGCTACGAAAAAGATGTATAAATAGATTAGCAGAAACCCAAATTAGGAAAAAGATTAATGACATAGCATATTATTGAATTAACCTAACCGAGTTCGGTACGAGCTCGGCCCGAGTTCGGTCCAAATTCTGTATACATATATTTCCAGAATCTTAATATAACTTTAATTGATATTATGCCTTTCTTGACTTGATATAAATACAGAATAATAAGTGCTAAATTAGATCGTACGTTTTTAGGAGTTTAGATAATCTCGGAGTACCTGTAGAGGCCGGATCCCAGCTAGCGGTGGTCCGAAGACTCTTAAATACCGTATTTTTTAAGGTTATTTATACCTTGTTGACAGAAGGTCCCTTTCGGCTTGTATCCAAAAATTTTAAAACTTTTGAAAAAATTGACAAAATTTTAAAGTATCTTATGATTCTTATATTTTATCAGAATCCAAAACACCTAATTATCGATGGATAAAGTTGAATCGATCTCCAGCTAAAGGTTTAGTAAAGATGTCTATTAATTGATGTTCCGTGTCAACATATTCCAAGCAAATATCTCCGTGTAATTGATGTTCCCTTAGAAAATAATGTCTGATTTCTATGTGCTTAGTGCGTGAATGGGATACTAGATTCTTAGTGAGATTAATGGTGCTAGTGTTAACACAGAGAATATGAATGTTCTTATAGTGCAGATTGAAGTCTTCTAGGGTTTGCTTCATCCATAAAATTTGAGCACAGCAACATCTTGCGGCGATATACTCAGCCTCAGTTGTTGATAATGCAACATAATTTTCTTTATTGCTAAACCAGGAGACTAGAGACTTTCCTAGAAAATGATAATTGCCGCTGGTGCTTTTTCGATCGACTTTGCATCCAGTAAAATAAGCATCCGAGTAACCAATAAGGTCAAAGGACGTAGTTTTGGGATACCATGAGCCTGCCGATAAAGTTTCTTTAAGGTTTCTGAAGATACGCTTAACTGCGCATAAATGTGATTCATTAGGATTACCCTGATATATAGCATAAAGGTATACAATAAACATAATGTCTGGGCGACTAGCAGTTAGATATAACAAACTACCAATCATACCTCGATACTTATGTATGTCTGTTGGTTTACTACTTTCATTAAGGTCAAGTTTAGTGGATGTTGCCATTGGAGTTCCGATAGGCTTTGCATTGTCCATGTCAAACTTTTTGAGCAAATCCTTCGTGTACTTAGCCTGATTGATGAAGGTTCCTTGCGAATCTTGCTTGATTTACAATCCTAGGAATAATACCAGTTCTTCCATCATACTCATCTCAAATTCACTCTGCATATACTTAGCAAACTCGTTACATAGCATCTTATTAGTAGATCCAAATATGATATCATCCACATATATTTGCACTAATAACAAAGAATCAGCAGAAGATTTTATAAAAAGGGTAGTATCAATTTTTCCTTTTGAAAAACCGTTTCCAAGTAGAAATAAACTAAGACGTTCATACCAAGCTCGTGGGGCTTGTTTGAATCCGTATAGAGCCTTTCGTAGCTTAAATATGTGGTCAGCGTGTTTAAAATCTTCAAAACCAGGGGGTTGTTTGACAAAAACTTTTTTTTTGATAACCCCATTTAGAAAAGCACTTTTAGCATCCATTTAAAAAAGTTTAATGTTATTAAAACTAGCAAAAGCGTAAAGCATTCGGATAAATTCAAGTCTAGTAACTGGAGCATAGGTCTCATCGTAGTTAATACCTTCCTCTTGGTTGTAACCTTGAGCTACGAGACGTGCTTTGTTACGTGTAACTGAACCATCCTGATTTACTTTATTTTTATTTTCAAATCTAGATCTAGAATTTTCTCTTCCAAATTTCTATATTTTTACATCAAATTCTATCCAAATTTCTTCTTAATTCCTTTCCAAATCATCATTAGAGGCGATTGAAGCAGGGATCTATAAGGAGGAATCAAGGATCTACAAGGAGGAGTAAGGATCTACAAGTTGATGGCTCTTTTCACTCAATTTAGAGGTTTCGTTGAGAATCCATCTCCCAATAGGTATAATTTAGTTTTTCTCCTTTAATTAAACTCTAAATCTATATTTTAATTATTAGGAACCACCCCATACGCTAAGAATATCCATTAGGAATTGGAATTAGGTTCATAGGAGGCCTATGGAGAAAGTTATGTGGTATTTTATATCAATTTTGGGAGAATTTCGAGATTGACACATCTTGTGTTGGTCAATTAGACCAAATTGACATATGTTTGATTGTGTGTGGCTAGTATCATATTCACAATTGAATACGCGTAGGCCATATTCTGACAATTTGGAGATACGGGTTGATTTGGGGGTTTTCTTCCGACACGAGGGTTTGAGCATGTCATATTTTGATACGGACACATAGATGTGTAATTAGCTCTTCGTATTATTCATAATTATTATTTTAGACATGTTTGTATCCTTTGGGGTACGTTTAGTGGTCTGGTGGACTCGTATCGCAAGTGTATCATAGATCTAGTGTGATACGGGTGTGATGTACTCCACATATTTGTTTTATTGCATTTTAGATTTAATTTGCCTTGGTAATAGCTATTATAATATTATATTTATCATTGTTATATGATATATATGTATATATATTATGTGTTGTTATATATTCATTTTATGGTGATTGGTTTATATATATATATATATATATATATATATATATATATATATATATATATATATATATATATATATATAAAAGTTTATGAAGATATATATATATATATATACATAGATATATATATATATATATATATATATATATATATATATATATATATATATATATATATATATATGTGTGTGTGTGTGTGGAGGTGATTATATATATAGAGAGAGATTTCATGTATGTATATATGTAAATATAGCTTTATTATTTAGATATGTATATATATAGATAAGTATTTATATTTCTAGTGTTATATATATATATATATATATATATATATATATATATATATATATATATGTGTGTGTGTGTGTGTGTGTGTGTGTGTGTGTGTGTGTGTGAGAGAGAGAGAGAGAGAGAGAGAGAGAGGGTTATGTATATATAAGTATATAGATATATATGTGTGTGCATAGATGTGTGAGTGTTTGTGTGTGCAAAGGGGGTCACGATACATAGCAAAGCCAGCAATGCTAGCAGCTGCATAGCAAAGCAAGCTAGCAGTGAGCAGCAAGACAATAAGCATAAGCAGTAGCAGCATGCAGCTTGAGCAGCAACAGCATACAACAGCTTGAGTAGCAACAACAAGCTAGCACTGCAGCAGCAACAACATGCAGTAGCAGCAAATGCAGCAAGGCTGCACAGCAATGCAGCACAGCCTACAGCAGCAACTGCAAGCAAGAATAGCAGCTGCAATCTCAGCAAGCAGTAAGAGCAGTAGCCCAAGCAGCAAAAGCAGTATGCACAGTGGCTAGAGCAAGGTAAGGGGGCTAGTTAGCTTGATGTATAGTTTAGTAGTTAGTTCATTGATAGTTTAGTTAGTTAGTTACTTTATTATGTAGTTATATATATGTATACATATTGTTATCTAGTAATTAGTTATATATTATTGATTACTAGTAGTTGTATGTATGTATGTATGTATGTATGTATGTATGTATGTATGTATGTATGTATGTATGTATGTATTGGTATATTAGTAGGTAGTTAGTAGTATTGTATTAGTTAATGCATGTTACTTATAGTTTAGAGTTTTGGGTAGTTAGTTATATGTTAGAATTAACATTACCTTGAGATACCAAGGTAATGTCAAGGTATTGGGTTTTTATCCAAGGTATTAGGTTTGAACATCAATATGGGTATGTAGTGGTATGATACCGCATTGGTTCAAAGCCAAGATATCCAATTAGCATTAGTTTAGTTAGGGATATTATATATTATTGATTGTATATACATATTATGATATTTTCATATCTAAAACTTGTGTATCTTACGATATGGTATCTTATTTGCATCCTAGTATCTTAGTATAGCTAGTGTGGCCTAGTTACATAGTATATGGACCCAATTTCTTAGAGATAGACTCATACAACCTAGAAATAGCTAGTTTGACCAAGTTTGACTAGTTTGACCTAGAGTTAATCTAGTTTGACTGTTTTGACATAGAAATGACTTTTTGACCTAGAAGTTGACTAGTTTAACTTATTTTTTATTCCAAAACCTAGTATTGATGTAATATTCCATATTTAGGTCTTCTAGGCACAGTACCGAATATCTTTGATATTATTCACCTGATTTTAGGCCAGTATATTCTCTGATAGTTTCTCATTTATGATATCCTCTATATTCCTTATATCTAGTATAGATATCCTTGATTTCTTGATACGATGGATACATGGATTGGTATATCCGGATGTCGTCATGAGATGTTATTCCTTGGTATATATGGTGTATCTTGTGCAAGCCTTATTTCCTTATTCTTCTTGTACATGTACAGACAATGATTCTTGGGGAGACTAGCTACCTACCCAGTGAATTCTGTGTTATAACGTATCATAGTTGGATCCACTATACCAGTCGGGGGTGGAGAGTATGTACTGTAGATATGTGATCATACCCCCCTTGTATCATGTCTAGTTCTTGAAAAGTGTTAATCATACATCGTACATATGATTAACCAGGCAATAATTCTTGTATCAAATTCCTAAGCCGGTCACATGTTAAAGCTGGTACTCACTCACTCAGTCATTAGTATTTTTTGTTCATTTCTATATTGCTCATTATCATATTTATTTCCAGTATTTTTTTATTGCATATCTCTTGTATCTGTATATTTCATCTTGTATATTCATATCTATTTACTGTTACATAGTTTATATTATTTATTAGAACTGTTGTTAGAGATGTACTATGCTCCTTTCCTGACTGTATATATTTTTTCCAGATGACACTGAGGAGTGGTACCCCACTCACTACGGGCCTCAGGATATGGTTGGTTTAGGGCCAGAGACCTTGGCTCAGGAGGGTCTCATCCCGACTGAGACAGACGACCCAGGACTCGTAGCTTAGTAGTTAGTTTTTTTTGGTACTGGATTTGTCTCCAGCTCAGTTATTAGTATTTCTCTGACTCATTAGATTTATTTTGTCTTATGAGTTGTATTTGTGACTCTTCTATTCTTTTATCATATTTGTGCTTTATTCCATCTATAGAACTGTGATTGAGTATTCATATTACATTGGTGGCATATTTATATCCTGATTGTTAGATAGATAGATTACCCAAACAGCGTTCACTACTTGAATCCCTACACCACGTATGGGTCATGATACATTTTTAGTGGTGGCCCATGCAGGTCTTCGAGGTCACAAATAGTGTGATTCCTAGTGGTGCTCTGAATTGAGTGCTATTACGAGCCTGTTTCAGGATATAGGATATAGGCTATAGGCTGAGAATACTCAATCACATCTAGAAAAACTCTATTGATTTATTTTAACTGTTCTTCCTTGATATTGATATTTTATCTTTAACTGTCCTTCTTTGAATGTATTATATCATGTGCCATATTTGATTCTTTTTCTTCGCTTTGCCTCAGGATGCCGCCTAAGATCATAGTAGGAAGAAGCCATTTCTGAGAGATCTGTAACTTTCTGAGGGCCTGCACCAGTCACTTCTTCGGTGATTGGCGTATCAGTTGCGTTCGAGGGTCCACCTCCAACTCAGAGGACTGTTTCGGCTGTATCTAAGGGACTTCCACCTCCACCTTTTGTGCCAACAGATGTGACTCAGGTGTTCACACTATTTTGTGAGATATTGGAGGCTCAGAGGGCTCAGTCTGAGGTACACCAGAGGCTGACCGGCATATTATGGAAGGGCATTGAGAGTGCTCATCATCTTGCCCTTGCCATAGTAGAGAGAGGAGTTTCGGTCCAGCAGCAGGTTGCTCCGCAGGTTGCCCAGCTTCGGTCCGACAATATCCAGCACTTCAAGAAGCTGGAACCTCGGGTCTTCAACGGGACGGAGGACATCATCTACACTGATGATTGGCTTGAGGATATTGAGTGTCTCATAAGGGTGTCATGCCTTGTTGAGGATCTGAAGGTTGATGTCACGACCCACACCCGGTGTAAGGGCACGAGAGCGTGGGTACGTCCAGCCTACGCTGCAGCATCGGCGGTAGAACGTTGTCTGGGTCACAGTAACACTAACTAACTAAACACCTGTCAATGATATACATCTCCAAATCTCTCAATATAACTCAATCACAACGACTATAAGGCACGATAAAAGATAAAAAAAATAACATAGTTAAATACCATGTCCCAACATAAAGATAACTCACAGTCTAGCTGTCCAACACAAGTCTCCAATTAAACTTAACATAAGTCTAAACATAAACTGAAATATCCTTCATAAGTCTCAAGCATAAAATAAATACTATCTAGGTAGCTATAGGTAATGCCTCATCTAGAAGCATGGTCTCCTCTAGGATCTTTGGTACATTGTCTGCATCTATACCTGGTCTGTAGTGCGTGGTACAGAAATCCTCAAGATTCTTTGGAAAAAATATCCAGTCAGGATTGGAACAAAATACACCTCTAACAGCAGTTCCATATATATTGACAAAAACTATAATATAGTGTAAAGAAATACAAGACAGAAATAAAATACTAACAATGAGAAATACTGGAATAAAGTACTGGAACATCATCATCAATATGCATCTGACAAGGAATAGAACTACAAGTGTACGCAAGTACAAAGAACTTGTATGTAAGTATGTATAAGAACAATAACTAGAACATATGGAGATACAAGATCAATCTATCAAGATACATGTCAAGAACCATCTATCTAAGTGTGTGAAACATCAGTATATCATGTGATCGGCTTGGGACTATATAACTCATTACATGGATCAGCGATCATCCCCAACAGGTCAGGCTAACCAGAATGTAACAGCGATGAGGCATGTAAGGGTAAGGCTGCACCGACGTGAGATGTGGGTGAGCTAATGCTGCATGTAAGGTGGGTATGATCACATAAACTACTAATATTTTCCCGTTTCCCCAGCTAGCACGATGGATCCCAATCACGACTCCTCGTGACAGGTCTCAATGATGCCAACTCGTGTAAAGAACAGTGTCAGAGTCATGTACGCTATACAACAAGAATTATAGAGATAATCAACATAATGGAAACTGTCAGAGAATGTACTCGCCTGGGGTCCTTAGCTGGTAATACCTCTATCCGGGTTCCAAGGTATCATCTGAGTGATCCAACAGTCCTATAGACATATCACATATACAGTATTCATCAGACATTGCTCTAGCACACAATCAATATAATGATCTCAACAGGCTACGTTAGGGGTCACAGGTCGATGTACCTACGGGGTATCCGTGGTCACATTCAAGACATCTAGCACATATAATACATAGTACATACTATGAGTAACGTATCTCATAATACTAATTAATTATAATAGATATATGTATATACATACTTAATAGAGTTTATACTATGCATATATATACATATTTTAAACATGTACTAGGGTGCTCGTACAATACGTATGTTTTATGCTAATTGAGAATTAATACAGGTACATATATATACATATTAACATATTTTAGAGATATATATATACAAGACATATACATATGTATATATATGCAATGGAGATATACCATATATATATATATATATATATGTGTGTTCCAAAATACGTTTAACACATACTAATACATATGCAAGTATATACATACTATCTTATACTAACTACTCTACGGCTAATACGTGTAAAATACTGCAAAGAATACGTGTATACGTGTACGTGTATATGCATGTGAGGGGTTCGAACATATATACGTGAAATAAAGGGTTTGATGTAGAGGTCGTCAGCAGCGTCGTATAGTCGGGAAGGTCGACAGCAGGTCGGTGTCTTCGTGCAGTCGGAAAGGTCGACAGCAGGTCGGTGGCTTCGTCGGCGAGTTCTGATCGGTTAAGTGCAGCGGTCGGGGTCGTCGAACTCCGGGGCTGAGTCGAGGTGAGGCAGGGCGACGTGTACAGCGGGGATGGCGAGGTCCGGGATATGCAGGCGAATATGGAGGAAGTCGACGTTCAGGTCTCCGGCCGAGGGTGGCGAGTTCGGGTGGGACGACGGGTTCGGGGTACAGCGGGGTCGACAGGTCAGCGGTTCGTCGAACTCCGGGCGGTCAGCGGACGGAAAGGGTGATGACGTTGGGAGGTGGTGGTGCTGGCGGTGAGTAGTGGTTCAGCGGGGAGGGCTCAGGCCGTCGGGTTGGGCTCCAGCGGTCTTCGACCAGGGATGGCCGGACACGACGACTCAAGGGGGGGTCGGGATAAAGATGAATAGGAGAGGGTCGGCTAGGTATTAGGTTTACAGCATATAAAAGAAAAGAAAAGTAAGGAAAATGAGTTTATATATGAAGGGGGTTTGGTTTGACCTAAAAGTTAACTTTGGTCAAAGCCCTCTTGGAATTGGGCTTCTCATGTAGGTATTTCAAGGACTATGATTAAAATGGGTTCCAAATCAATGGCTAGGATTGCATTTAGTTCAAAGTTTGGAGGGCTATGGTTTGAGGAGGTTGGTGTTCAATTACACACTCCCAAAAATCATAGAAAAATATAAATGAGGGGAAAATGGATTTTATTCACGTGTCATGTCCAATGGGATGGATACCTCAATGCACTTTTGCACCAAAGTGCCCAATAATAGAAAAATTGCACAAAGAATGATTTTGGTTTTTATTTAATTAAATTTTAAATAGAATTGGTTGCGACGAATATCGTGCGTCTAAATGAACACGACCAGACATGATTATGAGTCTCACCAGGATTAAGATAACAGTCTGGCATGTCTAGGACAAGGGTATGAAATCTGTTGGAAGACAGGGGCTAGTGTAGCGCTCTATTTATCGAACAACGGTAAGGTGCAACGATCAATTAAAATCATAATTATTTAGACATAATTAATTATCATGCAATTATTTATATTTTAATTACGGAAAGACAAAAATACCCTTAATTTGAAAAGTGAGGGTGACAAGTCTACCCTCCTTAAAAGAATTTCGTCCTCAAAATTTAATTAACTATCACTAGAACAAGCAATCAATTAATGAATTATACCTCAAGTCTCGAAGAGATATGGATACCGCTCGCGCATTTCGTCCTCTCTCTCCCAAGTTGATTCTCCTGGAGAGTGATTTCTCCATGCAACACGAACCAAGGGAATAGTCTGGTTCGATAATATCTTCTCTCTACGATCCAAGATCTCCACCGGTTGTTCAGGATAACTGAGTGTCGGTCCAACTTCGATCTCCGAGTGATCTAATACGTGACTAGGATCTGCCACGTACCGTCTTAACTGTGACACGTGGAACACGTTATGCACTCCATCTAGAGCAGGCGGTAAGTCAAGTCTATAGGCCACTGCACCGACCTTTGCAAGAACACTGAAGGGCCCGATATATCGTGGACTAAGCTTTCCTCCTCTACCGAAATGAATCGTGCCCCGTGTCGGAGAAATCCGTAGGAACACCAAATCGCCAACCTAGAACAACGATCCTAACATGCAACCTAAACAAAGCAATCATAACCAAACAAAACAAATCAAAACAATACCTGAAACTCTAGGGGTCTACGGTGACTATCTGCCTAATGTCGCTGTCTTTCCTGTGCCACTCGCAGTCTGTCTCTGATAAGTTTCACCTTTTCTGCTGCATCCACGACCATTTCTGGTCCTAACAAGGCTCTTTCTCCAACATCCTCCCAAGATAAAGGGGTACGACACCTCCGTCCATATAAAGCCTCGAATGGTGACATCTCAATGCTGGCCTGGTAGCTATTGTTGTAAGCAAACTCTACCAAGTGTAGATGATCCTCCCAAGAACCTCCGAGATCCAATACGCAAGTGCGTAACATATCTTCTAGAGTCTGAATAGTCCTTTCAGACTGCCCGTCTGTCTGAGGGTGATATGCAGTACTGAACTTGAGCTGAGTGCCCAAGCTAGACTGCAGGCTCCTCCAGAAATGGGAAGTGAAATGACTATCCCGATCTGAGACAATACTCACAGGAACTCCATGTAATCTGACAATCTGTTGTACGTACATCTCTGCTAGCTTCTTCGTCGAAGTACCCACTTTAAAAGGCAAGAAGTGGGCTGATTTGGTCAACCTATCCACGATGACACAAATTGTGTCCTTTCCTCCTGGAGAACGAGGAAGTCCTAAAACGAAGTCCATAGTCACGTGCTCCCACTTCCATTCTGGAATGGGTAAAGGTTGAAGCAATCCCCCTGGCCTCTACTCTTGGTATCAAGTCTATAGAAAACTTAATGTCTTTGTCTGGTGGAAAACCTGGCAACTCCTCTAGAAATACATCCAGGAATTTCGCTATAAGTGGATGCGGTAACTCTTCTTCTTCCACCCTGGCTCCGGAAAAAGTGCCACTGCTCCGCTCCTCTGCTCCTCTGACAATCTCAAACTCTGGCTCTCCTGGTGGTCGAAATACTACTCTACCTCCGCGACAATCTATAGAAGCATGGTGTTTACTCAGCCAGTCCATTCCGAGTACAATATCGTATTTCGGGAGTGGCATGACGAGTAAACTCACGCTCAACTCTCGACCTTCCAATGACACCCTCCGATCCTTACAATAATCACGGACTAGGATAATGCCTCTTCCTGTCGTGATCTTGCAAGTCCTATCTAATGGTTCCATTTCTAAATGATGATTAAGGTCATAAGATACAGATACGAAACTATGGGAAGCGCCATAATCAAATAATGCAAGTGCTGGAATAGAATCGAGTAAAACTGAACCTGAAATCAAGTCTCCAGCTGGCTCGGCCTCCTTAGTGGTCATGGCGTAAGCTCGTCCTTGTGGTGCTCCTCTCTGTTGCTGCTGTTGCTGAGCAAATCTCTCCTACTGTGATGGAAGTGGAGGTCCTCTCTGCTGGCCTCCTGGTACAATAGGTGTTTTGGATGGTCCTCTTTGAGCGGCTCCTCCTCCTTGGCGATTCTGAATAGTTAGGCAGTCCCTCAGCTGATGTGCTGCTGATCCACATGATAAGCAAGTGCCTAACCTTTTTCTGCAGATGTCTCTTGTATGTCCCATCTTTCCGTAATACGAACATGGGGCAACGAGTTGATTATGTCTTTGTGGTTGCTGTTGTTGAGCATGTCCTCGAACTGGTGCCTGTTGTTGATGTTGCTGCTGGTATTGTTGCTGGTACAGCCTATGTTGTTGTTGAAAGTGTGGGCGCTTGGCTGGTCCTGTGTTACCTCCTGTTGCTCCGGATGTATCGCGTTCTCTCTTGGGCCTGAGGTCCAAGTCGTCTTCGGCAATCTGGGCATCCATCAGAATACCCTCAAATGTAGCAGTACATCGTCCCGAAGTACGAGACTTGATCTCCCTGTTTAATCCCTTCCTGAATTTTTGAGCTCTGTCTCCTGGGTCTCGAACCATCGATGGCGCAAATTGACTCAATCGACAAAACTCTGCAGCATATTCGTCGACTGACATGCCTCCTTGGACTAAGTCATGAAACTGGCTTTCTAATGCTCCCAAGGCTACGTCAGGAAAGAATTTCTCTTTGAAGAGTTCTTTAAAGTTCTCCCAAGTAAATCCTTCAGCGGCGAGTCTCGGCTCTGTACGATACCACGTCAGTGCGATATCAAACATCTGACTGCCAGCGGCCTCTATCTGAAGAATCTCCAGAATTTGTGATAAGCGCAAATTCCTTTCTATGTCTTCTAACCATTCGTCAGCATATAGTATTCCTTCTGTGCCTTTGAACTCTCGAGGCATCATCCTCTTAAAGTCCACTATGGTACCGGGCCTCTGTTGTTGTTGACCTTGAGGTTGCGGTTGTCGTGCTACCCTCTCCACAACTTGGAGAGTTACCTGGTGAGCATTCTCCATGCTCTCTCTCATCAGTTCGGTCTGCGCCTGGTGTGCTTCTGCTTGCATTCTCTGAGCCTCAGCTTAAACACGCTGAGCCTCTGCTGTTACTCTCTGGGCCTCTAGCATGCCCTGCATCAGTGGGAACATCTGTGCCCCGTCAGCGGGCACTCCTCCAAATATCGGTATCGGTGGTGGTGGAAGGTTGTCTGTCATAGCTGGGGCAATCCTCTGTATAGGTGGAGGAGGAATCCCGTTAGTTGCAGACACTCCCACACGAACAGGAGATATAGGAGAATCTCCAGGTATCTGTTCGTCAGGTTGAGAGGTGGCAGTCCTCTCTGAATTAGCTGCTCACATTCTCATAGATCTAGTATTCGGCGACATCCTGAATACAGATCAAAGAATCAATTAAGGTGAAAGATATGATATTATCAAGAAAGGACACTAAAGCGCTAAAGGAAGCAATCTATTGGAATAGCAATATAAAGTTCAGAATTTTCTAGTGTGATTGAACATATTCCCATCCTAGATCCTATTTCCTATATCCTAGCACAGGCTCGCAGCAGTACAACTGAGTTGTCGTACTACTATGATATCGCATAACTTGTAAAACTAGACCTGCATGGGCCACCACTAAAAACGTGTCACGACCCGCACCCGGTGTAGGGGCACGAGAGCGTAGGTACGTCCAGCCTACGCCGCAGCATCGGCGGTAGAACGCTGTCTGGGTCACAGTAACACTAACTAACTAAACACCTGTCAATGATATACATCTCCAAATCTCTCAATATAACTCAATCACAACGACTATAAGGCACGATAAAAGATAAAAGAAATAACATAGTTAAACACCATGTCCCAACATAAAGATAACTCACAGTCTAGCTGTCCAACACAAGTCTCCAATTAAACTTAACATAAGTCTAAACATAAACTGAAATATCCTTCATAAGTCTCAAGCATAAAATAAATACTATCTAGGTAGCTGTAGGCAATGCCTCATCTAGAAGCATGGTCTCCTCTAGGATCTCTAGTACATAGTCTGCATCTATACCTGGTCCGTAGTGCGTGGTACAGAAATCCTCAAGATTCTCTGGAAAAAATATCCAGTCAGGATTGGAACAAAATATACCTCTAACAGCAGTTCCACATATATTAACAAAAACTATAATACAGTGTAAATAAATACAAGACAGAAATGAAATACTGGCAATAAGAAATACTAGAATAAAGTACTGGAACATCATCATCAATATGCATTTGACAAGGAATAAAACTACAAGTGTACGCAAGTACAAAGAACTGGTATGTAAGTATGTATAAGAACAATAACTAGAACATGTGGAGATACAAGATCAATCTATCAAGATACATGTCAAGAACCATCTATCTAAGTGTGTGAAACATCAGTATATCATGTGATCGGCTTGGGACTATATGACTCATTACATGGATTAGCAATCATCCCCAACAGGTCAGGCTAACCAGAATGTAACAGCGATGAGGCATGTAAGGCTAAGGCTGCACCGACGTGAGATGTGGGTGAGCTAATGCTGCATGTAAGGTGGGTATGATCACATAAACTACTAATATTTCCCCGTTTCCCCAGCTAGCACGATGGATCCCAATCACGACTCCTCGTGACAGGTCTTAATGATGCCAACTCGTGTAAAGAACAGTGTCAGAGTCATGTACGCTATACAACAAGAATTATAGAGATAATCAACATAATGGAAACTGTCAGAGAATGTACTTGCCTGGGGTCCTTAGCTGGTAATACCTCTGTCCGGGTTCCAAGGTATTGTCTGAGTGATCCAACAGTCCTATAGATATATCACATATACAGTATTCATCAGACATTGCTCTAGCACAAAATCAACATAATGATCTCAACAGGCTATGCTAGGGGTCACAGGTCGATGTACCTATGGGGTATTCGTGGTCACATTCAAGACATCTAGCACATATAATACATAGTACATACTATGACTAACGTATCTCATAATACTAATTAATTACAATAGATATATGTATATACATACTTAATAGAGTTTATACTATGCACATATATACATATTTTAAACATGTACTAGGGTGCTCGTACAATACGTACGTTTTTTGCTAATTGAGAATTAATACAGGTACATATATATACATATTAACATATTTTAGAGATATATATATACAAGACATATACATATGTATATATATGTAATGGAGATATACCATATATATATATATGTGTTCCAAAATACGTTTAACACATACTAATACATACGCAAGTATATACATACTATCATATACTAACTACTTTACGACTAATATGTGTGAAATACTGCAAGGAATACGTGTATACGTGTACGTGTATATGCATACGAGGGGTTCGAACCTGTATACGTAAAATGAAGGGTTCGATATCGAGGTCGTCAGCAGCAGGTCACGGCGGAGTCTCCGGCTGTCGGCAGCGTCGTGTAGTTGGGAAGGTCGACAGCAGGTCGGTGTCTTCGTGCAGTCGGAAAGGTCGACAGCAGGTCGGTGGCTTCGTCGGCGAGTTCTGGTCGGTCAAGTGCAGCGGTCGGGGTCGTCGAACTCTGGGGCTGAGTCAAGGTGAGGCAGGGCGACGTGTACAGCGGGGATGGCGAGGTCCGGGATGTGCAGGCGAATGTGGAGGAAATCGACGTTCAGGTCTCCGGCCGAGGGTAGCGAGTTCTGGTGGGACGACGGGTTCGGGGTACAGCGGGGTCGACGGGTCGACGGTTCGTCGAACTCCGGGCGGTCAGCGGACGGGAAGGGTGATGACGTTGGGAGGTGGTGGTGCTGGCGGTGAGTAGTGGTTCAGCGGGGAGGGATCAGGCCGTCGGGTTGGGCTCCGGCGGTCTTCGACCGGGGATGGCCGGACACGGCGACTCAAGGGGGGGTCGGGATAAAGATGAATAGGAGAGGGTCGGCTAGGTATTAGGTTTACAGCATATAAAAGAAAAGAAAAGTAAGGAAAATGAGTTTATATATGAAGGGGGTTTGGTTGACCTAAAAGTTGACTTTGGTCAAAGCCCTCTTGGAATTGGGCTTCTTATGTAGGTATTTCAAGGACTATGATTAAAATGGGTTCCAAATCAATGGCTAGGATTGCATTTGGTTCAAAGTTTGGAGGGCTATGGTTTGAGGAGGTTGGTGTTCAATTACACACTCCCCAAAAATCATAGAAAAATATAAATGAGGGAAAATGGATTTTATTCACGTGTCGTGTCCAATGGGATGGAT